>JAVIAB010000088.1:61030321-61657821 GCA_032433765.1 Megaustenia siamemsis
CACCACTGTTTCTTAATAAGCGAAAGCATTATCTGGAAAGGTTGATAGTGTGACACAGTACAAAAACACGAAAACACTTGTTTAAGGCTCAAAAGTCCAAAGCGTTAGTGTCTTTGATGGGAAATGATTGAAATGTGGCCTGTAGATGATCAGACAATATAATATTGTATGTATGTCCTTCGGTCACCATGTCGAGCGGGAAGAGGTGGTTTGGCTTTAACCTCTAGCTTTGCGCAGTTCAGATGAGTTGAAGGATAAGTCCACAAAGGAATTAATTTTAAGACGTAGACAAACTGTTGGCTTATATAATATTAATGAGTGTTGATAATCTGTTTATAGAATCGAATAGTGTTGAGGATTTGTTTGTAGAACACATGTATGTTGAGGATCAGTTTGTAGAACCTAGAGGTGTTGAGGATCAGTTTATAGAATCTAGAGGCGTTGAGGATCTGTTTATATAATCAAAGAGTGTCCTGTATCTGTTTATATCTGTTTATAGAACCGAAGTGTGTTGGGGATCTGTTTATTGAATTAAAGAGTGTTGAGGATCTATTTATAGAATGAAAGAGCGTTGAGGATCTGTTTATAGAATGAAAGAGTGTTGATGATCTTTTATAGAATCAAAGAGCGTTGAGGATCTGTTTATAGAATCAAATAGTGCTGAGGATGTGTTTGTACAACCTAGAGTTGTTGAGGATCTGTTTATGGAATTAAAGAGTTTTCAGAACCTATTTAGAGAATCAAAGGGTGTTGAGGATCTGTTTATAGAATCAAAGTGTTGATGATCTCTTTAGAGAATGAAATATTGTTGAGATCTGATTATAGAATAAATGTGTTGAAGATCTGTTTACAGAATGAAAGAGTGGTGAGGATCCTGTTTATAGAATCAAAGAGTGTTGAGTATCTGTTTATAGAATGAAAGAGTGTCGATGATCTGTTTATAGAATATAAAATTGTTGAGGATCTGTTTACAGAATCAAAGAGTGTTAAGGATCTGTTTATAGAATGAAAGAGTGTTGTGGATCTATTTATAGAATCAAAGAGTGCTGAGGATGTGTTTATAGCTCCGAGGAGTTGTGATATTTCTTGATGGAATAATGGGGTGTTGAGTTATAAAGTTGGAATAAACAAATTATGGAAAATGTAAAGTTGGAATAAACCAATGATGGAAAATGTAAAGTTGGAATAAACCAATGATGGAAAATGTAAAGTTGGAATAAACCAATGATGGAAAATGTAAAATTGGAATAAACAAAAGAATATGTATGGCAAAAAGTAATTTCAATGCCATGAAAAATATACTAATATCAAAACAAATAACAGTAGGGCTGAAGCTAAGAATAGCAAAATGTTACATCTTCTCAAAATGCCTGTATGGTGCAGAAAAATGTACATTAGACAAGAAAACAGAACATAAAATTGAAGCCTTTTAAATGTGGATTTATAGAAGAATGGGTAAAATTGAATGGAAAGAAATGAAAACAAACAATGAAGTTTTAAAACAACTAAAAATAAAAAGAGAACTACTAAATACAATTAAGACAAGACAAATGAAATTTTTGGGCCACGTTAAAAGACACAACAGCCTGCTAAAAGTAATATTGGAAGGGAAAATACAAGGTAAAAGAGGCAGCAAGAAATAGAGTTGAATGGCGATCCATGATAGCCAACCTTCGTTGCGGAGACGCACTCGATGATGATGATGATAACGTAAGTGTGTATTATTCATCTCTAGACTACTGCTCTTAGCTAGCTTGTATTGGTTAAGGTGGATGTTCTTTCGATGAAGTAGTATCTAAAGCCTAAGTCTGGAAATGTCAGCACAAATTGTCGAATTATTTCTTCAGTATATTTGGCACCATTACAAAGACTTTTTCAACCAAAAATACCCACGTTTCAATGTTTAACGCCATTTTTCTTCAGTAATGAAACTGTGAATATAGAAACCACTTGGTTATGGTTATGGAAGGCCCCGGTATCACTGCAAACGAATTAAAATCCATAATTGCTCAAACGCCCGTGCCAGTGGAATCATCCGAATTAATATCTCATCCCCCAAACAAAGAAAAGTAGCTGCTGTCCCCATCATAGCAGTCTCAACACACACCAAAAGACATAAAGCGAAACCGCACAGAAAGTGAACACAGCCGTCTGTTCCTCGTTATACGATATCATAATTCATCGTAAACAATTTGAATATCGAAACAACGACTTGTGTTATACTACTGCCGGAAGTGTGGGAGCCACGATAGCTCAGTGGTTAGTGAACTGGACTACAAAGGACAAGAGGTAGGGTTCGATCCCAACCGACGGCTTCCGGTTCACCCAGCCTTTAATGGGTACCAGATTTTTTTCTGGGAAAGTAAAATGGCGCGGGCGTAATACCGACCACATTACCCCAAAATTGATGTGCCGAAGGTTTGTAAAATGTATGGTCACTAACATCATATTCCCTATGCGCCACTTGGCGTGACGGGGGTATTTTACTTTTACTGACGGGATTGTGGACACATAATATCATGACGTAAATGTAATCAATCAGTGACGTAATTTCAAAAGTATTTTTCCAGTCATTGCATAGCGACTTTATAACCACCATGTATATGGCTAGGATAGATGTGTCGGATCTAACGGCTTCCTAAATTAGCGTCACAATGTTTCCACGCCCTTATAATGGGCAAGCACTAAAGGAAAAGATTAGAGTAAAAGAGCCCCCGTCACGCCAACTGGCGTATAGGGAATATGGTGTCAATGACCATAAATTTTACAGACCTTCAGCACATGATTTTTGGGGTAATGAGGTCGATATTACGCCCGTGCCGCTTTACTTGCCCAGAAAAAAAAAATCCGGCACCCATTTAAAGCTGGGTGAACTACTGAGCTATCGCGGCTCCCTAAGGAAAAGAAGAAATAGCTTCTTATTCTGCCGGAAGGGCAGGTCTATTGTTGTCTTTGTAGTTTTGATTACTTCTTGGCGAGACACGCCCCGTTCAACTCCAGACTAAGTCTTCTATGTTTATTAGACCATAAATACCATTCATGTTGAATAGTGAAATCACTGGAGTTATTCATTTTGAAACTAATAATAAACGAGTGTTTTTACTTAGCACAGTTTGTTTTTACGTAGCACAGTTTGTTTTTACGTAGCACAGTTTGTTTTTACGTAGCACAGTTTGTTTTTACGTAGCACAGTTTGTTTTTCATTTTGGCTGTAATGAAATAAATGTTGGAAGAAAAAAAAATTGTACATTTTCAAAAGTGCGTTGAGTTTTTGTTTCCTCAAAAGCGTTTCTTTCATTCATTTTCCTCTCGGACCAAAGACGGCACATACGACAAAAGTATATAATTGTTCTGGTTAGCGATTCTCTTGTTCTACTTCTTTTTCTTTTACTAGATGGTTTCCACTTGAATTCCTGATGAGGAAGCCTTTCTAAATTCATTCTCAGCACATGACCGATGTATTTCCAACGTCTTCTTATAAAACACGACAGATACTCTTGTTTTGATTCGTCTCTTACCTGTTAATTTGAAATGTATTTTTTGCTGCTTATTTTTTCAAATCCTACGAAGATATTTGTTTTCAAAGTTTAATTTCTTTATCTACAGTGTTGGCGGATTTCCAACTTTCACATCCGTATGTTGGCACTGGTATCACATCCGTATGTTGGCACTGGTATCACATCCATATGTTAGCACTGGTATCACACCAGAGTTCAAGAATGTAAATAGTGTTTGTTTACTGAGAACTTTGGATCTCCAGATGTTCGTCAGTTGTTGAAAGCATTTGATCCTAGTGCGATGCGGGTCATGATTTCTGATGTTATGTCTTCATCTTTGGACATTTTCAAAAACGATTGAAACGTCACAATATTTAGGAAACCTCCGAAGAAGGGTGTTGTTTGAAATATCCATTCCACGACATGATTTTCTGTTCTACTCTTTCTGACATGTTCTATAAAACACCATATGTTGTATTCTACCTCTTCTATCGTGTTCTATAAACACCTTATGTTGTGTTCTTCCCCTTCTGGCATGTTCTATAAAACACCTTATGTTGTGTTCTACTTCTTCTATCATATTCTATAAACACCTTATGTTGTACTCTAGCTCTTATAACATAGTCTATAAAACACCTTATATTGTACTCTAGCTCTTCTAACATATTCTAGAAAACACCTTATGTTGTGCTCTACCTCTTCTAGCATATTCTATAAAACACATAATGTTGTGCTCTACCTCTTCTAGCATATTCTATAAAACACCTAATGTTGTGTTCTACCTCTTCTAGCGTGCTCTTTAAAACACCTAATGTTGTCGTTCTACCTCTTCTAGCGTGCTCTTTAAAACACTTAATGTTGTGCTCTACCTCTTCTAGCATTTTCTATAAAACACCTAATGTTGTGTTCTACCTCTTATAACATATTCTATAAAACACCTTATGTTGTGCTCTACCTCTTCTAGCATATTCTATAAAACACCTTATGTTGTGCTCTACCTCTTCTAGCATATTCTATAAAACACCTAATGTTGTGTTCTACCTCTTCTAACGTGCTCTTTAAAACACCTAATGTTGTGCTCTACCTCTTCTAGCATATTCTATAAAACACCTAATGTTGTGCTCTACCTCTTCTAGCATATTCTATAAAACACCTTATTTTATGTTCTAACGATCCCTACCACTGACGGTGAGAAATTGTCAAAAATCGAATCCGTAGTTTCTTCGTGGATTAAACCTCCCTTTGTGTTCGGGTAGTGAGAAGTCCAGCTCTCTCTGGATAGTGAGATCCGATGTCCAGCTCTCTCTGGGTAGTGAGATCCGATGTCCAGCTCTCTCTGGATAGTGAAATCCGATGCCCAGCTCTCTCTGGGTAGTGAGATCCGATGTCCATCTCTCTCTGGATAGTGAGATCCTATGTCCAGCTCTCTCTGGGTAGTGAGATCCGATGTCCAGCTCTCTCTGGGTAGTGAGATCCTATGTCCAGTCATCTCAGGATGGTGAGATCCGATGTCTAGCTCTCACTGGGTAGTGAGATCCGATGTCCAGTTCTCTCTGGGTAGTGAGATCCGATGTCCAGCCCTCTCAGGGTAGTGAGATCCGAAGTCCAACCCTCTCTGGGTAGTGAGATCCGATGTCCAGCCCTCTCAGGGTAGTGAGATCCGAAGTCCAGCCCTCTCAGGATAGTGAGATCCGATGTCTAGCCCTCTCTGGGTAGTGAGATCTGATGTCCAGCTCTCTCAGGGTAGTGAGATCCGATGTCTAACACTCTCAGGGTAGTGATATCCGATGTTCAGCCCTCTCAGGGTAGTGAGATCCGATGTCCAGCACTCTCAGGGTAGTGAAATCCGATGTCCAGCTCTCTCTGGATAGTGAAATCTGATGCCCAGCTCTCTCTGGGTAGTGAGATCCGATGTCCAGCTCTCTCTCTGGATAGTGAGATCCTATGTCCAGCTCTCTCTGGGTAGTGAGATCCGATGTCCAGCTCTCTCTGGGTAGTGAGATCCGATGTCCAGCTCTCTCTGGGTAGTGAGATCCGATGTCCAGCTCTCTCTGGATAGTGAGATCCGATGTCCAGCTCTCTCTGGGTAGTGAGATCCGATGTCCAGCTCTCTCTGGGTAGTGAGATCCGATGTCCAGCTCTCTCTGGGTAGTGAGATCCGATGTCCAGCCCTCTCAGGGTAGTGAGATCCGAAGTCCAACCCTCTCTGGGTAGTGAGATCCGATGTCCAGCCCTCTCAGGGTAGTGAGATCCGAAGTCCAGCCCTCTCAGGATAGTGAGATCCGATGTCTAGCCCTCTCTGGGTAGTGAGATCTGATGTCCAGCTCTCTCAGGGTAGTGAGATCCGATGTCTAACACTCTCAGGGTAGTGATATCCGATGTTCAGCCCTCTCAGGGTAGTGAGATCCGATGTCCAGCACTCTCAGGGTAGTGAAATCCGATGACTAGAACTATCAGTGTAGTGATATCCGATGTCTAGCACTCTCAGGTAGTGAAATCAGATGTCCAGCCCTATCAGGGTAGTGAAATCCGATGCCCAGCTCTCTCTGGGTAGTGAGATCCGATGTCCAGCTCTCTCTGGATAGTGAGATCCTATGTCCAGCTCTCTCTGGGTAGTGAGATCCGATGTCCAGCTCTCTCTGGGTAGTGAGATCCGATGTCCAGTCCTCTCAGGATAGTGAGATCCGATGTCCAGCTCTCTCAGGGTAGTAAGATCCGATGTCCAGCTCTCTCTGGACAGTGAGATCCGATGTCTAGCTCTCTCTGGGTAGTGAGATCCGATGTCCAGCTCTGTCTGGATAGTGAGATCTTATGTCCAGCTCTCTCTGGTTAGTGAGATCCGATGTTCAGCTCTCTCTGGGTAGTGAGATCCGATGTCCAGTCCTCTCAGGATGGTGAGATCCGATGTCTAGCTCTCTCATGATAGTGAGATCCGATGTGTAGCCCTCTCTGGGTAGTGAGATCTGATGTCCAGCCCTCTCAGGGTAGTGAGATCCGATGTCTAGCACTCTCTGGGTAGTGAGATCCGATGTCCAGCTCTCTCTGGATAGTGAGATCCGATGTCCAGCTCTCTCTGGGTAGTGTGATCCGATGTCCAGCTCTCTCTGGATAGTGAAATCTGATGCCCAGCTCTCTCTGGGTAGTGAGATCCGATGTCCAGCTCTCTCTGGATAGTGAGATCCTATGTCCAGCTCTCTCTGGGTAGTGAGATCCGATGTCCAGCTCTCTCTGGGTAGTGAGATCCGATGTCCAGCTCTCTCTGGGTAGTGAGATCCTATGTCCAGCTCTCTCTGGATAGTGAGATCCGATGTCCAGCTCTCTCTGGGTAGTGAGATCCGATGTCCAGCTCTCTCTGGGTAGTGAGATCCGATGTCCAGCTCTCTCTGGGTAGTGAGATCCGATGTCCAGCTCTCTCTGGGTAGTGAGATCCGATGTCAAGCTCTCTCTGGATAGTGAGATCCTATGTCCAGCTCTCTCTGGATAGTGAGATCCTATGTCCAGCTCTCTCTGGGTAGTGAGATCCGATGTCCAGCTCTCTCAGGGTAGTAAGATCCGATGTCCAGCTCTCTCTGGGTAGTCAGATCCGATGTCCAGCTCTCTCTGGGTAGTGAGATCCGATGTCCAGCTCTGTCTGGATAGTGAGATCTTATGTCCAGCTCTCTCTGGTTAGTGAGATCCGATGTTCAGCTCTCTCTGGGTAGTGAGATCCGATGTCCAGTCCTCTCAGGATTGTGAGATCCGATGTCTAGTTCTCTCAGGGTAGTGAGATCCGATGTCTAGCTCTCTCTGGGTAGCGAGATCCGATGTCTAGCTCTCTCTGGGTAGCGAGATCCGATGTCCAGTTCTCTCTGGGTAGTGAGATCCGATGTCCAGCCCTCTCAGGGTAGTGAGATCCGAAGTCCAACCCTCTCTGGGTAGTGAGATCCGATGTCCAGCCCTCTCAGGGTAGTGAGATCCGAAGTCCAGCCCTCTCAATATAGTGAGATCCGATGTCCAGTTCTCTCTGGGTAGTGAGATCTTATGTCTAGCCCTCTCTGGGTAGTGAGATCTGATGTCCAGCCCTCTCAGGGTAGTGAGATCCGATGTCTAGTACTCTCAGGTAGTGAGATCCGATGTCTAGCACTCTCAGGGTAGTGAGATCCGATGTCTAGCACTCTCAGGTAGTGAGATCCGATGTCTAGCACTCTCAGGGTAGTGAGATCCGATGTCTAGCACTCTCATGGTAGTGAGATCCGATGTCCAGCCCTCTCAGGGTAGTGAGATCCGATGTCCAGCCCTCTCAGGGTAGTGAGATCCGATGTCCAGCCCTTTCAGGGTAGTGAGATTCGATATCCAGCCCTCTCAGGAAATTGAGATCAAATTGCCAGCCCTCTCAGGATAGTGAGATCTGATGTCCAGCTAAATGTAAGAAAGTCCCGTGTGTGCTCGAGGCCGTTAAAGAACCCTTGGTTATTTAAAGGGAAAAAAAGAAAGTGCCCACTGCCCGAGCAAAAAAACTGTTAGGCAAAGTCTACTCATGCATGCCGAAGACGGATATTTCGGGCCGAAAGGCGCAGCTATCGCTGATTTGCCATGAACTAGCGATGCAACGCATCCACGCCAAATTCACGCTAAGAAAAAGAGACTGCACCTATGAAAATTGCTTCCCTATTACCCTACACCCCTCCCACAGACACACACTACTATCACGCCCCCCCCCCTCACCACACACACTCCATTCCCCTCCCTCCACCCCATCCCTGGTAATAAAAGAAAATTGCCGGCAGATCATGCACCCCCATTTCTGTACGTTTGTCTAACAAAGTTGGAGTTGAGGATGAGCTTAACCAAAGGGGCGTTACCTAGGAACATATTTATAACCACTGATACTGGAATCATATTTATTTTCACGTATGTGGCTTAGAGTAACATATATTAATATAATATTTCAGGAAAAATGTGCTAACCATATTGATAAGGAAAAATCTAGCACATATACATAAAGTTATTAATTAACTGAATATTGGCGTTACTTAATACTTGTATGTACAGTAATGAATACACACATCTGGGCCGAAATCACAAGGGGTCTGTCGATATTGCACCCATTCTGGGCTGCAATAACTTACTGTAAGCCATCTTGTCGGTGTGAATATACAGTAAACGAGACAGGTACTGACTGTTACCAAGACATACGGGAGAAAACAAATAGAGCAGATCAGTTTGCTAACACAGTCATCATCATCATCACCCTCATCATTATCATCACCTTCAGCATCATCATTTGACATACCGGTTGGCGTAAGCGATCATGTCCTTCCACAACCTTCTATCTACAGTGCATCGTATCAATTCTGTTGTTGACTGTTTTCCATGCCATGACACCAAGCTATCTAGTATTTTCTCTCCTTGTCGTCCGCGATCTCTCTTTCCCTGTATTTTATCAGCTGTAACCAAGTATCCCATCTTTCATCTTCTCAGGATGTGCCCGACAAATGTTGATTGTTTCTTTATGATGTTTCTTAGGACGTGTGTCTGATGTCTGATTTGCTATCACAGTAGGACTGAAAATAAATGCAGAGAAAACTAAAACTTATAAGGATAAATGCCAAAAGAGCAAATACAGTTAGATCGAAGTTAGATCAAGTGTAAGACAGGGTTGCGTACTATCTCCACCCTCCTTCTGTATATATATATATATATATATATATATATATATATATATATATATACAAACAGCGGCCATAAGAACTGGAAACCAATTGGGAATGTTTCAACAAATAAAACAGTGTGTTAGACAAGGTTGTGTGCTGTCACCAGATTTGTTTAATATTTATAGTGAGATTATTTTAAGATCCATAAGAAGCATGCCTGGAATAACATATGGAGGTCACAATATAAATAATCTAAGGTATGCTGATGATACAGTATTAATCGCAAAGAGTGAAAATGAGTTACAAGAAATGTTGGACATTATAATGAAAGAAAGCAAAAATAAAGGACTCGGCCTTAATAGCAAAAAGACAGAAGTAATGGTAACAACAAAGAAAAAGACATCACCTCAGTGCAAAATAAAGACAAGTGGAACAATATTAAAACAGGTAAATGAATTTAAATATTTCGGAACTTTGTTAACATCAGACGGAAGATGTACAAAAGAGGTGAGATGCAGAACGGCTCAGGCAGAAGCAGCTTTCCAGAAAATGAGGAAGATACTATGCAATCCATTTTTGACAATAGAAACAAGAAAAAGAGTTCTCACATGTTATGTAGAGACAGTCTTAACATATGGATGTGAATCATGGACAATAGGACAACAAACAAGAAAATTACAGGAGGCTGTAGAAATGTGGTTTTACAGAAGAATGTTGAGAATACCATGGACAGCTAAGAAGAGTAATGAAAATGTTCTGAAAGAGGTCAAAGCAAAAATAGAGCTAATTTCCAATATTAGGAAGAAACAATCATCATTTTTTGGCCATGTAATGAGAAGAGAACAACTGGAATATATTGTAACAACTGTAAAAATTGAGGGACTTAGAGATAGAGGGAAACAAAGAGAAAAGATACCAGACAGCTTAAGAGAATGGCTAGGCAGAAGGTCAACAACAGAAATGATAAAGAACTGTCGAGATCGAAAGTTGTGGAGAGGCATGATCACCTACGCCAGTAGGCCCGGTACTTGATGATGATGATGATGTATATATATATATATATGACTATATATGCAAGTTAGCCAACCCATCAGATACAGAGGAGTTCAATGAGCTTTTATTTGCAGGCGATGAGGCACTAAATCATGGAAAAATTGAAGACCAACAAGAACACTTAAACAAACTCAACAACACAGGAACGGAAATACAAAATTATAATCAACATCAGTAAAACAGTCATGAATATCGCAAAAACAAAACAGAAGATTAGAGAGATCTGGCTGGAGATTGATTATTTCTGAAGGGCTGTGGTGAAAACAACGTTCTGTGGGAGATCTGGCTGGAGACTGAGATTCTTTCAGACGGTCTGTTGTGTATGCAACGTTCTGTGGGAGATTTGGTTAGAGACATAGATTCTTTCAGACGGTCTGTTGTGTCTGCAACGTTCTGTGGGAGATTTGGTTAGAGACATAGATTCTTTCAGACGGTCTGTTGTGTATGCAACGTTCTGTGGGAGATTTGGTTAGAGACATAGATTCTTTCAGACGGTCTGTTGTGTATGCAACGTTCTGTGGGAGATTTGGTTAGAGACATAGATTCTTTCAGACGGTCTGTTGTGTATGCAACGTTCTGTGGGAGATTTGGTTAGAGACATAGATTCTTTCAGACGGTCTGTTGTGTATGCAACGTTCTGTGCGAGATCTGACTAGAGACAGAGATTATTTCAGACGGGCTGTGGTGAATGCAACATTTTGCAAAGGACACTACCAGATGATAGAAAAATATTTCGTCCCTAAAGAGGATTTGATGAAGACCTAGGCTCCACAGGGAGTTGAAAGTGTTTGTTGAAGACCTAGGCTCCACAGTGAGTTGAGAGTGTTTGTTGAAGACCTAGGCTCCAAATGGTGTGGAATAGAAAAAAAAGAAGAAAGGGTGCGGTGCACGATGAAGAAGAAGAAGTGATGCGGTGCACAATGAATAATAAGTAGTGATGCAGTGCACGATGAAGAATAAGAAGTGATGCGGTGCAAGATGATGAAGAAGAATTGATGCGGTGCACAATGAAGAATAAGAAGTGATGCGGTGCACAATGAAGAATAAGAACTGATGCGGTGCACGATGATGAAGAAGAATTGATGCGGTGCACAATGAAGAATAAGAAGTGATGCGGTGCACGATGATGAAGAAGAATTGATGCGGTGCGCAATGAAGAATAAGAAGTGATTCTTTGCACAATAAAGAATAATAAATGATTGGGTGCACGATGGAGATTAAGAAGTTGATGTGGGTGCACGATGGAGATTAAGAAGTTGATGTGGGTGCACGATGGAGATTAAGAAGTTGATGTGGTGCACGATGAAGAAGAAATTATTTTTTTTTAAAAAGAAATCAAACATTTTGATGAACACCAACCTAAATAATATATTTTGTGACGATTTTTATCTACAGTCTATTGACCTATGACCTGCATAAATTACTAGGATCTCCTGATTATAGTCACCGTACATAAAAATCACGTGTGTTTGTCCGTCCTTGACCACAGCAAGAATTAAGATAAGGTATGCTCTAAAATCAGTTGAATGTCAATGTCACGAAATTTTTATTTGTATACACTTTATTAATTGGGCGTCTGATGAGAGACGTGCTGTGCCACACCTTCCTTGTAAATGGCGAATAAATGGCGTAAGTGGGTACGTGTCCCTGTTAGTATTTTAGTGAAAATTCAAGCCCGATCAATCCAACTTCGTCGCGGAAATTTTAGGTTCAGTTTTACCTTCCTTATTCTATCTGATTCGCCTTGCCAGACAGGTTAGTATACCGCTGGGACCTTCCCACGCGCTTCCCACCCTCATGAAGGTAAAGGTCAAGTACGAGACTTGAATCGGCGTCTTAGCACGCGAGCTTTCACCCATATATGCTAGGCCGCCTATCCAGAAGTGTTCGGAGACTTCTCGTCAGTGTCGCTTCAAGCATCGAAACTCACGATGCGAGGCGGCATTCCTCACTTTCCCAGAGAACTACCCTGGTAACCATTTCTGCCGGCGGCTGGGTTGACCGCGGGGGTAATATTTTTCCAACGACCAGTACAACTTACACTGCTTCCAGCAGGAATCGAACACGGGTGGTCCGAACCTCGGTAGCCCAGTCGAGTGGTTTTCCAACTAGGCTACCGAGGCATCCCCCCTCCCCAATTAAGGTAAAAATTGGATCTTAATAATTTCTGACTCACCGATCCCAATGTCATTTGTCAGCTATGAGTCTCTGACTGCTTTTAGCTTAATCCTGCATTTCATCGTTCGGTATGTGCCTCACAAGTAACTTTTCCGTCTGGACTGACCTGTTAAATTAAAAACAGCAGGAATATTTGTATTGTTTGTGCCTTATGGAGGGAGTAGTATATGTTGCTCTTTCTTTCTTTCTTTTTTCTTTCTTTCATTCATTCTTTCTTTCGTTCCTTTCTTTCATTCTTTCTTTCTTTATTTTATTATTTATTTGTTTCTTCTCACCAAGAGCCACCTTGTGAGTGTTTTTGTTGTTGTTGCAGCGCTGTATAGTTTACATCTAATGATCATCAATATCATTATAATCAACTTCAACATCGTTGTCATCCTCATCTCTATCATATTCAACAACATCATCAACTTCATCATCATCATCGTTATTTTCATTTTGATCATAATCATCATCATCATCAGTGAGCATCATCACCACTATCATCATCAACATCATCATCATCGCCTTCATCATCAGCATCATCATCATCATCATCATCATCATCATCAGTGAGCATCATCACCACTATCATCATCAACATCATCATCATCGCCTTCATCATCAGCATCATCATCATCATCATCAACAATATGATTTTATCATCATCATTAAAAACAACACCAACTCCATCAACATCATCATTAACAAAATCATCTTCGTCCTCATCATCATTAACATCATCATAGTGATCATCAAAATTATCGTTATCAAAATCATCATCAACATCACCATCACCATCATCAACATCATCAACATCAACATCATCAACATCACCATCACCATCATCAACATCATCAACATCAACATCATCAACATCACCATCATCAACATCATCAACATCATCATCAACATCATCAACATCAACATCAACATCATCAACAACATCAACATCATCAACATCATCATCATCAACATCAACATCATCATCAACAACATCAACATTATCATCAACAACATCAACATCATCAACATCAACATCATCATCAACATCAACATCATCATCAACAACATCACCATCATCAACATCATCAACATCATCATCAACAACAACACCATCATCAACATCATCAACATCAACATCAACATCATCAACATCATCAACATCACCATCAACATCATCAACATCAACATCATCAACATCATCAACATCATCAACATCATCAACATCATCATCAACATCATCATCAACATCATCAACATCAATATCAACATCATCAACATCAACATCATCAACATCATCAACATCATCAACATCATCAACATCAACATCATCATCATCAACATCATTAACATCAACATCACCATCAGCAACATCATCAACATCAACATTACCATCATCAACATCATCAACATCAACATAAACAACATCAACATCCCCATCATCAACATCATCAACATCATCAACATCATCAACATCAACATCACCATCATAAACATCATCAACATCATCAACATCATCAACATCATCATCGACATCATCAACATCAACATAAACAACATCAACATCACCATCATCAACATCATCAACATCACCATCATCAACATCAACATCATCAACATCATCAACATCAACAGCATCATCATCATCATCGACATCATCACCGTTCAATGCCTCCAAGCTTCAAACACTGTGTTTGTCAATGTCCCTGCCTTCTACTTCCTACATATGTGTCGCTTCAAATGTCAATAATTATCTGTCTACTGAAGGACTTTCTATCTATATAACCCACTCAAGTGGAAAGACACAAACACACTCTCTTCCAGCCGAAGAAAGGTGCACAAATTTTACAGCAGATTTAATGTCACTCCACACAGCCATAGAAACTCTCAACATACAAGAGGTTCATATTAAAAAAAATAGTCATTCTCACTGATGCAAAGTTAGTCATACAAGAAATTTAGCTCAAAATATGACAGACTCATGCAAGAAATAAAGAACAGCATATGTCCGCTTTCGGAAAAGTCAGAATTAGTCCTGCAGTGGATACCAGCCCATTGTGGCATTCCTGGAAATGAGAAAGAAGATGAACTCGCAAAAGCTAGTGGAAACCTTCAATAGTCCAATCAACAACCTCATAGTCTCAAAGAAATAATAACAATCCTGAAGCAAGCAAGAAAACAGAATGGAGGAATTTATATGAAAAATATGAACCAGAACTTGACAGCTTAAATAAATTTAGCAGACATGAGCAGACCATGATATTAGATACAGAACAAGTCATTGTGACCTCAGAGCACATCTACAAGAGATAGGAAGATTCAGTGGCGTTGCAACATGTGACTGTGGAGCAGCCAAACAAACTCCAGGACATACATTACAGGACTTCAGCACTCTGAACATCCTAAGAACACAAATATGGTCCAAAGAAACATCTCCTACATGACAAGCTCCGGGGAACCAGTGATGACCTCAAACACACCGTCTTGATCGTGACCCAAGCTGGTCTAAATGGATAAATGCATAGCAATAGAGGATCGTGGGAAAAGGACTTTCCCTCCCTCTTTTGTTGTTTGCATTTACCTATCAATGCTTAGAGCAGAACGTTATTTAAAGTATTATAAGGTAAACGTATTATATGACCAAACCTAATTTGCTTTTCATATAACCAAAAGCAGGGTCGTTAGAAAAGGTTGTGTGCTGTCACCAGATTTATTTATTATGTATAGTGATGTTATTTTAAGATGCATAAGGGACATTCCTGAAATAACAATTGTAGGTCATAATATAAATAATCTAAGCTATGTTGATGATACGGGAGCCGCGATAGCTCAGTGGTTAGTGAACTGGGCTACAAAGTACAAGGGGTAGGGTTCTATCCAAACCGACGGCTTTCGGGTTCACCCAGCCTTAAATGGGTACCGGATTTTTTTCTGGGAAAGTAAATCAGCACGGGCGTAATACCGACCACATAACCCCAAAAACCATGTTCTGAAGGTCTGTAAAATATAGGGTCACTAATACCATATTTTCCTATACGCCACTTGGCGTGACGGGGGTACTTTACTTTTATCCTGATGATAGTCTTAATTGCTAAGAGTGAAAATGAGTTATAAGAAAGGTTACACATTTTAGTGAAGGAAAACAAAAATAAAGGACTCAGCCACAATAGCAAAAAGACAGAAGTAATGGTAGCATGAAAGAAAAAGACATCACCGCAATGAACAGTAAGTACTAGTGGAGCAATATCAAAACAGGTAATTGAATTTAAATATCTGGGAACATTGTTAACATCAGCTGGTAGATGTACAACAGAGGTGAGATGCTGAATGGCTCAGGCAAAAGCAGTTTTCCAAAAAATGAGGAAGATACTGTGGAATCCATTTTTGACAATAAAAACAAGAAAAAAGAGTTCTTAAATGTTATGTAGAGCCAGTCTTAACATATGGATGTGAATCATAGACATTAAAACGATGAAAGGGTAACGGACAAGAAAATCCCTGAAGTCTGTAGAATTGTGGTTTTACAGAAGAATATTTATAATACCATGGAAAGCTAAGAAGAATAATGACAACGTTCTGAAAGAGGCCAAAGCAAAAAGAGAGCTAATATCCAATATTAGGAAGAAGCAATCATCATTTTTGGCCATGGGAAGGGACAGCTGGAATATTTTGTAACAAATGGGAAAGTTTAGGGACGAAGAGATAGAAGGAAGCAAAGAGAAAAGATACCAGACAATTCCAGAGACTATTTTGACAGAAGGTCAACAACAGAAATAATGACTGTCAAGATGGAAAGTTGTAGAGAGACATGATCACCTACTCAAGCATGCATGATGATGATGGTGGTGATGATGATGATGATAACCCAAAAAATTGGTACAAATATCGCTCTAATATGATTGTTCATTGCAGCGCTTCATAACTGCATCTCTTGTGAATTCACTAAAACTTCTCAGTAGTTATAATCTTACCTGTATTCGTTGATGTTAATGTCCATGTTTGACATCGATAACGGAATACAATTCATAAATTTAGTATCCACATCGAGGTTAGGCAACCATGGATCGGCTTTCTACTCTGTCTCTTGCCTTGATGGCGCATGTTGTCTCAGGCTCGCCTTTCCTTTTTTGATGTTGTCATTTCACTTTAGCCTTGGTCTTCCTCTGCCTGGAGGTGTTCAGTTGTGCCAACTATAGACAAATGACCTCATTTTACCTACAGCCGCCTCTGCTTCCGGTGCTGTGACGTCACAAACTTTGGGTGTTTAAATTCAAAGAAATTTTTTTTTAGAATAGAAAATAAGGAAAAAAAACGGTATGGTTAAATCTTTACGTAATAAGTGGACGACACTAATTAAAACGACGTTTCGGCTCAATAGGCCTTCCGCAGGAACAACCATACAACACACAAACAGATATGCATTTAAAATTTATTTTAAAAAAAGGATTATCAGTTCAAATACGGACAGAAGTGAAAGAAATACTTGATAAAGAGGAACAGAATAGTCTACAGCGAAAAACAATAACTCTCAGTTTCCTGGATGAAGAATACCCACAAGACCTATGGGTTCGTGTGTACACAGATGGATCAGCACAGAATGCAGTAAAGAATGGGGGAGCAGGTGCATATATAGAGTACCCAAATAACACTAGGGATATGAATAAAATAGCAACAGGGAAATATTGTCACAATTATGATGCAGAATTACAAGCAATAAAGTTGGCAATAGAAAAACTGCTGAACAGTCATCTTAGCCCTCAACCTGTAGTGTTTTTGACAGATGCAAGATCAGTACTCCAGACACTACAATCCAGAAAATTACCACATCTACAGACCTTATTGACTGAACTCTGCAAGCACCACAGGGTTGCCCTGCAGTGGATCCCATCTCACTGTGGAATACCAGGAAATGGGAAAGCAGATCCGTTGGCAAAGGAAGGTTCAACAGGCACACAACTAGATACACCGGTTACATACCATCATAAGAAACAGATAATCAAATCAATCAGAGGACCACAAGCCCCAAATCAGGATGCTTTTCATAATATGAATAGATATGAGCAAGTTATCATTATACGCCTCAGAACAGGACACAATCGACTCCATAGTTACATGTATACAAAATTCAAGATCGGCACATCAACTACTTGTACATGTGGACAGGCGCCTCAGAGTGCTGAACACATACTTCAAAACTGCACTGAATATAGTAGACTGAGGAAAATCCATTGGCCCATAGATACAATACTACAGACAAAACTATATGGGCCACTGCAAGAATTACAAAAGACTGTAAAATGTATACATGAAACGACATTGCAGAAATAGACAATACTTCGGGCGAACGAAAGATAGATAGATAAAATAAAAATAATAATAATAACGTAATTTCGAGCTAGAAATGAGAAATAAAAATAAATTGTCTTCCCTGTGGATGGAAAGAAAGTGGATACATAGAACACGATAAATATACATTTATATATTCAAGCAACACAACAGAACATCAAAGAAGCGTAGGCATACTAATAAAACGAGAAATACCAAAATATATAAATACCCACTGGACATACAATGATAGGATTATATTATTAAAAATGAAGGCAAAATCATTTGACATAGCAATAATACAAACATACGCACCTACTCAAGACTATACAGATGAACAAATAGAGGCATACTATGAAGACCTAAATAAAGTTATGAAGCAAGTGAAATCTTCAGACACCTTGATTGTAATGGGTGACATGAACGCTAAAGTAGGAAAAGGTAGATATAAGACCATTTTAGGAAATCATGGGTTAGGAAAAAGAAATGACAGAGGAGAAAGATTAATTCAATTTTGTGAAGAAAACAGGCTGATAATATGTAACACCTACTTTGAGCAAGAGAAAAGGTTATTATACACATGGAAAAGCCCTGGAGATAGAAAGATGAATCAAATAGATTACGTAATTATAAAAGAAAGGTTCCGTAACAGCGTAAAGAAAGCCAAAACCTATCCAGGAGCAGATATTAATTCAGATCACAATCCTGTAATGATTCAAATGAAAACCAAATTAAAGAGAAAGAAACAAAAGACTAATTCAGCAATATCAATAGATACAACAGCTTTAAATCAAAAAGATGTAAAAGAAACGTATGCAATACAAGCAAAGAACACATATCAGAAGATCAAGCATCTGTAGACAGATCAGAGCTACAACTACCTGGGACATACTATAACCAGTTATGGAAAATCTACAACTGAACTAAACAAAAGAATAGGTATGGCAAAAAGTAACTTTACTGCCATGAAAAATATACTAACAACAAAACAAATAACACCAGGGCTAAATCTAAGAATAGCAAAATGTTACATCTTCTCGATATTCCTGTATGGTGCAGAAACATGGACATTAGACAAGAAAACAGAACAGAGAATTGAAGCCTTTGAAATGTGGATTTATAGAAGAATATGTAGAATTGGATGGACAGAAAAGAAAACAAACAATGACGTTTTAAATCAACTAAAAATGAAAAGAGAACTACTAAACACAATTAAAACAAGACAAATGAAATTTTTGGGGCATGTTGAAAGACACAACAGCAAAACATAACAGTAGACACAACAACAAAAAGTAATCTTGGAAGAGAAAATACAAGGTAAAAGAGGCAGAGACGGAGCAAGACTAATATGGATGAATAACATCAAAAGATGGACAAGTCAACATATGACAATTTGCACCATCAAAGCAAGAGACAGAGTGGAATGGCGTTCCATGGTAGCCAACCTTCGTACCGGGTCGGCACTCAATGATGATGATGTCTTCCCTGTGTACTTACTTATTCAGTAATTAAATTCACCCCATGGACATAATGGAATTAATAGATGACTGTTAATTAAGTCGGTGTTATTACGTCCCTTATTTTACAATTTGAAATTACATTTATATAGAATTATTTCAGCACTCAGAAAAAATGACAAATAAACAACGACAGAAAGAAAGAGAGAACAATATAATGTCCGAAGCAGGATCGAACCCGTACTCAATGGCACTGCGCCTTGCCACGAGAAGCCGAACACACTGCCACTCAGCTAACTAAAAACATAACAGTAAACAAGAAAAAGTAATCTTGGAAGGGAAAATACAAGGTAAAATAGACAGAGGCAGACCAAGACTTAGTTTTAGTTAGCTGAGTGGCAGTGTACCAAGCGTTCGGCTTCTCGTGGCAAGGCGCAGTGCCATGGAGTACTGGCTCGATCCTGCTTCGGACCATATATTGTTCTTTGTTTTTTTTTTTTCTGTTGTTGTTTATTTGTCATTTTTTCTGAGTGCTGTAGTACATACCTCTTCCTTCTATAATTCCCTGAATTATTGCCTCGGAAGTTTCCCTCTATAATAATATTTATTTATTATTATTTATCTAGAATTATTTCCCTTGCACCATTTTCTGATACAGTGCGATATCTTTTTTCTTTAGTTTCACCTCTGTTTAGTTTCACCTTTGTTTAGTTTCACCTTTGTTTAGTTTCATCTTTCTTTAGTTTCACCTTTGTTTAGTTTCACCTTTGTTTAGTTTCACCTTTCTTTAGTTTCACCTTTCTTTAGTTTCGTCGACACATGTTTAGTATATACTCCAAGATTAGTCAATAAACATCTTTATTGCACGTTAAAAACCTCTAAAATACTTAGATCCGCGCCCCGTGCAACTTCCATCCAGCTATTAATGGTCCAAGTAATTGCCATTGAATCCACATGCCAACGAAAGCACTGAAGATGGTTTCATGGTGGGGATACGAACACATTTTTTAGAGCTACCGTCATATTCGGGCAACTCTTTTCTACTTTCATCTGCCAAGGGGTTTTAACATGCGCGTAGTGTACATGGGATCTAATTTTTTTTTAATTTCCAGTTTTTCATGGACGTTAGAGGTCGCACTTCGCAGTCCACAAACTACCGGAGAGTAGAACCAGAAACTAGGAGAGAATAGAGCCAGAAACTAGGAGAGAATAGAACCAGAAACTAGGAGAGAATAGAACCAGAAACTAGTAGAGAATAGAACCAGAAACTAGGAAAGAATAGAACCAGAAACTAGGAGAGAATAGAACCAGAAACTATGAGAGAATAGAACCAGAAACTAGGAGAGAGTAGAACCAGAAACTAGGAAAGAATAGAACCAGAAACTAGGAGAGAATAGAACTAGAAACTAGGAGAGAATAGAACCAGAAACTAGGAGAGAATAGAACCGGAAACTGAGAGAGAATAGAACCAGAAACTAGTAGAGAATAGAACCAGAAACTAGGAGAGAA
This sequence comes from Megaustenia siamemsis, assembly GCA_032433765.1. Classification (NCBI taxonomy): domain Eukaryota; kingdom Metazoa; phylum Mollusca; class Gastropoda; order Stylommatophora; family Ariophantidae; genus Megaustenia; species Megaustenia siamemsis. The sequence goes on from JAVIAB010000088.1 coordinate 61,050,956, forward strand.
TAGAACCAGAAACTAGGAGAGAATAGAACCGGAAACTAGGAGAGAATAGAACCGGAAACTAGAAGAGGGTAGAGCCAGAAACTAGAAGAGAGTAGAATTAGAAACTCGGAGAGAATGGAACCAGAAACTAGGAGAGAATAGAACCAGAAACTAGGAGAGAATAGAATCAGAAACTGGGAGAGAATAGAACCAGAAACTAGGAGAGAATAGAACTAGAAACTAGGAGAGAATAAAACCAGAAACTAGGAGAGAATAGAACCGGAAACTAGAAGAAGGTAGATTCAGAAAAAAGGACAGAGTAGAATCAGAAACTAGAAGACAATAGAACCGGAAACTAGAAGAGGGTAGAGCCAGAAACTAGGAGAGAGTAGAATCAGAAACTAGGAGAGAATAGAACCGGAAACTAGGAGAGAGTAGAACCAGAAACTAGGAGAGAGTAGAAGCAGAAACTAGGAGAGAATGGAACCAGAAACTAGTAGAGAATAGAACCAGAAACTAGGAGAGAGTAGAACCAGAAACTAGGAGAGAGTAGAACCAGAAACTAGGAGAGAGTAGAACCATTAACTAAGAGAATATAGGACCAGAAACTAGGAGAGAAAAGGACCAGAAACTAGGAGAGAGTAGAACCAGAAACTAGGAGAGAATAGAACCGGAAACTAAAAGAGGGTAGAGCCAAAAACTAGGAGAGAGTAGAATCAGAAACTAGGAGAGAATAGAACCGGAAACTAGGAGAGAGTAGAACCAGAAACTAGGAGAGAGTAGAATCAGAAACTAGGAGAGAGTAGAACCGGAAACTAGGAGAGAGTACAACCATAAACTAGGAGAGAATAGAAGCGGAAACTAGGAGAGAGTAGAATCAGAAACTAGGAGAGAGTAGAACCGGAAACTAGGAGAGAGTACAACCATAAACTAGGAGAGAGTAGAACCGGAAACTAGGAGAGAGTAGAACCAGAAACTAGGAGAGAGTAGAACCAGAAACTAGGAGAGAGTACAACCGGAAACTAGGAGAGAGTACAACCAGAAACTAGGAGAGAGTACAACCATAAACTAGGAGAGAGTAGAACCAGAAACTAGGAGAGAGTAGAATCAGAAACTAGGAGAGAGTACAACCAGAAACTAGGAGAGAGTACAACCATAAACTAGGAGAGAATAGAGCTGGAAACTAGGAGAGAGTAGAACCAGAAACTAGGAGAGAGTAGAACCAGAAACTAGGAGAGAGTAGAACCGGAAACTAGGAGAGAGTAGAACCAGAAAGTAGGAAAGAGTAGAACCAGAAACTAGGAAAGGATAGAACCAGAAAATAGGAGAGAGTAGAAGCAGAAACTAGGAGAGAATAGAACCGGAAACTAGGAGAGAGTAGAGCCAGAAACTAGGAGAGAGTAGAGCCAGAAAATAGGAGAGAGTAGAACCAGAAACTAGGAGAGAGTACAACAATAAACTAGGAGAGGGTAGAGCCAGAAAATAGGAGAGGGTAGAGCCAGAAACTAGGAGAGGGTAGAACCAGAAACTAGGAGAGAGTAGAAACAGAAACTAGAAGAGGGTAGAGCCAGAAAATAGGAGAGGGTAGAGCCAGAAACTAGGAGAGAGTAGAACCAGAAACTAGAAGAGGGTAGAGCCAGAAACTAGTAAAGGGTAGAGCCAGAAACTAGGAGAGGGTAGAGCCAGAAACTAGTAGAGGGTAGAACCAGAAACTAGAAGAGGGTAGAGCCAGAAACTAGGAGAGGGTAGAGCCAGAAACTAGAAGAGGGTAGAGCCAGAATCTACCGGAGAGTAGAACGAGAAACTAGGAGAGGGTAGTGCCAGAAACTAGGAGAGGGTAGAGCCAGAAACTAGGAAAGGGTAGAGCCAGAAACTAGGAGAGGGTAGTGCCAGAAACTAGGAGAGGGTAGTGCCAGAAACTAGGTGAGTGTAGAGCCAGAAACTAGGAAAGGGTAGAGCCAGAATCTAGGAGAGGGTAGTGCCAGAAACTAGGAGAGAATAGAACTGGAAACTAGGAGAGAGTAGAGCCATAAACTAGGAGAGAGTAGAGCCAGAAAATAGGAGAGAGTAGAACCAGAAACTAGGAGAGAGTACAACCATAAACTAGGAGAGAGTACAACCATAAACTAGGTAAGAGTAGAGCCAGAAAATAGGAGAGGGTAGCGCCAGAAAATAGGAGAGGGTAGACCCAGAAATAGGAGAGGGTAGAGCCAGAAAATAGGAGAGGGTAGAGCCAGAAACTAGGAGAGAATAGAACCAGAAACTAGGAGAGGGTAGAGCCAGAAACTAGAAGAGGGTAGAGCCAGAAGCTAGTAGAGGGTAGAGCCAGCAACTAGGAGAGGGTAGAGCCAGAAACTACCGGAGAGTAGAACGAGAAACTAGGAGAGGGTAGAGCCAGAAACTAGGAGAGGGTAGAGCCAGAAACTAGGAAATGGTAGAGCCAGAAACTAGGAGAGAGTAGAGCCAGAAACTAGGAGAGGGTAGAGCCAGAAACTAGGAGAGGGTAGTGCCAGAAACTAGGAGAGGTTAGAGCCAGAAACTAGGAGAGGGTAGAGCCAGAAACTAGGAGAGGGTAGAGCCAGAAACTAGGAGAGGGTAGAGCCAGAAACTAGGAGAGGATAGAGCCAGAAACTAGGAGTCGTTAGAGCCAGAAACTACCGGAGAGTGGAAACAAAAACTAGGAAAGAGTAGTCATATTCCAAGTCCGGCTTGTTGCAGGAGCTACTGAGTTAAGTGCTCTGTGCACACCGTGAGCTGTGTGTCTCATCCGTTTTGATCCTGCTTCGATATCCTGCTTGTTTACGATGAATGATGATATCGTATGACAGGGAACAGTTGGCTGTGTTCACTTTCTGCGCGGTTTCGCCTTATGTCTTTTGGCGTGTGCTGAGACTGCTACGATGGAGACTACAGTTACCTTTCTTTGTTTGGGAGATGAGTTAGTAATTCGGATGATTCCACTGGCACGGGCGGTTGAGCAATTATGGATTTTAATTCGTTTGCTGTGATACCGAGGCCTTCCATAACCAATAACCAATAACCAATAACTACCGGAGAGTAGAACCAGAAACTAAGGGAGAGAAGAACCAGAAACTTGGAGAGGGTAGAACAAGAAACTAAAAGAAGGTAGAGCCAGAAACTAACAGAGAGTACAACCAGAAAATAGGAGAGGGTAGATTTAGAAACTACCAGAGAGTAGAAAAAGAAACTACGGGAGAGTAAAACCAGAAACTAGGAGATGGTAGAGCCAGAAGCTAGGAGATGGTAGAGCCAGAAACTAGAAGAGGGTAGAGCCAGAAACTAGGAGAGGGTAGAACCAGAAACTACCGTAGAGTAGAAGTAGAAACTAGGAGAGAGTAGAGCCAGAAACGAGGAGAGGGTATAGCCAGAAACTTAATAGGGCGTAGAGCCAGAAACTACCGGAGAGTAGAACCAGAAACTACGGGAGAGTAGAACCAGAAACTAGAAGAGGGTAGAACAAGAAACTAAAAGAGAGTAGAGCCAGAAACTAAGGGAGAGTACAACCAGAAAATAGGAGAGGGTAGATTTAGAAACTACCAGAGAGTAGAACCAGAAACTACGGGAGAGTAAAACCAGAAACTAGAGAGGGTAGAGCCAGAAACTAGGAGAGGGTAGAACCAGAAACTAGGAGATGGTAGAGCCAGAAACTAGGAGAGGGTAGATCCAGAAATTAGGAGAGGGTAGAGCCAGAAACTAGGAGAGGGTAGAGCCAGAAAATAGGAGAGAGTAGAGCCAGAAACTAGGAGAACTGGGAGATCTGACTAGAGACACAGATTATTTCAGACGGACTGTAGTCAATGCAACTGTCTGTGGGAGATCTGGCTAGAGACAGAGATTCTTTCAGATTGACTGTGGTAAATGCAACGTTCTGTGGAAGATCTGGCTAGAGACAGAGATTCATTCAGACAGACTGTAGTGAATGCAACATTCTGTGGGAGATCTGGCTAGAGACAGAGATTCTTTCAGACGGACTGTAGTGAATGCAACATTCTGTGGGAGATCTGGCTAGAGACAGAGATTCTTTCAGACGGACTGTAGTGAATGCAACGTTCTGTGGGAGATCTGGCTAGAGACAGAGATTCTTTCAGACGGACTGTAGTGAATGCAACATTCTGTGGGAGATCTGGCTAGAGACAGAGATTCTTTCAGACGGACTGTAGTGAATGCAACATTCTGTGGGAGATCTGGCTAGAGACAAAGATTCTTTCAGACGGACTGTAGTGAATGCAACGTTCTGTGGAAGATCTGGCTAGAGACAGAGATTCATTCAGACAGACTGTAGTGAATGCAACATTCTGTGGGAGATCTGGCTAGAGACAAAGATTCTTTCAGACGGACTGTAGTGAATGCAACATTCTGTGGGAGATCTGGCTAGAGACAGAGATTCTTTCAGATTGACTGTGGTAAATGCAACGTTCTGTGGAAGATCTGGCTAGAGACAGAGATTCATTCAGACAGACTGTAGTGAATGCAACATTCTGTGGGAGATCTGGCTAGAGACAAAGATTCTTTCAGACGGACTGTAGTGAATGCAACATTCTGTGGGAGATCTGGCTAGAGACAGAGATTCTTTCAGATTGACTGTGGTAAATGCAACATTCTGTGGGAGATCTGGCTAGAGACAAAGATTCTTTCAGACGGACTGTAGTGAATGCAACATTCTGTGGGAGATCTGGCTAGAGACAGAGATTCATTCAGACAGACTGTAGTGAATGCAACATTCTGTGGGAGATCTGGCTAGAGACAAAGATTCATTCAGACGGACTGTAGTGAATGCAACGCTCTACAAAGAACATGCAACATAATGATGAACAGATCCGCATATTTTTCTTTACAAAGAGAAAACTCTTGCTAAGCGACAGTAAGGTAAATCCCCTATAGATGCCCTAGGCAGTTGCTTAAGTGGCCTAGACCTAAATACGGCCCTTGAGAAAGCACAGTGACATACACACTACGCTGTTATCTTCGTATCAATGTCAGACACTAAGATCATGACAGAATGCAATATAGCGGGAGCAAGCTGTGCCACGAGTAATGGATATAATGAATAGAGCCTCCAGGAACGAGGACTGTCGTGTCTGATATATTTAGAATTCTCGAGTGTTCTAGGTAACTCTAGATAATGAAAACAAGATGGAAGAATGATCACACATATACGAAGCAAGCAGGAATTATTTTTTTAGTCTTTACATTTAAAACATCAATAATTTATCATGAACGATGTTTTATGTGGATATAAATAAAAGATGTACAAGAAAAGAGAAGAAAACAGCATCGTCACGCCAAGAGACGTATAAAGAATATGCTAGTGCCAATATTTAAAGAAAAACAAACGATCTTCGGAACATTATTTTTGGAGTGATATGGTCATCATTACGTCCGTGCTTTTTCTTTTCTGTATAAAAATCCGGTACCATTTAATCATCATCGAGTGCCGTCTCTGCAACGAAGGTTGGCTACCATGGATCGCCATTCCACTATGTTTCTTGCTTTGATGGTGCAGATTGTCATACATTGACTTGTCCATCTTATGATGTTACTCGTCCATGTTAGTCTTGGTCTGCCTCTGCCTCTTTTTCTTTGTATTTTCCCTTCCAATATTACTTTTAGTAGACTGTTGTGTCTTTTTACATGTCATAAAAATTTCATTTGTCTTGTCTTAATTGTATTTAGTAGTTCTCCTTTTATTTTTTAGTTGTTTTAAAACTTCATCGTTTGTTTTCTTCTCTTTCCATCCAATTCTATCTATTCTTCTGTAAATCCACATTTCAAAGGCTTCAATTTTATGTTCTGTTTTCTTGTCTAATGTCCATGTTTCTGCACCATACAGGAATATGGACCACTTAAAGCCTGAGTTAAAGTTGAAGTCCATCCATTAGAATAGAACTAGACTTCAGTCCTTCGTAGTCCAGTTCACAACTGAGGACATCCGGTTTCAAGATGGTGGCTCAGAGTTTGTGTTCTATCAGTCGCTGCCGGAAATTCGTTTAGATGCTGATTAATTAAAGATTAATTAAAATCTCTAATACTGCAAATGGATGTTTGACTTAAAATATTCGCTCCGGTGCTACAGAGTTCGTGCACCTGGCAGTGGTCTTTTTTGAGGTGAATTAGGCAGTGTGAATACGACCTTCCTTCATTCAATAACCGCCGTCGGATTTGTTCAGCACCGATTACTTTCAGTTCCTTTATGTAGATCGTTGTGCCAAGTAAACCAGACACCATTTCTACATGGACGCTACGATGTGTTCGTGCTTCTGTTTGAGGTCCTTAGAGTCAATCAAGCATTGTGGGTGCATCCTTTGTTAACTATGTGCGTGCTACGTCATAATTATATATGTCGTTACTTTGTCATTCAACAGGCGTACGCTCGAAAAGGAGGACGAGATGATGATGATTTCAATACTGTTCATAAATCTGCAGCTCTGCTGTGACTCCAAGATCTTCATGCTTGTCAATAGGGATTTTGCCTAAATTCAGGAGAGATGTGAGAAGAACGGGGGGCGGGGGTGGGGAGGGGGACCTTGTATCTTCTTTTCTCTTTCTCACTGGTACCGAAAAGGTGTCGTGGTTTATATCATGAGTCGTTCTTGAGCTGCTCGAACTGTCTGAATTAGTGATTTTCATTTGTTGTTACATGTCTCTGTCATTGCATCTATCCATCTTCTTCTGCGTCTTCCTCTTGGTCTTTTTTCATGCATTCTCGAGAAGAACGCCCCTGATGGTGATCTTCTACCTTATTAGCTCCTAGTGGAGCAAAGGTCTTCAACAAACACTTTCCAAGTCGTTCTGTTTTTTTGCCATTCTTTTAAGACCATTCCATATCTTCCCCATCATCTTCAAATCTGCTTCTATCTGTCTTCTCCAAGAATTCTTTGGTCTTTCTCTTTGTCTTTTGCCCTGGGGATTCCAAAAAGGGCCTGTTGTGTAATAATCTCAGTTGGCTTCTGTATTGTGTGTCCTATCCAGCGCCATCGTCTTCGCTGTATCTCTTTATCCACTGGTGTTTGACTGGTACATTTCCATAATTCTATGTTAGTGATTTTGTCCTGCCATTTCCATCCTTTTATTCTGCGTAAGCATCCATTAATGAAAGTCTGTATCTTCGTGATTGTCAGTTTTGTTGTTCTCCGTGTTTTACAGCCATATAATAGGACCACCTTAACATTTGATTTGAAAATTTTTATTTTTGTATTTAACCTAATTTCTTTGAATTTCCATATGTTTCCCAGTGCAATGAAAGCTCCTCTTGCTTTTGATACCCTTATTTTGGTATCATTTTCTGTTCCTCCCTCTTTATCTATATTTTTGCCCAGATATATGTAAGATTGTACATCTAATAGAGGTATTTCTCCTAGTTTTATTTGGTTATTGCCAACTGTATTAATTCTCATAATGTTGGTCTTATCTCAATTAATCTTCAGTCCTAGCTGTTGTGATCTCTCAAGTATGCTCATTTCACCCTGCATCTGTTGATGGCTGTGTGATAGGAGAGCTGTGTCATCAGCAAAGTCTAAATCATCAAGTTGTTTGGTCAGTGACCAGTGGATTCCATTTCTGTTGTTTTGATTTTTGAATCACCTGATGGTGATTGGTGAGGATTAATTCTGACCAGCCCAACCTTTTAAGTTGTTGTTGGTATATATAATATTAAAAAAAAGTAAAATGCCCCCGTCCCGTCAAGTGGCGTATAGGGAATATGGTGTTAGTGACCATAAATTGTACAGACCTTCGGCACATAATTTTTGGGGTAATGTGGTCGGTATTACGCCCGTGCCGTTTTACTTTCCCAGAAAAAAATCCGGTACCTATTTAAGGATGGGTGAACCCGGAAGCCGTCGGTTGGGATTGAACCCTAGCTCTTGCCCTTTGTAGTCCAGTTCACTAACCACTGAGCTATCGCGGCTCCCTCACATCTATTGATCTTTCTTAAATGTAATTTAGAAAGGATCCATGTTTGACTTTCATAGCACAAAGTTGGTATGAAAATGCTACTTATCATTTGTTGTTTTGCTGGCATAGAAATGTTTGGATGTCTTAACAATGGTGAAAGCCGGTATGTGACAGCATTTGTTTTTTGTATTCTCATGTCAATTTCTCTGTCTAGTTTTCCATCTTCTGTAAATATTGTGCCCAAATAGTTGAATTCCTCTACTTAGATCTTGTGTGACAAATAATAATAAATGAATATCATTATAGAGGGAAACTTCCGAGGCGATAGATCAGTGAATTATTTCAGAGGAAGCGGTACATTTACAGCACTCGAATAAAAAAATAGCAAACAATCAATAACAGAGATATCTGAGTTGGTCGTGTACTCTAGTGTTTGGTTTCTCGTGGCAAGACTTTGTGCCAAGGAGTACGGGTTGGATCCTGCTTCAGACTAAATATCGTTCTTTGTTTTTTTTTCTGTTGTTGATTATTTGTGATTATCTATGGAAGCGAATCATTGACAGTAGACAAACAAATTTACCTCTTGTCCTTTGTAGTCCAGTTCACTAACCACTGACCTTTTGCGGCTCCTTAAACCTTTTATATATATATGTGTGTTAAAAGAGAGCAATTTTCCAATATTAGGAAGAAACAATTATATTTTTTTTCATGTAATGAGAAGAGAACAACTGGAATATATTGTAATAACTGGGAAAATTGAGGGACGAAGAGATAGAGGGAAGCAAAGAGAAAAAAATACCTGACAGCTTAAGAGAATGGCTTGGCAGAAGATCAACAACAGAAATGATAAATAAATGACGAGATCGAAAATTATGGAGAGACATGATCACCTACGTCAACAGGCCCGGTACTTGATGATGATGATGCTGATGATATATATGTTTGAGCCTCGTCTCGTTACCTTCTATAATAAGTATTCAGTTATTGTTACGATTGTCTTTGTCATTAAGTTCAGATATTACTGTTATGTGCAACGCGCTCTGTTTAACTATATAGACTAGATGTTAAGTGAATGCACGAAACATATAACTGAATGCCTCTTATGGCAATTCTAGAAAGTAGCAGACTTGGTGTGATTGTAACGCTTCATAGGGATGGCTGATTTGTTTTATTGTTAAATGTAAATAATGTCTCATTAATGTCTGATTCACATGAAATGTATTTGGTGGAGACGAAGACGCGCCTCCCAGCACCAGAGCTGGAAGTTGTCAGCGACCCACAGCTGATTGGTTGCGTCAGAATCGGTGAACCAGAATCGTCCAGACCCTGCTCCACCTCTCCGCGGTGCCTCTAGTAACAGATTAACCTGTCTAGTCTGGCCAAGCGAGCAGGGATCGAAAAGGGAAGACAACCCGGTACTCAAAAATGTCGTTCTGAAGTCCGACGTGTTGGGCCGAAAGGCGCAAATATAACAGTTATACTGCAAACCACAACACAACGCAGACACGTCCACTTAACGTCCTTTTAAGGGCGGATGATGAAGAGGAATATTCTAGTCTACCAGAATACTCTAGAAAACTTTAGTCATCGTGAGAACGCAAGCAAATATATTTTATGTAAAATACATGTTCGATACATAATGTGAATTTGATTCACACGAATTATTTTATGTATTTAAAAGGTTTAATCGACAAACATGTGCATTGTGAAAACAAGGGGATTGGTGTTTAAAACATGTTTTTACCTCTAGTGACTCGGGCAGATGGTGCTCGTAAAGGTGGGAGGGCCGACCATCTAAGGGCAGAATCCCCCTACAGAAAAGACAATCTGCTGCCTTGCAGGAAGATTGGGGACAATCAAAGGCTAAGGAAAGCAAACCTGAATAAAATGCTGGCTGAAATCGGATGCACTGGGCCACTGGCGTGAAAACACAGTGCAACGTATTAACGGGTGTTCAGTCAGAGTGGATCTGACAGACTCTAATTGTGATGTTCTGTCTGTGGGGGCGATCAACACACTTAACCTGACAGCTGACTTCATGTGAGGGACTGGAACCCTACTCTGACTGAGTCCTGCTCGCAGAGAGAGAGAGAGAGAGAGAGAGAGAGAGAGAGAGAACATGTTTGATGTGTGCAAGGAATGTTTGTTGTGTAGAAAGATAGCAGTTGATGTGAAAATAATGTTTGCAACCGTTGTATTAACTTCCAAGATGGTTAGATAACGGCTTGTGTTGAATCCGCTGCATTCGATCATCGGTATATCATCATTATAATGATCATTACTGTCAATATCATCATCGTCGTTATCATCATTACGATCATTATCGTCATCTTCATGATTATCAACATCACTATCATCAACAACAAACATCATTATCATCAACAACATCGTGATTATCAACAACAAAATCAGTATCACAACACCATCATCGTCAACATCATCAACAACAAAATCAGTATCACCAACACCATCATCGTCAACATCATTAACAACAAAATCAGTATCACAACACCATCATCGTCAACATCATTAACAACAAAATCAGTATCACAACACCATCATCGTCAACATCATCAACAACAAAATCAGTATCACAACACCATCATCGTCAACATCATCAACAACAAAATCAGTATCACAACACCATCATCGTCAACATCATTAACAACAAAATCAGTATCACCAACACCATCATCGTCAACATCATCAACAACAAAATCAGTATCACCAACACCATCATCGTCAACATCATTAACAACAAAATCAGCATCACCAACACCATCATCGTCAACATCATTAACAACAAAATCAGCATCACCAACACCATCATCGTCAACATCATTAACAACAAAATCAGTATCACCAACACCATCATCGTCAACATCATCAACAACAAAATCAGTATCACCAAAACCATCATCATCAACATCATCAACAACAAAATCAGTATCACCAACACCATCATCAACAACAAAATCAGCATCACCAACACCATCATCATCAGAAACATTAACAACAAAATCAGCATCACCAACACCATCATCATCAACATCATCAACAACAAAATCATTATTACCAACACCATCATCATCAACATCATCAACAACAAAATCATCATCACCAACACCATCATCATCAACATCATCAACATCATCAACAACAAAATCAGCATCACCAACACCATCATCGTCAACATCATTAACAACATATTAGCAACAACAGCATCATCTTCATGATCAACATCAGTGCTTATAATTATCAACATCATCATCATTAACATTATTATCAACACCATCATAACGACCATCATCATCACATATATCAACTCATCCCCATAACATCCATTGTGATGTTTAACACCTCAGAGGTTTATTTAAAAAACCACAAGCAACAAGATATCACAACGCCCAGATATAAAGCTCAGATTTGTATCATTGTTTTCCAAAAATTAACTTAACAGTGTGTTACAACTGCTTCTATCGTTTCTCCAATTGCAGATAATATTTCCTAACCGAGCCACTGTCGAGGGTCATTAAACCAACATATATGAAACTTGAGAGTTTTTTTTCTAGCATTATCATCATCATTGTGTGCCGTCTCTGCATCGAAGGTTGGCTACCAAGGAGCGCCATTCCACTCTGTCTCTTGCTTTGATGGTGCAGATTGTCATAGGTTGACTTGTCCATCTTTTTATGTTACTCGTCCATGTTAGTCTTGGTCTGCCTTTGCCTCTTTTGCCTAGTATTTTCCCTTCCAATGTCACCTTTATTAGGCTGTTACACAACAAAATGCCCCCAAAATTTCATTTGTCTTGTTCGAATTGTGTTTAGTAGTTCTCTTTTCATTTTTAGTTGTTTTAAAACGCCATTGTTTTGTTTCTTTTCTTTCCATCCAATTCTACCTATTCTTCTATAAATCCACATTTAAAAGGCTTCAATTTTATGTTCTGTTTTCTTGTCTGATGTCCATGTTTCTGCACCATACAGGAATATTGAGAGGATTTAACATTTTGCTATTCTTACTTTTAGCCCTGGTGTTATTTATTTTGATGTTAGTATAATTTTTCATGGCATTAAAATTACTTTTTGCCATACCTATTCTTTTGTTTATTGCTATTTTTCTAGCACATTTCCATTTACATTCATTTTTTTTCTTGTGTTATTTTCTTTGTTTTTTTTTTTTGCCTGGCGCTATTAAAAAGATTCTAAATAGGTTTTAACGCGCTGTCGTGTTGTTTACATAAAGCTGCTGTAACTGATTTCTTCTGTCTGGCACATGCGATTGGTGCACTGCTGTTTTGAGTATTCTGTGTTACGTTGGTCTTGTCTTGTAGAAGTAAAGATTTTACCTTGGGACAATTCAAAATAAAATCGTTGAAGGCCACAGAAATGTGGTTTTATATGTCACAAAAGTTGTGGTTTTACATGCCACAGAGATGTGGTTTTACATGACACAGAGATGTGGTTTTACATGCCACAAAGATGTGGTTTTACATGCCACAGAGATGTGGGGTTACATGCCACAGAGATGTGGGGTTACATGCCACAGAGATGTGGTTTTACCTGACACAGAGATGTGGTTTTACATGTCATTGTGGTATTATATGCCACAGAGATGTGGGGTGACATGCCACAGAGATGTGGTTTTACATGCCACAGAGATGTGGTTTTACATGCCACAGAGATGTGGGGTTACATGCCACAGAGATGTGGTTTTACATGACACAGAGATGTGGGGTTACATGCCACAGAGATGTGGGGTTACATGCCACAGAGATGTGGGGTTACATGCCACAGAGATGTGGTTTTACATGACACAGAGATGTGGTTTTACATGTCATTGTGGTATTATATGCCACAGAGATGTGGGGTGACATGCCACAGAGATGTGGTTTTACATGACACAGAGATGTGGTTTTACATGCCACAGAGATGTGGGGTTACATGCCACAGAGATGTGGTTTTACATGCCACAGAGATGTGGTTTTACATGTCATTGTGGTATTATATGCCACAGAGATGTGAGGTTACATGCCACAGAGATGTGGTTTTACATGTCATTGTGGTATTATATGCCACAGAGATGTGGGGTGACATGCCACAGAGATGTGGTTTTACATGCCACAGAGATGTGGTTTTACATGCCACAGAGATGTGGGGTTACATGCCACAGAGATGTGGTTTTACATGCCACAGAGATGTGGTTTTACATGTCATTGTGGTATTATATGCCACAGAGATGTGGGGTTACATGCCACAGAGATGTGGTTTTACATGCCACAGAGATGTGGTTTTACATGCCACAGAGATGTGGGGTTACATGCCACAGAGATGTGGTTTTAGATGCCACAGAGATGTGGTTTTACATGCCACAGAGATGTGGGGTTACATGCCACAGAGATGTGGGGTTACATGCCACAGAGATGTGGGGTTACATGCCACAGAGATGTGGTTTTACATGCCACAGAGATGTGGGGTTACATGCCACAGAGATGTGGTTATACATGCCACAGAAATGTGGTTTTACATGCCACAGAGATGTGGTTTTACATGACACAGAGATGTGGTTTTACATGCCACAGAGATGTGGTTTTACATGCCACAGAGATGTGGTTTTACATGCCACAGAGATGTGGTTTTACATGCCACAGAGATGTGGGGTTACATGCCACAGAGATGTGGGGTTACATGCCACAGAGATGTGGTTTTACATGCCACAGAGATGTGGTTTTACATGCCACAGAAATGTGGTTTTACATGCCACAGAGATGTGGGGTGACATGCCACAGAGATGTGGTTTTACATGCCACAGAGATGTGGTTTTACATGCCACAGAGATGTGGGGTTACATGCCACAGAGATGTGGTTTTACATGCCACAGAAATGTGGTTTTACATGCCACAGAAATGTGGTTTTACATGCCACAGAGATGTGGGGTGACATGCCACAGAGATGTGGTTTTACATGCCACAGAGATGTGGTTTTACATGCCACAGAAATGTGGTTTTACATGCCACAGAGATGTGGGGTGACATGCCACAGAGATGTGGTTTTACATGCCACAGAGATGTGGTTTTACATGCCACAGAGATGTGGTTTTACATGCCACAGAGATGTGGTTTTACATGCCACAGAGATGTGGTTTTACATGCCACAGAGATGTGGGGTTACATGCCACAGAGATGTGGTTTTACATGCCACAGAGATGTGGTTTTACATGTCATTGTGGTATTATATGCCACAGAGATGTGAGGTTACATGCCACAGAGATGTGTTTTTACATGCCACAGAGATGTGGTTTTACATGCCACAGAGATGTGGGGTTACATGCCACAGAGATGTGGTTTTACATGCCACAGAGATGTGGTTTTACATGCCACAGAGATGTGGGGTTACATGCCACAGAGATGTGGGGTTACATGCCACAGAGATGTGGTTTTACATGCCACAGAGATGTGGGGTTACATGCCACAGAGATGTGGGGTTACATGCCACAGAGATGTGGTTTTACATGCCACAGAGATGTGGTTTTACATGCCACAGAGATGTGGGGTTACATGCCACAGAGATGTGGTTTTACATGCCACAGAGATGTGGGGTTACATGCCACAGAGATGTGGGGTTACATGCCACAGAGATGTGGTTTTACATGCCACAGAGATGTGGTTTTACATGCCACAGAGATGTGGGGTTACATGCCACAGAGATGTGGTTTTACATGCCACAGAGATGTGGGGTTACATGCCACAGAGATGTGGGGTTACATGCCACAGTGATGTGGGGTTACATGACACAGAGATGTGGTATTAGATGAATGTTGAGGGTGTTCTGATTAGCTAGATAGAGTAATGAGGCTGCTCAAAATGTGGTCGAAGCCATAAGAAAACGTCACCAAGGAGAGCCACAGCGTTTTTGGGACGAGGAGGTTTGTGCATTCCTATCTGATATTTGCTTTCTTAAACTAGACTAGGACCCCATTTTTGTCAGTAAAGCGATTGGCATACTTTGGTCGAACACACATCACTTCATAGCCAAGGCAGTGCCTTGTTACTATGTCACCGAAAGCCTTCTTGGAGTCCGTATAATAATTAAAAAATCGGCTTCTTATTTCCTTCCTCATTTGCCTTTTGGGCGTCGAGGGGAGATATCATTTGCGGTCTTTCGATCTTTTCTTTGCCTCTGCTGCTGTTACGTTTCCTAGTGTTTCTTCTTTAACATGTAGTTATAGATAATTGTGCTTCACCGTTTGTTGTTGTTGTCCTTGTATTCTGAAGCAGGCCACAGGCCGAAACGTCAGTATTGTGTTGTGTTCCTTCCTTGTAAAGCTGTCATCATACCTTGGAGTGTCTAACACACCCCACCACTGGCTCCGTGCTACCAGCTTTACCGCTGCATTGTGGGCGGCGCTAGGGTCTGGTTTTCTCGCAACATTTATTAGGGGCTCGTTGTGTTGTGTTTTGATCTTTCTGCCTTGCCACGTGGCCAAATCATTTACTGTATCGTTTCTTTATATACTCTATGGCGTTGGATATTCCTAGCTTTTTTCTGAGTTTTTCATGTCTTATCTTGTCTCTCAGGCTGTTTCCTGTCATTCGGCTAACACATTTCATCTCGGTAGTGGTTATTTGTGTTATTGTTCTTGGATCTAGGGTCCAGGACTAGCATTGGTAGCACAACGTTGGGATGAAGATTGTATTGTGGAATGCTTGTTTTGCCTCTAGAGTTAATTCCTTGTTGGACAATAGTGGCGATAGCTGTCCATTGATTTTTTTAAATGTTTTTTTTTCGTTCGCCTGCTTTACCTTTGACGAACTCCCTAGAGGCTAGAAATAAAATGTTGCGTGTTAATCCGTTTTTTCCCTGGCAGCCGAGTGCACAGGAGTCCCTCGTCGCACAGGCAGATAACTTCGACTTCCGAGATACTAGTAATTTCTCCGTCGATGAGCAATTGACGTTTTAACACGGGCCTCGCTGCTGAGACCAGGGGTGGTTGCCGCAGAGAGAAATCATAAATAAAAATCCCAACCGGTGCAGCCGAAATTTGAACCGACAACCTCTCTGTCTCGAGGCCGGCGTCTTGCCTCGAGACCAACCAGTCCCCTGTCCATTTATTTAACAAGCTTTGTTGCATCTTGAGTCTATTTCTGCAAAATCACAATTTTAAAATAACTTCACAAATATCAGCTTGTTTCAATCACACGATGGTATCTCCGTTTACTACATTTTTTAAAGAAAAATAGGCAAATAATATTTCCCTCTTGTCTTTAGGTCCACGGTGAGTTAGATAGATAAGTACAAATATACAAAATATAAGATACTATGTGGGGCCGTGAGTTGAGCTGTAGAGAACATGTTCGATAAATATAAAAAGATATTAGGCAGGTAAACCAGTAGAGAGACTAGACAAACTACAAACTAGACAAACGTTTCGGCAAAAGCCTTCGTCAGGGACACTGAAAAATATATCATCATCAAGTATCATACCTGCTGGCGTGGGCGATCATGTCTCTCCACAACTTTCGATCTCGACAGTTATTCATCATTTCTATTGTTGACCTTCTGCCAAGCCCTTCTCTTAATTAAGCAGTCTGGTATCTTTTCTCTTTGCTTCCCTCTAACTCTTCGTCCCTCAATTTCCCCAGTTGTTACAATATATTCGAACCGTTCCCTTCTAATTACATGGCCAAAACATTATGATTGTTTCATCTTAATTTTGGAAAATTGCTCTCCTTGTGCTTTGGCTTCTTTCAGAACGTATTCATTAGTATTCTTAGCTGTCCATGGTATTTTCAACATTCTTCTATAAAACCACATTTCCACAGCGTCCATTTATTTTCTTGACTGCTGTTCCAGTGTCCATAATTCACATCCAGTGTGTTAAGACTGACTACATAATGTTTAAGAACTCTTTTTGTTGTTTCTATTGTCAAAAATGGATTGCACAATGCCTTCCTCATTTTTTTTGGAAAGCTGCTTTTGTCTGAGCCATTCTTCATCTCACCTCTGTTGTACATCTACCATCTCACCTCTGTTATACATCTACCATCTCACCTCTGTTGTACATCTACCATCTCACCTCTGTTGTACATCTACCATCTCACCTCTGTTGTACATCTACCATCTCACCTCTATTGTACATCTACCATCTCACCTGTTATACATCTACCATCTCACCTCTGTTGTACATCTACCATCTCACCTCTGTTGTACATCTACCATCTCACCTGTTATACATCTACCATCTCACCTGTTATACATCTACCATCTCACCTCTGTTGTACATCTACCATCTCACCTCTGTTGTACATCTACCATCTCACCTGTTATACATCTACCATCTCACCTCTATTGTACATCTACCATCTCACCTCTGTTGTACATCTACCATCTCACCTCTGTTGTACATCTACCATCTCACCTGTTATACATCTACCATCTCACCTCTATTGTACATCTACCATCTCACCTCTGTTGTACATCTACCATCTCACCTCTATTGTACATCTACCATCTCACCTCTGTTGTACATCTACCATCTCACCTCTGTAGTACATCTACCATCTCACCTCTGTAGTACATCTTCCGTCTCAGGTTTCTTTTTTTTTTTTTAATAGAAAGATTAATTGAAGGATAAAGGCAAGAAGGAAAGAGATAGAGAGAAAGAAAGGAGAGGTGGGGGGAAGAAAGCCGAATTTTTCAAGCCAATGTAAACAAAGACGCGACATGAGAAGAAGGAGGAATAGAATGGACATGATCTAACAGAAGAAGTAGGAAGAGGAAGAAGAAGAAAAATTAGAAGTACAAAAAGCAAAAGAAGAATTGGAAGAAGAAGAGGAAGATGAAGAGGAAGAGGAAGAAGTAGAAGAAGAAGAAGAAGAAGAGGAAAGAGGAAGAAGAAGAGGAAGAGGAAGAAGAAGAAGAAGAGGAAGAAGTAGAAGAAGAAGAAGAAGTAGAAGAAGAAGAAGAAGAGGAAGAGGAAGAAGAAAAAGAGGAAGAGGAAGAGGAAGAGGAAGAGGAAGAAGAGGAAGAGGAAGAGGAAGAGGAAGAAGAGGAAGAGGAAGAAGAAGAAGAAGAAGAAGAAGAGGAAGAGGAAGAAGAAGAAGAAGAGGAAGAGGAAGAGGAAGAAGAGGAAGAGGAAGAAGAAGAAGAGGAAGAAGAAGAGGAAGAGGAAGAAGAAGAAGAAGAAGTAGAAGTAGAAGAAGAAGAAGAAGAGGAAGAAGTGGAAGAAGAAAAAGAGGAAGAGGAAGAGGAAGAGGAAGAAGAGGAAGAGGAAGAGGAAGAGGAAGAAGAGGAAGAGGAAGAAGAAGAAGAAGAAGAGGAAGAGGAAGAAGAAGAAGAAGAGGAAGAGGAAGAGGAAGAGGAAGAAGAGGAAGAGGAAGAAGAAGAAGAGGAAGAAGAGGAAGAGGAAGAAGTAGAAGTAGAAGAAGAAGAAGAAGAGGAAGAAGTGGAAGAAGAAGTAGAAGAAGTAGAAAGATGAAGAAGAAGAAGAAGAAGAAGAGGAAGAGGAAGAGGAAGAAGAAGAAGAAGAAGTAGAAGTAGAAGTAGAAGAAGAAGAAGAAGAGGAAGAAGTAGAAGAAGAAGAAGAAGTAGAAGAAGAAGTAGAAAAAGAAGAAGAAGTAGAAGTAGAAGAAGAAGTAGAAGTAGAAGAAGAAGAAGTAGAAGTAGAAGAAGAAGTAGAAGAATTTGAAGTAGAATGAGATTGAAGGGGGCATAACACGAAAATATAAATTGCTATCAACGATGAAAGAAACGTTGTCCTGTTTTTGCCTCTTTTCCCCCAATGTAAACACTCTTTGTCCTATTTCAGATTGTACACACAATAAAAGGCCACTCACAATTTCATTAAAAACACAAACAGTTTAAACTTAAACAGAAAACAAACAAGAAAGAACATTCAAGTAACCAGAGCAATGTGCCAGGTTAGATTTTGTTACCACAGAAATGCCAAATGAAAAATTAAGCCATAAATTACTATACTTTATTACTTTAAATAGAATATTTTAAAGCATTTTTTTGCAAATTAATACCACGGTATGTTGTCGTAATGTTTAGTTACCAGAGTTAAGTATTATTTAACACTAGGAGTTTCAAATACACAGTTTTAAAATGCAAGGACATCCAGGTAGAAGGTAATGAACTGCATGGCGCAAAATTGTATACTTAACTGGCCACTCACTCCACTATGCAATGACAGCAGTCCTGTGAGAATATGTCTGTATTTAACATGTTTAATCCAGGTTGAGCGGATGCGCTGGTGAAAGGAAGAAAGAGGAATAAAAGGAGAAATAAGGCAAAGAACGAAGAAAGAAAGAAATGGAAATAAATAAATAAGAACGGAAGTAAGAAATGGAAAGGACGAAAAAAAAAGAAAAGAGAAGGAAAAAGTGAAAATAAACGAATGTAAGAAACAATGAAATTGTAAGAAAGAAAGAAAGAAAGAAAGAAAGTGAAATAACGGAAAAAGAACGAAAGAAAGATAAATGAAATACTGAAAAAAGAAGGAATGGATGAAAGTAAGAAAGAAAAAAAAAGAAAAGATATGAAATGGAAGAAGAAAGAAAGAATCAGGATCGATAAGTGAACTAGATTTGATAAAAATCCTTCTGTACCTGCCTGTGATGACTTTTTAGATTTGATAAAAATCCTTCTGTACCTGCCTGTGATGACTTTTTGAAACTGACCAGCTAGACTGTCCAACCGAGTAGGAAAGGAGTAGTTTGTATTCCCATGCTCAGAAATGACGCTCTGAAGTCGTATGTGTTGATCTGAGAGTCATAGTTGTCGCTTTTGTATTTTAATCTTTTTTTTTTTTTAACATTTAAACTTTGTTCTTTAATGTTTGTTCCCTGTTTAAGACCTCTTTTGTCGAAACATTGGTTTGCACAGTCTTGTCTTCTCCGTAATCCGAAACAACCTACTTTTATTTCTTTCTTTCAGGGCCGGATTTAAGCTTGATAAAAAAGGAAAAAAAAAAAAAAAAAAAAAAAAAAGTAAAGAGTGGCGTATAGGGAATATGGTGTTAGTGACCATAAATTTTACAGACCTTCAGCGCATGATTTTTGGGGTAATGTGGTCGGTATTACACCCATACCGCGTTCCTTTCATAGAAAAAAAAATCAGGTACCCATTAAAGGCTGGGTGAACCCGTAAGCCGTCGGTTGGGATCGAACCCTACCTCTTGTCTTTTGTAGCCCGGTTCACTAACCACTGAGCTATCGCGGATCCCTAAACTTGATAAGGCCCTAAAATTATTATATATAAAATAAACATAAAATGATATTAAGTAGCTAAACCTATAGAGGGACGAGACAAATTATGACGTTTCGGCAAAAATAATAATCAGGTACAAGACAACAAATATTTGTACTTTATACAAAGACAATATCGGGAAAGTACCACTCTATAACAAATATAAACACTGAAGCCAATCACTTGTATGAAATATGAATATGGTGGAATAGAAAAAAGTGATCAGGATTTAACGTGTCTCTTGGTGAAAAGATTGGTGGTGAAAGGTAGAGGAGAGGATGTCGAGGCCAGGTAGGATGTCGAGGGCCGAAACAGAGCCAAATATTGTGAAAAATTAGAAAGGGTTTCATGAGACTGGATGAAAGGAGGGAGTAAAAGAGGAGTCCAGTGATTAAAGAAATGAGTAGAAAGAGTTTAATCCTTCCGGATAAATAGTGCTAAAGCGATTATCAGTCGGATCTCCAAAGCGAACTGACAGTATGCGTTAGAGCAGCGGGAGACGATATCAGTAACCGGGAAGTTCTCCCGTATTCTCTGTCTCTACCCAGATCTCCAACAGAACGTTGCATTCACCGCAGCCCGTATTAATGAGTCTGTGTCTCTAGCCAGATCTCCTACAGAGCGTCTAAATGAGTCTGTGTCTCTAGCCATATCTGCCACAGAACATTAAATTCACCACATCCTGTCAGAAAGAATCTTGTTTCTCTTGCCAGATCTTCCACAGAATATTGCATTCCCCACAGCCTGTCAGAAAGAATCTTGTTTCTCTTGCCAGATCTTCCACAGAATATTGCATTCCCCACAGCCTGTCAGAAAGAATCTTGTTTCTCTAGCCAGATCTTCCACAGAATATTGCAATCCCCACAGCCTGTCAGAAAGAATCTTGTTTCTCTGGCCTGATCTCCTACAGAATATTGCATTCCCCACAGCCTGTCAGAAAGAATCTTGTTTCTCTGACCTGATCTCCTGCAGAATATTGCATTCCCCACAGCCTGTCAGAAAGAATCTTGTTTCTCTTGCCTGATCTCCCACAGAATATTGCATTCACCACAGCCTGTCAAAAAGAATCTTGTTTCTCTAGCCAGATCTCCCACAGAATGTTGCATTCCCCACAGCCTGTCAGAAAGAATCTTGTTTCTCAAGCCAGATCTCCCGCAGAATATTGCATTCACCACAGCCTGTCAGAAAGTATCTTGTTTCTCAAGCCAGATCTCCCACAGAATATTGCATTCACCACAGCCTGTCAGAAAGAATATTGTGCCTCTAGCCAGATCTCCCAAAGAATGTTTACATCCACCACAGCCTGTCTGAAAGAATCGTGTGCCTCTAGCCAGATCTTCAAAAGAACGTTACATTCACCACAGCCTGCCTGAAAGAATCTTGTGCCTGTAGCCAGATCTTTCAAAGAATGTTACATTCACGACAGCATGTCTGAAAGAATCTTGTACCTCTAGTCAGATCTTCCAAAGGAATGTTACATTCACCACAGCCTGTATTGAAAATATCCTGTGCCTCTAACTAGATCCCCACTTCTTCTGGTGTAATGTTCAAGGTCTCCTTGATGTCTTGAAATCACCTTCTTCTTAGTCTGCCCGTGTGTCGCATTCATGTAAACATTACTTCCATCACTGTTCTTCAAGCTTACTGTGTCCTTATTCCAAATTGCAGTGGGAATTTGTCATTTCGAATCGGTGGGATGTTCCTGGCTTGACCCTTCCATGTCCTCTTGGTAGTGAGATCAGATATCTAGTGCTCTCTGATAGCGGCGAAAAATATGAGTAACCGTGTGCACTAGCGCACGTTAACGAACCCCTGGCAGTTAAAAGTCCAAAAGTGTAGGCCTACAATGGTCGCTTGCCGAGAAACAAAACTTTGTTAAGCCAATCTGAACATGTCGCAGACGGATGTATCTGGCCGAAAGGCGCAGATTGCCGTAAACTAGGGAGACAATTCACCCACTCCTGCTTATCTGACGAACGCTAATAAGAAGGTACACCCCGGGGTCTCCCAGCCCTATTGTAACGCCACTGCAGACTACAAGATTTTTCTTACCAAAACGATCAAACTCAAGTGTTATGAGTGATTCAGAAATGTGTGACCTGGTTCGGGTAAGTCACTTTAGTCAAAGTTTACCGCAAGGGCACTCCTTGACTGCTAGCATGAAGAGTCAACAGACGCCCTCACATTTGCTGCTAGGTCGACCCACCGATTACATTGTGTACTTCTTGTTTCCTAGCTCAATAGAAGGACGAAACCATTTGTGTTCTTTTTTTCTTTCACTTTTTTTTAAATACGCCAACCCTCACTACCACAGATATAGTGTATATATCATCATCATCATCATCATCATCATCATCGTCATCATCATCATCAATGAGTGCCGTCTCCGCATCAAAGGTGCGCCACTCCACTCTGTCTCTTGCTTTGATGGCGCTGATTGTCATAGGTTGATTTGTCCATCCTTTGATGTTACTCGTCCATGTTAGTGTTGGTCTGCCTCTGCCTCTTTTACCTTGTATTTTCCTTTCCAATAATACTTTTATTGGGCTGTTGTGTCTTTTATCATGCCCCAAAAATTTCATTTGTCTTGTTCTAATTGCGTTTAGTAGTTCCCTTTTCATTTTTAGTTGTTTTAAAACTTCATCGTTTGTTTTCTTTATATAAGATATGTATATATATATATATATATATATAATATATATATATATATATATATATATATATCATCAAGTACCGGGCCTGCTGGCGTAGGTGATCATGTCGCTCCACAACTTTCGATCTCTTCTTTATCTTGTCTGTTCTTGACCTTCTGCCAAACCATTCTCTTAAGCTGTCTGTTATTTTTTCTCTTTGCTTTCCTCTATCTCTTCGTCCCTCAATTTTTCCAGTTGTTACAATATATTCCAATTGTTCTCTTTTCATTACATGGCCAAAAAATGATGATTGTTTCTTCCTAATATTGGAAATTAGCTCACTTTTTGCTTTGACTTCTCTCAGAACATCTTCATTACTCTTCTTAGCTGTCCATGGTACTCTCAACATTCTTCTATAAAACCACATTTCTACAGACTCCAGTGATTTTCTTATCTATTGTCCTATTGTCCATGATTCGCATCCATATGTTAAGACTGGCTCTACGTAACATTTAAGAACTCTTTTTCTTGTTTCTATTGTCAAAAAATGGATTGCATAGTAGCTTCCTCATTTTTTTAAAGCTGCTTTTGCCTGAGCCATTCTGCACCTCAACTCTTTTGTACATCTTCCGTCTGAGGTTAACAAAGTAATTTAAATTCATCTACCTGTTTTAATATTGTTCCACTTGTTTTTATTTTGCACTGAGATGATGTTTTTTTCTTTGTTGTTACCATTACTACTGTCTTTTTGCTATTAAGGCTGAGTTCTTTATTTTTGCTTTCCTTCACTATAATGTCCAACATTTCTTATAACTCATTTTCACTCTTAGCGATTAAGACTATCATCAGCATACCTTAGATTATTTATATTATGACCTCCAATTGTTATTCCAGGCATGCCCCTTATGGATCTTAAAATAATCTCACTATAAATATGAAACAAATCTGGTGACAGCACACAACCTTGTCTAACACCCTGTTTTATTTGTTGAAACATTCCCAATTGGTTTCCAGTTCTTATGGCCGCTGTTTGTTGCCAGTAGATGTTCTTTATTATTCTTAGATCTTTGCTGTCTATGTTTATGCTTTCTAAAATTTTGATTATTTCTTGGTGCTTTACTTTGTCAAATGCCTTGGTGTAGTCTATGAAACATAGGTATAGATCTGTTTTCACCTCTACGGCTCTTTCTACTAAAGATCTTATAATATAAATGGCATGCAATGGTTTGTTCCTTTATCTCTAACAAAACCACACTGTTCATCTCTAATTTCTGCACTGATTTTGTTTCGCACTCTTCGCATGATGATTCCTAGTAATATCTTAGTCATATGACTCATAAGGCTTAGACTCATAAGGCTTATTGAGCGTTGATCATGGCATTCAATCCCCCCCCATTTTATTTGGTAGGGCTATGAATATTGATTTGAGCATGTCGTCTGGTATATATCCGCTGTTGTAGATATTCAATATTTTTGTTATGATTTCTATTCCAAAATCACCCATGGCTTCAATCTCTTCTTTAGTTATATTATCTGGTCCAGGAGCTTTGCCTTCTTTTATATTGCGCAAGGCGCCTTCCACTTCTTCTCTGAGAATGTCTGGTCCTTCTCCATTATCCTTAATATTTACTTCCGTTCGTTCATCATTATAAAGATCTTTAATGTATTCTGTCCATCGTTCCCTTATGTTTTCTTGATCAATCAACAGTTCTCCTTCCTTTGATCTCAATCATCCAGTTTTTGATTCCGTTTTTCTTCCTGTTAATTCCTCAATTTATTTGCATATAGTTTTAGTATCTCCCTTTTGTTGCATTTAAATCTCTTTGCATCTCTCTTTTAGCCATGCTTCTTTTGCTTCATTGCATTTTACTACAATTTCTTTATTTAATATCTTATACTCATCTTTATTTTCTTTATTTCCTCTTCTTGTATCCATTAGCTGCAAAATATCATCTGTAATCCATTTCTTTCTTGAATTTGTCCTCACTGGTGTATGAACTCTTTTGATATTTGTTGCATTGATTCTTTTAGCATTTCCCACTGTTCATCAATGCTTTGTATCTTCTCTATTGCATTGTACCGGCTCTGAATTTTGATTTTATATTTGTCTTGCAGCTTCTTGTCTGATTTTAGTAAATGTAAATTTAACTTGATGTTAACTGAGGCTCGTTTTGTTGTTTTTTAACTTTACTCTAAGCTTTCCCACAACTGGTACATGATAATGATTGCAATCTGCCCCTGGTCTAGTTTTCACACACACCAGACTGTTTCTAAGTCTATTGCTTATCATTATATAATCAATTTGATTACGTGCGTTGTCCCCTGGGCATTTCCATGTCCACAGACGTCTTGGATGTTGCTTAAACCAGGTGTTTCCTATCATCATGTTGTGTGTTCTTGCCCAGTCAATAAGTTTCTCACCTCTTTCATCCCTCTCGCCTAAGCCATAATGGCCAACTACTTCCTCAACTCTTTCCTTTCCTACTTTTGCTTTAAAATCCCTAGAACTATGGTGTTTTCATGTGGTTTGCATTCATGAAGTGCCTCATTTAACTCGTAAAATGTATCAATTGTTTCCTTTAGACTGTCTGCTGTTGGTGCATAAACTTGTATAAGATTTATGTCTATTGGCTTTCGTTTCAATTTCACTAAAAGGACTCTGTTAGATATTGGGTAAAGCCTTTCACTGTTCTTGCTCTTTCTGCATCCAAGATGATACCTACTCCTCTTTGGTGTATCTCACCCATGGTATATATATATATATATATATATATATATATATATATATATATATATATATATACACACATCACGGAGGACAACAGACAAGAAAATCGCTGGAGGCTGTAGAAATGTGGTTTTATGGAAGAATGTTGAGAATACTATGGACAGCTAAGAAAAGTAATGAAAACGTTCTGAAAGAGGCCAAAGCTAAAAGAGAGCTATTATGTAATATTAGGAAGAAACAATCATCGTCTTTTGGCCATGTAATGAGAAGGGAAAAAGCAAATGCTGTCACATACCAGCGTTCACCATTGCTAAGACATCCAAACATTTCTTTGCCAGCTAAACAACAAATGATAAATAGCATCTTCATACCAACTTTGTGCTATGAAAGTCAAACATGGACCCTTTCTAAATCACATTTAAGAAAGATAAATACATGTGAGATACGATGCTTGAGAAAAGTAACAAACAACACAAGAAGAGATAGAATACCAAATGAAACCATAAGAAAAATAGTAGGAACAAAACCCTGCCAAGAATATATAGAACAACAACAACTTAAATGGTTTGGCCACCTGGTCAGAATGATTCCTTACCAATCACCATCAAGGGCGTTCTTCTCGAGAATGCATGGAAAAGGACCAAGAGGAAGACCCAGAAGAAGATGGATAGATGCAGTGACAGAGACATGTAACAACAAAGGAAAATCACTAATCCAGACAATTCGAGCAGCACAAGAACGACAAATGATATAAACCACGATACCTTTTAGGTATCAGTGAAAGAGAAAAGAGAAGAAGAATGAGAAGGGAACAGCTGTAATATATTGTGTCAACTGGAAAATTCAGGGACGAAGGGATAGATGGAAGCAAAGAGAAAATATAACAGACAGCTTAAGAGAATGGCTTGGCAGAAGGTCAACAACAGAAATGATAAATAACTGTTGAGATCGAAAGTTGTGGAGAGACATGATCCCCTATGCCAGCAGGCCCGGTACTTGATGATGATGATCGCTGTCACAATCAAGGTTGAGGTTCGAAGAGGTTTAGTTGATCTTCATGCGGGGAAAAAATCAACCATCCTTTGCCTTTATGCTCCTTGGAAGTAACATTCATGCCGATAGAATAACTGTGTTTCATATCTTCGGATGTGGAGGAAACATCGATGTCCTAGCATCATCGAGAGCTATACATTTAAAAAAAAATATGACGATCATCATTTTCAGGAGGACGTGAACTTCCGTTCAATATGGTGGATAGGCGGCAGGAACCATTAAAGGTTATGTCTGAAAAGTGTTCATTGTTGTACAGGGTGTTTCTAAAGTCCCTGTGCAGTGAAACAAAATATCATGACGTAAACTTCATAAATCGGTGACCTATTTTCAAAACTATTTTCAAATCACTGCACAGGGACTTTAGAAACACCCTATAGTTTCCTCATATCCCAACCGGGTTGTTGCAGGACCTACTGAGTTAGGTGCTCTGTGCACACCGTGAGCTGTGCGTTTCATCCGTTTTGATCGTGTTTCGATATTCCGATTGTTTACGGTGAATGATGATATCGTATGGTTGGTGGTTGCGTTCGCTGGATGACTAAAGTATTCTAGAGTATCGTGGTAGACCAGAATATTCCTCTTCATCATCCGCCCTTACAAGGACGTAGTGGACGTGTCTGCGTTGTGATGTGGTTTGCAGTATAACTGTTATATTTGCGCCTTTCGGCCCAAAAAAATCCGACTTCAGCACAATGATATCGTATGACGGAGAACAGATGGCTGTGTTCACTTTCTATGCGGTTTTGCCTTATGTCTTTTGGCGTGTGCTGAGACTGCTGTGATGGGGACTAAGCTATTTTTCTTTGTTTTGGAGATGGAATAGTAATTCGGATGATTCCACTGGCACGGGCGGTTGAGCAATTATGAATTTTAATTCGTTTGCAGTGATACCAGGGCCTTCCATAACCAATCATGCCGTTCAATTTCTTTTGCCTTTCGCTTCCCAATAACGCTCTCTTCTCTCTCTCTCTCTCTCTCTCTCTCTCTCTCTCTCTCTCTCTCTCTCTCTCTCTCTCTGGCTCTTGTGAAATTGAGTTTTTTTTGGTGTGTTTCTTTTTTTTATGTTTTTGCAAAAGTATGTCAGATAATTCAGTTAAAATCAACAAAATAATCAAGAAGGGTAATAGTTAATAAGAGTTACAAGAACACCAGATTACAAGGGCAACCACAAAAAAGATATTAAAAAGACAAACATAACAGGTGAGGCCAACTGAAGATTTGTTTCCAAGTCGCAAAGTATATATTCCCTCGACGCTGAAAGGCAAATGAGGAAGGAAAGAAACAGATCTCCCGAAATTCTGGAAAATGTTCCTGAGCTGTGTCTCGAGTATTTCTATTAAAATATCCTTCTTGCACAAATATTCACTTCAGTTAGCAATTTGACGTTCTGTGTGTTGTGTCACGAATTGAAACCACTTCCATAAAATATTATTTTAATAACGAGTAGAATGTAGGTGATGAATGAGCATCGGTGGCTGAGTGGTTACTGTGCTCGCTTCCTAACCAGAAGGGTCCGGGTTTGATCGCCAGCAGTGGCGGATTTTTTTTCAGACTGACAAGGCTCCGGCGGTTCACCCAGCCTCTAAAAATAGGTACCAGAGATTTTTGGGGAAAGTAAAGGCGACCTGGAGTGATACCGACCACTTCCCCCCAAAAATGTGCCGTGTTCATAGAAAAATATTGTCACTAACACCATATTCCACATACGCCTAGCAAGGCTAGAAAGCCTCTACTTTACTTTAGAATGTTGCAGATCCCGGACATCTACAAATTCTGCAATATTTCCAAGATTAGTACTATAATGCCACTATTATATTAAAACAAGCAGCTGTGATAAAAGAAATAAAGAAAATAGAAAAATGAATTCATCACCGGCACAATGTATTTCTTTTTTTTTCCCCCGTGCAATAAAGCACGTGATTCGTGATCCATGTTCAGAATTACAAAATGGGAAATGCTAAAAGAGCGGACTTTGTACAAATACAAACTGTATTCTGTGTATGCACAGAACCAGCCTCTCTGGTGTAATTATTAAGTAGAGAGAGAGAGAGGGATAGAGAGAGGAGGGAGGGAGAGGGAGAGAGAGAGGGGAGGGAGGGAGAGTGAGAGGGAGGGAGAGAGATGAGGAGAGGGAGGGAGAGGAAGAGGGAGAGAGGGGGAGGGAGGGGAGGGAGGGGGGAGAGAGGGAGAGAGATGGGGAGAGGGAGAGAGATGGGGAGAGGGAGAGAGGGAGGGAGATGGGGAGAGGGAGAGAGGGAGGGAGAGAGGGAGGGAGAGAGAGGGAGAGGGAGAGAGAGCGGTTGAGAGGGAGAGAGGGGAGGAGAGAGAGGGAGAGGGAGCGGGACAGGGGAGGGAGGGAGAGAGAGAGGGGGGAGAGGGAGAAAGAGGGGGAGAGGGAGAAAGAGGGGAGGGAAGGAGAGGAAGAGAGTGAGAGGGTGGGAGAGAGAGGGGGGAGAGAGAGGGAGATAGAGAGGGAGAGGGGGATAGAGAGGGAGGGAGAGGGAGAGAGAGAGGGAGGGAGAGAGAGAAGGAGAGAGGGAGAGGTAGGGAGAGAGAGGGAGAGAGGGAGAGAGAGGGAAGGAGAGAGAGAAGGGAGAGGGAGGGAGGGAGGGAGAGAGAGAGGGGGAGGGAAGA
Organism: Megaustenia siamemsis; assembly: GCA_032433765.1. NCBI lineage: Eukaryota > Metazoa > Mollusca > Gastropoda > Stylommatophora > Ariophantidae > Megaustenia > Megaustenia siamemsis. The sequence goes on from JAVIAB010000088.1 coordinate 61,080,145, forward strand.
GAGAGGGAGGAAGGGAGAGGGAGTGAGAGAGAGGGAGGGAGAGAGGGAAGGAGAGAGAGAGGGAGAGAGGGAGAGGGAGAGAGAGAGGGAGAGAGAGGGAGAGAGAGTGGGAGAGAGAGTGGGAAGGAGAGAGGGAGAGAGAGGAAGAGAGGGAGAGAGAGGGGAGGGAGAGAGAGAAGAGAGAGAATCTCAAATATCTTTAAAATATGGCCAAAAAATAGAAAGAAATGAATTAAAATAGTCTTTTGTGCATTATGTCAAGAGATTATTTCTGTACAGACTTAAAAGTATATTCATCAAATGTGTGCACATTCCACGGTATATATTCGTGAGACTTGAGAACACGTTAGGCTACTTCAATTTCGCTACCTGAGATTTATGTTCAGGGGTTGATGTGTTGGAGATGTGAAGTCAGGGCCGACAATGCGAGCGTGTCATTGTCTCTAGAAAATCAGGCTGGGGGGTTTGCACATCTTTTGATATTGTAGATTGTATAGATAAGAAATAGTTTTTTGTGTTTAGTTTTATTTTCAATTAAATTTAGTTGGGCTGGGTAGTATAGAGGTACGACGTCATCCTAAGGACAGGAAGTTCAAAACCCACCAGAAGAAAGTGATTATTATTATTATATATATATATATATATATATATATATATATATATATATATATATATATATATATATATTTTTTTTTTTTTTTAAGTAGGACAAATGAATCTAGCAGTGATCTTTGCAATATGTGCAATTTTTGCACGCAGGGTTTCTATTTTTGAGTTTGTGGTTCTGCCCTATGTGCCGTCTTCGGCTCGAAAGGACAATAGATAGATAGATAGAAATGAATCTGTGGTTTCTTTATGACGTTACCCTCTCCTGATCTCTTGGGTAGTGAGATCCGATGTCTAGCCTTCTCGCATAACGGCAATAACTCTTTCCGTATGGAAACTTTTTATCAATGCAACGGAGGGGACTTCAGAGACAAAGTTTATCATGGTTTTAATGAATAATGTGCATGTTTATATTAGTCTAACATATAACGTATTATATATTAAGTTTTAGATGAACTGATCAAGGAATTAGATTTCACCAATACCAAGATGATGATCATCATCATCAAGTACCGGGCCTACTGGCGTAGGTGATCATGTCTCTCCACAACTTTCAATCTCGACAGTTCTTTATCATTTCTGTTGTTGACATTCTGCCAAAGCATTCTCTTAAACTGTCTGATATCTTTTCTCTTTGTTTCCATCTATCTCTTCGTCCCTCAATTTTTTCAGTTGTTACAATATATTCCAGTTGTTCTCTTCTCATTACATGGCCAAAAAATGATGATTGTTTCTTCCTAATATTGGAAATTAGCTCTCTTTTTGCTTTGACCTCTTTCAGAACATTTTCATTACTCATCTTAGCTGTCCATGGTATTCTCAACATTCTTCTGTAAAACCACATTTCTACAGCTTCCAGTGATTTTCTTGTTTGTTGTCCTATTGTCCATGATTCACATCCATATGTTAAGACTGGCTCTACATAACATTTAAGAACTCTTTTTTCTTGTTTCTATTGACCAAGATGGTACAAGACATGTAAAACGAATATGGTTTGATGCCGTTTCATACTAATCAGATTGAGAATGGCGCACTGTGCGGCGAAACGTAGATATAGAGTTAAAGAAGGTTCTGTGTGCAATAGCACACGTTAAAGATCCCCTGATAGTTACAACTAAACTGAGAACTAAATTAACATAATTAATGCGATGCAGTGTGGGCACAAGATTGTGGAAGAAACATGATCGCCTTAGCCAGCCGGTATGGCACATGATGATGAACCCTGAAAACAGATTAGATAATCCTGAAATAGATTAGGTAATCCTGAAATAGATTAGGTAATCCTGAAACAGATTAGGTAATCCTGAAACAGATTAGGTAATCCTGAAACAGATTGGGTAATCCTGAAACAGATTAGGTAATCCTGAAACAGATTAGATAATCCTGAAATAGATTAGGTAATCCTGAAGCAGATTAAGTAATCCTGAAACAGATTAGGTAATCCTGAAACAGATTAGATAATCCTGAAATAGATTAGGCAATCCTGAAACAGATTAAGTAATCCTGAAACAGATTAGGTAATCCTGAAACAGATTAAGTAATCCTGAAACAGATTAGGTAATCCTGAAACAGATAAGGTAATCCTGAAACAGATTAGGTAATCCTGAAACAGATTAGGTAATCCTGAAACAGATTAGGTAATCCTGAAACAGATTAGGTAATCCTGAGTGACTAATTAGTCCGACAATGGAGAAAAATAATAATAAATAAACATTATTATGGAGGGAGAACTGTATTATAAAGGACAAAAGGTAGGGTTCGATCCCAACCGACGGCTTCCGGTTCACCCAGCCTTTAATGGGTACCGAATTTTTTTCTGGGAAAGTAAAGCGCCACAGGCGTAATACCGACCACTTTACCCCAAAAAATCAAGGTCTGTAAAATTTATGGTCACTAACACCATATTCCCTATACGCCACTTGGCGTGACGGGGGTACTTTACTTTTTTATTATGGAGGAACACTTCCGATGCGATAGATCAGCAAATAATTTCAGGGGAAGAGGTATGTTTACAGCACCTGGGAAAATCTTGGGACCTACCTGAGACTCTCATTGTGTGTTGCGGACTTTGGAATTTGGAAGCCTTAGCCGTGGGCCAAGAAATGTTTATATAGTATTTTCTTGTTTCTTTTGAAACCATTAGACATGTCAAAGCAGTGATTGTTGTCGAAGTATATGTGTATGTTTGATGTGTCTCATCAGCATTACATAAATGGAATCACTTTCCCCTCTACAAAGTGTAAGAAGCGGGCTGTTGTCGATTTACAGTTTTTACTGCCGGAGGTAAATTTCACATGCAAATTCTCTCATGACAAAGATTGTTATTAATTTGAACAAGTCCGGCAACACAATGAACACATCTCTATCGTATGGTCTTACTTCCTGTCAATATGGTGGATAGGCGGCAGGAACCGTTAAAGGCTGTATCTGGAAAGTGTTCCTTGTTGCAGTTTCCTTATATTTCAAGTCCGGCTTGCTGTCTGAGCTACTGAGTTAAGTGCTCTGTGCACACCGTGAGCTGTGTGTTTCATCCGTTTTGATCATGTTTCGATATTCCGATTGCTTACTATGAATGATGATATCGTATGACGGGGAACAGATAGATGTGTTCACTTTTTGTGCGGTTTCGACTTATGTATTTCGGCGTGTGTTGTGACTACTATGATGGGGACTGCAGCTACTTTTCTTTGTTTTAGGGATGATATATCTATTCGTATGTTCCACGGGCACCGGCGGTTGAACAATTATGGATTTTAATTCGTTTCCAGCGCTACCGGGGCCTTCCATAACCATAACTTGGGAAAAAATCACAAATAATCTACAACAGAAAAAAAGAAAAGAACAATAGACAGCTCGAAGCAGGACAGGAACCCATGCTCCGTGACATATCACCTTGCCACAAGACACAAACGATAGAGCTAACTAAGCTACCTTAATTACGCTAATTAGTCTGACAATCATAGGTCGGGTTGTCATCCCTCTTCAACCCGAATTAGGATGGGGTTGAAGAATGATCACAACCCCACAACCAAGAAATGGGTGCGCGAACTAGGATTCTAGGTCAGTATCTCCGGATATTCGAGTCATTCTTCCGGACTCACTTAATTCGACCGGTTTACATTAATCATTTAAATGTGTTTGGTTAAAACAAACCACTATTGTCCAACAAGGAAATATCTCTAGAGGCAAAACAGGCACTCTACAATACAATCCTCATCTCAACGTTGTGCTACCAATGCCAGACATGGACCCCAGATCCAAGAACAAAAAGAAAATAACCTATGTTTGGATGAAGTGTGTTCAACGAATGATAGGAAACAGTCTGAGAGATAAGATCAGAAATGAAGAACTGAGAAAGAAAGCTAGGAATAGTCCCCGCCATAAAATATATAAAGAAACAACAGATAAAATGGTTTGGCCAGGTGACAAGGCAGAAAGATCAAACACAACACAATGAGCCTTCAATAAATGTTGCGAGAACACCAGACCCAAGGGCCGACCTCGAAAAATATAAATTGACGAAATATTAGAAAAACATACCAGAAGAGGCGAACAGAAGAGTAAAAGACCGCAAATTATATATCCCCTCGACATTGATAGACAAATGAGGAAGGAAAGAAGAAGAAGATATAAATGTGTTGTTTGATTTGGCATCATTTCACTCCTAGCACATAGGTGTTCAGTGACTTTCAAAAGGCAACAAAATGTGTGCACGTCATGTTTCAGGCAGTTTACTGCTTAGGCTTTGGTCCCGCACCGTCATGCAGCTGTTTAGACCTGCTTGTTCCCTCATCTACAACATTTTAAGTTTATCACTGCACTCTTAAACATTCTTCTTTTTCTTTTCTTCTTCATTTGCCTTTCAGCGTCGAGTGCAGATATAATTTGTTGCCTTTTGCCGTTCTTTTGTCCTCCCCCTGTTATATTTACTAGTGTTTATAATATTCCCACAGCAGCCTACTAAAAGTAATATTGGAAGGAAAAATACAAGGTAAAAGAGGCAGAGGCAGACCAAGACTAACATGGACGAGTAACATCAAAAGATGGACAAGTCAATCTATGACAGCCTGCACCATCAAAGCAAGAAACAGAGTAGAATGGCGATCCATGGTAGCCAACCTTCGATGCGGAGAAGACACTCGATGATGATGATTATAATATTCCATCAACCCATCTTTTTAGTTGTCGGCCCTTGGATATGGTGTTTTCGCAACGTTTATTGAAGGCTCGTGCGTCGTGTTTTAATCTTTCTGTCTTGTCACGTGGCCAAACCATTTTATCTGTTGTTTCTTTATGTTCTCTATGGCGAGGGTTATTCCTAGCTTGTTTCTCAGTTCTTCATTTCTTATCTCTCAGGCTAATTAATGCCAGTCATCCGTCTAACACATTTAATCTTTGTAGTGGCTATTTTTCTTATTGTTCTTGCATCTAGAGTCCAAAGCTGGAATTCGTAGCACAGCGTTGGGATGAAGATTGTACATTGGTCCTCTACATTGTAACTTAAATATTTCACTCGTCTACATGCTAGGTTTAATAATTTATTCATCTACACAATTTTTTAACATTTCATTTATCCATATTTTTCGTGGTCGGGCCTTGTTCCTGACATTCTCGCAGCCTTTATTGGATGCACATTGTGCTTCGTGTTGATTATTCCGTCCTATTACTTGATCAAACCGTTTTATTTGTTCCTTCTTTATGTAGCTCAATTGATTCTCAGGAAAATTGTTTCTCAGTTTAATTCCCATCACACACGGTAGACAATTTTTTTTTTCAAAATCGAATCCGTGGCTTTAATCTCTTCTGGTCTCTCTTGAGTATAAGAGTAAGATCCGATGTCTAACCCTCTCTGTGTAGTAAGTTCCGATGTCTAGTCTTCTCTGGGTAGTGAGATCCGATGTCTAGTCCTCTCTGGGTAGTGAGATCCGATGTCTAGCCCTCACTGGGTAGTGAGATCCGATGTCTAGCCCTCACTGGGTAGTGAGATCCGATGTCTAGCCCTCTCTGAGTAGTGAGATCCGATGTCTAGCCCTCTCTGAGTAGTGAGATCCGATGTCTCGCCCTACCTGGGTAGTGAGATCCGATGTCTAGCCCTCTCTGAGTAGTGAGATCCGATGTCTAGCCCTCTCTGAGTAGTGAGATCCGATGTCTCGCCCTACCTGAGTATTGAGATCCGATGTCTAGCCCTCTCTGAGTAGTGAGATCCGATGTCTCGCCCTACCTGGGTAGTGAGATCCGATGTCTAGCCCTCTCTGAGTAGTGAGATCCGATGTCTAGCCCTCTCTGAGTAGTGAGATCCGATGTCTAGCCCTCTCTGAGTAGTGAGATCCGATGTCTAGCCCTCTCTGGGTGGTGAGATCCCATCCGATGTCTAGCTCTCTCTGCATAGTGAGATCCGATGTCTAGCCCTCTCTGAGTAGTGAAATTCGATGTCTAGTCCTCTCTGGGCAGTGAGATCTGATCCGATGTCTAGCCCTCCCTGGATAGTGAGATCCGATCCGGTGTCTAGCCCCCTCTGGGTAGTGAGATCCGATCCGATGACTAGCCCTATCTGGGTAGTGAGATCAGATCCGATGTCTAGCCCTCTCTGGGTAGTGAGATCCGACGTCTAGCCCTCTCTGAGTACTGAGATCCGATGTCTAGTCCTCTCTGGGTACTGAGATCCGATCCGATGTCTAGCCCTCTCTGAGTAGTGAGATTCGATGTCTAGCCCTACCTGGGTGGTGAGATCCGATCCGATGTCTAGCCCTCTCTGGGTAGTGAGATCCGATGTCTAGCCCTCTGTGTGTAGTGAGATCCGATGTCTAGCCCTCTCTGAGTAGTGAGATCCGATGTCTATCCCTCTATGGGTAGTGAGATCCAATCCGATGTCTAGCCCTCTCTGGAAGTGAGATCCGGTCCGATATCTATCCCTCTCTACGTACTGAGATCCGATCCGTTATCTAGCCCTATCTAGGTACTGAGATCCGATCCGATGTCTAGCCCTCTCTGGGAAGTGAGATCCGATCCGATATCTATCCCTCTCTACGTACTGAGATCCGATTCGTTATCTAGCCCTATCTAGGTACTGAGATCCGATCCGATGTCTAGCCCTATCTAGGTAGTGAGATCCGATCCGATGTCTAGCCCTTTCCAAAAAAAAAAGCGTAAAACATGAGGGCCAGTGTACATGTTACTCCTGTTATAGAACATTGACAGCTGAAAATTGAAAGGAATAGATAAAAAAAATTGTCGCTGCCGCGGGAAAATTAATAGAAAACAAATCTACCCAGAAATCTAGGCGATACAAATGGAGAGTAACACTGAATGCGTGGAATATATGCTTGTATTGCAGGGGCAATTAAGAACAAAGATGGCGGTGCGAAACATAGGATAGTGATATAATTACACAAAATTCTGTCCCTTTGGACTTCGCCAGAGAAATAAAGCTGGTGGATAGAAAGAAAGGGAAGCGAGGTTGAAACAGATGAAATATATAGCAGACGGTTTATAAGAATATCAGATGGTTTATAAGAATGGTTTAATAGAAAATAAACTACAAAATTGGCGAACGACGGTAGAGATTGAAAGTTATGGAGAGATATAAACACATATCACAGAGTGCACTGTGCTTTCTGATAATAATGACACCAGTAATTATAATTCACGAGGTAAAATTCCCCGCTGCTCGTTTGATGGCGCTAATTAACTCCCCCCCGGGGTACTCGGCCGGAACCTCCCCTCATTACCGTATCAAGCACTCACACAACAGACCAAGCCGCTGATAATTTATTCCATTAATGAGATCCATGGAGGCTACGAGTTTCATGAGCAAACTGGCGGATACCAAATCCTTGTTCAATTGCCGTGGCTTCTATGGGTAGGGCGCGGGATTTCACAGACCTGATTACCAGGATCATGACACAATGTACGTTTCTACTTTTAATGGAGATGTAAATCTGGTTACTCAAGCACAGATGTGATTGTGACACGAATGAAGGCAAAGTTGATTTGAATTGAGATTAAAGGAAAGTCTACTCAGTTTGTGTATGTCCACACCCAAATTTGATTGTTTGGTGACTCAATACACTTTTTTCCCATTTCAAATATCAGTTTTAACTCGATAGAAAAGGAAACGCAAAATTCATAATTTTCTCTCTTTCATTTCAATTAAATGTAGACTTGGCAATCTCATCTTTTCCTTTATATGAAAAGTAAAATAAAAGACAGTTGCGCATACGTTATGACCACGAGTAGCATAGCCATAGAGGTAATGGCAGTGACCAGGGCATTCATCTGGTTAGAGTCACAAGACTATACTCACGCCTGCATACTGAGTTATTCAATGAGCATGATAAAAAAAAAGTGGATGCGGGCTCTGTACGCAGGCAATGGGTAGAGTCATTGCAGAAGTTAAAAATACGTAGGGTCACCTTTGTGTACGTCCCTGGACATGTGGGAGTACAGGAAAATGAAAGAGATGACAGGTTGGCTAGCTGTGCTGTCATGAAAACGGTCAACCACTTGATTGGGCGGACATCATCAATGCCCTCCGATATGTGGGAAGAGCGCAGGACTTCGACAACCATGAGTGGATGTCACTCTGGATGAAAAAGATGGAAGTTGAGATGGGCACAGCCAGAAACGAGAAACTTAGTGGGCGTATAAGAGGAGTTATCAACCAACACAGAACTGGAGTCGTCAGTCGCTGGACACTGCGGGACTTGCTGAGGAGGGGGATCTGAGCACCTATGGACAAGTTCGTAGTGCAGTGATGATGACCCGCAAATAACTCAATAACTGAGGAGGGGATCTGAGCACCTATGGACAAGTTCGTAGTGCAGTGATGATGACCCGCAAATAACTCAATAACTGAGGAGGGGATCTGAGCACATATGGACAAGTTCGGAGTGCAATGATGATGACCCGCAAATAACTCAATAACTGAGGAGGGGATCTGAGCACATATGGACAAGTTAGGAGTGCAGTGATGATGACCCGCAAATAACTCAATAACTGAGGAGGGGATCTGAGCACATATGGACAAGTTCGGAGTGCAGTGGTGATGACCCGCAAATAACTCAATAACTGAAGAGGGGATCTGAGCACATATGGACAAGTTCGGAGTGCAGTGGTGATGACCCGCAAATAACTCAATAACTGAAGAGGGGATCTGAGCACATATGGACAAGTTCGGAGTGCAGTGATGATGACCCGCAAAAATAACTCAATAACTGAGGAGGGGATCTGAGCACATATGGACAAGTTCGGAGTGCAGTGGCGATGACCCGCAAATAACTCAATAACTGAGGAGGGGATCTGAGCACATATGGACAAGTTCGGAGTGCAGTGATGATGACCCGCAAAAATAACTCAATAACTGAGGAGGGGATCTGAGCACATATGGACAAGTTCGGAGTGCAGTGGCGATGACCCGCAAATAACTCAATAACGCGATAACTCAATCTTTTCCTTTCTGGGGGTCACCAGATAACTACAAAGAAATGAATAGTTATCTTTATCACCCACCTTTAAAAGAGCGTTAAATCGGCGTAGCTGCGTTGTGTTGTAGTTTACACCAAGGCTGTGATATTTGCAGATGCGCTGTAGCAATAATAAGCAGAACCTGTGAGGTTTTCGTTGTTTCCAGTGGATTTGGCTTACTTGGTGCTGAGGGTTGGCTGCCTAGACCCGTCTCTTTCCTGGCCTGGTCGTCGCTGACTTCAATGAAGGAAAAAATGGGGCTACGCTGCCAACAAATGGGGCTACGCTGACTCCATACAATGAAAAACATCCTATATAACAAATAATTGTCAATTAATGTTAAAAAAAAGTGTCCTAAAGTCTATCTATCTATTGTCCTTTCGAGCCGAAGACGGCACATAGGGCAGAACCACAATCTCAAAGAACAGAAACCTTGCGTGCCAAAATGGCACATATTGCAGAGATCACCACCTCTAAAATCTATGGTTCTGTTTCCATAACAATACGTTTTACAATGACAGCTTGTCAAGCCATCGATCAACCAACCTTATTAGTCGCCTCTTACTACATGTCTGGAAGGTCACAGTGGCACTATTCTCTACTTCCCTCATAATGAAGCCCTGGTAACACACGGGAGCTAGTCCTAAAGTAAAAAAAAAAAAAAAAAGTAAAGTGCCCCCGTCACGCCAAGTGGCGTATAGGGAATATGGTGTTAGTGACCATAAATTTTACACACCTTCGGAACATGATTTTTGGGGTAATGTGGCCGGTATTACGCCCGTGCCGCTTTACTTTCCCACAAAAAAAAATCCGGTACCCATTAAAGGCTGGTGAACCTGGAAGCCGTCGGTTGGGATCGAACCCTACCTCTTGTCCTTTGTAGTCCAGTTCACTAACCACTGATCTATTAGTCCTAAAGTGCTGCATCGAAATTGTTCTACTATATGAAACTGAGTCATGGACGGTAAGGAAAAACTTATCACGTAAAGCTTCTTACATATCATTTTTTTTTCTATTTTTTAATTTTTCCTCACATTCAGCTTTACTGCAGCTTCGTATTTTTATGCCTTAACCCTTCATGGACGGTAACTATTTTTGAGAAAGAAAACTAGATTGCCTTCCTTTTTTATCCTTGCTCCTGTGGCCAAAAGTTATAGCCGATTTCCAGCGACACTGTTGGAACAAAGACTAACATAGTCGATTGTGACACAGGCAATGCCGGTGCAGGGGGCAATTAAGAACAAAGATGGCGGCGCGAAACATAGGATAGTGATATAATTACACAAAATTCTGTCCCTTTGGACTTCGTTAGTTAAATGCAACTTTCCATTTGACTTTATTCAGTTCCTCTTTAGGTACCTTGCCAGCTGGCCACAATTATCAACTTTTTAAAACAGCTTTCTGTCCCGACAGCTGTTTATTAAATTAGTTGCTCACTGGTGTATCTCACTTGTACAATAGTTGTACATTAGTTGTACATCAGTGACACATTAGTTGTATATCTGTTCTACATCAGTTGTACATTATTTGTATATCAATGACACATTAGTTGTATATCTGTTCTACATCAGTTGTACATTAGTTGTACATCAATGATACATTAGTTGTATATGTGTTCTACAACAGTTGTACAATAGTTGTAACTCAATGACATATTAGTTGTATATCTGTTCTACATCAGTTATACATTAGTTGTACATCAATGATATATTAGTTGTATATCTGTTCTACATCAGTTGTCCATTAACTGTACATCAATGACATGATACTGTGAGATCTAGGGTAGAAATAATTGCTGCTTGCTTGCTGCGTTCGATGACTAAATAAAGAAGTACATCTCTTTATCATCCGCCCTTAAAAGGACGTTAAGTGGGCGTATCTGCGTTGTGTTGTGGCTTGTAGTATAACTGTGATATTTGCGCCTTTAGGCCCAACTCATCCGATTTCAGCGCAACCTTTTTTGAGAACCAGGTTGTTTTCCCTCTTCGATCCCTACTCGCTTGGCCAGACTACACAGGTTAGTCTGTTAAAAGAGGCACCACGGAGAGGTGGAGCAGGGTCTGGATGGTTCTGGTTCACCGATCCTGGCGCAATCCATCAGCTGTGGGTCGTTCACAACTTCTAGCTCTGCTGCTGGGAGACGCGCCTTCGTCTCCATATTTTGTTTTAAAAACATATCTGTGTCTGTGTTGCATGTTTGTTCCTGCTGAAGGCCTACCGAGCTGAAACGTTGTTAGAATTTGTGTTGCCCACTTATTACGTAAAGCTTTAACCATACAGTTTTTTTTTCTATTTTTTTTCTATATATTTTAATATATAAATAATGGTCTTTCTTGCAATTAGCTTTACTGCATTTTCTCATTTCATGCATTTATATGCATTTCAAACAGGACAAATCTGAAACAAGTGATTGGCATCAAATACCTGGGCACAATAATAACATCAGATGTAACATGCACCACAGAAGTAAAAAGCAGAATAGCTCAGGCCAAAATAGCATTTCAGAAAATGAAAAATATCTTATGCAACAGATTTATGTCAATAGAAGTGAAAAAGAGAGTTCATCTGTTCTATATAGAATCATTTCTGACATGTGGAAGCGAATAATGGACAGTAGACAAACAAATAAATGAAAAGACGATTAGAGGCCACAGAGATGGGATTTCTCAGAAGAATGTTGAAAGTTCCCTGGACAGTTAAAAAGACCATTGAGGAAATTCTCAAAGAGGCCAACACAAAAAGGGAGCTCCTAAAAACATTAGAGAGAAACAATCAACATTTTTGGACAAATTATTTGTGAATCCGGAAGCCGTCGGTTGGGATCGAACCCTAACTCTTGCCCTTTGTAGTCCAGTTCACTAACCACTGAACTGTCGCTGCGACCTTTCAATGATGAGTACGTCCGCCCTATGTGCAGGCTTCGGCCCAATAGGAACTAACTTTCAAATGTAATTTTAGTTATCGTCTTTTTCTACCTTTCAGTTTTCCCTGTGGAGCATAGGTCTTCAACAAACACTTTCCAAGCCGTTCTGTTTCTTGTCATTCTTTTAAGTTTATTCCATGTGCTCCCCATTCCTCTTCATCTCTGCTTCTATCTGTCTTCTCCAATAATATTTTGGCCTTTCTTTTTGTCTTTTTTCCTTTGGGGATTCCAGAAAAAGACATGCTTTGTAATACTCTCAGTTGGCTTTCGCAGTGTGTGTGTCCTATCCAGCGCCATCTTCTGCGCTGTATCTCTTTATTTACTGATATTTGGCTGGTACTTTCCCATAATTCAATGTTAGTGATTTTGTCCTGCCATTTCCGTCCTTTTATTCTGCGCAATGCACCTCTTACTTTTGATATCCTTATTTTGGTATCATTTTCTGTTCCCCCCTCTTTGTCTATATTACTGTCCAGATATATGTAAGATTATACGTCTAGTAGAGGTATTTCTCCTATTGTTATTTGATTATTGCCAACTGCATTAATTCTCATAATTTTGGTCTTATAGCCATATATTTTCAGTCCCAGCTGTAGTGATCTCTCATCAAGTATGCTCATGTTATCTATATCTGTTGATGATTATGTGATTGGAGAGCTATGTCATCAGTAAAGTCTAAGTCATTAATAAATATTATATAATAAAAATGTAATTTAAAATATTAATAATATTCGCAGTAAAATGAAGAACTGTTAATCTTCTAGACAAAAACACTGAAATATTCTCCAAAAACTCTGCCCCTGACCTGTGAACTTGTTGAGAACCGCTATTATAGATATGAAACATATGCACCAGAAACAACATTGGAACCATATAATATAACAGCGGTCTCTTCAAGAACAATAAATGTACCATCTACTTGGTATGCAAACGTTGCTTCAACTGCCGACATTGTGTCTGCGCCTTAGACCCTAAGTGCAAATAGCGACAGTGGTTAAGTCAATATCTCCGAGAGTCTGATACCGTATACCTTGGAGTTTTAAAAGTCGTAGTTGTGGTTCTTTGTGTTCATTGAGTGATCAATCATGGGAACTTGATAGGAGTGGGGTGGGAGTAGGAGATACTGTTGCTGGATGTGACCTGGCAAAACTGGGTTTTAGTAGCGCTTTTTCTTTTACAGTCTTTTTGTGGATATTGGGCTATAAATGTAAAACATGGACATTGACAATAAAATAACTACATTTTTTTTCTTGGTCTTTCTCTTTACCTTTACCTTTGCAAGAGAAAGGAACAAAAAGAGATCGACCTAGAGAAACACTAAAAAAGAACAATGAGACGAGAGGCAATAACAGCAGACACCAACTCCCTCGCTAAGATTGAACAACTCACCCAGAACATTGTATCATGTGGTGAGATACAACGCGGGTCATGCACAAGGTCTGATGATTACAAAGATCGTCGGACACAGAGAGTCCAGAATTCATGCCCCCATTTGCCGTCTTCGTCACGAAAGGACACTAGATTGATAGAAACGCTACAATCGTTAATCCTGCGTGGTTTAACGATAAAAATAAAGTAAATAGTCCCGCCCAGTTACACAAAGTGACGTTTAGGGAATATGGTGTTAGTGACCATAATTTTTACAGACTTTCGGTACATGATTTTTTGGGGGTAATGTGGTCAGTATTACGCCCATGCCGCTTTTATTCCCCATAAAAAACCGGTACCCTTTTAAGGCTGGGTGAACCCGGAAGCCGTTGATCAAGATCGAAAACTACCTCTTTACCTTGGTAGTCCAGTTCACTAACCACCGAACTATTGCGGCTCCCAGTGTAACCCATGTCTCGGGCGTAATCTCATCGTTCTCCGCTGTTTTTCTCTGTCGGTCTCACTTTCGTCTTCCTTCGATGTCCTTCTTCATCATCCATTGTCACGAGGGTTGTTTGTGACATCACTGACACACTTCGCCAACCTTCTCCATTTATTCACACACACACACACACACACACACACACGCGCGCGCCTGTATACTGAGTGATTCGATGAGCATGATAAGAAAAGTGAAGGCGGGCTCTGTACGCATGCAATGGGTAGAGTCATTGCAGAAGTGACAAATACGTAGGGTCACCTTTGTCTACGTCCTTGGACATGTGGGAGTACGGGGAAATGAAAGAGCGGACAGGTTGGCTAGTTGCGCTGTCGTTGAATATGGTCAACCAATGGATCGGACGGACGTCGTCAATACCCTCTGAGATGTGGGAAGGGCACATGACTTGGACAACCCTGAGTCCACATCACTCCTTCGGATGAAAGAAATGGGAGTTAATAATGGGCACTGCACTTCGACAACCAAGAGTCCACGTCACTCCTTCGGGTGAAAGAGATGGGAGTTAAGATGGGCACAGCCAGAAATGAGAAACTTAGTGGCCGTGTAAGAAGACATATCAACCAACACAGAACTGGAGTCGTCAGTCGCTGGACATTGCGTGAATTGCAGAGGAGTGGATCTGAGCATCTATGGACATGTTCAGAGTGCAATGATGATGACCCGTAAATAACTCAATAATTCCATTTATTCCTATCTTCAATGATTCTTTGGGACTCCAGTTTGCTTAAATATTCTTGATTCTTCTATAAGGTTAATAATAATAATAAGATAATTCAGTGGTTTTTTTTTCTTTACTGAGATATAGTTCTTTATTTTTTAATGCGCTATTCTATGTACTGACTGGATGAGAGTTTCTCTTATATGTGTGGTTAGCTCGTCTGGTGACATATCTTTTCGTAACTGCCATCAGCAAAACAATTCTGTTCTATTACTTTGATGTTATTTTCGGATCGTATCATATTTGTATCAAGGCGTATTGGTCGTGCCCTTCTCAGCACGTTTATAAGATTTATTTTGAAATATGTCGTTATGAATTCATGGTCAGAGTTACAATCAGCGCCAAGTTTCGATGATGTCACACCTCATTTTAATACAAAACACACAAAAAAATACACGGATTCGAAACGGAAATTCCCACCGCAGTTGGAGGGAATCGATCCTTAGACCTCCTTGTTCAGGGGCCATCGAATTTCTTCTAGACCACCACATCCCCATTTCACCGTTATTTTAACTTTGATTGCTGATTTATTGGCCAGTAGAATTTGAATATTTTTTTTTTTAAGCGTGACGTGACGTGTACAGAAACCGAGTATGGTAGTGATGCAAAGGTAAAGGTACGAGACTTAAATCGGCGTGTACGCACGCGAGTTTTGACCCATGTGTGCTCGGCAGTCTATTCGGAAGTGTTTGGAGACTCCCGTCTAGTGTCGCCTCAGGCATCGTAGTTCACGAGCGAGGCGCCATTCCTCACCTTTATAGAGAATTAGCACTGCTTTGACAAACAACCGCCATGTCCGATGGGCTTTGAAGCCATGTCCTTCCTGTCCTGAGGCCGAAGGCGTATCTCTAGACTACCCAGTCCCCCCTCCCCCACCCCCACCCCACCCTCTCGCGTGTGAAGAGAATCCTTTACTTCATCTTTTTACTTTCCAGGTCTTCAGAGCATTCGTGGCAATGAAATGGCTAACATTCTCACCTTGAATATTTCTACTTCTACCTTGCATCTCCCTGCGGAACATAGGTCTTCAACAAACACTTTCCAAGCCGTTCTGTTTCTTGACATTCTTTTAAGTTGATTCAATGTCTTCTCAATCATCATCATCTCTGCTTCCATCTGTATTCTTCAAGAATATTTTGGTCTTCCTCCATGCCTTTTTCCATGGGGATACCAGAAAAAGGTATGTTGTGTAATATTCTTAGTTGGCTCCGCAGTGTGTGTCATATCCAGTGACATCATCTTCGCTGTATCTCTTTATCCACTGGTATTTGACTGGTACATTTCTATAATTCTACGTTAGTGATTTTGTCCTGCAATTTCCAACCTTTTATTCTACGTAAGCATCCATTTGTCATAATTGTTCTAGGCAATATAAGAAGGTAGTTTGCCATTCCTTTCCTTCTTTCAAACAAATGAAAAGACGATTAGAGGCCACAGATATGGGATTTCTCAGAAGAATGTTAAAAGTTCCCTGGACAGCTAAAAAGACCAACGAGAAAGTTATCAAAGAGGCCAACACAAAAAGGGAGCTAATAAAAAACATCAGAAAGATCCAATCAACATTTTTTGGGCACATCATGTGAAAAGGAAAGTTAGAATACCTGGTTACAACTGGCAAAATAAAAGGAAAGAGCAGATCGCGGACGACACAGAAGGAAAATACTGGATAGCTTGGTGTCATGGCATGGAAAACAGTCATCAACAGAACTGATACGATGCATTGTAGATAGAAGATTGTGGAAGGACATGATTGCTTATGGGGAGCCGCGATAGCTCAGTGGTTAGTGAACTGGACTACAAAGGACAAGAGGTAGGGTTCGATCCCAACCGACGGCTCCGTTTCACCCAGCCTTTAATGGGTACCGGATTTTTTTCTGAGAAAGTAAAGCGGCACGGGCGTAATACCGACCACATTACCCCAAAAATCATGTGCCGAGGGTCTGTAAAATGTAGGGTCACTAACACCATATTTCCCTATACGCCACTTGGCGTGACGGGGTACTTTACTTTACTTTTATGATCGCTTATGTCAACCGCTATGGCACATGGTGATGAAGCATCCATTAATAAAGGTCTGTATCTTCATTATTGTCATTTTTGTTGCTCTCCATGTTTCACAGCCTATTAATAAGACTTAACATTAGAATTGACAATTGTAATTTTTGTATTTAACCTAATTTCGTATACCTAATTCCTTTAACCTGATTTCCATATATTTCCCAGTGCAACGAATGCACCTCTTGCTTTTGATGTCCTTTTTTTCCATAATTGTCTTGTATGTGCCAGTTGTAAAATCGATAGGCATTTACAATGTCGAAGTTTGAAAGCCCTCCATTGACTCTGTGTGACTATTGACCTTATTCTTATTGTGGACATTAGTGGATGCAGATCCTTTGATAGCTCTAAAGTGAGCGCGTTAACCCTGAGTATACTGTCCTGGTTATTGAGTTATTTTCGGGTCATCATCGTTGCACTCCGGACATATCCATAGGTACTCAGATCCCCTCCTCAGCAATTCCGGCAGTGTTCTGCTAGTGACGACTCCAGTTCTGTGTTGGTTAATAATTCCTCTTATACGACCTCTAAGTTTCTCTCATCCGAAGGAGTGACGTGGACTCATGGTTGTCGACGACCTCTGCCCTTTCCACATATCAGAATACATTGGTGACCTCCGGCAATCCTTTGGTTGACAGTCTTCAAAGACAGCACAGCTAGCTAACCTGTCCGCTTTTAATTTCCCTGTACTCCCACATGTCCAGGGACATAAGCAAAGGTGACTCTACGCATTTTTGACTGCAATGACTCTACGCTGGTGTGCACATCAATGAAATGGCCGATAAGCTCGTTGGCGGTTCTGGCATTGAATGTGACCTGGTTCTGGACAAAGGTCGGAGACAAAACCACTGGAAACTACTATTCGTGCTGTTTCGACCTAAATGTTTGTCTGCAACGCAAGTATTCAGACCTACCCTATCTTGGAGATACTTGTCTTAATAGGAAAAATACAGGTACACAATGTATTTCCGAGCTGTAATCGCAACCTTACGCTATAGTCATGAGAACACCTGCGAGAAAGGCACTTCCACGATAGCTAATTTTTTAGTTAGCTGAGTGACAGTGTTTCCTAGGGTTTGGCTTTTCGTGGCGAGGTGCTGTGCCACTGAGTACGGGTTCGATATCAGGTCCAGGTATAGGTTCGGTAGCGCATGGGGGTAAGAAATGTGTGGTAGGTGTCTTATGTGTATGAGAGCGATATGTTCATGCCTTGGGGGGACAGCGAACCCAAATGGATAATGAGGCGATTCTCAAGGACGAACCGGCTGCGATTGCTGGAGTGACAAGAGACAATGCCAGTAACTTGCATGTCAGGTTTACCACTATGGCTAGGGGAGTTGAAATGGACAGACACCGGGTTGCCAGTCTTTTGCTCAACATCGCGAAGATGCTCACAAAATCTTTCACTCATGCGTCATCCGCTCTCGCCCACATACGTCATCTGGCAATAGCGTAGGTCGTTGACTACTCTCAGCTCAGCTGCTTGCAGCATTTGTTGGTCCTCAAATGAGCTATCATGTATGCAAACACGTCATCATCTATTAAACTCGATTTATTACAAATGGGTTTGTGCTGTGTGTTGTTATGTCAGCTGTGACATTAATACATCTTACTTCTTCCTTATCTTCTTTCCTTCTTCATTTGCCTTTCAGCGTCGAGGGGAGATATAATTTGCGGTCTTTGGCTTTTCTATTGGCCTATACTGCTGTTATATTTTCCAGTTTTTTCTAATATTTCATGAATCCATCTTTTTCGTGGTCGGCCTTTGGGTCTGGTGTTCTCGCAACGTTTATTGTAGGCTCGTTGTGTTATGTTTTGATCTTTCTGGCTTATCATGTGGGAAAACCATTTTATCTGATGTTTCTTTATGTATTCTATGGCGGGAATTATTCCTGGCTTTTTCTCAGTTCATCATTTCTGATGTTATCTCTCAAGGCTATTTTCTGTCATCCGTCTAACACATTTAATTTTGATAGTAGCTATTTTTCTTATTGTTCTTGCATCTAAGGTCCAGGACTGTTAATGGTAGCAGAACGTTGGAATGAAGATTGTATTGTAGATTGCCCGTTTTGCCACAAGAAATATTTCTTTGTTAGACAATAGTGGTGTTAGCTGTCCAATGACTTGACAAGATTTGTTGCATTTTAAGTCTATTTCTGCTGCTTGTGAATTGTCGTTTGTCACTAGAATTCCTAGGTATTTAATTTCCACTACTTGTTTTAGTTGTCTGGCGTCCATCGTTTTGTTGATGTTGTTTCACCTTTTGAGATATTTATGACTTGTTTTTTTTATGTTGATTTTTAAATTGTATTGAGGTGTCTTTGCTGGGAAGTATATTTAAATGTTCTTGTAGGTCTTCTATTTTTTCATCTATTAGTGCTTGGTCGTCTGCAAATAGATGCTTATTGATCTCCTGTCTTTGATGGGTTGGCTAACGTGCATATATAGTCCATGTATGTGGTAAACAGTAAGGGGGATAGTATGTACCCTTGTCTTTCTCCTGATCTAACATCGAAGTGGTCTGTGTAGCCTGCTGCTGTTTTGACTGTGCAGTTGCTGTTGATGTAGATGCTTTTAATTAGGTTGATTAGATGTTTAGTCACTCCGTGTGTTGTTAGTATCTCCCATAGTTGTTCTTTGTGGAATGCTTTTTCCTCGTCAATGAAAACTATGGACAAGTTTTGATTGTATTCTGTCGTTTTTTTCTGCTAGCTGTTTTAGGGTGAATAGTGCGTCAGTACATCCTATGTTTTTTAGCAACACCATTTGTGAATCGCTTAGCGGTAGTTTTTATTATTAGCCTGAGCCTTATCCCCCATAATTGTGGCGTATGGGGTTCTCCCCTTGGTGAGAAGGGAAATGCCTCTATAGTGAAAGCAGTATCTCTTGCTTCCTTTTTTTGTATTAATGTTGATACGATGATTGCCTGTTGCTAGTCTTCTGAAGCTTTCTGGTGCCGCCATGCTGCATTGAATATTCTGTGCGGCCATGTAACTCCTGTTTCTCCCGCTGCTGCTATTATTTTTACTGAGACGGTCTCTATCCACGGTGCTGTATTTCTTGGAGAATATTTGATTATTTTTTAAATTCCTCTTTCATGAGGTTGGGTTCAGGGTTTGCTATACTCCTTACTGTAACCACACAATTGCGCAACTATAGGCCTTTCTTCTGCGAACGACAACCATCACAAAATGTTAGGAAAAATATATCAATATGCTACAGTTACCTTCACTGATGTGATTTACAAAAACGTGTTCTTATATATATTTTTATATTAAAATAAATTCACCGCAATTATTTTGAAATATTAAGAACGTGTCTTTTTAAAATGAGTGCCTCAGAGCTAATCATTTACATCATCTCGAAGATTAAATAATGTGTCACCTTGCGACAGGTTTCTTTCAAGTTCCCGCCATTTTTGTTAGCAGTTCTCGTGACATCAAACAATCTTTCGCCCTCTCGACGCTGCCCCCCGCCTGTGTCATATTAACGGGCTTCTAGCCTTAACTGAACAACCCCAGGAGATAATATTTAACACGTGACAGGTCGGTATGTGCAACGGACATTTACAACTTAAGTTACAAGTTTCTAGCATTGACTTTCAGTCTCTTTCTGGCGTACACCCGATAACTTGTAAAATAATAGACCTCTTCATTGTCGTCTACCCTTTAACCGACGCTAGGTAGATGTGCCCAATCTGACCTATGGAAGCGAATCATGGACAGTGGACAAACAAATGAAAAGACGATTAGAGGCCACAGATATGGGATTTCTCAGAAGAATGTTGAAAGTTCCCTGGACAGCTAAAAAGACCAACAAGGAAGTTATCAAAGAGGCCAACACAAAAAGGGAACTCATGAGAAATATCAGAAAGAAAGAATCAACATTTTTCGGGCACATCATGAGAAGAGGAAAGTTAGAATACTTTGTTATAACTGGCAAAATAAAAGGAAAGAGAGATCGCGGACGACAAAGAGAGAAAATACTGGATAGCTTGGTGTCATAGCATGGAAAACAGTCAATAACAGGATTGATACGATGTATTGTAGATATCATCATGTTCCTTGCAGGTTGGCACAGGTGATCATGTTCCTCCACAATCTTCTATCTACAGCGCATCGTATCAGTTCTGTTGTTGACTGTTTTCCATGCTATGACACCAAGCTATCCAGTGTTTTATCTCTTTGTCGTCCGCGATCTCTCTTTCCTTTTATTTTGCCAGTTGTAACCAAATATTCAAACTTTCCTCTTCTCATGATGTGCCCGAAAAAATATTGAATCTTTCTTTCTGATGTTTTTTAAGAGCTCCCTTTTTGTGTTGGCCTCTTTGAGAACTTCCTCATTGGTCTTTTTAGCTGTCCAGAGAACTTTCAACATACTTCTGAGAAATCCCATCTCTGTGGCCTCTAATCGTCTTTTCATTTGTTTGTCTACTGTCCATGATTCGCTTCCATAGGTCAGAATTGTAGATATAAGATTGTGGAAAGACATGATCGCCTACGCAAACCGGTAGGACACATGATGATGATGATGTAGATGTGTACATGTATTGTAGTTTTCATTAGAACTCTGATTTTTGCGGCTTTAGGACTGTCCCCAGCACTTCTGCAATGCAGCAGTTAACTTTCTTGATGCTTGCTTACTTGATGCTTGCTTGCTTACTTGTTGCTTGCTTACTTGTTGCTTGCTTGCTTACTTGTTGCTTGCTTGCTTACTTGTTGCTTGCTTACTTGTTGCTTGCTAGCTTACTTGTTGCTTGCTTGCTTACTTGTTGCTTGCTTG
The DNA here is from genome assembly GCA_032433765.1 of Megaustenia siamemsis. Taxonomy (NCBI): domain Eukaryota; kingdom Metazoa; phylum Mollusca; class Gastropoda; order Stylommatophora; family Ariophantidae; genus Megaustenia; species Megaustenia siamemsis. Next base: position 61,101,580 of record JAVIAB010000088.1, read on the forward strand.
CTTACTTGTTGCTTGCTTGCTTACTTGTTGCTTGCTTGCTTACTTGTTGTTTGTTTACTTACTTGTTGCTTGCATGCTTGGTTGCTTACTTGTTGCTTGCTTGCTTGCTTGATTACTTGCTTGATTACTTGCTTGCTTGATTACTTGCTTACTTGTTGCTTACTTGTTGCTTGCTTGCTTGATTACTTGCTTGCTTGCTAGCTTACTTGTTGCTTGCTTGCTTGATTACTTGCTTGCTTGCTAGCTTACTTGTTGCTTGCTTGCTTGATTACTTGTTGCTTGCTTGCTTACTTGTTGCTTACTTGTTGCTTGCTTGCTTACTTGTTGCTTACTTGCTTACTTGTTGCTTACTTGCTTACTTGTTGCTTGCTTGATTACTTGCTTGCTTACTTACTTGTTGCTTGCTTGCTTACTTGTTGCTTGCTTGCTTGATTACTTGCTTGCTAGCTTACTTGTTGCTTGCTTGCTTACTTGTTGCTTACTTACTTGTTGCTTGCTTGCTTACTTGTTGCTTGCTTATTTTACTTGTTGCTTGCTTACTTGTTGCTTGCTTGGTTGCTTACTTGTTGCTTGCTTGGTTGCTTACTTGTTGCTTGCTTACTTGTTGCTTGCTTGGTTGCTTGCTTACTTATTACTTTCTTGGTTGCTTGCTTACTTGTTGCTTGCTTGGTTGCTTGCTTACTTGTTGCTTGCTTGGTTGCTTACTTGTTGATTGCTTGGTTGCTTACTTGTTGTTTGCTTGGTTGCTTACTTGTTGCTTGCTTGGTTGCTTGGTTACTTGTTGCTTGCTTACTTGTTGCTTGCTTGGTTGCTTACTTGTTGCTTGCTTGGTTGCTTACTTGTTGCTTACTTGGTTGCTTGCTTACTTGTTGCTTGCTTGGTTGAAAACTTGTTGCTTGCTTGCTTGCTTGCTTGCTTACTTGTTGCTTGCTTGGTTGCTTACTTGTTGCTTGCTTGGTTGCTTACTTGTTGTTTGCTTGGTTGATAACTTGTTGCTTGCTTGGTTGCTTGCTTACTTGTTGCTTGCTTGGTTGCTTACTTGTTTCTTGCTTGCTTACTTGTTGCTTGCTTGGTTGCTTACTTGTTGCTTGCTTGGTTGCTTACTTGTTGTTTGCTTGGTTGCTTACTTGTTGCTTGCTTGTTTGCTTGCTTATTTGTTGCTTGCTTGGTTGCTTACTTGTTGCTTGCTTGGTTGCTTACTTGTTGCTTGCTTGGTTGCTTACTTGTTGCTTGCTTGGTTGCTTACTTGTTGCTTGCTTGGTTGCTTACTTGTTGCTTGCTTGCTTAGTTGTACCTCTTCATCATTAGCCCATAAAAGGACGTAAACTGGATGTATTTGTGTTGTGTTGTGGTTTGTAGTATAACTGTCATATTTGCGCCTTTCAGCCCAACACATCCGACTTCAGCATGAAATTTTAGAGTACCGGATTGTTTTCCCTCTCCGATTCCTATTCTCTAGGCCAGACTAGACAGGTTAGTCTGTTAGTACTTGTTGCTTACTTGTTGCTTGCTTACTTGTTGCTTACTTGTTGCTTGCTTGCTTAATTGTTGCTTGTTTACTTGTTGCTTGATTACTTGTTGCTTACTTATTGCTTGCTTGCTTACTAGTTGCTTGCTTGCTTGCTGCTTGCTTGTTTACTTGTTGCTTGCTTCCTTCCTTGTTGCTTGCTTACTTGTTGCTTGCTTGCTTACTTGTTGCTTGCTTGCTTACTTGTTGCTTGCTTGCTTACTTGTTGCTTGCTTGCTTACTTGTTGCTTGCTTGGTTGCTTACTTGTTGGTTGCTTACTTGTTGCTTGCTTGTTTACTTGTTGCTTGCTTACTTGTTGCTTGCTTACTTGTTGCTTGCTTGGTTGCTTACTTGTTGCTTGCTTACTTGTTGCTTGCTTACTTGTTGCTTGCTTGGTTGCTTACTTGTTGCTTGCTTACTTGTTGCTTGTTTGCTTACTTGCTTACATGTTGCTTGCTTACTTGTTGTTTGTTTACTTACATTTTGCTTGCGTGCTTGGTTGCTTGCTTGATTACTTGCTTGCTTGCTAGCTTACTTGTTGCTTGCTTGCTTACTTGTTGCTTGCTTGGTTGCTTACTTGTTGCTTGCTTGGTTGCTTACTTGTTGCTTGCTTGGTTGCTTGCTTGGTTGCTTGCTTACTTGTTGCTTGCTTGGTTGCTTGCTTACTTATTACTTGCTTGGTTGCTTGCTTACTTGTTGCTTGCTTGGTTGCTTGCTTACTTGTTGCTTGCTTGGTTGCTTACTTGTTCTTTGCTTGGTTGCTTACTTGTTGCTTGCTTGGTTGCTTGCTTACTTGTTGCTTGCTTGGTTGCTTACTTGTTGCTTGCTTGGTTGCTTACTTGTTGCTTGCTTGGTTGCTTACTTGTTGCTTGCTTGGTTGCTTGCTTACTTGTTGCTTGCTTGGTTGCTTACTTGTTGCTTGCTTGCTTACTTGTTGCTTGCTTGGTTGCTTACTTGTTGCTTGCTTGGTTGCTTACTTGTTGCTTGCTTGGTTGCTTACTTGCTGCTTGCTTGGTTGCTTACTTGTTGCTTGCTTGGTTGCTTACTTGTTGCTTGCTTGGTTGCTTACTTGTTGCTTGCTTGGTTGCTTACTTGTTGCTTGCTTGCTTAGTTGTACCTCTTCATCATTAGCCCATAAAAGGACGTAAACTGGATGTATTTGTGTTGTGTTGTGGTTTGTAGTATAACTGTCATATTTGCGCCTTTCAGCCCAACACATCCGACTTCAGCATGAAATTTTAGAGTACCGGATTGTTTTCCCTCTCCGATTCCTATTCTCTAGGCCAGACTAGACAGGTTAGTCTGTTAGTACTTGTTGCTTACTTGTTGCTTGCTTACTTGTTGCTTACTTGTTGCTTGCTTGCTTAATTGTTGCTTGTTTACTTGTTGCTTGATTACTTGTTGCTTGCTTATTGCTTGCTTGCTTACTAGTTGCTTGCTTGCTTGCTGTTTGCTTGTTTACTTGTTGCTTGCTTCCTTCCTTGTTGCTTGCTTACTTGTTGCTTGCTTGCTTACTTGTTGCTTGCTTGCTTACTTGTTGCTTGCTTGCTTACTTGTTGCTTGCTTACTTGTTGCTTGCTTGCTTACTTGTTGCTTGCTTGCTTACTTGTTGCTTGCTTGGTTGCTTGCTTGGTTGCTTACTTGTTGCTTGCTTACTTGTTGCTTGTTTGCTTACTTGCTTACATGTTGCTTGCTTACTTGTTGTTTGTTTACTTACATTTTGCTTGCGTGCTTGGTTGCTTGCTTGATTACTTGCTTGCTTGCTAGCTTACTTGTTGCTTGCTTGCTTACTTGTTGCTTGCTTGGTTGCTTACTTGTTGCTTGCTTGGTTGCTTACTTTTTGCTTGCTTGGTTGCTTGCTTGGTTGCTTGCTTACTTGTTGCTTGCTTGGTTGCTTGCTTACTTATTACTTGCTTGGTTGCTTGCTTACTTGTTGCTTGCTTGGTTGCTTGCTTACTTGTTGCTTGCTTGGTTGCTTACTTGTTGATTGCTTGGTTGCTTACTTGTTCTTTGCTTGGTTGCTTACTTGTTGCTTGCTTGGTTGCTTGCTTACTTGTTGCTTGCTTGGTTGCTTACTTGTTGCTTGCTTGGTTGCTTACTTGTTGCTTGCTTGGTTGCTTACTTGTTGCTTGCTTGGTTGCTTGCTTACTTGTTGCTTGCTTGGTTGCTTACTTGTTGCTTGCTTGCTTATTTGTTGCTTGCTTGGTTGCTTACTTGTTGCTTGCTTGGTTGCTTACTTGTTGCTTGCTTGGTTGCTTACTTGTTGCTTGCTTGGTTGCTTACTTGCTGCTTGCTTGGTTGCTTACTTGTTGCTTGCTTGGTTGCTTACTTATGGCTTGCTTGGTTGCTTACTTGTTGCTTGCTTGGTTGCTTACTTGTTGCTTGCTTGCTTAGTTGTACCTCTTCATCATCCGCCCATAAAAGGACGTTAACTGGATGTATTTGTGTTGTGTTGTGGTTTGCAGTATAACTGTCATATTTGCGCCTTTCGGCCCAACACATCCGACTTCAACATGAAATTTTAGAGTGCCGGATTGTCTTCCCTCACCGATTCCTATTCTCTAGGCCAGACTAGACAGGTTAGTATGTTACTAGAGGCACCGCGGAGAGGTGGAGCAGGGTCTGGATGGTTTTGGTTAACCGATCCTGGCGAAGGCCATCAGCTGTGGATCGCTGCTAACTTCCAGCTCTTGTTCTATGAGGCGCGCCTTCGCCTCCGCTTACTTATATATTCGGCAAGATACAGAAAATGCATATAATATATAAATATTAGTTAAGGTTAAGTTAAGTACCCCCGTCACGCCAAGTGGCGGCGTATAGGGAATATGGTGTTAGTGACCATAAATTTTACAGACCTTCGGCACATGATTTTTGGGGTAATGTGTTCGGTATTACGCCCGTGCTGCTTTACTTTCCCAGAAAAAAATCCGGTACCCATTTAAGGCTGGGTGAACCCGGCAGCCGTCGTTTGGGATCGAACCCTACCCCTTGTCCTTTGTAGTCCAGTTCACTAACCACTGAGCTATCGCTGCTCCCAATATATAATATACAATAAAATATTCCTTCTTCTATTATACATCCAAAGTGATTCGAAACAAGAAACCAGTAGTGGGGTTGTGGTATTCACTCCAAAGTATGACAAAAAAGGAACACAACAAAATGCTGACGTTTCTGCTGGTGGCCTCTTCAGAAGACGGGGACAAAGACAACACACGGGGCTTTACCGCAGCACTTCAGTTAGATGCCGTTTTTCCTGATTCGAAGATAGCTGGTTCTTAAAACCTAAAAACCTCTGTGGCTAAAAATTTAATTTTGCATCCCACGAATCTGTCAGATTTGCCAATCTTTCATCTTTTTATTACACGCTTTACCATCTAAAATATCATTCACATATAAATATGAACTATAGCCAGGAATGATGCATCTTGTGTGCTGTGTCACGAAATGAAACCCCTTCCATCAAATATAACAGTTTTAAGATTGAGAGGAATGTATTGGGATCGAGATTGCTTCATACATTAAAAAAGTAAAGAGCCCCGTCAAGCCAAGAGCCGTATAGGGAATATGGTGTTAGTGACAACACAAGAAGAGATAGAATACCAAATGAAACCTTAAGAAAAATGGTAGGAACAAAACCCTGCCAAGAATATATAGAACAACAACAACTTAAATGGTTTGGCCACCTGGTCAGACTGAATCCTCACCAATCACCATCAAGGGCGTTCTTCTCGAGAATGCATGGAAAAAGACCAAGAGGAAGACCCAGAAGAAGATGGATAGATGCAGTGACAGAGACATGTAACAACAAAGGAAAATCACTAATTCAGACAGTTCGAGCAGCTCAAGAACGACAAATGATATAAACCACGACACCTTTTAGGTATCAGTGAAAAGAGAAAAGAAGAGAAGAAGACCATACATTTTTACAAACCTTCGGCACATGATTTCTGGGATAATGTGGTCGGTATTACGCCCGGCTTCATACATAAGCGCTGTTATATTTCCAAAGTTAGAACTAACATGTCACTTTTATATATAAAAACAAACAGCCGTGGGTGACATTAATAATATTTGCCTCATCTGCTTCATTAATTATAAATGTTACAATATATCCTTTACTTATCTTTCTACCTTTTACTGTTGGTCTGTCTTTTAATCAATTATTCGTTCTGTCTATCTATATATCTATCATTTGCCCAACTTCAGCACTGCTTTAATCAAGAAACATCTCGCCAGTCTCACTGCGTCTGTCACTCTATCCATCCACCCACATTAAGGCCCTCGGATGAGAGATGACAAGTCGGTACGTACCCACGTCTCGCCTCGGGTGTTTCGCTCAATCTCCATTCACTTCTCGTCGCGCCAAAATCAATTATCTCACCCAGTGTGGTCTACTCCACGCCTTTTGTACAGCCACCACCACAACTTCACAGGTTCTTTGTAAATGCAGATCTGCCTACAGATCTCAGATCTTGTCCCATTTCTTCGTCTTTTGGGACCTCTCTGAAAGCTTTTACGTAAATAAAACACTGCGCAGCCAGGACATTTCTGTACGCAAACAGGCGTAGTTTACAGTCAAACGTCTGCGATTTTACACCGGGTTTGTGTTTTATTGGAGCGAATATATTACCGTTGTTTCATTGAGAAGCGAAATAAACAGGACATAGCAATTTTATTGTTCTTTTACTGTGTATGGGCATGTGTATGTGCATATTTTCTGTGTTTATGATTTTTTGTTTGTTGAATTACAGAAGTCTGTAATGCCTTACAATGGTATATGTTTCAAAAGTCAACTGGAGCACCGGGTGGTTTAGAGCAGTGTTTCTCAACAGGGGGAGGCTTATGTACCCCCTGCCACCTGGTGGGCCATAGGATTATCTAGGGTAGCCACAGATTAAAAAAAAAGGATATTGGGGGGGGGAGGTGTTACAACAAGGGACTGAAAAGGGGAGGGGGCACGACTAGGTAGGGACACAGCAAGAAACTTTGAAGGGGGGGGGGTGTCATGGCACAAAACTGAAAACTGAGGGCGCCACTAGACGAGATTGGTGGGGGGGGGGGGACACGGCATGACACTGGATGGGCCAAAGCACGAGTCATCGTGGCCACGGTATGAGACTAGCGGGTCCAAAGCATGAGACGGGGGGGGGGGGGGTCAAGGCACGAGATTTGAGGGGCCACGGTACGAGAATTGGTGGCCATACACAAGAATTCATAATTTTGTGGAATACAACCTCAGATACTTGTTCTACTCAATGAATCATTTCACTAGAGGGGCCTGTAATAGAAGCTGATATCAGAATTATTTCATTAGAGGGGCCTGTAATAGAAGCTGATATCAGAATCATTTCATTAGCGGGGCATATAATAGAAACTGATATCAGAATCATTTCATTAGAGGGGCCTGTAATAGAAGCTGATATCAGAATCATTTCATTAGCGGGGCATATAATAGAAACTGATATCAGAATCATTTCATTAGAGGGGCCTGTAATAGAAGCTGATATCACAATTATTTCATTAGCGGGGCATATAATAGAAACTGATATCACAATTATTTCATTAGAGGGGCCTGTAATAGAAGCTGATATCACAATTATTTCATTAGCGGGGCATGTAATAGAAGCTGATATCACAATTATTTCATTAGAGGGCCTGTAATAGAAGCTGATATCACAATTATTTCATTAGCGGGGCATATAATAGAAGCTGATATCACAATTATTTCATTAGAGAGGCCTGTAATAGAAGCTGATATCACAATTATTTCATTAGCGGGGCATATAATAGAAACTGATATCACAATTATTTCATTAGAGGGGCCTGTAATAGAAGCTGATATCACAATTATTTCATTAGAGGGGCCTGTAATAGAAGCTGATATCACAATTATTTCATTAGAGGGGCCTGTAATAGAAGCTGATATCACAATTATTTCATTAGCGGGGCATATAATAGAAACTGATATCACAATTATTTCATTAGAGGGGCCTGTAATAGAAGCTGATATCACAATTATTTCATTAGAGGGGCCTGTAATAGAAGCTGATATCACAATTATTTCATTAGCGGGGTCTGTAATAGAAGCTGATATCAGAATTATTTCATTAGCGGGGCATGTAATAGAAGCGGATATCACAATTATTTCATTAGCGGGGCATGTAATAGAAGCGGATATCACAATTATTTCATTAGCGGGGCATGTAATAGAAACTGATATCACAATTATTTCATTAGCGGGGCATGTAATAGAAGCTGATATCACAATTATTTCATTAGCGGGGCCTGTAATAGAAGCTGATATCACAATTATTTCATTAGCGGGGCATATAATAGAAGCTGATATCAGAATTATTTCATTAGCGGGGCATGTAATAGAAGCGGATATCACAATTATTTCATTAGCGGGGCATGTAATAGAAGCGGATATCACAATTATTTCATTAGCGGGGCATGTAATAGAAGCTGATATCACAATTATTTCATTAGCGGGGCATGTAATAGAAGCTGATATCACAATTATTTCATTAGCGGGGCATGTAATAGAAACTGATATCAGAATTATTTCGGGGGGACTTCAAAAGTGACCATCCTCGATGGGCGCAATAGAAGGTCAAGGTAAAGTGCGAGACTTGAATTGACGTTTTAGCACGAGAGTTTACACCCATATGGGCTTGCCCGCCTGTCCGGAAGTGTTGGGAGACTTCTGGATAGTGTCACTTCAAGCATCGAAACTCACGATGCGAGGGGGCATTCCTCACCTTCCCAGAGTGCTACCCTGGTACCAATTTCTGCCAGCGGCAGGGTCGACCTAGGTATTTATTTTTCCAACCACGAGTACAACTCACACTGCTTCCAGCGACACGGGTTGTCCGAACGTCGGTAGTTTAGTCGGGTGGTTGTCCCAACTAGGCTACCTAGGCCTCCAATATATTCACATTCATCATCAAGTACCGGGCCTGCTGGCGTAGGTGATAATGTCGCTCCACAATTTTCTATCACGACAGTTATTTATCATTTTTGTTGTTGACCTTCTGCCAAGCCATTCTCTTAAGCTGTCTGTTATTTTTTCTCTTTGCTTCCCTCTATCTCTTCGTCCCTTAATTTTCCCAGTTGTTACAATATATTCCAGCTGTTCTCTTCTCATTACATGGCCAAAAAAATGATGATTGTTTCTTCCTAATATTGGAAATTAGCTCTCTTCTTGCTTTGCCTCTTTCAGAATATTTTCATTACTCTTTTTAGCTGTCCATGGTATTCTCAATATTCTTCTGTAAAACCACATTTCTACAGCCCCCAATAATAGTAGTAGTACTTGTAATTTGTATTTTCATCATTATCATTATACAGGCAAAGGCAGTCACATAGTATTTACTGTTGGGTAATGAAGCTTTAGTGACTTCGTTTTACTATTCCTCATCTTTGTGAAGTGAGGTTAGGGCTGGCTCAAGCTACCAGCAGTCGGGCAGTTACAAGTGGCGCATCACTTTCTTAGAGGCGCCATCATGGATCTTCCACAATTGTGAGTGTTTTCCTTGCAACAATTTGTATAAGTAAAAGTAAAGTACCCCCGTCACGCCAAGTGGCGTGTAGAGAATATGGCGTTAGTAACCATAAATTTTACAGACCTTCGGCACATGATTTTTGGGGTAACGTGGTCGGTACTATGCCCGTGCCACTTTATTTTCTCAGAAAAAAAATCCGGTACCCATTTAAGGCAGGGTGAACCCGGAGTCCGTCGGTTGGGATCGAATCCTACCTCACTGTTTGAGTGGCCATTTCTGTTTCTCTATTTTCCCTCCTTGCGAGGGAATTTTTCTGGTGTCAAGTTAAAGAGACTGGGCGGATCCAGTAAGCTTTTAAATAGAAAAAAAGGAAGCGAAGGCACGTCTCACAGCACCAGAGCTGGAAGATGACAGCGACCCTCAGCTGATGGCCTGCGCCAGGATCGGTGAACCAAAACCATCCAGACCCTGCTCCACCTCTCCGTGGTTCCTCCAGTAACAGACTAACCTATATAGTGTGGCCAATGGGAGTAAAGATCGAAGAGAGATGACAATCCGGTATTCAAAAATGTCGTGCTGAAGTCGGATGTGTTGGGCCGAAAGGCGCAAATATCACAGTTATACTGAAAACCATAACACAAAGCAGGCGAGCCCACTTAACATCCTTTTAGGGCAGATGGCAAAGAGGTGTACTCCTTTAGTCATTTGTCGAACACAAGCAAGCAAGTAGAGAAGAAAGCAGCCTCAACTCTAACGTGAACCCCCAGTCTAAATAGTGTTGCTATTAATGTTATCATGAAGAACAACAAATATGACAGTCACTAAGATATGGACCTTCATTAATGGATGATTGCGCAGTATATATGGATTGAAATGGCAGGAAAAAAAATCACTAACGTAGAATTATGAGAAAGTACTAGTCAAATACTATCAACGCTTACGTATGCGCGTGAAAGCTGGAAAACAACAAGAGATATAGAAACAAAGTTGAACGCATTCGAAAATAAATGTCTAAGGAAAATACTTGGTATAGCATGGAACGAATTCAAAACAAACGAGGAAATTAGAGAAATCGCCAATCAACCACTAATATCTTCAGTAATAAAGAAAAGACGATGGTCATATGTTGGACATGTGATGAGAAGAGATAATAACCGAATAGCAAAGCAAGCCCTATGTGGGAAACAACGGGTAAGAAGAAAAGAGGAAGACCCAGAGAGACACTGAGAAGAACTTTGATGAGAGAGGCAACAGCAGCAGAAATCGGCTCCCTCAATGAGATAGAGCTGCTTACACAGAACAGAGACAATTGGCGAGATTTGATAAAATATCTTTAACAGAATTGAAAACTGCTAGAATAAAAATTTAGATGCAGGAGTATCTTGGTCTACGCCCTATGGGCCGGCTACGGCTCGAAATGCCAATAGATAGATAGAGTAGTCAAATACCAGTGAACAAAGAGATGCAACGAAGACGACAGAGCCGGATAGGACCAAGAATTTGTGGAAACCAACTGAAAATGTTACACGACAGGCTCATTATTGGAATTCTCAAGGGAAGAGACAAAGAGGATGACCACATTATTCTATGAGAAAACAGATGGAAGCAGTGATGAAGATGATGGGGAAGACATGGAGTGATCTTAATAGAATGGCAAGAAACTGAATGGCTAGGACAGTGTCTGTTGAAGACCTATGCTCCACAGGGAGTTGAACAGTAGAAGTAGAAGAATATTAATATTATTTTAGAATAATATTATTTTATTCGAGCATGAACTAAAATACACATTTTTGTGGCAAACTAACAGCAGTGAGTAGAAGCCAAATGGACAATGTTAGTTCCTGAAGTGCCCCAGTCCCATAGACTGGATGTGTTCAGTCTTGCCATTAAGTCCAAATTAATGAGCTGACAGGGCCAACTATCCTATCTCATAAATAACTCCTGCAACGGGGAGATAATTTATGTACTCCCGTCACCTTTAGCGCCCTCTGTCCGCACAAAACCAAAATATGGGAGGTAACCATTCGTGTCGTTACGTTTCTTTATGTGATGTGAATGTGTGTAAGCATATGAGTATGGAGTACGTGTGTGTGTGTGCGCGCGGGGAGGGGCATCAACCAAATAATTTGGTTACAAACCTTGACATTCAAGTGAACATAACATTTTCTGGAGGAGACACATTGAGTGCCGTCTCCGCATTGAAGGTTGGCTACCATTTAGCGCCATCCCGTTCTGTCGCTTGCTTAAATAGTGCGGGTTGTCATAGGGTGACTTGTTCATCTTTTGATGTTACTCGTCCATGTTAGTCTTGGCCTGCCCTGCCTCTTTTCCACTGTATTTTGCCTTCCAATATTACCTTTAGTAGGCTGCTGTGTCTTTTAACATGCCAGAAAAATCTCATTTGTCTTTTTTGAATTGTGTTTAGTAGTTCTCTTTTCATTTTTAGTTGTTTTAAGACTTCGTCGTTTGTTTTCTTTTCTTTCCATCCAATTCTTTTTATTCTTCTATAAATCTAGATTTCAATCATTTCAATTTTCTGTTCTGTTTTTTTGTGTCTAATGTCTATGTTTCTGCAGCATACAGGAATGTTGAGAAGATATAATGCTATGGTTTTCTTAGTTTTCACGCTGGATGCCTTATTTCTGTGAATTATAGATGCAGATGTGTTACATAAAATGTAGTTTTGAGGATCTCATCAAAGACTTGGTAATTTAAAAAGTTGGAGAAAACTTGTCAAATATAAGTAAAGTGGAAGTGAACAAAAAAAAGCATTATTTTCCATCTTACTGTTAGTTTTGTGAAATTTGCCTTTTTATTTTCTTTCTTTCTTTTTTTCTTTCTTCGTTTTTTTTTAAAAATCTGTAATGAAGCCGCGGTTAGTTAATTTTATATTGGCAACACAATAAGAGAAACAGCAGATAGTTTGTCACTGGGAACAACAAAAAAAAAGGATAAAATAAAAGATACAATACAAAGATACATTATAAGGATAAAATGTAAAGTTAAAATATAAAGAAGAACAAATATAAAACTTAGGAAGAGAATGAGAAAATAAAACGGAGGAAATGAGAAAATCATCTCGAAGAAATAATATGGAATAATAAAATAAGAAGTTAAATAAGAATGTTAAAAGACACAACAGCCTACTAAAAGTAATATTGGAAGGAAAAATACAAGGTAAAAGAGGCAGAGGCAGACCAAACCTAACATGGACGAGTAACATCAAAAGATGGACAAGTCAATCTATGTTAGCCTGCACCATCAAAGCAAGAAACAGAGTAGAATGGCGATCCATGGTAGCCAACCTTTGTTGCGGAGAAGGCACACGATGATGATGATGAAAATAAGAAGAAAGCAAATAATAAAGTAAAAAATAAACAACCATGACAGGACAAGTGGCGTAAAAGGAATATGGTGTTATTGTTAATCATTTTTACAGATCTCCAGCACAGACTTTTTGGGGTAATGTGGTCGGTGTTACGCCCATGCCAAAGCAAATAAGTATGATAGGAGATGAAATAAACAGAAGGAGAATTGGAAACAGCTAACTTATCGGCTTTCATTGTAAACAGCCACGGAAGGATTATTTAGTGGCAAACGCGTCTGTTTACAATAAGTCGGGTTTAATCTTGATCTACGGCTTCAATGTTCATTCATTCATTGATTCATTCAGTCATTGATTCATTCATTCATTGATTCATTCATTGAATCATTCATTCGTTTATTTTATTTATTTTTTTTTTGCGCGCGCGTAGCCGTGCTGCTAAAACCACTGTTCCGCTGGCTGAATGGCCGACGGACGGTGTTCGAAACCCGCGGTAGACAGAAAGGATTTTTTTTCTATCGGGGGTGAAATAAAATTCCTGAGTCTCACACGTCGTGGCGACTGCTTGACCAAGCGGCCTTTATCCCTCTGGTTCTATCGTTACCCCCCCCCCCCCGACATACATCATCAATGGTAATATATGACGTAAAAGATATATATTTTTTTTATTACAAATAGTACAAATGAAATTTTGGGGGCATGTTAAATGACACAACCGCCTATTAAAAGTAATATTGGAAGGAAAAATACAAGGTAAAAGAGGCAAAGGCAGACCAAGACTAACATGGACGAGTAACATCAAAAGATGGACAAGTCAATCGATGGCAGCCTGCACCAGCAAAGCAAGAAACAGAGTAGAATGGCGATCCATGAAAGCCAACCTTCGTTGCGGAGAAGGCACACGATGATGATGATGATATTTTCTATTCATTTTCCTCTCGGGCTTAAGACGGCTCATAGGACGGAAGTCACAATTCTCCACGGCTAAGGTTTTGCTTCTAGTACTTGTAGTTCTTGGGAGCCGCAATAGCTCAGTGGTTATTGAACTAGACTACAAAGAACAAGAGGTAGGGTCGATCCTAACCATCTGCTTCTGAGATCACCCAGCCTTAATGTATACTGGATTTTTTTCTGTGAAAGTAAAGCGGCACGGGCGTAATACCGACCACATTAACCCAAAAATCATGTGCTGAAGGTTTGTAAAATGTATGGTCACTAACCCCATAATCCCTATACGCCACTTGGCGGAACGGGGCACTTCACTTTTTTTTTACTTGTAGTTCTTTGTTGTTTCTTAATCCCGTGGTTGCGCCTTTCCTGTTAATTGTTATACGTGGCGATTCTCGTGGTCTTCTTCCATTTTCTTTGACCAAATGGTTCCTACATGAATGCCTGGCGGGGAAGTCTTTCTTCATTCATTCTCAGCACATGACCGATGTATTTCCAACGCATTCAATGTTCACCCACCATTTGGGGGCCTGGGTAGCCGAGTTGGGAAAACCACCCGACTGGGCTACCGACGTTCGGACAACCCGTGTTCGATTCCCGCTGGGAGCAGTGTGAATTATACTCGTGGTTGAAAAAAAAAATACCCCCGCGGTCGACCCAGCCGATGACAGAAATGGGTACCAGGGTAGTACTCTGGGAAGGTGAGGAATGCCGCCTGGTATTGTGAGTTTCGATGCTTGAGGCGACACTATCCAGAAGTCTCCGAACACTTCTGGATAGGCGGCTGAGCACATATGGGTGAAAACTCGCGTGCTAAAACGCCGATTCAAGTCTCGTACTTTACATTGACCTTTACCCGGCATTAAATAAGTATTTGAGTTTGTTTCTTTTCCGGAGAAGGAAGTACGACCTGGCGTAGTATTGGCCACTTTATCCACAAAGGTGTTTGACGGTGGCAAAAATTGCGCACAAATACCAAACTCATATTTCCTAAACGCCAGCCCCAAGACGTGTCAAATATTAGTTTATATTCTTTAATGAACTACTAAAGCAGACACAACCAACTGCGGGACGTAAGGCCCCCCACCAGTTATTGCCACTCGAAGAACAGAACCCCTGGCATTTCTTTATCATGTTTGATTTCTGTATATAAATTGTCAGACATTTAACAAAAAATACAATCCGTGACGTTATTTCGTTCCGTTCCCACCTACACATCTGTGCTACTTTTCAGAAAACTAGTTTGTTAAATACATTCCTGCACCGCTTTATAAAAAAATGTATGAAATTTTAGAACATTCCAACTGTTAAGCAACAGAAGGGGAAACAAATGACAATTTTTGGTTGAATATTCATGAAATCTCAGATTTAGTAGATAAAATTGTAGAGCCCTCTCGCGTGGATCTTTTCAATGAGTAAAGAGTACAGTCCGATAGTGTGATATTATGAAGCTGATATCATCTGACTGAATAATCAACATGGCAACGTATATTTAAATTGTTTCATATTTTTTTTTAATTGACTCATAGCGGGACGGATATGTGTCTATTTTTTTTTTTTTTACACGAAATGATAAAATAATATTGAAGGCCAGTAAATTACTATCTATCTATCTATCTATCTATCTATCTATCTATCTATCTATCTATCTATCTATCTATCTATCTATCTATCTATCTATCTATCTATCTATCTATCTATCTATCTGTCTGTCTGTCTGTCTGTCTGTCTGTCTGTCTGTCTGTCTGTCTGTCTGTCTGTCTGTCTGTCTGTCTGTCTGTCTGTCTGTCTGTCTGTCTGTCTGTCTGTCTGTCTGTCTGTCTGTCTGTCTGTCTGTCTGTCTGTCTGTCTGTCTGTCTGTCTGTCTGTCTGTCTGTCTGTCTGTCTGTCTGTCTGTCTGTCTGTCTGTCTGTCTGTCTGTCTGTCTGTCTGTCTGTCTGTCTGTCTGTCTGTCTGTCTGTCTGTCTGTCTGTCTGTCTGTCTATCTATCTATCTATCTATCTATCTAATCTATCTATCTATCTAATCTATCTATCTATCTATCTATCTATCTATCTATCTATCTATCTATCTATCTATCTATCTATCTATCTATCTATCTATCTATCTATCTATCTATCTATCTATCTATCTATCTATCTATCTATCTATCTATTAACCATTCGAGCCGTAGCCGGTCCATAGGGCGTAGACTCTTCTTATCTAAATATTTGTTCTAGCAGTTTTCATTTCTTTTAAAGATATTTTATCAAATCTCGCCATTTGTCTCTGTTCTGTGCAAACAGCTCTATCTCATTGAGGCAGCCGATTCCTGCTGCTTTTTCCTCTCTCATCAATGTTCTTCTCAGTGTCTCTCTGGGTCTTCCTCTTTTCCTCTTACCTGTTGTTTCCCACATGAGGGCTTGCTTTGCTATTCGGTTATTATCTCTTCTCATCACATTAAATTAATTTACCTTTTATTGTTGTTTGAACAAATATTAAGATATGTCCATATCTTCTTCTTCTTCTACATTTCAGCTCCCAGTGGAGCATAAGTCTTCAACAAACACATTCAGCTCCCAGTGGAGCATAGGTCTTCAACAAACACATTCAGCTCCCAGTGGAGCATAAGTCTTCAACAAACACATTCAGCTCCCTGTGGAGCATAAGTCTTCAACAAACTCATTCAGCTCCCAGTGGAGCATAGGTCTTCAACAAACACATTCAGCTCCCAGTGGAGCATAAGTCTTCAACAAACACATTCAGCTCCCAGTGGAGCATAGGTCTTCAACAAACACATTCAGCTCCCAGTGGAGCATAGGTCTTCAACAAACACATTCAGCTCCCAGTGGAGCATAGGTCTTCAACAAACACATTCAGCTCCCAGTGGAGCATAGGTCTTCAACAAACACTTTCCAAGTCGTTCTGTATTTTGCCATTCTCTTTAGATCATTCCATGTCTTCCCCATCATCATCATCTCTACTTCGATCTGTCTTCTCCAAGAATTCCTTGGTCTTCCTTTTTGTCTTTCCCTGAGGCTTCCAAAAAAGTGCCTGTTGTGTAATACTTTCAGTTGGCTTCCGTAGTGTGTGACCTATCCAGCGCCATCGTCTTCGCTGTATCTCTTTATCCACTGGTATTTGACTGGTACATTTCCATAATTCTATGTTAGTGATTTTGTCCTGCTATTTCCATCCTTTTATTCTGCGTAAGCATCCATTAATGAAAGTCTGTGTCCTCATGATTGTCAATTTTGTTGTTCTCCATATTTTACAGCTATATAATAGGACCGACTTAACATTTGAGTTGAAAATTTGTATTTTTGTTTATATGCCTTTATAGATGAAGACTAAACCCGGCATAAGGTTTGTTCTGTAGGTCTACACTTCTGGGTGAAGTCAGTAGCTGGCACAAACTTAAGCCTTCATATATACTACTTCTTCTTCTGCGATCATGGCTCATTCAAAGTAGGATTCCGGACTTTCTTGTGAAGGTAGCTGTTTGTTTAAGTGATATATACAATTATGGCCAAGGACTACATACATTAAGTCTTAATGTCTACAATTATGGACAAGGACTGCATACATTAGGTCCTAATGTCTACAATTATGGACAAGAACTGCATACATTAGGTTTTAATGTCTACAATTATGGCCAAGGACTACATACATTAAGTCTTAATGTCTACAATTATGGCCAAGGACTACATACATTATGTCTTAATGTCTACAATTATGGACAATGACTGCATTCATTAGATATTAATGTCTACAATTATGGACAAGGACTACATACATTAGGTCTTCATGTCTACAATTCTGAACAAAAATTACAGATGATAGGTCTGCATATCTACAATTCTAGACAAAAATTACATATGATAGGTCTGCATATCTACAATTCTAGACAAAAATTACATATGATAGGTCTGCATATCTACAATTTTGGACAAAAATTAAATATAATAGGTCTGCATGTCTACAATTCTTGACAAAAATTAAATATAATAGGTCTGCATGTCTACAATTCTGGACAAAAATTAAATATAATAGATCTGCATATCTACAATTTTTGACAAAAATTAAATATAATTGGTCTGCATGTCTACAATTCTGGACAAAGGCTACATACATTAAGTCTTAATGTCTACAATTCTGGACAAAGGTTACATACATTAGGTTTCATATCTACAATTATGGACAGAGATGACATATTTTACATCTGCATATCTCCATTTCCTGACGAAGACTACATATATCAGATCTTGAAATCTACAATTTTGGACACAAACTATATATGATTAGGTCTGTGTCACAGAGGATATGTCAAATAAACATAATATGATATTAAGCAGCTAAACATGTAGAGAGACGAGACAGACTACGACGCTCCGTCAAAAGCCTTCGTCATATGCAAATCATTATCAAGTACCAAGCCCGGTGGCGTAAATGATCATGTCTCTCCACAACTTTCGATCTCAACAGTTATTTATCAGTTATGTTGTTGCCATCTGCCAAACAATTCTCTTAAGATGTCTGGTATCTTTTCTCTTTGTTTCCCTCTATCTCTTTGTCTCTCAATTTTCCCATTTCTTACAATATATTCAAACTGTTCCCTTCTCATTACATAGCCAAAAAATGATGATTGATATTTTTAATATTCATTTGTAAAACCACATTTCTACAACCTACAGTGAATATCCTATATGTTGTCCAATTGTCCATGATTCACATCCATATGTTAAGACTGGTTCTACATAACATTTAAGAACTCTTTATCTTCTTCCTATTGCCAAAAATGAACAGAACATAGGGCACTTACAAGAGATCCCCACCCAATGCGGTTTGGAGCAAGCACGGACAACTCTCGCCAGGACATGCCGGCCTCTGTCATTACCTTATGTATGGTTCGTCGACATAGCCCCAATGGTCTGCCTCTTTTTCGTTTGCCAGGTGATGTCCATTGACTTATTGAGTTATTGACTTATTGAGTTATTGACTTATTGAGTTATTTGCGGGTCGTCATCATTGCACTCCGAACATGTCCATAGGTGCTCAGATCCCCTCCTCAGCAATTCCGTCAGTGTCCAGCGACTGACGACTCCAGTTCTATGTTGGTTGATAAGTCTTCTTACACGGCCACCAAGTTTCTCATTTCTGGCTGTGCCCATCTTAACTCCCATTTCCATCATCCGTGTTAATGCTAGGTGCACATGCCTGGTTTGTTCCATTCGTAGAAAGTGGCCTAGCCGTTTCCAACGTCTTCTTTTTACTTCTCCGTTGATGTTGTTTATGCCTGATCATCTGACAACATTTTGATCCCAAATGATATTTAGAATCTTCTTACGACCTTCGAATCCTCTTAGTCTACTTTCTATCTTATGTTTCACTCTCCACGTTTCTGCTGCATATAGGAGTAAAAAAGTAAAGTAAAGTACCCCCGTCACGCCAAGTGGCGTATAGGGAATATGGTGTTAGTGACCATATATTTTGAAGACCTTCGGCACATGATTTTTGGGGTAATGTGGTCGGTATTACACCCGTGCCGCTTCACTTTCCCTGAAAAAAATCAGGTACCCATTAAAGGCTGGGTGAACCCTGAAGCCGTCGGTTGGGATCGAACCCTACCTCTTGTCCTTTGTATATAGGAGTATGCATCACATATTTGACTTGTCAATTCTAAACTTTGGTTCTGAGATGAAGACTGGTTGAACACCAAATGTTTCTACGTCTGTTGAATGACTGGACTGACATGCTTATTCTAATAGGTATCGCTGTCTAAATGTCGATATTTGATGGAGTATGGCTCCCCATGCATTTAAAGTGATCCACTTATAGTAAAGGAGCCAGGACACTCAAGTCACTCCAGTTAAGTCATATATTTCCTTTATATATATATATACATCAAGGAAATACTGCAATCTCTATCGACAACTATCAACTTGATATCGTGCGGCAGTATAACTACCTGGGGTCCATCATCAGCGACAGACTATCTTTAGATACAGAAATTGACACTCATATTGGTAAAGCTGCTACCACCTTTGCCCGTCTTTCTAGGCGTGTCTGGCAAAACAGCAAACTGAAAATTAAAACAAAAGCTGCAGTGTACAATGCCTGCATAATGAGTATCCTCCTGTATGGCAGCGAATCTTGGACAACATATGTAAAGCAGGAGATAAGGGTAAATGCATTCCATATGCGATGTTTACGCCGTATTCTTGGTATCACCTGGAAGGATAAAGTGACAAACGTGGAGGTCCTGACTCGCACAGGCCTACCGAATATCTACACGCTGCTCAAACAACGTAGGTGAAGCTGGCTTGGCCATGAACACCGTATGAAAGATGGCCGCATGCCGAAAGATATACTCTACGGACAACTGGCAGATGGTAAAAAAAACTAGGGGGCGCCCAAAACTTCTATTTGTAGATGTGTGTAAACGCGACATGAAGACTCTGAACATAAACCCTGCAGCATGGGAAGACATAGCTGCAGACCGCAGTCTCTGGAAACATTCTCTAAAGGTTCACCACAAACAAGAAGCAGACAGATTCATAGAGAAAGAGAATACACGGCGAAAGAAAGGAAAATAAAAAATAACATTTCTAGGAGCGCTGAAAAATGCATGGTCAACTATGACTGACTGAGGCTACTATATATATATATATATATATATATATATATATATATATATATATATATATATATACTTTATACATTTTATACTTTTTATTCTTCATTTTGTAGCTTTCAGTTCCACATTATTTCTCTTTACTTACGATTTTATATCTCAACACTTCACCTATCCTCTAACATGTGACACATCTCTTTCTTGTCTCACCATACCATCTCTCATCCCTCTGTCCACCTCTCCCTAACTTCATCATTCGACATGTAGCTATAGGTATCTGTACCTCGCCGGTTGTTGTCGTTGTCCCCGTCCTATGAAGAAGGCCGCCGGCCGAAACGTCAGTATTTTGTTGTGTTCCTTTTTTGTTGAGCTGTCACAATACCTTGGAGTGTATACCACACCCTACTACTGGTTACTAAAGGAGACAACATACACAGTACAAAATTGGCTCTGCATTGGCATTTTTACCTACCGCCACTTTTCTTCATTCTTCTTCCTCGTTTTATCAATCAATAAATTGAAGCACGAATATGGCAGACCACTGTGAAAGAGATTGGAGCCTCTTCACGTAACATTCCAAGGAAAACCATGGAGAGAAATTCTCACAACAGCCTAATAAATGTAATATTGGAAGGGAAAATACAAGGTAAAATAGGCAGAGGCAGACCAAGACTAATCTGGACGAGTAACATTAAAAGATGGACAAGTCAATCTATGACAATCTGCACCATCAAAGCAAGAGACAGAGTGGAATGGCGCTCCATGGTAGCCAACCTTCGATGCGGAGACGGCACTCAATGATGATGAAATTGAAGCCTTTTTGCCCCTTATTGGAGCACATGCCACAGATAAGGTCTCTCTATCCTCTCCTCCCTATTCTTGGACATTTTCTCTACCTGTCTCCAGTCTAGACTAAGGATCTTTGAGGTTTTAATGACTTACATCTCCATGTATTCCTAAGTATTCCCCGCTTTTTCTTTCTCTGTGGGTTCCAGGACAGTTTCGTCCACGGTGTTTGCCTCTAAATAACACTTCAAACATTGTAGTTTACAGAGGATTCTGATATCTTGGCTTTTTCATTTGCATCGTTCTACTTCTTTTTTCTTTTCATTTACTTTCTTTCTCTTCTTTGTCTAATTCTGCTTTTATTGTCCTTATTCTTTGTTATCTTTTTCTCTTCTTCTCATCCTCATCCATTTCCCCCATCTTATTTTCTCATTCCTATTTTCCTCATTTTTCTTCTTCTGATTCTCCTCTTCTTTTTCGTTATTATTTTCTCCGTGAAGTGATATTTCTGTCATCGTGTCGTCATTTGCAGCGAGCTACGATATTTACAATCTAAGGCCTGATGCATCCGACTTCTGCGCGGTATTTACCTCTTGGTTTATTATCAAACATGTAGTCAACAGTCAGCTCTGAGTCGCTGACTGCTTTCATCCCACGCTAAATCTTGGTCTCGGTATAAATTATGCTAGCCTTTTTAGGCTCCCTCAATGTGATAGAGTTGCTTGCACAGAACAGAGACAAATGGCGAGATTTTGCTAAAATATCTTTAGAAGGATTGAAAACTTCTAGAATGAAAACTTAGATATGAGAAAGAGTATCTGGGCCTATGCCCTATGGGCCGGCTACGGCTCGAAAGGTCAATAGATAGATAGATAGCCTTTTAGTTTTAAAGAAATTTCCAAATCTAATTTTAGTTCCGCAACTTTCAAACATCACTCGCACGCAATTATCAAACATCACTCGTTCCCTCCTCGTTTAAGACAACACATCCTCTCGTAAATATCTAATCTCAGAAATAGACAAACGCCAAGAAGATGACAAAAGTGCTTGCAGCGTGTTGACGTGACTGTCAACCAAAGCTGGGAGATTAGATCTTAGAATATGTGTGTGTGGGGGTGGGGGGGGGGGAGATGAAGGGAGTTGAAGAGGAGATGAGACTGTGTCTCCACTTCCTGCGACTACAGTTTGATTACAAGCATGAATGCTGTACCCACGTTGAATGCATTCTTTCCATCTTCAACTTCCAAACAAACGGAAAGAATATCCGTTTTGTAACGCCGTCTACGCGTGACCTGGAATAAAGCGGCCCTGTTTTCTTTGTTGTAAGTCGGGAACGTACCTGGGAAAGGAGGTGGGAGGCAGGGGATTTCAAAAGGAGAGGGGGATTGTTTGGAAGCCCCTCTTGGCTAAACTGTTGCCACAAAGAAGAAAAGTTACCAAAAGGTAATTGGTTTTCTTCGGACCATTTTGTTATTGTTCCTTTTTCTCTTTATCTTCATTCTTCTTCTTTTATAATCGAAAAAATATACTACTACAACTACAACAACAGTAACTACAACTACAACAACAGTAACTACAACTACAACAACAGTAACTACAACTACAGCACCAATTACAACTACTACCTCTACTACTGAGCCATGGACAATAAGACAACAGACAAGAAAATCACTGGAGTCTGTAGAAATGTGGTTTTACAGAACAATGTTGAGAATACCATGGACAGCTAAGAAGAGTAATGAAGAGGTTCTGAGAAAGGTCAAAGCAAAAAGAGAGCTAATTTCCAATATTAGGAAGAAACAATCATCATTTTTTGGCCATGTAATGAGAAGAGAACAACTTGAATATATTGTAACAACTGGAAAAATTGAGGGACGAAGAGTTAGAGGGAAGCAAAGAGAAAAAATAACAGAAAGCTTAAGAGAATGGCTTGGCAGAAGGTCAACAACAGAAATGATAAATAGCTGCCGAGATCGAAAGTTGTGGAGAGACATGATCACCTACGCCACTAGGCCCGGTACTTGATGATGATGCCCTCTACTCCAACTAGTACAATTGCTACTACTATTACTACAACTAATATTAATAATATTGAAAAAATCTTATTTTTATTAACATATAGAATGGCACAGTAGAAAGTTAACCGTTGAGATAATTAACATATAGAATGGCACAGTAGAAAGTTAACCGTTGAGATAATTAACATATAGAATGGCACAGTAGAAAGTTAACCGTTGAGATAATTAACATATAGAATGGCACAGTAGAAAGTTAACCTTTGAGATAATTAACATATAGAATGGCACAGTAGAAAGTTAACCGTTGAGATAATTAACATATAGAATGGCACAGTAGAAAGTTAACCGTTGAGATAATTAACATATAGAATGGCACAGCAGAAAGTTAACCGTTGAGATAATTAACATATAGAATGGCACAGTAGAAAGTTAACCGTTGAGATAATTAACATATAGAATGGCACAGTAGAAAGTTAACCGTTGAGATAATTAACATATAGAATGGCACAGCAGAAAGTTAACCGTTGAGATAATTAACATATAGAATGGCACAGTAGAAAGTTAACCGTTGAGATAATTAACATATAGAATGGCACAGCAGAAATGTAAAAATTGAGATAATCAACATATAGAATGGCACAGCAGAAAGTTAACTGCTGAAATAATTACCATATAGAACGGCACAGCAGAAATGTAAAAATTGAGATAATCAACATATAGAATGGCACAGCAGAAATGTAAAAATTGAGATAATTAACATATAGAATTGCACAGCAGAAAGTTAACTGCTGAAATAATTACCATATAGAACGGCACAGCAGAAATGTAAAAATTGAGATAATCAACATATAGAATGGCACAGCAGAAAGTTAACTGCTGAAATAATTACCATATAGAACGGCACAGCAGAAATGTAAAAATTGAGATAATCAACATATAGAATGGCACATCAGAAATGTAAAAATTGAGATAATTAACATATAGAATGGCACAGCAAAAATGTAAAAATTGAGATAATCAACATATAGAATGGCACAGTAGAAATGTAAAAATTGAGATAATCAACATATAGAATGGCACAACAGAAATGTAAAAATTGAGTTCTTCTTGTTATATTTTATTATTGATGTTTGTTCCCAGCATAAATTACATATTAGTCATATGTCTGTGTCATCTAAATGTATTTCTTTTAAGCAGTCTATATGTTTGTTTTTTTAACGGTGTATTCTTTCAAAAGCTTTGATGTAGTCTATCAAGCAGGCTTATATTGGTTTGTTTACTTCTAGTCTATTCTATTTTTGCTGATTGTGAATTAGCGCATGTTAGTCGACGTAATACTTTGCTTACTCCTGCTGGAGTTAAGCCACTATTTCTGTGATTAATAAATGTGGAGTTCTTGTATGCTGTTTACGTCTTTGGTATGCTTTTTATTTGTTCACTTATTTAGCAGATTGAAAGAGAACGAACTAACATATGTTGTATATTGCAGCTTTAAGAAGACTGGAAAGGACAAAACTAGATGTTTTGTCTGTACGGCCTTTATCAGTCAACATAGCCACAAACATATCAGATTACGGTTACAGATATCACTTATCTACACGGTGTTATAATTCCTCGTCCAATACAGGTCAAAGAACAGGAAGCGGAAATGACCCAAAAAAGGTCAGAGTAGCTGACCGCCAGTAATCGCGTGACATTGCTTTGCGACATACCGTAGATAATAGGCCATCTGGAATTCAACCATTTGTAACTAAGAGAAAGGGGAGGAGTCAGAAAATAAAACTATGGAGATGTGCTCATCATCATCATCGAGTGCCATCTCCGCAGCGAAGGTTGTCTACCATGGAACGCCATTATGCTCTGTCTTTTGCTTTGATGGTGCAGGTTGTCATAGGCTGATTTGCCCATCTTTTGATGTTAATCGTCCATGTTAGTCTTGCTCTGCCTCTGCCTCTTTTACCTTGTATTTCCCCCTCCAAGATTACTTTTAGTAGGCTGTTGTGTCTTTTATCATGACGCAAAAATCACATTTGTCTTGTTTAAATTGTGTTTAGTAGTTCTCTTTTCAATTTTAGTTGCTTTAAGACTTCATTGTTTGTTTTCTTTTCCTTCCAACCAATTCTGCATATTCTTCTATATATCCACATTTCAAGGCTTCAATTCTCTGTTCTGTTTTCTTGTCTAATGTCCAATGCATCTGCACCATCCAGGAATGTTGAGAAGATGTAACATTTTGCTATTCTTAGTTTTAACCCTGGTGTTATTTGTTTTGATGTTAGTATGTTCTTCGTGACATTAAAATTACTTTTTGCCATACCTATTCTTTTGTTTATTTAAGTTTAGAGATGTGCTATATTTGGAATATTTTGGGGAAATTTGGGGGACAAGGAGATCAAGAGAAGCAAAGAGAAAAGATATCGATCATGTAAAGCTTTTTACCATACCATTTTTTTCTATTTTCTTTTTTTCAATTCTCCCTCACATTCAGCTTTACTGCAGCTTCGCATTTTTATACATTTATTTGTATTTCTTCGCCTTAAACCCAGAAAAGATACCAGACAACTAAATAGAATGGTTTGGCAAAACGTCAACAACAGAAATGATAAATAAATGTCCAGGTCGAGAGTTCTGGAGAGACATGATCACCTACGCCAGCAGGCATTGTACTTGATGGTGCTAACGATAATGATGATGATGAGATATTGTCTATGAATGGTATTTTGGTGTACGCTCCTATCGAAAAAGAACAAAGAAATGACAAAGATCTGAGAAATTCCGCTGAGTAATATTAAACTTGTAACCACAACATTTTTCACATTTTTTTTTTTGTTCGCTAGCTTGTACCTCTGACGAAGTCCCTAGAGACTAGGAACTGAATTTTGAGTGTTAATCCATTTTTTCTCTGGCAGCCATGTGCACAGGGGTCTCTCGCCGCACACGCAGATAACTCCAGATTCGGAGGTACTCATATTATTTCCGTCCATGAGTAATTGACGTTTCAAGCCGGGCCTCGCTGCTAAGACCAGGGGTGGTTGCCGCAGAGAGAAATTATAAATTAAAATCCCAAGCGGTGTAGCCAGGATTTGAACCCACAACCTCTCTGTCTCGAGGCCGGCGTCTTGCCTCAAGACCAACCAGTCCCCCGTTTTCCCATTTTAAGATACAGTATCTTCTAACCACTGTAAAAGTTTAGTAGAAGTATCATAAGTATTTCATCTTCCCGGAAATCACAAATGAGCAACAAACTAAAATATCAGGGACAAAGAACTGTGTGGAAATAAAAAAATATTTTTCTTTCTTTATTTATCCTTGCTGTCTTATCGTGCTGAAGTCGGATGTGTTGGGCCGAAAGGCGCAAATATCAGTTATACTGCAAACCACCACAGATTGCAGAAACGTCTACTTAACGTCCCTTTAATGGCGGATGACAAAGAGGTGTACTCCTTAAGTCATCGAGCGAACACAATTAAGCTTGCTGTCCAATGATTTCGTCTTCTGCATGGATTGTCACCGCCTCGCTATGCTTCATTTTCATATATTTTTCTTGTTCAATAATTGTCACATTCTAGAAACATTTTTATGACTACCAGAAGTTTGAGGGAATATTTTTCTCTTTTATTTATTTATTAACGAACTGCACTGCGAGATGCAAAACAACTCTCTATCTCTCTTCTATTAACGTAGATGTTGCATAAGATGTTTTTTTCATTTTCTGGAATGCTTTTTTGTCCTGAGCTATTCTGCTTTTTATTTCTGTGGTGCACCTTCAATCTGATATTATCATTGTATCCAAGTATTTAACGCGTTGCACTTGTTTCAGATTTATCCAGTTTAATTGTATGATGCATGCTGGTGATGATTGTTTCTTCGATATGATCATTACTTCTGTTTTCTTACTATTCAGACTGAGATCTTTCTTGTTGCTTTCTTTTACTATTATGTCTATAATTTCTTGTAGTTCATTCTATGTCTCTGCTATTAAGATTGTGTCATCCGCAAATCGCAAATTGTTTATGCTGTGACTATTGACTTCAATTCTTTAACTGGACCTAATAGTCTTTAACTGGACCTAATAGTCTTTAACTGGACCTAATAGTCTTTAACAGGACCTAATAGTCTTTAACTGGACCTAATAGTCTTTAACTGGACCTAATAGTCTTTAACTGGACCTAATAGTCTTTAACTGGACCTAATAGTCTTTAACTGGACCTAATAGTCTTTAACTGGACCTAATAGTCTTTAACTGGACCTAATAGTCTTTAACTGGACCTAATAGTCTTTGACTGGACCTAATAGTCTTTAACTGGAACTAATCCATCTTTATCGTGGCACATGATATTTTCATGTGTGTTCCTATCGAAGAAGCATCGTTTCAAGTAAGGATCACACTTATTTCGATTGTAGCGTTCACACTCTGGAATGTTGAAGTGAGGATTGTTCGGAGTTCGATGTTTCTTTGTAAGGAAAACAAGAATAGCAGATGTCGCAGTTCGTGAAGAAAATACAAAAAAGTAAAAAGCAAAGAGCCCCATCACGCCAAATGGCGTATAGGTTGTCAGTGACCATAATTTTTACAGACCTTCGGCACATGATTTTTTGGGGTAATGTGGTCGGTATTATGCCCGTGCCGCTTTACTTTCCCAAAAAAAATCCGGTACCCATTTAAGGCTGGGTGAACCCAGAAGCCGTCAGTCAGGATCGAACCCGACCCCTTGTTCTTTGTAGTCCAGTTCACTAACCAGCGAGCTATCGCGGCTCCCTCGTGAGGACAATGGGAAAGGTAAAGTACGAGACTTGATTTGGCGTTTTAGCACGTGAATTTTCATCCATATGTGCTTGGCTGCTTATCCAGAAGTGTTCGGAGACTTTTGGATAGTGTCTCTTCATGCATCGAAACTCACGATGCGAGGCGGAATTTCCCCACCTTCCCAGAGTACTACCCTGGTACCCATTTCTGCCAGCGGCTGGGTCGACGGCGGGAGCATTTTTTTTTTCTAACCACGAGTACAACGTACACTGCTTCCAGCGTGAATCACGAACACGGGTTTTCCGAACGTCGGTAGCCTAATCGGGTGGTTTTCCCAACATGGCTACCGAGGCGTCCTCGTGTGGACAGATATATACTATTAACGAATATTGGTGAAGGTAAAGGTTAATCAGGGAGCCGCGATAGCTCAGTGGTTAGTGAACTGGACTACTACGGACAAGGAGTAGGGTTCGATCCTAACCGACGGCTTCCGGGTTCACCCAGCCTTAAATGGGTACCGGATTTTTTTTCTGGGAAAGTAAAGCGGCACGGGCGTAATACTGACCACATTACCCCAAAAATCATGTGCTGAAGGTCTGTAAAATATAGGGTCACTAACACCATATTTCCCTATACGCCACTTGGCGTGACATGGGTACTTTACTTTTTACTAAAGGTTAATCAATAAATGTCAAGAGAATGACTGGTGGTCTAGAGGTTAAGATGTCGGCGTGTGGACAAGATGGTCCCGGGTTCGATCCCAATCACAGGAAGTGTGAGGTTGTCAAAATTCGAATTCGCGGTTTCTTCATTGCTTTACCATCCTCTGGTCTCCGAGTAGTGAGATTCGAGGTCTAGCCCTGTCTGGGTAGAGAGATTCGAGGTCTAGCCCTGTCTGGGTAGTGAGATTCGAGGTCTAGCCCTGTCTGGGTAGTGAGATTCGAGGTCTAGCCCTGTCTGGGTAGTGAGATTCGAGGTCTAGCCCTGTCTGGGTAGTGAGATTCGAGGTCTAGCCCTGTCTGGGTAGAGAGATTCGAGGTCTAGCCCTGTCTGGGTAGAGAGATTCGAGGTCTAGCCCTGTCTGGGTAGTGAGATTCGAGGTCTAGCCCTGTCTGGGTAGTGAGATTCGAGGTCTAGCCCTGTCTGGGTAGTGAGATTCGAGGTCTAGCCCTGTCTGGGTAGAGAGATTCGAGGTCTAGCCCTGTCTGGGTAGAGAGATTCGAGGTCTAGCCCTGTCTGGGTAGTGAGATTCGAGGTCTAGCCCTGTCTGGGTAGAGAGATTCGAGGTCTAGCCCTGTCTGGGTAGTGAGATTCGAGGTCTAGCCCTGTCTGGGTAGAGAGATTCGAGGTCTAGCCCTGTCTGGGTAGTGAGATTCGAGGTCTAGCCCTGTCTGGGTAGTGAGATTCGAGGTCTAGCCCTGTCTGGGTAGTGAGATTCGAGGTCTAGCCCTGTCTGGGTAGTGAGATTCGAGGTCTAGCCCTGTCTGGGTAGTGAGATTCGAGGTCTAGCCCTGTCTGGGTAGTGAGATTCGAGGTCTAGCCCTGTCTGGGTAGAGAGATTCGAGGTCTAGCCCTGTCTGGGTAGTGAGATTCGAGGTCTAGCCCTGTCTGGGTAGAGAGATTCGAGGTCTAGCCCTGTCTGGGTAGAGAGATTCGAGGTCTAGCCCTGTCTGGGTAGAGAGATTCGATGTCTAGCCCTGTCTGGGTAGTGAGATTCGAGGTCTAGCCCTGTCTGGGTAGAGAGATTCGAGGTCTAGCCCTGTCTGGGTAGAGAGATTCGAGGTCTAGCCCTGTCTGGGTAGAGAGATTCGAGGTCTAGCCCTGTCTGGGTAGAGAGATTCGAGGTCTAGCCCTGTCTGGGTAGTGAGCTTTGATGTCTAGCCCTGTCTGGGTAGTGAGCTTTGATGTCTAGCCCTGTCTGGGTAGTGAGCTTTGATGTCTAGCCCTGTCTGGGTATTGAGATTCGAGGTTTAGCCCTGTCTGGGTAGTGTGATTCGATGTCTAGCCCTCTCTGGGTAGTCAGATCCGATGTCTAGTCTCCTCGAGCACTCGCGCACGTTTAAAACCCTTGGCAGTTAAAATCGAAAAGAATATGCCAAAATGACCGCTCTCCAGACAAAAATTGTTCAGTAAAATCTCCTTAACTATGTCGAAGACGGATGTGTCGGGCCGAAATGTGCAGATATCGTGGCGTTGCCCTGAACTTGCGACACAACGCTCCCACACCCACTTAGAGGTTAAACGCTAAGAAAAAGAAATGTCCGGAATACGATGTGGGAAATAATTGGGAAATTAAATTACATGAAGAAGATGGGTAAGAAGAGAATGAGAAGAAGAAGTTACAAAAAAAAAAAGAATATAGAATCAATATCATTACTATATCTCCTAAAACTATTTCTTTATCATTTTGTCTAAACGTTCGTCTATTAAATGTTATCCATCTCAAAATGTCAATCAACTCTCCATTAACCAATTACCTTGTCTGTCAATCAGAGTTATCTCCCAGAGGTCATGTCTTAGCTTGCTAAAGTTTATCTCAAGGGTGATCACTCTAGGTCACGCCTCTTCATCTTATTATTAAAGAGAGGTCAAACTGGGTAAAACGAACTGGGGTTTAACATAAAGTTATCTGGTGCCACATATAAAACTTGTGATTGAAGAAATGTAATTGAGTTGAGGAAATAAGAAAAATAGTGTAAGTGTTGTTTGCTATCGGGGTTGTTGAAGACCTCGGTGACACTGTTATCTAATTACAACTGGTTGAGACACAGTCATCATTAGCGATAGGCAGTTGTAGGTAGTAGAGGAAATCAAATACCTAGGAAGTCTAATGACAAACGATAATTCTCAAACAGCAGAGATAGAATCAAGATGCAACAAAGCTTGTCAAATCATCGGACAGTTATCACCACTATTGTCCAACATGGAAATAACTCTGGAGGCAAAACGAGCACTATACAATACAATCTTCATCACAACGTTGTGCTACCAATGCCAGACCTGGACCCTAGATGCAAGAACAATAAGAAAATAACCTCTACTGAGATTAAATGTGTTAGACGAATGACAGGAAACAGTCTGAGAGACAAGATCAGAAATGAAGAACTGAGAAAAAAGCTAGGAATAGCCCCCGCCATAGATTATATAAGGAAACAACAGATACAATAGTTTGGCCACGTGACAAGGCAGAAAGAACAAAACACAACACAACGAGCCTTCAACAAACGTTGTGAGAACACAAGACCCAAGGGTCGACCACGAAAAAGATGGATCGATGGAATATTAGAAGCACTAGGAAACATAGCAGCAGCAGAGGCGAACAGAAGAGCAAAAGACCGCAAATTATATCTCCCCTCGACGCTGAAAGGCAGATGAGGAAGGAAAGAGGAAGAAGAGGAAGAGTTGTAGGTAGGATTCTATCAGCCATCTATAATTCGTGAATGTGGACCTAATCTGTGACGTCACGCTAATAGGGTTGAGAGCAGGCCTATCTTTAAAGATTGGTGTGGCTCAGATGTAGTTGATGAGTTTAAGACCAGGAGGAGTCCTGAAGTTGTTCTGAGGCAGTTAGGAAAATAAATGTATTGAGTGTTTAGCTATAGAGGAGGATTATAGGATTATGTAGTTTGATTTACGAAGTGATCACTTTCGATTGGAATCATATAATCGCTGCATTTTAAACTCGTTGCATCGTTCTCGTAAATGATCTCGCCCACGCTGGATCAATCTTGTACACATAAACATGATTGAAACGCATTACATTATGTTATGTTACGTTATGTTACATTACCATACCATACCATATCATACCATATCATACCATACCATACCATACCATACCATACCATACCATACCATACCATACCATACCATACTGTTCTATACTATACTATGCTATACTATACTATACTATACTACACTACACTATACTATACTATACTATACTATACTATACTATACTATACTATACTATACTATACTATACTATACTATACTATACTATACTATACTATACTATACTATACTATACTATACTATACTATACTATACTATACTATACTATACTATACTATACTATACTATACTATACTATACTATACTATACTATACTATACTATACTATACTGTACTGTACTGTACTGTACTGTACTGTACTATACTATACTGTACTGTACTGTACTGTACTGTACTATGCTATGCTATGCTATGCTATGCTATGCTACGCTATACTGTACTGTACTGTACTGTACTGTACTGTACTATGCTATGCTATGCTATGCTATGCTATGCTATGCTACGCTATACTGTACTGTACTGTACTGTACTGTACTGTACTGTACTATACTATACTATACTATACTATACTATACTATACTATACTATAATATACTATGCTATGCTATGCTACGATATGCTACGTTATGCTGCGCTATGCTATGCTATGCTATAACTATACTATACTATAACTACACTATACTATACTATAACTATACTATACTATACTATACTATACTATACTATACTATACTATACTATACTATACTATACTATACTATACTATACTATACTATACTATACTATACTATACTATACTATACTATACTATACTATACTATACTATACTATACTATACTATACTATACTATACTATACTATACTATACTATACTATACTATACTATACTATACTATACTATACTATACTATACTATACTATACTATACTATACTATAATATACTATACTATACTATACTATACTATACTATACTATACTATACTATACTATACTATACTATACTGTAATGTACTGTACTGTACTGTACTGTACTATGCTATGCTATGCTATGCTATGCTACGCTACGCTACGCTATACTGTACTGTACTGTACTATACAATACTATACTATACTATACTATAACATACTATACTAAGCTATGCTATACTATGCTACGATATGCTACGTTATGCTACGCTATGCTATGCTATACTATAACTATACTATACTATATTATAACTATACTATACTATAACTACACTATACTATACTATAACTATACTATACTACACTACACTACACTACACTACACTACACTACACTACACTACACTACACTACACTACACTATACTATACTATACTATACTATACTATACTATACTATACTATACTATACTATACTATACTATGCCGTACTGTACTGTGCTGTGCTGTGCTATACTACACTGTACTGTTCCAATACTACGCTATACTATGTTATCTTATGTTGTTATCTTATACGATGTTATGCTATGTTATGTTATGTTATGTTATGTTATGTTATGTTATGTTATGTTATGTTATGTTATGTTATGTTCCTGTATTTACTTCCCACCACTGAGGCATATCCTATCATGAAGAACGAACCAATCGTGTCTGCCCTTTTCTCTCTTTTCTAATCTTCTCCAGAAGTAAGAATCCATCTTTGTGATTTCTTTCGTTAAGAGATTCCTCTTCATGTGTTTTGAAATAGTAAAGTAAAGTAAAGTAAAGTACCCCCCGTCACGCCAAGTGGCGTATAGGGAAATATGGTGTTAGTGACCCTATATTTTACAGACCTTCAGCACATGATTTTTGGGGTAATGTGGTCGGTATTACGCCCGTGCTGCTTTTACTTTCCCAGAAAAAATCCGGTACCCATTTAAGGCTGGGTGAACCCGGAGCCGTCGGTTGGGATCGAACCCTACCCCTTGTCCGTAGTAGTCCAGTTCACTAACCACTGAGCTATCGCGGCTCCTACTAATTTTTAGGGAATTAGTAAAACCCAGGTGTCCTCGCCAGGATTACGAACCCCGGCTGTTGCCGTGGTAAGCCAACCGCCTATCGATTGCGCTAACCGGACACCCGTGTTTTGAAATGCTCCCCGTTTTCTGCTATGAGTTTCATGTTATGCTGTTTGGTAATACTTGTTGCCGATTATCGAAAGGTACATACTATCAATTCCTACTGTCTTTTTTTCTGAACATTTATTTTACTGTGGCATGATTTGTTATTTGTCCTGCCAATTGTTTGCCCTTTTACATTTCACAATAATGTAGAATTAATTAACAGTCGTATAGTTATAGCTTTAAGATAGGTGAAAATAATATTTAAAAGATGATATATTTTTGCTTTGCTGATAAGACAGATTTAGTGAAACCAAGGTTTCAGGAGGGACTGGTGGGTCTCGAGGCAAGACGCCAGCCTTGAGACAGAGAGGTTGTGAGTTCAAATTCCGGCTGCAGCAGTTGGAATTTTTATTTGTGATTTCTCTCTGCGGCAACTAGCCCTGGTCACAGCAGCGAGGCCCGGCTTGAAACGTCAATTACTTACTCATCGACGGAAAATATGAGTACATCCGAAATCGGAGGTTACTCGCTTGTGCGACGAGGGACCTCTGTACACACGGCTACCAGAAAAAAAATTGGATTAACGTGCAATATTCAGTTACTAGTCTCTAGGGACTTTGTCAGAAGGTTTAGACTTCAACGCAGTACATTTCCTGCCGGGATGTATCGGGAAAAAGAAAGTTGTGACAACATGAAACATTTTTGGAAAAGGGACAGAGGGAAGGCAACCAGAGAAGATACTAGAGGGTTTAGAAAGCAAACACAGAAAGAAATCAACAGTGGAATTGATAAGAAGCACTAGCGAAGAGAGTAATAGAAAGCCTCGATCGTCAACAACTCAGGCATAACACTTGATAAAAATGATGTTGATTAAATACTGGTTTAGCAAAGTCACGCACGGTTCAACATGTAAATCCCGGTTTAAAGAAAAAAAACAGAAAAAGAAAAGAAAATGTCAAACGTCAGTAGAATAAAGTTTTTAAAAAAAAGCAAATAAATTTAGGACACTTAAAATTTTTCATGAAAAGCCCCCAGGGTAAACTTTAATAATTTTTTTTTAGCAGAACTCGTGCTACCAACCCTCGATAGCCTTCTCGGAAAAAAAAATAAACTTAAACGTCACTAGACTTGGTATGCGTCAACGAGACGACAAGATCACCATCGCTTTGACCCTGGCCTGCCTCTGGAGTGCTCTGTCCTACACCACCATGAACTATCTCTGCACGATCAAGTAGGGTGTAGGCGTGTCCTGAGATGACGGGGGCCTGATAACTGTTACGGATGGGAGAGCACAACTGATTTGTATTTATTTGTTTTTTAACGAACCCTCTTGGTATTTTTTTTTGGAGGGGGGATGTAAGACAATATGGTACGTATTTTGTAGTTTTCAGATGATAATAAAACAACTTATTTTTAAAACATTGATGATGGTTATAACAGCTTAAGGGACAGAGTAAGAAACACTGACCTGAGGAAGAAACTCGAAATTGAACCAGTCATCGAATACATACAGAAACAACAGATAAATTGGTTCGGCTACATAACAAGACAAAAATAACTAACAATGAATCAAAGAGCCATAAACAAACGCCACGAAAACGCCAGATTAAGAGGAAGACCGAGAAAGAGATGGATAAAGGGAATATTAGAGTCACTAGGAGGAATAACATCAGAAGATGCCAACAGAAGAGCAAAGAATCGCAGATTGTTTCTCCCCTCGACGCCAACGGCAGCAGAGGAAGGATAGAAGAAGAAGAGAAGTAGAAGAAGATGATGATTATATAGATGATACAGATGAGACATTTTAAGAAAAGCGACTTGAACGACTATACGATCAGAAATGATTTTTATTAGAAATTGGGCATTGGATCAATTCTAAACCTTAAACAGAGACAGCAACTGTAATGATTGGTGCATCTTGATGCCTTTACCTCTACTGTAATGATTTGCTCATCTGGAGAGAATGCCAAGAGATTCTATACCATACATATATATATATATATATATATATATATATATATATATATACTAGTTATAGTTAGTCGAAGGCCCCGGTGTCACTACAAACGAATACAAATACATAATTGCTCAACCACCAGTGCCAGTTGAATCGTCTAAATTAACATCACATTGAATATCCAAACAAAGAAAGGCAGCTGCAGTCCCCATCATAACAGCTGCAGAACACGCCAAAAGACATAAGGCCAGGGGGCACCGAAAGTGAACGCAGCTGAACTGTCCTTCGTCATACGATATCATCATCCATCGTAAGCAATCTGAAAACTGAAACACCATCCGGATGAAAAGCACAGCTCACGGTGTGAACGGAGCACTAAACTCAGTAGCTCCGACAGCAAGCCAGATTTTTTTTATGTGAGTAAATTGCAACACGGAACACTTTTCAGACAGTGGCTCAAGGTTCATGTCGCCTATCCGCTATATTAACCTGAAGCTCCATATATATATATATAATATATATATATAATGTGGAAGTAGATATAATAAAATGTTCAGGCTGAATACTTTTTTTTTTTCAGAAATAATGCACCTGTATAAATTATAACTTAGTGACACTGTGACCTTCCAGGTATGTCGTAAGAGGCGACTAAGGAGGTTGATCGATGGCTTGACAAGCTGTCATTGTAAAAAGTATTGTTATGGAAACA
Source organism: Megaustenia siamemsis (assembly GCA_032433765.1). Taxonomy (NCBI): domain Eukaryota; kingdom Metazoa; phylum Mollusca; class Gastropoda; order Stylommatophora; family Ariophantidae; genus Megaustenia; species Megaustenia siamemsis. The sequence continues at coordinate 61,137,559 of JAVIAB010000088.1, forward strand.
GAGCATAGATTTTAGAGTAGTGATCTCTGCAATATGTGCCATTTTGGCATGCAAGGTTTCTGTTTTTGAGATTGTGGTTCTGCCCTATGTGCCGTCTTCGGCACGAAAGGACAATAGGTAAATTATAACTATATATACATTGATTTTTATACATTTTTTTCTTGAATAAAAGGTACTGGAACTCAGCCTGAAGATGTTATATATACTTCTACACTTTACCATATCCTCTTCTATGCTTTTCAGACGCATACCCTCTAGACAGCTTCTGAATTTGGGTATCAATTGCAGAATAATGACCTAGGTACAGCCCAATAGACAATTGTTAGAGTTGAACTTAAATTGTTTATATATTATTACATTGGGAGCCGCGATAGCTCAGTGGTTAGTGAACTGGACTACAAAGGACAAGAGGTAGGGTTCGATCTCAACCGACCGCTTCCGGTTCACCCAGGCTTTAATGGGTACAGGATTTTTTTTTCTGGGAAAGTAATGCGGCACGGGCGTAATACTGACCACATTACCCAAAAAAATCATGTGCCGATGGTCTGTAAAATTTATGGTCACTAAAACCATATTCCCTATACGTCACTTGGCGTGACGGTGGTACTTTACTTTTACTTTTACATTGCTTTTTTTAGGGGGACAAAGAGCCGTTAATTACCATAATGATTTTAGAGCAACTTCCACCTCTCCGATCTCTATTTGCATGGCTTGATTTGTAAGAGTATTATAGAGCTAAGGACTCCGCCTCGATAGTGAAAAGATAGAAGTAATGGTAGCAACAAAGAAAAAGACATAAACGGCAATGCACAATAAAGACAAGTGGAAAAATATTAAAACAGGTAAATGGATTTAAATATCTGGGAACAATGTTAACATGAAATGGTAGATGTACAACAGAGGTGAGAAGCAGAATAGGTCAGGCAAAAGTAGCTTACCAGAAAATGAGGAAGATACAGTGTAATCCATTTTTGACAATCATCATCATCAAGTACCATGCCTGCTGGGTTAGGTGATCAAGTCTCCCCACAACTTTTGATCTCGACAGTTATTTATAATTTTTATGTTGACTTTCGGCTAAGCCATTCTCTTAAGCTGTCTTGAATCTGTTCTATTCGTTTCTATCTTTCTCTTCGTCCCTCAACTTTCCGAGTTGTCACAATATAGTCCCTTCTCTTTACATGGCCAAAACAGGTGATTATTTTTCACAATAGAAACACGGAAAAGAGTTCGTAACTGTTACGTAGAGTCAGTCTTAACCATGTCTATCTATCTATCTTTCATTCACCCAAAGTATTGTCTTTATCTGCAATGTCGTTTCCTGTATAAATTTTACTGTATTTTGTAATTCTTGCAGTGGCCCATATAATTTTGTCTATAGTGTTGTATCTATGGGCCAATGGATTTTCCTCAGTGTACTATATTCAGTGAACTGGACTACTACGGACAAGGGGTAGGTTTCGATCCCAACCGACGGCTCCGGGTTCACCCAGCCTTAAATGGGTACCGGATTTTTTCTGGGAAAGTAAAAGCAGCACGGGCGTAATACCGACCACATTACCCCAAAAATCATGTGCTGAAGGTCTGTAAAATATAGGGTCACTAACACCATATTTCCCTATACGCCACTTGGCGTGACGGGGGGTACTTTACTTTACTTTTACTTACTATATTCAGTGCAGTCTTGAAGTATGTGTTCAGCAGTCTGGGGCGCCTGTCCACATGTACAAGTAGTTGAGGTGCCGATCTTGAATTTTGTATACATGTGACTATGGAGTCGATTGTGTCCTGTTCTGAAGCGTATAATGATAACTTGAATAATATCTATTCATATTATGAAAGGCATCCTGATTTGGGGTTTGTGGTCCTCTGATTGATTTGATTATCTGTTTCTTATGATGGTATGTAACGGTGTATCTAGTTGTGTGCCCGTTGAACCGTCCTTTGCCAACTGATCTGCTTTCTCATTTCCTGGTATTCCACAGTGAGATGGGATCCACTGCAGGGCAACCCTGTTGTGCTCGCAGAGTTCAGTCAATAAGGTCTGCAGATGTGGTAATTTTCTGGATTGTAGTGTCTGGAGTACTGATCTTGCATCTGTCAAAAACACTACAGGCTGTGGGCTAAGATTACTGTTCAGCAGTTTTTTCTATTGCCAACTTTATTGCTTGTATTTCTGCATCATAATTGTGACAATATTTCCCTATTGCTATTTTATTCTTATCCCTAGTTTTATTTGAGTACTCTATATATGCACCTGCTCCCACAGTATTTAATGCATTCTGTGCTGATCCATCTGTGTACACACGAATCCATAGATCTTGTTGGTATTCTTCATCCAGGAAACTGAGAGTTATTGTTTTTCGCTGTAAACTATACTGTTCTTCTTTGTCAACTATTCCTTTCACTTCTGTCCGTATTTGTATTGATAATCCTGATTCCTCTGTGCAGGGAGTCTGTTCTGGTATGGGCAGTAGGGGGTTAACAACTCTTGGCATGTCTGGTGTCTGTCTACTAATATGCTTGGCTTGGTGGATAGAACTGCTTCTCTTAAGCCGTCCCAATGCAAGATTTTGGAATCGGTCCTTCATTGGATGTTTCGACATACATGAACATTTTTCTGCCTGTATCAGCACCTTTGTGTCTCTCCATACTCTCAGTGCTGGTATCCTCCACAATTTCTCCGTCTCCAATACTGGTGTTGATTTAATTGCTCCTGTGATGACCCTAAGTGCCTGGTTTTGTACTTTGTCCAATTCTTGCAGTGTGTGTTTGATGCTGAGCACCATGCAGATATGGATGTGAATCATGGACAATAGGACAACAGACAAGAAAATCACTGGAGACTATAGAAATATGGTTTTACAGAAGAATGTTGAGAATAATACCATGGACAGCTAAGAAGAGTAATGAAAATGTTCTGAAAGAAATTACTGCATAGAGAGAGTAAATTTCCAATTTTAGGAAGAAACAATCATCATTTCTTGGCCATATAATGAGAAGAGAACAACTGGAATATATTTTAACAACTGGGAAAATTAAAGGTCTAAGAGATAGAGGGAAGCAAAGAGAAAAGATACCAGACAGCTTAAGAGAATGGCTTGATAGAAGGCCAACAACAGAAATGATAAATAACTGTCGCGATCGAAGGTTGTGGAGAGACATGATCACCTACGCCAGCAGGCATGGTACTTGATGACGATGGTGATGATTATAGAGGTGAATGGAGTTCCTTATTGCACGATCTTTCGTCGCTGAGACAGGACATTATTAAATACTTGCACGTGGTTCACAGGTGAGACGGACAGGTGTGACCTGTAGTGATCAGATAAACAAAGACAAGCTCAGACATGACCTCAGGTGCGATTGCTCTGACAGACAAGACGATGGAGGGTCGATTGACGTTAAGGGGGTAGATAATAGCTGAGTGATGAAAGTACAAAGAAAAAGATTAGAGAGGAGAAAATGAGTAGAGACAAATTTATTTAAAGATTTAGACAAGGATTTTAATTGTTTATTTTCATCTATTTCAGTTTCTTCATCTTCATTTCACACTCTATTTTTCTTCTTCTTATCAATTTGCTTTTATAATTATTATTATTATCATCATCGTTAATAATAATATTATTATTGAGGCAGTTTTAAATGCAGAGATAGAGAATTAACTACAAGAAGTGATAGTTATAATAGTAACAGAAAGCAACACGAAAGGTCTTAGTCTGAATAGTAAGAAAATAGAAGTAATGGTCATATCGAAGAAACAATCATCACCAGCATGTAGCACAAAAGTAAACAGGACAAATCTGAAACAAGTGCAGCGTTTCAAATACTTGGGCATAATAATAACATCAGATGGAAGATGTACCAAGGAAATAAAAAACAGAATAGCTCAGGCCAAAATAGCATTTCAGGAAATGAAATATGTCTTATGGAACAAAATTCTCTCTGGGAACAAATTTATGCAACAAAGTTCACTGGACAACTAATAAGACCAATGAGGAAATGCTCATAAAAAAACATCAGAAGGAAACAATCAACATTTTTCGGGCACATCATGAGAAGAGGGAAGTTGGACTACTTGGTTACAACTAGCAGAATACAGGGAAAGAGAGATCCTGGACGACAAATAGAGAAAATACTATATAGCTTGGTGTCATGGTAGGAAAACAGTCAACAACAGAACTGATACGATGCACTGTAGATAGAAGATTGTGGAAGGACATGATCGTCTTCGCCAACGGGTATGTTACATGATGATGATGGTGATGATGAATATTGACAATTTTTTATCTACAAAACTGCGACATCTTCCGGTACATATTTTTTTTTTATTCCTCTACACTATTTTTACCACATCTTCGTCTTCTTTACTTTTCTTCTTCATTTCCGACTGGCATATCCATAATATTCCTGCGCTCCCAAATAATCATTTCTTCTCTTTTTTTTTCCCCTGAAATTCGGCCATATAGTACCTTAATAAATAATAATTTAATAAATTGTATTTTTAAAAAATAGTTTAATTTACCATTTACAGGTTTATCCATTTAACCAGGCCCTATAATTCAGGAGACAAATAATAACAAATTAATATGATTATAGAGGGAAACTTCCAAGGTGATAGATAATCAGCGAATCAATTCAGAGGAAGAAGTATGTTTACAGCACTCGAAAAAAATGAGAAGTAACCAACATCAGAAAAAAAAAATAAAGAACAATATATGGTCCGAAGCAGGATCGAACCCGTACTCAGTGGCACAGCGCCTTGCTTCGAGAAGCCAAACGTTAGCGAACACTGCCGACTCAGCTTTATCCTTGTCTCCCAAACTAAAAACAAGCTACGGAAAACTATTTATATTTAAACTGCCCAGAGAACAATATTTGATAAGAAACAAAATGAATGCCATTCTTCATCTTCTTTCCTTCATCATTTGCCTTTCATTGTCCAGGGAGATATAATTTGCAGTGTTTTGCTTTTTTGTTGGCCTCTGCTGTTGTTATGTTTATTAATGTTTATAATATTCAATCAATCCATCTTTTTTGTTGTCGACCTCTGAGTTTCCTGTTCTCGCAACGTTTATTGAAGGTTCATTGTGTTTTGTTTTGATCTTTCTGCCTTGTCACGTAGTCAAATAATTTATATGTTGTTTTTTATGTAATTTATGGCATGACTTATTCCTAGATTATTTCTCAGTTCTTCACTTATAATCTTATCTCTCAGGCTGTTTACTGTCATTCGTCTAATACATTTAATCTTAGTAGAGGTTGTTTTTCTTGTTGTTCTTGCATCTAGGGTCCAGGACTGGCATTGGTAGTACAACGTTGGGATGAAGATTGTATTGTACAGTGCCCGTTTTGCCTCTAGAGTTGTTTCTTTGTTGGGCAAATATTGGTTACAGCTTTCGATGACAGCTGTCCGATGATAGCTGTCAGATGATAGCTGTTCGATGATAGCTGTCCGGGCTGCACGCAGAATGAACAGGGCAAAACTTGTAACCACAGAGATGAGATGTCTGAGAAAAACGCTTGGAGTAAACTGAAAAGACAGAAACATAAATGAAATTATAAGATAAATAGTATGCATTAAACTAATCCAGGGAGCCGCGATAGCTCAGTGGTTAGTGAACTGGACTACAAAGGACAAGAAGTAGGGTTCGATCCCAACCGACAGCTTTCGGGTTCACACAGTCTTAAACGGGTACCGGATTTTTTTCTGGGAAAGTAAAGCCGCACGGGCGTAATACCGACCACATTACCCCAAAAATCATGTGCCGAAGGTCTGTAAAAATGTATGGTCACTAACACCATATTCCCTATACGCCACTCGGCGTGACGGGGGCTCTTTACTTTTTTATTGAGCCAACCCTAAGCTACACCCAGAAACAACAAATAAACTGGTTTGCCCATCTACGCGAACAATTGTCAATGAGTGAAGCCGCCAACAACCGAATAGGTAAAATATGTAGTGACGAGAGAGAGAGAGAGGCTACTATTACATGCAATCTTTCCACATTTTCTGGTGGTTCCATGATAACGTTCCGGTAATTTTATTTATTTTATAAAAAAAACATCTCCGCCGTTACCTATCTATTGATGTTATACAATGAAAGAGCGGACAGGTTAGATAGCTGCGCTATTGTTGAGGACGGTCAACCAATGGATCAGGCGGACATCATCGATGTTCTCCGGGAAGTGGGAAAGACACAGGACTTCGACAACCATGAGTCCACGTCACTCCTTCGGATGAAACAGATCGGGGCTCAAATGGGCACAGCCAGAAACGAGAAACTTAGTGGACGTGTAAGAAAACTAATCAACCAACACAGAACTGGGAGTCGTCAGTCGCTGGACACTGCGGGACTTCCTGAGGAGGGGATCTGAGCACATATAGACATGTGCAATGATGATGATCCGCTAATAACTCAATAACTCAATAACTCTGATGTTATAATTTTATATTTCCCTTCATAATTACCGTTGTCGGCTCCAGCTGAAAAAAGGAACACGTACCGTGGTTTATTGAGCTTGGTACGGCAATAACACCAAGTAAGATCTTTGCCGCTTCTTTCACGTACAAAATACTGTGGCCTAGTCATGGGAAGCTAGTTATAATTAGTCGAAGGTCCCGGTATCACTGCAAACGAATTAAAATCATAATTGCTCAACCGCCAGTGGAGTTATCCGAGTTAACATCTCATCGAATATCCAAACAAAGAAAGGCAGCTGCAGTCCTTATCGTAGCATATACAGCATACGTCAAAAGACATAAGGTGTTTTAGCACCGACAGTGAACGCAACTGAACTGTCCTTCGTCATACGATATCATCATTCATCGTAAGTAATCTGAATATAGAAACAGCAGCCGATGAAACACACAGCTCACGGTGTGCACAGAGCACTAATCTCAGTAGCTCCAGCAGCAAGCCAGACTTGGAATATGAGGAAACTGCAACAAGGAATACTTTCAGACAGTGCCTCAACGATTTATTGTTGCCTATCTGCCATATTGACCAGAAGCCATCCACTGCGAAGTAAGTCTTTACTTCCGTCTACGTTATTACAAGTTAAAGGACGACCAATATCTGATCTTCTGCTATCAATTATATGTGCTCCAGTTTCCACGCTCATATATCAACCTGATTTCTTTCTTTCTTTCTTTCTTTCTTCCTTTCTACCACTGTCCGTTACTAGAAGGACCCTAAAAGTAGATGCGCTGTTCTGTGCTTTGCAACAAAATTGTGATATTTACGTGTTTCACCCCAGCACATCCGACTTCAGCGCGGTATTTTTGATTATCAGGTTGCCTTCCCTCTTCGATCTCAGATTGTTAGACCAGATCGGTTAGTCTGTTTGAAAAGGGCACAACTAGGAGGTGTGTGGATAAGTCCTGTCCTTCACGGATCCTGGCGTATGCGGTCAACTGTGAGTCACTTTAAGTTCAGGAACTGTGTTCGTCTTGGCCTCTAAACACATCCAACAGATACAATTCCTCCCTCCGTCCCTCCCTCCCTCTCTTCCTCCCTCCCTCCCTCCCTTCCTTCCTTCCTTCCTTCCTTCCTTCCTTCCTTCCTTCCTTCCTTCCTTCCTTCCTTCCTTCCTTCCTTCCTTCCTTCCTTCCTTCCTTCCTTCCTTCCTTCCCCTCTAACTCTTTCCTTCCTTAGTTCCTGTCACCCTTCCTTCTTTTTTTAAATCTGTGATCCTGTCTTTCTACAAAAATGTTTTGTAATTATTTCTTCTAAAGTATATACATTTTTTTCTTCACTTATTTTATTTTTGTGTCCTATTTCTTTTTTTTTTTTTTTATATACATTTTTTTCTTCACTTATTTTATTTTTGTGTCCTATTTCTTTTTTTTTTTTTTTTTTTTTTGTAAATGAAATATTTTCTTCACTTCTGCCTCCAAAATTGCGACGCCTCTGCATCTCCTTAACGAGCAGCGACCCGGGACACCGGGCTAACAAGAAAGCAGATTTCCTATGTCCATGTTATCACACAGATAACACAAGCCCAGCTCTTGACACCTGAAGGATCTTAGACCGCTAGGTACTACATACGTCCTTACGACTCGTCCACTGAAGCTGAATGACCTGTTGGTCGATACCAATGACCTTTAACTGGCTTGCGTTTGCCCGATGACTAAAGTATTTTAGAGTATTCGTAGACTGTAGAATTCCTCTTCGTCATCCGCCCTTAAAAGAACATTAAGTGGACACGTCTGCGTTGTGTTGTGGTTTGCAGTATAACTGTTATATTTGCGCCTTTCGGCCCAACACATCCGACTTCAGCATGACATTTTTGAGTACCGGGTTGTCTTCCCTCTTCGATCCCTGCTCGCTTGGCCAGACTAGACAGGTTAGTCTGTTACTAGAGGCACCATGGTGAGGTGGAACAGGGTCTGGATGGTTTTGGTTGAACACCGTCATCATCATCATTGAGTACCGTCTCCGCATCGAAGGTTGGCTACTATGGAAGAAAGGGAAGACTTTATTCTTTTTTCCTTTCATCTTTCCTTCTAGTTCTAAATTATTATATTTTTATATTATTATTTTTTTTTAAATTTTAAATACATATGTGTACGTATGTTGTATGTTTGCTTCTGTTGAAGGCCTATTTCGCCGAAACGTCGTTCTAGTTTTTGTTGTCCACTAGTTATGTGAAGCTTTAACCATACTGTTTTTTTTCTATTTCTCTCTTTCTTTCTATTTCTCTCTCTCTCTCTTTCTCTCTCTCTCTCTCTCTCTCTCTCTATATATATATATATATATATATATATATATATATATATATATATATATATATATATATATATATACACTGTGCCGCGATAGCTCAGTCGCTAGTGAACTGGACTACGAAGGACTTGAGGTCGGGTTAGATCCCAACCGATGACTTCCGGGTTCACCCAACCTTTAATGGGTACCGGATTTTTTAAATAGGAAAGTAAAGCGGCACGGGTGTAATACCGACCACATTACCCCAAAAATCATGTGCCCAAGGTCTGTAACAAATTATGATCATTAATACCATGTTCCCTATACGCCACTTGGCGTGACGGGGCTTTTTATTTTCTCTCTCTCTTTCTCTCTCTCTCCCTCTCTCTCTCTCTCTCTATATATATATATATATATATATATATATATATATTTATTTATTGTTTTTTTTTTTTTCATTTCTCTTACCATTCTGCTCCGTGTTTTGCTTTGATAGTGCGGGTTGTTGTAGGCTGACTCGTCCATCATTTGATGTTACTCGTTCATGTTAATCTTGGTCTGCCCCTTTTACCTTGTGTTTGCCCTTCCATGATTACTTTTAGCCGGGCTTTTGATTAAGTTACTGATTTATTAGCGGGTCATCATCATAGCACTTCGAGCATGTCCATAGATGCTCAGATCCCCTCCTCAGCAAGTCTCGCAGTGTCCAGTGACTAACGACTCTTGTTCTGAAAGGCTGCTGTGTCTTTTAACATGCCCTAAAAAATTTCATTTGTCTTGGTTAAATTGTGTTTAACAGGTCTATTTTTCACTTGTAGTTGTTTCAAGACTCCGTCGTTTGTTTTCTTTTCTTTCCATCCAATTCTACCTATTCTTCTACAATCCACATTTCAAAAGTTTCAATTTTCTGTTCTGTTTTTTTTGCCCAATGTCCACGTTTCTGCACCATACAGGAATGTTGACAAAGATGTAACATTTTGCTATTCTTAGTTCTAGCCCTGGTGTTATATGTCCTGATGTTCGTATATTTTTCATGCCATTAATTAAAATTGCTTTTTTGCCTTTTCTACTCTATTGTTTATTTCTGTTTTCCATTTTCCTATTTTGAAAACAGCAAACTCTTCTAATTGGTGATTTTAGCTGCCTGAATATGAAGATCGTGTTTTTCTGCTCACTTTCTAATCACTTTCATGATCGTATTTTCTGCTCACTTTCTAATCACTTTCATGATCGCATTTTCTGTTCACTTTCTAATCACTTTCATGATCGTATTTTCTGTTCACTTTTTAATCACTTTCATGATCGCATTTTCTGTTCACTTTCTAATCACTTTCATGATCGCATTTCCTGTTCACTTTCTAATCACTTTCATGATCGCATTTTCTGTTCAATTTCTAATCACTTTCATGATCGCATTTTCTGTTCACTTTCTAATCACTTTCATCATCGCATTTTCTGCTACACAATGTGGAGGCCATGTTTAAAACACGAAAGGTAATTTAATAAAAGAGATGAAGGTGGTTAGGGAGTGTGCTTCCAAAGATTGCAGTCTGCAGCTATTTCTTCCCAGACTGCAGGGTTTAAATTCAAAGTCTTCATGTCACGTTTACACTCGTCTACAAATCGGAGTTTTGGGCGATCCCTAGTCCTTTTGCCATCAGCCAGTTGTCTGTAGAGTATATCTTTTGGTATGCGGCCATCTTTTACACGGTGTACGAGGCCAAGCCAGCGTAACTTACGTAGTGGTAGTAGTGGCAGTAAAACATGGACATCTATAAAAGGTTACAACTATGAGGTGGATTAGGATGTGGATTGGTTTTGTTCTTCACAGATCCTGACGCTTGCGGTCAACTGTGAGTTCAGGAACCGCAGTCTTTGACCTCTGAACACATCCACGAGATACAATTCCTTCCTTCCTTCCTTCCTTCCTTCCTTCCTTCCTTCCTTCCTTCCTTCCTTCCTTCCTTCCTTCCTTCCTTCCTTCCTTCCTTCCTTCCTTCCTTCCTTCCTTCCTTCCTTCCTTCTTCCTTTCTCACTCCAATATTCTATTATATGTATATATATATATATATATATATATATATACATACAGGGAGCCGCGATAGCTCAGTGGTTAGTGAATTGGACTACAAAGGACAAGGGGTAGAGTTCGATCCCAAACGACGGCTTCCGGGTTCACCCAGCCTTTAATGGGTAGCGGATTTTTTTCTAGGAAAGTGAAGCGGCACGGGCGTAATACCGACCACATTACCCCAAAAAATCATGTGCCGAAGGTCTGTAAAATTTATGGTCACTAGCACCATATTCCCTATACGCCACTTGACGTGACGGGGGTACTTTACTTTTATATATATATATATATATATATATATATATATATATATATATATATATATATATATATATATATATATATATGTTATAACACACACATACATACTTAACTTAGCTAAATGTTGAAATATTTTTTTTAGTTATTGATGTCTGGAGTTGTAATTGTGCAGTTGGGCAAATATTCAGATAAAGACATGCTGGTGTCTGCAAACTACAGCTGACTAAGACTCTGTCCCACCAAATCGTTAGGTAAAGCAGTAGAAGAAGAATATCAGGAGAGGGAGGCGAAAGAGAAAGAGAAAATGCGAGAGAGGGAGAGAGAGAGGGAGAGTAGGAAAATAATGTTAATATAAAAAAAAAGACAAGTGCATAGTCAAATAGGAGTTAATTCACGTAAAAATAATAATCCGCGATTAAAAGATGAGACGAAGACTCAAAAAATGAATTACTGCCTTAGAAAGTACATCCGCCCTTGATGGAGGTGAAGTCAGTTACATTCTATGCATTGTCATGTACCACAAGGTGGCTGGGCGCACAGTTTGATAGGCAGACTGCATGCAGGCTCACGTTTAGCGGTATCGTGTAATTAGTAATTCGCTATTTAAAAGGAGATGGGCGGGGTGCAAGTGTTAACATAGTCGTTGCTGCCTCCGATATTAATTCAGTTTATGTTTAAGTTGTATGAAGTGTTGCAATCTAGCGAGATAAACAAACATTTGTTTTGTGTCTAATGACACGTTTGTTCATAGGGAGATATGTACAATGAGTCTTCTTCTTTCCTTTCTCAATTGCCTTTCAGCGCCAAGGGGAGATATAATTTGCGGTCTTTTGCTCTTCTGTAGGCCCCTCCTGTTATGTTACCTAGTGTTTCTAATATTCAATAAATTCATCTTTTGCTCTTCTGTACCTCTCCTGCTGTTGTTACCCAGTGTTTCCAATATTCAATAAATTAATCTTTTGCTCTTCTGTACCTCTCCTGCTGTTGTTACCTAGTGTTTCTAATATTCAATAAATTCATCATTTGCTCTTCTGTACCTCTCCTGCTGTTGTTACCTAGTGTTTCCAATATTCAATCAATTCATCATTTGCTCTTCTGTACCTCTCCTGCTGTTGTTACCCAGTGTTTCCAATATTCAATAAATTCATCTTTTGCTCTTCTGTGCCTCTCCTGCTGTTGTTATCTAGTGTTTCTAATATTCAATAAATTCAATTCATCTTTTTCGTGGTCGGTCCTTGATTCTCGTGTTCTCGTTTATTAAAGGATTGTTGAGTTTTGATCTGTCTACCTTACAATGTGACCAATTCATTGTATCTGTTGTTTATTTGTGTGTTATCTGGCAGGAATTATTCTTTTTTTTTCTCTCTGTTCTTCATTTCTGATCCTATCTCTCAGACTGTTTTCTATCATTCGCCTAACACACTTCACCTCGGTAGTGATAATGTTCCATTATAGTATAATGAGTGTAGTTCTATTCTATTAATGGAATCAGTTTCATTGCAGTTGAGGCATCCCCACATCCAGTCCACCGCCCGTACCAAAGTTGTGTGCTTAGTACACTTCTATACGGATCAGAAACTTTAACTACCTATACAGGGCAGGAGAAAAGGTTCAACAACTTCCACGTACGTGCCTTCGAAAGATTATAAACATCAAATGGTAGGAGAAAGTAACCAACTCTAATGTATTACAACGAGTCAAACTCCCATCCATCATGGCAACACTTAGGAGTCGTAAAATTAGGTGGCTGGGTCATGTAAGAAAAACTGGCAAACTTTCGTATTCCCAAACAAATATTGTATGGCGAACTTAAGGACGGAAAGAGACCAGAGGGCAGTCCAGTGCTGAGATATAAGGAAGTTTGCAGGGCTTCCTTGAGGGAATTCTCTATCAGTGAAAGAAAGTGAGAAAATCTGGCTGCAGATAGTAGCACATAGAGAACAAAAATAAAATAATGGATAAGCAACATTCAAGGCAGTGCTGATATCAAATTCAGAAGTAAACTCTGTAGGAGAAATGAGACAAGGCCAGGCACCACGAATACATTCTGTTCGTTCTGGAGATGAATCTGTCTGTCAAATATTGGCAGATTCAGCCACGAGAGAAGCTGTTCAGCAAAGTAATCTCCAGGATAAGAAACTAATATTGTTACCAAACTTGGAGCCGTGATAGCTCAGTAGTTAGTGAACTGGACTACAAAGGACACGGGGTAGGGTTCGATCTCAACCGACGGCTTCCGGGTTCACCCAGCCTTTAATGGGTACCGGATTTTTTTTCTGGGAAAGTGAAGCGGCACGGGCGTAATACCGACCACATTACCTCAAAAATCATGTGCCGAAGGTCTGTAAAATGTATGGTCACTAACAACATATTCCCTATACGTCACTTGGCGTGACGGGGCTACTTTAGTTTTTTTTTTAATTCTTACCAAACTACTGACTTATCACGATTGCTTGATACCAACCGCCTGTCAAAGACGCCAGGAATCATATTATTATTAAAGATAATTCAATTTTTAAAACTGGGAACAATGTTAACCTTAGATGGTAGATGTATAACAGAAGGGAGATGCAGAATAGCTCAGGCAAAGGCAGCTTTAAAAAAAAATGAGTAAGATACTTCGCAATCTACTTTTGACAGTGGAAATAAGAGAAATAGTTCTTAAATGTTATGTTGTACCAGTCTTAATATATGGATGTAAATCCTGGACAATAAGACAGAAAACAGGAAAATCACTTGAGGCTGTAGAAAAGAGGTTTTATAGAACAATGTTGAGAATACCATGGATAGCTAAGAAGAGTAACGAAAACGTTCTGAAAGAGGCCAAAACATAAAGAGAGCTAATTTCCAATATTAGGAAGAAACAATCATCATTTTTTGGCCATGTAATGAAAAGAGAACAACTGGAATATATTGTGACAACTGGAAAAATTGAGGGATGAAGAGATAGAGGGAAGCAAAGAGAGAAAATACTAGACAGATTAAGAGAATGGCTTGGCAGAAGGTCAACAACAGAAGTGATAAATAACTGTCGAGATCGAAAGTTGTGGAGAGACATGATCACCAACGCCAGTAGGCCCAGTACTTGATGATGATAATGCAACACAATAACTTGAGTCTATCTCATGAAACTATTTACATGTCCCGACAAGCGACAATTATGTCCTGCTCATATTCGTTTCTTTGTGATTGTTTAATATTCTTTTCCTCAAACCCGTACGATGTTTGGTGACCTAATAGCTAGTGCCCTGAATTACTAAGGACAAAAGATCGGGTTCGATCCTGATCGATGCCTTTCAAGTTAATCCAGCCTTTAAAAAGAGTACAATTTTTTATATATATATATTTTTTTTTTTGGGGGGGGAGGGGGGGAGGGACGTGCTGAAAGGTCAATATAAAGTGTGGTCGCTAGCGCCTTATTTCTCCTTGTGACGGGGCTCTTTCTTTCTTTCTTTTCTTTTTTTCTAGAGCAAAGACGAATAGTATCTTGTTGCCTCTCTCTCTCTCTCTCTCTCTCTCTCTCCCTCTCTCTCTCTCTCTCTCTCTCTCCCTCTCTTTCTATTTCTGTGACAAACCTTCACATTTTACCGATAGTTTAACACACTATTCTTTCTTAAAATTATTATCAGACGACACCTTAACGTGGATTTGAACAATCCTGTACTCTAAATTGATGCTATCCCCCCTCTCCCTCTCTCTCTCTCTCTCTCTCTCTCTGACAAACCTTTACATCTTACCGATAGCTTAACATTGATTAGAACAAACTCATACAATAAATTGACACTATCTCTCTCCCTCCCTCCCTCCCTCCCTCTCCTCTCCTCTCTCTCTCTCTCTCTCTCTGTCTATCTCTCTATAACAAAACTTTACATCTTACCGCTAGCTTAACAAACTACTGAGTTAATGAGTTAATTGCGGGTCATCATCATAGCACTCCGAACATGCTCATAGGTGCTCGAATCCCCTCCTCAGCAAGTCTCACAGTGTCCAGCGACTGACGACTCCAGTTCTATTATTTGTATAACACACTATTCATCATTATCGAGTGCCGTCTCCGCAACGAAGGTTGGCTACCATGGAGCGCCATTCTGCTCTGTCTCTTGCTTTGATGGTGCAGGTTGTCATAGGCTAATTTGTCCGTCTTTTGATGTTACTCGTCCATGTTAGTCTTGGTCTGCCTCTGCCTCTTTTACCTTGTATTTTGCCCTCCAGGATTACTTTTAGCAGGCTGTTGTGTCTTTTAACATGGTCCAAAAATCGCATTTGTTTTGTTTGAATTGTGTTTAGTAGTTCTCTTTTCATTTTTAGCTGTTTTAAGACTTCATCGTTTGTTTTCTTTTCCTTCCATCCAATTCTACCTATTCTTCTATAAATCCACATTTCAAAGGCTTCAGTTCTCTGTTCTGTTTTCTTGTCTAATGTCCATGTTTCTGCACCATATAGGAATATTGAGATGTAACATTTTGCTATTCTTAGTTTTAGCCCTGGTATTATTTGTTTTGATGTTAGTATGTTCTTCATGACATTAAAATTACTTTTTGTCATTCCTATTATTTTGTTTATTTTAGTTGTACATTTTCCATCACTGGTTATAGTATGTCCAAGGTAGCTGTAGTTCTGAACACACAATTATTTGTTGAAATTATTATCCAGCGATAGCTTAACGTTGATAAGAACAAACCCATATGCTATTCCCTCGCTCTATATATATATATATATATATATATATATATATATATATATATATATCATCATCATCATCATCAAGTACCGGGCTTGCTGGCGTAGGTGATCATGTCTCTCCACAACTTTCGATCTCACAGTTATTTATCATTTCTGTTGTTGACTTTCTGCCAAGCCATTCTCTTAAGCTGTCTGATATTTTTTCTCTTTGCTTCCCTCTATCTCTTCGTCCCTCAATTTTCCCAGTTGTTACAATATATTCCAGTTGTTCTCTTCTCATTACATGGCCAAAAAATGATGATTGTTTCTCCCTAATGTTGGAAATTAGATCTCTTTTTGCTTTGACCTCTATTATTACATATTCATTACTCTTCTTAGCTGTCCATGTTATTCTCAACATTCTTCTGTAAAACCACATTTCTACAAACTCTTTTTCTAGTTTCTATTGTCAAAAATGGATTGCATAGTTTCTTCCTCATTTTTTGGAAAGCTTCTTTTGCCTGAGCCATTCTGCATCTCACTTCTGTTGTACATCTTCCGTCTGAGGTTAACAAAGTTTCCAAATATTTAAATTCATTTACCTGTTTTAACATTGTTCCAGTTGTCTTTATTTTGCACTGAGGTAATGTCATATATGTATATATATATATATATATATATATATATATATATATATATATATATATATATATATATATGTCAAACCTTTACATTTCCAGATATTTTTACACACATTTTCCTAACTACATTCACTATCTTTGCAACTATTTAATGCTCTATCCAGCAATATTGCGACGTCTCAACAGAACAGGAAGAATAACGCACTTAAACTAAACATGAATTCTGAATCACCCACAACTGCCATACTGTTGTCCACTTAAACGCTTGTCTCCTCGGAAGAATAAAGCACACAGAACAAGGAAGTAGTTTTAATGAATTGGTATCTACACATGAACTAAACATCCGGTTTTAGATTAATTTTATCTACTTGTTGCGGAGAAGAAAAAAAAGTGTCCGGTTGTCGTCACGAAACCGTAGAACTTCTCGCCAAATCGCTTTGAACGTTCAGTCGTTAAGTTTCGGTTCGTGGTTTCCAGAGTGCGGAGATATCATTCATACAAGAGGATCATGTGAGTTTTCCCTAATTAATGTATGTGTGTGTGTGTGTATGTAACAGCTAGGACTGAAAATTAATAGAGATAAGACCAACATTATGAGAATTAATGCAGTTGGCAATAACCAAATAAAATTAGAAGAAATACCTCTACTATTCGTTCAATCTTACTACATATATCTTGGCAGTAATATAGATAGAGGGAGGAACAGAAAATGATACCAAAATAAGGATATCAAAAGCAAGAGGAGGTTTTGTTGCACTGGGAAACATATGGAAGTCCAAAGAAATTAGGTTAAATACAAAAATAAAAATGTTCAACTCCAATGATAAGTAGTCCTATTATATGGCTGTGAAACATGGAGAACAACAAAATTGACAATCACGAAGATAGAAACTTTCGTTAATGGATGCTTACGCAGAATAAAAGGATGGAAATGGCAGGACAAAATCACTAACATAGAATTATGGAAATGTACCAGTCAAACACCAGTGGATAAAGAGATATAGCGAAGTCGATGGCGCTGGATAGGACACACGCTGCCGAAGCCAACTGAAAGTATTATACAACATGCCCTTTTTTGGGATCCCCAGGGGAAAATACAAATAGGAAGACCAAGAAATTCTTGGAGAAGACAGACAGAAGCAGAGATGAAGATGATGTGAAAGACATGGAATGATCTTAAAAGAATGGCAAGAAACAGAACGACTTGGAAAGTGTTTGTTGAAGACCTATGCTCCACAGGGATCTGAAAGGTAGAAGAGATGTGTGTGTGTGTGTGTGTTTGTGTGTGTGTGTGTGTGTGTGTGTGTGTGTGATCATATAGTTATCAACAAAAATACCATATATATACTTCAAAAGAATAAGATGGACAAATGCTGGTCATGAGGTAAGAACAAGTAATAATATAATCTCAGAGCATGACCTCATATGGGAATCTGAAGGTAAAAGAATAAAAGAGCCAGACTTTAAGAAACATTTGGGAGAATACCGAGGCGAGAAGCAACAAGAGGGGGCATCAATTTCATTGCCAAATTTAAAATGCTCGCCCAGAAGAGGGTCGTGTGGTGAGATACAATGAGGGTCTGTGCATGGTTCGACACTTGGCAGTAAAGAATGTTGAACATGGGGAAACTACAATGTTCGCTCTTCGCATCTTCTTTAACTCGAACGGACACTCTCGCTCTCTCTCTCTCTCTCTCTCTCTTTCTATATATATATATATATATATATATATATATTCTATGTATATGAAGAATAGGTAGAATTGGATGGATGAAAAAGAAAACAAACGATGAAGTCTTAAAACAACTACAAATGAAAAGAGAACTACTAAGCACAATTTAAACAAGACAAATGCGATTTTTTGGCCATGTTAAAAGACACAACAGCCTGCTAAAAGTAATCCTGGAGGGGAAAATACAAGGTAAATGAGGCAGAGGCATACCAAGGCTAACAAAGACGAGTAACATGAAAAGATGGACAAATCAGCCTATGACAACCTGCACCATCAAGGCAAGAGACAGAGCAGAATGGCGCTCCATGGTAGCCAACATTCGTTGCGGAGACGGCACTCGATGATGATGATAACATTTCGCCTCATAGCGCGTCACTCTGATTTTGATTAGTGTGAACCTTCATCATACTGGATTCTTTTAAATGCCTTGTATCATCTTGGTATTGGTGTAATCTCTTGCTCAACTATCTAAATATTCACATACAATATGTTATGTCTTAGATAAACATAAACACGCATATTCGTATTTAAAACCATGAATTTCTGTATCTGAAATATTTTCCGTTGCATTGATAACAACCTTTCGTACTGAAATAGTTAAGCCCTATAAGTAAAGAAGTAAAGTAGCCCCCGTCACGCCCAGTGGCGTATAGGGAATATGGTGTTAGTGACCATACATTTTACACACCTTCGGAACATGATTTTTGGGGTAATGTTGTCGGTATTACGCCCGTGCCGCTTCACTTTCCCAGAAAAATATCCGGTACCCATTAAAGGCTGGGTGAACCCGGAAGCCGTCGGTTGGGACCGAACCCTACCCCTTGTCCTTTTAGTCCAGTTCACTAACCACTGAGCTATCGCGGCACCAGTTAAGCCCTATGCTTGGAGAAAAGGGGGGGGGGCGCCTCGGTAGCCTAGTTGGGAAACCACTCGACTAAGCTACCGACGTTCGGACAACCCGTGTTCGATTCCCGCTGGGAACTGTGTGAGTTGTTCTCATGGTTGAAAAAAAAAACCCTCCACAGTCGACCCAGCCGCTGGCAGATATATGTTAAGTAAGTACTCTGGGAAGGTGAGGAATGCCGCCTCACATCGTGAGTTTCCGATGCTTGAAGCGACACCATCCAGAAGTCTCCGAACACTTCTGGATCGACGGCCGAGCACATCTGGGTGAAAACTGGCGTGCTATGACGCCGATTCAAGTCTCGTACTTGATCTTTACTTTTACATTTACCTTGACCTTGATTAACCCTATTCTGGGATATTTTCTCCACTTATTTCCAGTCTAGGCCTTTGTTCTTAAGGATGTCCGTGACGTCTCTTCTCCATGTATTACTGGACCTGCCTTTATTTCTCTTCCCCTGCGCGCTCCTTTTCACTGCCTGTCTATTCTAGTATTAGGTTATTTTAGTTATTGATTTATTTGCGGGTCATCATCATTGCACTCCCAACATGGCTACAGCTGCTCAGATCTCCTCCTCAGCAAGTCCCGCAGTGTCCAGCGACTGACGACTCCAGTTCTGTGTTGGTTGATAAGTCTTCTTACACCGCCACTAAGTTTCTCTTTTATGGCTGTGCCCATCTTAACTGCCATCTCTTTCATCTGAAGGAGTGACGTGGCTTCATAGTTATCGAAGTCCTGTGCCCATTCTCACATCTCGGAAGGCATTGATGATGTCCGCCCGATCCATTGGTTGAGAATCTTCAACGGCAGCGCAGCTAGCCAACATGTCCGCTCTTTCATTTCCCTGTACTCCCGCATGTCCAGGGACGTAGACAATGGTGACCCTACGTATTTTTTACTTCTGCAATGACTCTACCCATTGCCAACGTACAGAGCCCGCCTGCACTTTTTTATCATGCTCATCGAATCACTTAGTATACAGGCGCGGTTGTAGTCTTGTGACTCTAACCAGATGAATGCCCTGGTCACTACCATCACCTCCATCGTCATGCTACTCGTGGCCATAACGTATGCACCACTGTGCACTATTCTGCCTGCCGAGCTTGTTGTACATGCCCATGCATTTTTTGTGTGTCGTATTATAGATCCGTCTGTATAGATGACAGCATCATTTTTCATCGGTGGTATTCCAGATGAGACTGTTGACCTCCGTATTGACCACGACTGAGTTTTGTTCCCTACATTTCCTGTCGAGTGTGACAATACACGAGAATGTACTCCTGAATGACGAAGGTACCAATTTGGGAATAGGCAAATTATTGTGGTGCTGCGGTAAAGCTGGTAGCAAAGAGCCAGTAGAATGGGTGTAACGTACACACCTATAAGGTATAAGGCACTGGTGTCTACACTTCCGGTTGATTCCAAGATAGAGGATGTGTTTTTTGGTATTGAACCGTTGATCAGAGGTTTAACGAGCCGCTATAGTAAACACGCTTTTGTTAATGAATCGTAGACCTGATACAGAAATCAACCACTAATGTCTTCAGTAATCAAGAAAAGACGATGGTCATATGTTGGACATGTGATGAGAAGAGATAATAACCGAATAGCAAAGCAAGCCCTCATGTGGGAAACAACAGGTAAGAGGAAAAGAGGAAGACCCAGAGAGAAACTGATAAGAACATTGATCAGAGAGACAAGAGCAGCAGGAATCGGCTCCCTCAATGAGATAGAGCTGCTTGCACAGAACAGAGACAAATGGCGAGATTTGATGAAATATCTTTACAAAGATTGAAAACTGCTAGAATAAAAATTTAGATAAGAGGAGTATCTGGGTCTATGCCCTATGGGCCTGCTACAGCTCCAAAGGTCAATAGTTAGTATCTACATCTCCCCAGGTGTTCTTAGTGTGTGGGTCCAATCCATCCCCGTTTTCTGTTGCTCATTTAGTCATTGTATTTTTTCCTTGGTAACTTTATTTGTGACTGTATCCCACCATCTGATGGTCAGAATCACGATCCAACAATTGTTCATGAATGTTTGTCATTTTCTTTTAGTTGTAGCATTCAATATTGTTGTCGCTAAGCAATATGTGTACTGTTATTGTTTTTTTACACTTGTATTTTTTTGTCTTATCTTTTTGTTTGCTTTTCTGTTGTTGTTCTTTACACTAGTATAACATAATGTTATCTTTTTGCTTGTTTTTATGTTGTCGTTTTTTTTTTACACTTGTATTACATAATGTTATCTTTTTGCTTGTTTTTATGTTGTTGTTCTTTACACTTGTATTACATAGGCTTATCTTTTTTGCTTGTTTGTATGCTGAATTTTTTACACTTGTATTACATAATCTAATCTTTTAAATTGTTTTTATGTTGTTTTTTTACACTTGTATTATATAGTCTCATCTTTTTGTTTATTTTTTATTATTTTTATTTTACATTTGTATTATATAGACTTGTCTTTTTTTACTTGTTTTTATGTTGTATTTTACACCTTGTATTACATAGTCATTTTTGTTTTGCTTGTTTTTAATGTTGTTTTTTTTCCTTCCTATAATTTATTGAGTTGGATGAAAGGTCTTCTTGCTTTATTTATTCTTCGTTTAACGTCTCTCTCTCTCTCTCTCTCTCTCTCTCTCTCTCTCTCTCTCCTTGCCCTTTCACGTTTGTCGATAATTCTGCCCTCATATGTAAACTAATTAACTTCCTCGATTGACTCTCCTTCAGTTTCTACTGGGCTGTTGCACGTTTTGCACAGTTGTTTATCATTGATACTTTAGTTATTTATTGGTTATTGTTATTGGTTATGGAAGGCCTCGGTATCACTGCAAACGAATTAAAATCCATAATTGCTCAACCGCCCGTGCCAGTGGAATCATCCGAATTACTAACTCATCTCCCAAACAAAGAAAGGTAACTGTAGTCCCCATCGTAGCAGTCTCAGCACACGCCAAAAGACATAAGGCGAAACCGCGCAGAAAGTGAAAACAGCCAACTGTTCCTTGTCATACGATATCATAATTCATCGTAAACAATTGATTTGTTAGTTATGAGCATTAACTATTAAATCGCTTGCTTGCGTTCGCCCAACGACTAAAGGAATACACCTTTTCATCATCCGCCCTTAAAAGGACGTTTAGTGGGTATTTCTACTATGTTTTGTGATTTGCAGTAAAACTGTGATATGTGCGCTTTTCGGCCCAACACATCCCACTTCAGCACATTATTTTGGAGTACCGTGTTGTGTTCCCTCTTCGATCTCTAATCGCTTGGCCAGACTTGACAGGCTAGTCTGTTACATAAGGGCACCACAGAGAGGTGGAGCAGAGTCTGAATGGTTCTGGTTCACCGATCCTGTCGCAAGCTATTAGCTCTGAGTAGCGATGTGTTCATATGTATGGGTATAGGTATATATATATATATATTGTATATATATATATATATATATATATATATATATATATATACGCATTTGTGTGCATGTATACATGTATGTGTGGGCCCTTAGATACTTATTGACATTGTCAGTGTCTTTCTAGTCGAGGTAACCTAGACAGTGTTCCCCCACTAACATATTTTTAGAACCCTTACATGGTTTTGACCCTCCAACCAGCAACGCACACCCGCGTATCTCTCTTTCTCACTCTGACCGCGGTCCACGACACAAGGAAGTCATTTTTCTTTTCTTAAACCAGTTTCGATTATTTTGTTTTGTATGTTTCATACTAGTTAGCTATGTAGGATTAGTTTTATTTACTTACATATCTGTGTGTGTGTTGTTTGTCTGTTGCTTCTGAAGGCCTATTGAGCCGAAAAGTCGTTCAAATTTGTGTCGTCTATCAGTCACGTAAAGCTTTTACCATACCATGTTTTCTATTTTTTTTTGTGTTCAATTCTCCCTGACAACTTCCAGCTCTGCCACTTGAGGGGACTGCACCTCCACATATGTTTCGCACATAAACATTTACTTCAGATAAATATTGTATGTTGAAGTGTGGACTCACTAATTAAAGCCACTCCCATATAATATCAAAAAGGGAGTTCTTAAAAAACATCAGAAAGAAGTAATCAACATTTTTCGGGCACATAATGAGAAGAGGAAAGTTGGAATACTTGGTTACAACTGGCAAAATAAAAGGAAAGAGAGATCGGGGACGACAAAGAGAGAAAATACTGGATAGCTTGGTGTCATGGCATGGAAAACAGTCAACAACAGAACTGATACGATGCACTGTAGATAGAAGATTGTGGATGGACATGATCACCTACGCCAACCGGTAGGGAAAAATGATGATGATGATGATGATGATATAATATCACCTTTCAGAACAAGTAGAATGTACCAAGCTCAGGACATCATCATCCATTAACAAAGATTTTTGAAGGTTAGAACTAAAATGTTATTATTTGATGAAAAGAAACAGCTGTGGTTGTTACATTTCATTATTGCTATCTTCGGTGCATTCCCTTCTCAGTATTTCACTGGCAAGAGAGTGTGGTTATCACTGGCTGGCTGTGTTAACATAAACAGGCATCACATAATCTTTTACGCACTTCTAAATTTACTTCTAAATTACTTCTAGATTATTTCTAAAAATCTGTTTGAGTGGGTTTGACGTTGGTAAGGATTCACGTCAGGGAAAAGGAAGTTAATTGTTTAGATAATATATTTGTTCTCATTGTCATCGTGTGCCGTACCGGTTGGCGTAGGCGATCATGTCCCTCCACAATCTTCTATCTACAGTGCATCGTATCAGTTCTGTTGTTGACTGTTTTCCATGCCATGACACCAAGCTATCCAGTATTTTCTCTCTTTGTCGCCCACCATCTTTCTTTCATTTTATTTTGCCAGTTGTAACTAAGTATTCTAACTTTTCTCTTCTCATGATGTGCCCGAAAAATGTTGATTGTTTCTTTCTGGTGTGTTTTAGGAGCTTCCCTTTTGTGTTGGCCTCCTTGAGAATTTCCTCATTGGTCTTTTTAGCTGTCCAGGGAACTTTCATCATTCTTCTGAGAAATCCCATCTCTATGGCCTATAATCGTCTTTTCATTATCTGTTCTACCTGACATCAAATCTAAATCTCTAACACAATAGCTTTATAATATTATTAGTGTTGTTTCTATTCTGTTTTCGACTCTCCTTTTTACTCTCCATTGAGATACAAAAAATAAAAACACAAGGAGCCTGCATATAATGCCGCGAGAACACCAGACTCATGGGCCGACCATGAAAAAGGTTGTTTGGTTGGTTGCGTTCGCCCGATGACTAAAGTATTCTAGAGTATCGTGGTAGACTAGAATATTCCTCTTTACCATCCGCCCTTACAAGGACGTAATGGACGTGTCTGCGTTGTGTTGTGATTTGTAGTATAACTGTTATATTTGCGCCTTTCGGCCCAACACATCCGACTTCATCACGACATTTTTGAGTACCGGGTTGTCTTCCCTCTTCGATCCTTGCACGCTTGGCCAGACTAGACAGGTTAGTCTGTTACTGGAGGCAGCACGGAGAGATGGAGCAGGGTCTGGATGGTTTTGGTTCACCGATTCTGGCGCAAGCCATCAGTTGTGGATCGCTGACAACTTCCAGCTCCGGTGCTGGGAGGCGCGCCTTCGCCTCCAAAAAGATTGTTTGATGGAATATTAAAAACACAAAGAAATATACCAGCAGCAGATGCCATCAGAAGACGAAAAAGACAGCAAGCTATATCGACGCTGAAAGGCAAATGAGGAAGGAAAGAAGAAGGAGCTTGAGGTATGGACCAGTAACAAGCGATCTCCAATCGTTTCTGCCTGTTCCCATCTGCTCTATTTGTTTCCAGATGTAATTTATCTTTACGATCTAAGCCTTATAGTTTTGTCTCCTTGTCTTTCTAGGTCTTTCCTGTTTTATATTCCCATGTGGATTCAGTGTGAGACCTTGTCTAGTTATGTTTGTAACTGACTTGCCCATATATTCTCATATTACTCTTTTTAGTTAATATTATTCGCATGTGCGACTTTTTTTTTATTTGCCTCAGGAAAAGTGTTATTTTTTGTAGTAATTTTGTATTTTCTGCGTTGATTCTTTTTCATTGGACGATAGACAGTAGTACAGGATAGGCGTGACCACATAGTACATATCACTATCCGGCAGTGGGTAAAGAACAAAGATATTTACATGTGACCAGAGAAAAACGGGAAAAAAAAGTAGCATCCTGTTAATAGCAAAAAGGATATGGTCAAATTTCCCAATAAAAATAATGTTAAATTAGTTTTCCTTCACTAATTTCCCCGCAATCTTGAACGCCATTTCCGGGTTGGAAGTTTTCATGTCACGTGATATTTAAATGAAGCTGGTCATATGACTTTAGTTCCGGATGCAATCAGCAGTATCAATATTGGAATCGATTGTGTTTAGACATACACCCAGAACATTTAAAGGCGATAACGATAAACATAAAGAAGGAGTAACGCAGCCTTATCCCTCGCATCAACTGTTTGTGTTGTTGTGATATCTCTTCATCCGTGTTTTTGAGAAATTGCGTTTCAACGTTTCCTAATGTGGTCTCATAATTGTTTAAGTTGTACACGGTAAGTTGTTTACAGATGTATTTACTTTAAGATACGGTACAATAATCATCATCATTTAGTGCCGTCTCCGCATCGAAGGTTGGCTACCTTGAAGCGCAATTCCGGTCTGTCTCTTGCTTTGATGGTGCAGGTTGTTATAGTCTGACTTGTCCATCTTTTGATATTACTCGTTCATGTTAGTCTTGATCTGCCCAGCTTTTTTACCTTGTATTTTCCCTTCCAAGATTACTTTTAGTAGGCTGCTGTGTCTTTTGACATGCCCCAAAAATGTCATTTGTCTTGTTTGAATTGTATTTAGTAGTTCTCTTTTACTTTTAGTTGCTTTAAGACTTCATTGTTTGTTTTCTTTTCTACCTATTGTTCTATGAATCCACATTTCGAAGGTTTAAATTTCTGTTATATTTCACAGGCATCTAATGTCCATGTTTATGCACCATACAGGATTGTTGAGAAGATATACCATTTTGCTAATCTTAATTTTAGCCCTATTGCTATTTGCTTTTATGTTAGTATATTTATCATGGCATTACAATTACTTTTTGCCATTCCTATTCTTTTGTTTATTTCAATTTTCCCTTTTCCATCACTGGTTATAGTATGTCGAAAGTAGTTCTAGCTCTGAACTGTCTCCAGCTCTATTCCTTCAATTTTGATATCCACTAGTAGATTTTGAGTATTATCTTTGTTTATGATCACATTTTTACAGAAGCATTTGAAATAAGAACAGGAATAAGGCAGGGATGCCTTCTGTCTCCATTTCTCTTTCTACTGGCCATAGATTGGATTATGAAAATAACTCAAAACAACAGAAATGGAATCCAGTAGTCACTGACCAAGCAACTTGATGATTTAGACTTTGCTGATGACATAGCTCTCCTATCACACAGCCATCGACAGATGCAGGATAAAATGAGTATATTAGATGAGAGATCACAACAGCTAGAACTGAAGATTAATAGAGATAAGACCAGCATTATGAGAATTAATACAGTTGGCAATAACCAAATAAAATTAGGAGAATTACCTCTACTAGACGTACAATCTTATATATATTTGGACAGTAATATAGATAAAGAGGGAGGAACAGAAAATGATACAAAAATAAGGATATCAAAAGTAAGAGGAGCTTTCGTTGCACTGAGAAACATATGGAAATCCAACGATATTAGGTTAAATACAAAAATAAAAATTTTCAACTCAGATGTTAAGTCGGTCCTACTATATGGCTGTGAAACATGGAGAACAACAAAATTGATAATAATGAAGATACAGACTTTCATTAATGGATGCTTACGCAGAAAAAAAGGATGGAAATAGCAGGACAAAATCACTAACATAGAATTATGGTAGTGTACCAGTCAAATAAACATAAACAACATTGGCATAAACAACAGCCCTTACTCTGCGACAGAACTAGCACAGCGGCAGAGGACAATGTAACATACACACAACCGTGCTCAGAGGACAATGTAACATACACACAACAGTGCTCAGAGGACAATGTAACATACACACAACAGTGCTCAGAGCCAAAATAATGGAAAAACAATCGGGATCATACAGAACAAAAATCGCAGATTGTTTCTCCCTCGACGCCAACGGCAGCAGAGGAAGGATAGAAGAAGTAGAAGAAAAGTAGAATACCAGTCAAATACCAGTGGATAAAGAAATACAGCGAAGACGATGGTGCTGGATAGGACACACAATGCGGAAGCCAACTGAGAGTATTACACAACAGGCCCTTTTTTGGAATCCCCAGGGGAAAAGACAAAGAGGAAGACCAAGGAATTCTTGGAGAAGACAGATAGAAGCAGAGATGAAGATGATGGGGAAGACATGGAATGATCTTAAAAGAATGGCACAAAACAGAACGACTTGGAAAGTGTTTGTTGAAGACCTATGCTCCACTGGGAGCTAAAAAGGTAGTAGAAGAAAAAGAAGATCATAGTTTTAGTTTTTTTCATATTCATATCTAATCCATATTTTTTTTTTTTTTTGCCGTACAAACGTATTTTAAAACAATTCAAAACAAAAGAGAACAGGTTAGTAAAACTGACAGAGACAAGAAAATTAAAATACCCAGCCATATCTAATGGCTTCACACAGACAGCTCTGATGTTATCATCTTAGTTTGGGGACCTCGGTATCCTAGTTGGGAAAACCACCCGACTGGGCTACAGACGTTCGGACAACCCGTGCTCGATTCCCGCTGGGAGCAGTGTGAATTGTACTGGTGGTTGGGGAAAAAAAATATCTCCGCGGTCGACCCAGCCTCTGGCAGAAAAGGGTACCAGGGTTGTAGTACTCTGGGAATGTTAGGAATGCCGTCCCGCATCGTGAGTTTCAAAGATTGAAGCGACACTATCCAGAAGTCTCCGAACACTTCTGGATCGACGGCCGAGCACATATGGGTGGAAACTCGCGTGCTAAGACGCCGGTTCAAGTCTCGTACTTTACCTTGACCTTTATTCTTAGATTAACATTGAAGATTATAGAGTTTCAGGAAAGTAGAGTAAGCGCTCTAGGAAGACAACTATTTCAGTTTCTAACTTGTACTTGTTAGTTTCTGTGACAGATGGAGAATATAAACCGCGTGTTCAAAGTCAGTCGTCATGTGATATACTTCACATTATTTTTTTGTTTAACCCCCTACATAATCATCATCATGTACCGTACCATGGTATACTTGACATTGTTTTTGTTTTGCTCCCTACCTAATCATCATCATGTGCCATAACATGGTATACTTGACATTGCTTTTGTTTCACCTCCTACCCAATCATCATCATGTACCATATAGGATGACGTAGGCGATGATGTCCGTCCACAATCTTCTAGCCACAGTGCATCGTATCAGTTCTGTTGACTGTTTTCCATGCCATGACATCAAGCTACCTAGTACCTTCTCTTTTTCGTCCGCTATCTCTTTCCTCTTATTTTGCCAGTTTGCGACTGTTGTGTCGCTGGTGTGTGTTTAGTATATGGCTGGTGTGTGGCTGTTGTGTGTCTGGTGTGTGGCTGTTGTGTGGCTGGTATGTGGCTGGTGTGTGTTTGGTGTGTGGCTCTTGTGTGGGTGGTATGTGACTGGTGTGTTGCTGGTGTGTGGCTGGTATGTGGCTGGTGTGTGGCTGGTGTATGGCTATTGTGTGGTTGTTATGTGACTTTTGTGTCGCTGGTGTGTGTTTAGTATGTGGCTGGTGTGTGGCTGGTGTGTGGCTGTTGTGTGCCTGGTGTGTGGCTGGTATGTGGTTGGTATGTGGCTGTTGTGTGGCTGTTGTGTGGCTGGTATGTGGCTGGTGTGTGGCTGTTGTGTGGCTGGTATGTGGTTAGTGTGTGGCTGTTGTGTGTCTGGTGTGTGGCAGTTGTGTGTCTGGTGTGTGGCTGTTGTGTGGTTGTTATGTGGCTGGTATGTGGCTGTTGTGTGGCTGTTGTGCGTCTGGTGTGTGGCTGTTGTGTGGCTGGTGTGTGTTTGGTGTGTGTTTGGTGTGTGGTTGTTGTGCGGTTGGTGTGCTTCATACTGGAGAACGTGCTGAGGAGGTTATCTGAGCACTGTGGAGTTGCCCATTGTACAATGATGATGATCTCTCGACTAAACTAAACTAGACCTGACTATACTAAACTAAATTCTACCAGACTAGACTAGACTAAACTAAACTAGACGCGCAACCAGTTGATCGGGCAAACATCATCAATGCCCTCCGAGACGCGGGAAAGGTACAGGATTTTGAAAACCATGAGTCAACGTCACTCCTTCGGATGAAAGAGATAGGAGTTAAGATGGACACAGCCAGGAACGAGAAACCTAGTGGGCGTGTAAGAAACTTATCAACCAACACATAAATGAAGTCCTCAGTCGCTGGACACTGCGGAACATGCTGAGGAGGGGATCATCTGAGCACCTATGGACGTGTTCGGAGTGCAGTGATGACGACCTATAAATAACTCAATAAACTAAACTAAACTAGACTAGACCATATTAGACTAAACAAAAATAGAGTAGACTAAACTAAACTAGAATAGACTAAATTAAACTAAACTAAACTAGACCAAACTAAACTAAACTAAATTAAAATAGACCAGACTAAACTAGACTAGGCTAGATTAAACTGACCTAGACCAGACTAAACTAGACTAGGCTAGATTAAACTGACCTAGACCAGACTAAACTAGACTAGGCTAGATTAAACTGACCTAGACCAGACTAAACTAGACTAGGCTAGATTAAACTGACCTAGACCAGACTAAACTAAACTAGGTTAGATTAGACTAGAATAAAGTAAACTAGACTAGACTAGACTAGAATAAACTGAAGTAAACTAAACTAGACTAGACTAACAAAACAACGCACCCACGACCACTGAATGGGTATCCGCTGACATGTAGAAGGATCAATAAAGGCACTACTAATGTCTCTAGATATTTGCTTGCTTTTTATTTGATTCTCTCTTTTCATAAATGGAACGTTTTTTATTTGGCGTATCTGGTTTCTGTTTAAAAAAAGGAAATGTTTTGATCTTTGCATATGTCTTTTATTCAATCTGTCCATCTTTTCCTTGGTCTTCCTCTTACCCCCTATTTTGATGTTCTTAGAATGCTCTTGATGCCATTTCGTCCGGTTTAATTCTAAATGCCTATACCATTCCATTTGTAGATCATATATATATATATATATATATATATATATATATATATATATATTCAAGCTCCTAAAAAACATCAGAAAGAAAGAAACAATCAACATTTGTCGGGCACATCATGAGAAGAGGAAAGTTAGAATACTTGGTTACAACTGGCAAAATGAAAGAAAATAGAGATCGCGGACAACAAAGAGAGAAAATACTGGATAGCTTGGTGTCATGGCATGGAAAACAATCAACAACAGAACTGATACGATGCACTGTGGATAGAAGATTATGGAAGGACATGATCGCCTACGCCAAACGGTATGGCACATGATGATGATGATATTCCAGACACGGTTTAAGTGTCTATACCATTCCATTTGTAGATCATATATATATATATATATATATATATATATATATATATATATATATATTCCAGACATGGTTTAATTCTGATTTCTTCTCTATTTTAACATTTGATACTCTGCCCTTATGCTGTTGAGAACGAGATAAGAGAAGATAAGCATATGGATGTAATTGTGTCCCCTGTTTACACTTGGACGCGTGCAGGTTGTTCTCATCCTCTCTTGTCCCTCGATGTATACCCTATCCCACTTCCTCAATCTGTCTCGTGGTTGTCTATTCTCGAGTCAAGTTGTTGTCCTTGCTCGATGCGTCAACTGTCAAGAGTTGTCGTGCCTGGCTACGATCGGATATCGATCACTGACACCCAGGTTTGGATCGATAGTACTTCACTTGAAGTATTCCTTCTAAACTGTGAATTGCTCTCTTTTTAAACTCCATATCTTCTTGTACCATGAATTTCTTAGTTATTCTGCTATTTACAAGAGTGCACTGTCAATAAGTGCGTGTGATGGAAGGTTTTGACAGAGCTGATTGTACTTGACCAGGTACATAAGTACTTTCTTGTCAACTTACCTGAACGATTTTTTTTTTTCAAGAATTACTTCTCACATACCTCTGTATTATGCTTGTTTGAGTTCGCCCAATGACTAAAGGAATACACCTTCTCATAATCCGCCCTTAAGAGGACGCTGAGTGGGCTTGTCTGCGTTGTGTGTTGGTTTGCAGTAAAACTGTGATATTTGCGCCTTTCGGTCCAACACATCCGACTTCAGTATGTTATTTCTGAACACCGGGTTGTCTTCCCTCTTCGGTTCCTACTCGTTTTGGCCAGACTAGACAGGTTAGTCTGAGACTAGAAGCACCACTCAGAGGTGGAGTAGGGTCTGGATGGCTCTGGTTCACTGATCCTGGCGCAAGCCATCATTTGTGGGTCGCTGACAACGTGCAGCTCTGCTGCTGGGAGGCGACTTTGCCTCCCCTCTGTATTATGACATTACATATATTTATATATATATATATGACATATGACTTTGCCTCTCCTCTATATTATGACATTACATTTCATTGAGTCCTTTGACTCACCGCGTGGGCGGGTCGTATTGGGTTTCCTGACACTCCCCACTTTTACTGGAGAAGTTAGAGCTCGTCTGTTCCCAAGCTATGCTGGAAAACTACTTGTCCTGCCTAAAGGTACTGCAATACTAGGTCTTCTACATCAGAAGAGAAACCACTATCGGAAACACGGCGATTCTCTGCTGTTGCGATAGCAGTTCACAGTCGCTTATGCTCACAAATATAGCATTGTTGTTATTTTTGATATACCTTCCATTCATCATGGCAACACTTAGGAGTCGTAGATTAAGGTGGCTGGGTCATGTAAGAAGAATGGCAAAGAATCGTATTCCAAAACAAATATTGTATGGCGAACTTAAGGATGGAAAGAGACCACAGGACAGACCAGTGTGCTGAGATATACGGGATGTTTGCAGGGCTTCCTTGAGGGAATTCTCTATCAGTGAAAGAAAGTAGGAAAATGTGGTTGCAGATAGTAGCACATAGAAAACAAAAATAATAAAAGGGCACAGCAACAATAGAGGCAGCGTTGATATCAAATTGAGAAGAATAAAGGAGCAAGAAAGGAGACGAAGCCAGGCACCACAAATACATCTTGTTCATTCTGCAGATGGACCTGTCAGTCAATTATTGGCAGATTCAGCCATGAGAGAAGCTGTTCCGCGAAGCAGCATCCTGTACAAGACATTGATATTGTTACCAAACTACTAACTTTGTCACGATTGCTTTCTGCTAATCGTCTATCAAGACGCCAGAGGCCATGTGATCATATTATAATACCAGGAGATGATACGGGCAGGAGCCGATTGATCAGCGAATGTGAGGGAATTAATATGGAGTATGATTCTCGGTGGCTGAGTGGTCATTACGCTTGCTTACTAATCAGAAGGATCGTAGTTCAATTCCCAGAAGTGACGGTTATCATTGTTTGGTGCAACAAGGTTCCGGGGTTCACCCAGTCTATAATAATGGATACCAGATATTTTTTTTTATGGAAAGTGAAGTCGACCTGACGTGATACCGACCGTACCATTAAAAAAATGTGCCGTGGTCATGGGAAAATATGACAAGTAACCCTTAGGAGGTAAAGAAAGAACTATAAATGTACTTTATAGACTATACAAAAGCATTTGACAAAGTAAAGCATGTGGAAATAATTAATATGCGGGAGAAATTAAACATTTATTGCAAGGATATGCGAATCATAAAAAAACGTGTACTGGCAACAAAAAGCAGCTATACGAATTAGCAACCAAACAGGACAATTCAAATATATAAAACAAAGAGTCAGACAAGGCTGTGTTCTGTCGCCGGATTTGTTTTCACTTAACAGCGAAAATATTATGAGATCAATAGTAGACAAAAAAGGAATTTAAGTCAACGGTCAAAGCATACATAATTTGCGATATGCGGATGACACAGTCTTAATAGCAGAGACAGAGAATGAACTACAAGAAATGATAGACATAATAGTAAAAGCAAGCAACAAGAAAGGTCTCAGTCTGAATAGTAAGAAAACAGATGTAATGGTCATATCAAAGAAACAATCATCACCATCATGCAGCATAAAAATAAACAGGACAAATCTGAAACACGTGCAACGTTTCAAATACTTGGGCTCAGTAATAACATCAGATGGAAGATGCAACACAGAAATATAAAGCAGAATAGCTCAGGCCAAAATAGCATTTCAGAAAATGAAAAATATCTTATGCAACAAATTTATGTCAATAGAAGTGAGAAAGAGAGTTCATCGGTGCTATATAGAACCAATTCTGACCTATGGACGCGAATCATGAACAGTAGACAAACAAATGAAAAGACGATTAGAGACCACAGAGATGGGATTTCTCAGAAGAATGTTGAAAGTTTCCTGGACAGCCAAAAAGACCAATGAGGAAATTCTTAAAGAGGCCAACACAAAAAGGGAGCTCCTAAAAAACATCAGAAGAAACAATCAACATTTTTCGGGCACATCATGAGAAGAGGAAAGTTGGAATACTTGGTTACAACTGGCAAAATAAAAGGAAAGAGAGATCGCGGACGACAAAGAGAGAAAATACTGGATAAGCTTGGTGTCATGGCATGGAAAACAGTCAACAACAGAACTGATACGATGCACTGTAGATAGAAGATTGTGGAAGGACATGATCGCCTACGCCAACCGGTATGGCACATGATGATGATGATGAACCCCTACTTCTACTACCCCTACCTGGAATACTCTTTTTTACTTTAATTTTTACCATCTACGACAGGTTGTTTTTGCTATTAATTTAATCTTCTAGATCTCCTCAATTCTCTTGATTTTTTAATTATTTTCCCTATTGTTCTGTTTTCTCACAATCTTCTCCTTTTTATTCTTCTAATTTTGCTCTTTACCTCCTTCATCTTCATTGATTTGGTGACTTCTTCATTTTCTTCTTTATCATCGCATTATTATTTTGTTCCCTTTATCTTTCTTCGCTTGTCCTTTTCTTTTTTTCTTTTCTTTCTCTTCTTTTTTTTTTGTTACTCAGAAGGCAAATAGTAATTATAGTGTTATTACTCTTGACACATTACAGTGACTTCTGTTGTTGTCGTTATTATTACTATTATTATTATTATTATTAGTTTTATTATTACTATTATTATTATTACAATTATTATGATTAGTTCTACTACTATTATTATTATTATTGCAGTGAAGAAAATGAAAGTTTGACCTCCAAAGCATGTCCTGCTGTTTAAAAGAAATGAACATTTACGAATAAGAGACAAATATTGATAAGTACTTCTTCTTCTGAAAGGTGTATACAAGGCTAGAGTCAACTTCTGCTGAGGGGTATATACTAGGCTAGAGTCATCTTCTGCTGAGGGGTATATACTAGGCTAAAGTCATCTTCTTCTGAGAGGTATATACTAGGCTAAAATCGTCTTCTTCTGAGAGGTATATACTAGGCTAAAGTCATCTTCTGCTGAGAGGTATATAATAGGCTAAAGTCATCTTCTGCTGAGAGGTATGTACCAGGCTAAAGTCATCTTCTTCTGAGAGGTATATACTAGGCTAAAGTCATCTTCTTCTGAGAGGTATATACTAGGCTAAAGTCATCTTCTTCTGAGAGGTATACACTAGGCTAAAATCATCTTCTGCTGAGAGGTATATACTAGGCTAAAGTCATCTTCTTCTGAGAGGTATATACTAGGCTAAAGTCATCTTCTTCTGAGAGGTATATACTAGGCTAAAGTCATCTTCTTCTGAGATGTATATACTAGGCTAAAGTCATCTTCTTCTGAGGGTATATACTAGGCTAAAATCATCTTCTGCTGAGAGGTATATACTAGGCTAAAGTCATCTTCTTCTGAGAGGTATATACTAGGCTAAAATCATCTTCTGCTGAGAGGTATATACCAGGCTAAAGTCATCTTCTTCTGAGAAGTATACACTAGGCTAAAATCATCTTCTGCTGAGAGGTATATACTAGGCTAAAGTCATCTTCTGCTGAGAGGTATATAATAGGCTAAAGTCATCTTCTGCTGAGAGGTATATACCAGGCTAAAGTCATCTTCTTCTGAGAGGTATATACTAGGCTAAAGTCATCTTCTTCTGAGAGGTATATACCAGGCTTAAGTCATCTTCTGCTGAGAGGTATATACTAGGCTAAAGTCATCTTCTGTTGAGAGGTGTATACTAGGCTAAAATCATCTTCTGTTGAGAGGTATATATTAGGCTAAAGACAACTTAAGAGAGATATATACTAGACTAAAGGCAACTTATGAGAGATATATACTAGACTAAAGGCAACTTATGACAGGTATATACTAGACTAAAGGCAACTTATGAGAGGTATATACTAGACTAATGGCAACTTATGAGAGGTATATACCAGACTAAAGGCAACTTTTGAGAGGTATATACTAGACTAAAGACAACTTCTGAGAGGTATATACTAGACTAAAGTCAATTTATGAGAGGTATATACTAGACTAAAGACAGCTTAAGAGAAGTATATACTAGACTAAAGTCAACTTATGAGAGGTATATACTAGACTAAAGGCAACTTATGAGAAGTATATATTAGACTAAAGACAACTTATGAGCGGTATATACTAGACTAAAGGCAACTTATGTGAAGTATATACTAGACTAAAGGCAACATATGAGGAGTATATACTAGACTAAAGACAACTTATGAGAGGTATATACTAGACTAAATTGAACTTATGAGAGGTATATACTAGACTAAAGACAACTTATGAGAGGTATATACTAGACTAAAGTCAACTTATAAGAGGTATATACTTGACTAAAGGCAACTTATGAGAAGTATATACTAGGCTAAAGGCAACTTATGAGAAGTATATATTAGACTAAAGACAACTTATGAGCGTTATATACTAGACTAAAGGCAACTTATGTGAAGTATATACTAGACTAAAGGCAACATATGAGGAGTATATACTAGACTAAAGACAACTTATGAGAGGTATATACTAGACTAAATTGAACTTATGAGAGGTATATACTAAACTAAAGACAACTTATGAGAGGTATATACTAGACTAAAGACAACTTATGAGAGGTATATACTAGACTAAATTCAAATTATGAGAGGTATATACTAGACTAAAGACAACTTATGAGAAGTATATGCTAGACTAAAGACAACTTATGAGAGGTATATACTAGACCAAAGCCAACTTATGAGAGGTATATAGAAGACTAAAGACATCTACTGAAAGGTATATACGAGGCTAAAGACATCTACTGAAAGGTATATACGAGGCTAAAGACATCTTCTTCCACAAATTCTGCTCAATCTCCATCATTACAACTGAAAGACCACTTTGATATAAAAATAAAGAGCAGTTCAAATAAAGAACAAAAGAAATTAAAGCACAAGAAAATTATGATTTAAAACTGCTGTGATTGTCACAAGTTACCAGCAAAAATAGACACTTTCCGGTTTGCTTGTTTTAAAATAATGCAAAAGTAACTGGAATTCTTCTCTTTGTGGCAGCCATATCATTACAATAGGTCTTAATACCTGAAATAAACCACTTATTATTTGCATAAATACGGTATCTCCTGGGCGCTTTGTTTTCTCGTAAAAATGTAGGTCAAGATGGAGGAGTCACGTAGATTTATCACATCCGTCATTCTTGTCACAAATGTTTCACTTTCAATTTATCACACAGAGTGGTGTATGTTACTTCCAGGTACCCCATCTTAAAATATAAGTCGGTTAATTTAAATTATTTTGTGCCCGCCTAGAATGCTAAGTAATACCTTTTCCCTTAACGGAGTTTTCTTTTGCTAGCTGGTGGAGTACAGATGACCTGTGAGCTTTTAGAACTGAAGGAATTTTTTATTTATTTATTTTTTCGTCAGTTTTGACCTCTGACAAGGTCCATAGAGAATAGGAAACTAATTTTGCGCGTTAATCCATTTTTCCCTGGCAGCCGTGTGCACAGGAGTCCCTCGCCGCACAGGCAGATAACTTCGTCTTCGGAGGTACTCATATTTTTTTCTGTCGATGTGTAATTGACGTTTCAAGCCAGGCCTCGCTGCTGAGACCATGGGTGGTTGCCTCAGAGAGAAATCATAAATAAAAATCCCAACTGGATTTAAGCCGGGATTTGAACGCACAACCTCTCTGATTCGAGGCCGGCGCCTTGCCTCGAGACCAACCAGTCCCCCGAGGCATTATTTTAAAAGTAATTGCAAGCCATACTTACTGTCAAGTTGCACATTTAAGAGCACTGATATCAATGTTACGTGCGACCAGGGGTTCAGAGGCCTGGTGTATTATGATTTTCTTACGTTGGATCGTTCCGGAAAACTCCTTTTTTTAAAATGAAGTATACAAACGCTGTTGATCAAGTTTGTCTGGAAATCATCATCATCATCATCAGGTTGCATGTCCTTTGTAGAACGTTGCATTCACCACAGCCGCTCAGAAAGAATATCTGTCTCTAGCCAGATCTCCCACAGAACGTTACATTCACCACAGCCCATCTGAAAGAGTCTCTGTCTCTAGCCAGATCTTCCACAGAACGTTACATTCACCACAGCCCATCTGAAAGAGTCTCTGTCTCTAGCCAGATCTCCCACAGAACGTTGCATTCACCACAGCCCATCTGAAAGAATCTATGTCTCTAGCCAGATCTTCCACAGAACGTTGCATTCACCACAACCCATCTGAAAGAGTCTCTGTCTCTAGCTGGATCTCCCACTTCATCTATTTCCAAATTTAAGGCCTCTGATTTAACAAAAATTTGAATTGGAAATCGGTTAGAAATAGTTTTCTGTTAAGAGCTATCTTCTGTTGTTCTGTCTAATATTTTCTCTTGTTTCTTTCTAGCATTCACCCGACGTCTAATCCTTTAGGTAGTCCTCTACCTCATTCGTTCCTTTAAGGTCGTTCAGTGAGTGTAGATACGTTATACTTTAGTTTGCAGCAAACCTGTAATTTTTCCAATGGAGCAGCGATAGCTCAGTAGTTAGTGAAGTGGACTACAAAGGACAAGAGGTCGGGTTCAATACTGACCGACGGCTTCCAGGTTCACCCAGCCTTAAATGGGCACCAGATTTTTTTTTCTGTGAAAGTAAATCGGCACGGGCGTAATACCGACCAGATTACCCCAAAAATCATGTGTTCAAGGTATGTAAAAAGTATGGTCACTAACACCATATTCCCTAAATGCCACTTGGCGTGACAGGGCTCTTTACTTTGCTTATTTATTAACTTCTATGTAATATATATAATGTACAAGTATTTACATGAACTACTGACTACTATTAATATCCAATGCCCAAATTTCTCTCCTACCTCTTTTCTTTTCTTTAAATTTTTGCATGTTCGTATATTGTATGTGCTCCACGCAGAAGGCTATAACTGGTCGCAAAGTCGGCTCCCTTTATGCCGCCCTCCTTTAGCCCAACGCAGTAACTATAACTCTCTTCCAATTGGTTGATAACAATTGTTTTCCTTATCATCAGGTTTATCTCAGCCGAATAACTTTGCATATCCCACCGTCCTTGACCGAACCATCTCACACATATCACACACCAAAAGCAACACACCACAGCAACCAAAAATTCTTATCTACTTTCTTTGTATTCACATGATAAGTCTGGGGTGGGGTGTGGCATGTTCTCGTGCAGCATATATCACCACATGAAACAACATATATTTCGTGGCTAAATGATTATAGCTTCAGATCCTTTCTCTCCTTCCCTCTCTCTCTCTCTCTCTTTCTCTTTGTGTCTGTGTGTGTGTATTTATCTACCTGTATATCGTTCCTTGGGAAGTAAAGAATAGTGACAATGTGACCTGCCAGGCATGGCGTAAGAGGCGACTAAGGAGGTTGATCGATGGCTTGACAAACTTCATTGTAAAAAGTATTGTTATGGAAACAGCGCCATATATTTTAGAAGCAGTGATCTCTGCAATATGTGCCATTTTGGCACGCAAGGTTTCTGTTTTTGAGATTGTGGTTCTGCCCTATGTGCCGTCTTCGGCTCGAAAGAACAATAGGTACCGTTCCGGGAGACCGCATGCGCAGGTAAATGCAATAAAAGGTGATAAAACCAAAACTAGGGATATACTTTGTTGTGTAGCCGTGCTTTCCCTGTTGTTGCTTATACTTGATCACAATAATTTCCTAGTAGTTGTAGTTAGTCTCGAAGGTCCCAGTATCACTGCAAACGAATTAAAATTAATACATTTTCAAACGCTCGCACCAATGGAATCATTCGAAATTAAGATATCATCTCATTGAAGGATCCAAACAAAGAAAGACAGCTGCAGTCCCCATCATAGCTGCTACAGCACACGCCATAAAACATAAGGCGAAACGGCACCGAAAGTGAACGCAGCCGAACTGTCCTTCGTCACACGATATCATCATTCATCGCAAGCAATCGGAATATCGAAACACGATCCGGATGAAAAACACATCGCACGGTGTGCACAGAGCACTAAACTCAGTAGCTCCGGCAGCAAGCCGGACTTTGAATGTGAGGAAACTGCAAAAGGAATAATTTTCTGAGAGAGCCTCAACGATTCCCGCCGCCTTTTCGCCATATCGACCGGAAGTCACTTATTTCCTAGTACTTAATTACAGACAAGAAAAAAAGTCATGAAAAGTTTAATTCCAACAAGTGACAAAATATACATGGAAAACAAACCAGTAGAAGAGATCGATCACTTTATCTATCTTGGAAGTCACATTGATCGAGAAGGGGATACGAGCAAAGAAATTAGAATCAGACTGGCTAAAGCAGCAATGTCTTTCAGAAGCCTTGAAAAGTTGTGGAAATCAAAACTCATTAGCACAAACACAAAACTTAGGCTATTCAAATCAAATGTACTATCAACCCTTACGTATGCGTGTGAAAGCTGGAAAACAACAAGAGATATAGAAACAAAGTTGAACGCATTCGAAAATAAATGTCTAAGGAAAATACTTGGTATAGAATGGAACGAATTCAAAACAAACGAGGAAATTAGAGAAATCGCCAATCAACCACTAATATCTTCAGTAATAAAGAAAAGACGATGGTCATACGTTGGACATGTGATGAGAAGAGATAATAATCGAATAGCAAAGCAAGCCCTCATATGGGAAACAACAGGTAAAAGAAAAAGAGGAAGACCCACGGAGACACTGAGAAGAACATTGATGAGAGAGGCAAGAGCAGCAGGAATCGGCTCCCTCAATGAGATAGAACTGCTTGCACAGAACAGAGAC
Organism: Megaustenia siamemsis; assembly: GCA_032433765.1. NCBI lineage: Eukaryota > Metazoa > Mollusca > Gastropoda > Stylommatophora > Ariophantidae > Megaustenia > Megaustenia siamemsis. Next base: position 61,177,914 of record JAVIAB010000088.1, read on the forward strand.
AGATGGCGAGATTTGATAAAATATCTTTAAAAGAAAACTGCTAGAACAAAAATTCATATAGGAGAAGGTGTATCTTGGTCTACGCCCTATGGGCCGGTTACGGCTCGAAAGGTCAATAGATAGATAGAATTACAGACAGTATATAAAAGGCGGGTGGCCGATTCGATGAGCCGTTACGAACGAAACGAATAGAACTGTGGTTCAAACCCCTGTAGTGTCAAATTCTATTATTCTATTCTATTCTATTCTATTCTATTCTATTCTATTCTATTCTATTCTATTCTATCCAGGGAACCAGTCTACTGCAGTCAGGAATTTCCAGTATCCGCCAAACCACTGTCACAGAACTTCCCAAAATGCATCGGTAAATTCTGTTGACAAGGTCGCTCCGTGCACATCCTACCAGTCTGAACAGGGGACGATTCCAAACTCTCCATACTCGGGTCTAACGACATGCGTGGCTGGTAACTGTGGCTTTATTCTTATTCTCCTCTCACCTATGGGTTGTCCCTGTATTCATGTAGGTCAAATGTTGTTTCTATCGGGGGTGAAATACAAATTCTAACCCGAACATTTCACGGCCAGCGACTGCTCATGACAATCGGCTGTTATTAGCCGGTCCCACATTCTACCCCCATATACACGCAAATAATGCAGAGCTACTGTAATGCTGGTTGCCAAGAGCAAGTGGCGGGGTGTAACGTACGCTCCTTACAATTATTGGTGACAACTTTAACAAAAGAACAACAAAACAAAATCATGACTTTACAGCCTACAAGCGACCTTCTCCAGAAGACAAGAACAACACAAATAAAGAAAGAAAGAAAGAAAGAAAGAAAGAAAGAAAGGAAGGAAGGAAGGAACAAAGAAAGAAAGAAAGAAAGAAAGAAAGATAGAAAGAAAGGAAGGAAGGAAGGAAGGAAGGAACAGAGAAAGAAAGAAAGAAAGAATGAAAGAAAGAAAGGAAAAGAGAAAGAAGCTTAAAAGGTATGGAACTATTTATGTATTTATCGACACATTCTATCTATCGGCTCATTATTACATATGTGTGTGTGTGTGTGTGTGTGTGCGTCCTTTTGTGTGTGTGTGTAGAGCTAAAACACTAGAATGTCGATGGTTGCCTTCTGATGATCAGATTGCCATCATTGAAAAACTTTAAAAGTAGCTTCATACCGCCTCAGAGATAGTAATTCCTACATGTTTGCAAGTCGCCATTGACCAGTGGTCAGTGGTTTTCTGAAGATGAGAGCTAGAGTTTATTCTTTTTCAAGACAAGCTTCAAATGTCATGCAATCTTAAATAACATCCTAGAAGTTGTATGTGGAATATATGTGGCCTGGTGTTGTAAAAGAAAAAAAAAAAGTAAAGTTCCCCCCCCCCCTCAAGCCAAGTGGCGTATAGGGAATATAGTGTTAGTGACCATAAATCTTACAGACCTTCGGCACATGATTTTTGGGGTAATGTGGTCGGTATTACGCCCGTGCCGCTTTGCTTTTCCAGCTCACTAACCACTGAGCTATCCGCGGCTCCCGGTAGAATGTTGTTTCCCACGTATGGACTCAACAGTGACAAGTTTCGGGCCCCACTGGCCTGGTGTTGTGCTGGTCACATTAACCAAAGATTGTGTCGGAAATCAAAGAAACACATCTTTCTTTCTTTCTTTCTTTCTTTCTTTCTTTCTTTCTTTCTTTCTTTCTTTCTTTCTTTCTCTTTCTTTCTTTCTTTCTTTCTTTCTTTCTAACTTTCTTTCTTTCCTTCTTTCTTTCTTTCTTTCTTTCTTTCTTTCTTCCTTCCCTTCTTCCTTCCTTCCATTCTTTATTTCTTTCCTCCTTCCTTCCTTCCTTCCTTCCTTCCTTCCTTCCTTCCTTCCTTCCTTCCTTCCTTCCTTCCTTCCTTCCTTCCTTCCTTTATTTCTTTCTTCCTTTCTTACTTCCTTTATCTCTTCCTTCCCTTCTTTCTTTCTTCCTTTCTTCCTTCCTTTCTTTCTTTCTTCCTTTCTTTAATTTATGTAGATCCATCATTGTTTAACTCTTGCTGCATCACTTTGTACTTCCATCCCATGTTTGATAATACAAGATCTTAACACGGTACACAAATTGCGCTTCATCAGCAACGGTTCCCAGATTTCACACACATTTCTGTTTAATAGCAACAAAATTATGAATCTATCTGAAATAGGACTTGTCAAACATCCCAGTTCTGTTATTGTCCTTGTGTAGAGAAAACACGCGCTGCACGACCTGAGATTCAACATAGCAGCAAGGTCAACGACCTACAGCGTGGTCAAGACCTCGCTACACCTTCCAATTTATACTCTCAGATAACAGCCTGTGTTAAGTATCCGAGCCATTATCACTTATATCCTATCAAGCTTGCCCGCTGAAGGGGTTTTCCAGGAAGCGCCCAAACCTTGTGACGTCTTGAGCTGTGCAATGAAATAGCCGATAAGCTCGCAGATAGTGAGTGTGGTGGCTTTACTCTGGTCAAAGAGGGCATCATCAAGTTTGTTCTTCATTTCTTAAGAAAAGAGGAGGGGAATGGATGTGATGTACATATATTGAGAGAATGAGGAGTCTAAAGGTGGAAAAGGGATCTGGTCGATCCGGTGTAAAAAGTAAAAAAGTAAAGAGCCCCCGTCACGCCAAGTGGCGTATAGAGAATATGGTGTTAGTGACCATACATTTTACAGACCTTCAGCACATGATTTTTGGGGTAATGTGATCGGTATTACGGCCGTGCCGCTTTTCTTTTCCAGAAGAATATCCGGCACCCATTTAAGGCTGGGTGAACCCGGAAGCCGTCGGTTGGGATCGAACCCTACCTCTTGTCCGTTGTAGTCCAGGTCACTAACAACTGAGCTATCGCGGCAGTGTGATGGTATCCACTGGATGACCACTCTCTGGAAGTTATTGCACAGTTGGTCTGGGGAAGTTCTTCTATGGATCTTTGCTTCCGAATTTCCACTTGTTCCTGGATTATTTTTTCCTCTTTTCGTCTCGTAGCCTGACACTTCCATGTAGTCTATTCTTACTGCCAGTCTGTTTAACAATTGAAATCTTTGATGTTCAGTATAATTATTTACACGAATTAACCATGCTATTTTTTAAACCCTTTTTTCCTTGTTTTTTTTAAAAGTCCACCCCTTTTTCCCGGCACAAAGTGTTACCAACTCGCAGACAGAGTGACTCCCCCTTGTTTTAGGTCTGTTGTTGAAGCGAAATAAAACAACCATAATTTACACCTGTTTTCAAAACGAAACCAAACAAGGCCCAAATGTATATACACCATTAAGTCAATGCGACAGACTGACATGAACTCATGCATTTAACATTTATTTAACATTTCTCATTTAAATAAATCCAACGTTTCAACGGTAAAGCATTGTCAACAACCAAGAAATAATGCAGCAAAACTATTATCAAAGAGGTAAACATGTACATAACTTCTGTTTCTTGTTTATACTTATGTTTATTTTAAAAAAAATAATAAAATATACAGGTCCTTGAAAAGGGAGGGTCTGCATATATTATTTGAATGCGTTGATGGGTATACAGCAGAATAAACATCTCAAGACTTAGGCAATAGAAAGATTCATGGTCATGAAATATGCCGAGATCTGAGATATAAGATCAGAAATGAAGAACTGACAAAAAAGCTAGGAATAGCCCCCGCCATAGAATATATAAAGAAACAACAGATAAAATGGTTTGGTCACGTGACAAGGCAGAAAGATCAAAACACAACACAACGAACCTTAAATAAACGTTGTGAGAACACCAGACCCATGGGTCGACCACGAAAAAGATGGATCGATGAAATATTAAAAGCACTAGGAAACATAACAGCCGCAGAGGTGAACAGAAGGGCAAAAGAGCGAAAATTATATCTTCCCTCGACGCTGAAAGGCAAATGAGGAAGGAAAGAAGAAGAAGAATAAAATGCTGGGAAGAGAAGATGCTGGGTGGTATTTTAGTAAAGCTTAAAGAGTTAATGGTAGACCTATAGATAGGTCATTGGCACTTTTCTGGGATGTGGCAATAACAATATGGTCTGGCCAGGTGTGTGTGGAGAGGGAAGGCAACCCTGTAATCTAAAACACCACGCAGATGTCGGATGTCTTGAAGTTCGTGTGGCTCCCGGAGCCTCTCCGGTGAGGGGCGAAAAGAAAATAGCCACGGTGACCTGAAACGCATGACGTAAGAGGCAACGAAGGAGGCTTGGAATCACCATCTATGTAGTCGAATAGTACATGCACTGAGCAGTCTTGTCAACACAGCGGATATGGGGGATTCCAGACTGCAATGAAACTGGAACAAAGGATAGAATAGAATATAATCTTGTTATAACGCTAACAATTCTTATTTTTTATTATCTGCCTGGGCACGGAATATGAAAATAGTGCTTTACCCAGTCGCACTATTCCCCTCTCGACTTCGTTTCAAGGATTTCCAAAGGAGGTACGTAGTCCATACGTTCTGAATTGAAAGAAGGTGCAGGAGATGCCAGAAAGAAGGTGCAGGAGATGCCAGAAAGAAGGTGCAGGAGATGCCAGAAAGAAGGTGCAGGAGATGCCAGAAAGAAGGTGCAGGAGATGCCAGAAAGATGGTTAACGCCGTCTACTGCCTTAGGGTCACTCCCTCCGGATTTTTACTCTTGGTAAAGTAAAGTACGAGACTTGTACCGGCGTTTTAGCACGCGAGTTTCCACCCATATGTGCTCGGCCGCCTATCCAGAAATGTTCGGAGATTTCTGGATAGTGTCGCTTCAAGCATCGAAACTCACGATGCGAGGCGACATTCCTCACCTTCCCAGGGTAATACCCTGGCATCCATTTCTGCCAATGGCTGGGTCGACCGTGGGGGTATTTTTTTTTCCCAACCACGAGTACAATTCACACTGCTCTCAGCGGGAATCGAACACGGGTTGTCCGAATGTCGGTAATCCAGTCGGGTGGTTTTCCCAAATAGGGTACCGAATCCGCCCACTCTGGGTGTACTCCCATAACCTTCGATTCTAACTAGAATCTAGTCCACAAGGCAGTGGAGAGTTTTGTGGTCGAAGTTTCCCTTCTTCTAGACGGGTTACCAGCCAAGGTTTACGAGTCCCGTCTACCAGGAATTTTTTTTTCCATACGATATGTGACTAATTCAAATTGTGATTTCGGATTCTCTAATAAAGGCTGCTGTCTATTTCAGGATTTTGTGCACAATATAGTTTTTATCTTCCAGGGGAGTGGCCAGAGTTGTCTCCTCTCTGTGTGCTAGGTGGCAGGCTTGTAGAATGTGTGTTACCGTCATATCTGCTAGGGTGCCACGGCACGGACAGGTGGTACCTGTCTAAAGTCTGGACTAAATGTGATGTCTCATTTTGTTTTTATTTTCCCTGATACTTGCCTGCTTGTGTTAGTCCGATGATTAAAGGAATACACCTCCTCATCGTCCGCCCTTAAGAGGACGTTAAGTGGACCTGTCTGCTTGTGTTGTGGTTTGCAGTTTAACTGTGATATTTGCGCCTTTCAGCCCAACACATCCGACTTCAGCGTGCTATTTTTGAGTACCGGGTTGTCTTTCCTCTTTGATCCCCGCTCGCTTGGCCAGACTAGACAGGTTAGTCTGTTACTGGAGGCACCAAGGAGAGGTGGAGTAGGTTCTTGATGGTTCTGGTTCTCCGATCCTATCGCAAACCATCAGCTGTGGGTCGCTGACAACTTCCAGCTCCGTTGATGTGAGGCCTTCGCCTCCGTTTTGTTCCTGATGAAAGAGATGAGAGTAAAGATGGGCACATCCAGAAACCAGCGACTCAGTGGGCGCATAAAAAGACATATTAACCAACACATAACTGGAGTCGTCTGCCCCTGGACGCTGCGAGAAAAGCTAAGGAGGCGATCAGAGCTGCTATCAAAGTAAAAAGTAAAGAACCCCCATCACGCAAAGTGGCGTATAGGAAATATGATGTTAGTGACGATAAATTTTACAGACCTTCAGCACATAATTTTTGGGGTAATGTTGTAGGTATTACGCCCGTGCCGCTTTACTTTCCCAGAAAAAAATCAGGAACCCATTTAAGACTGGGTGAACCCGGGAGCCGTCGGTTGGGATCGAACCCTACCTCTTGTTCTTTGTAGTCCAGTTGACTAACCACTGACTGAGCTCCAATGAACCGCCATAATGATGACCCACTAATAACTCAATGATAAATTGGTCTTTCCTGGAGATTTGGGGATACCCATTCTCTTTATTGCGTTTTCGGTGGTCCTGTTTCCATAGAGGTCAAGGTAAGGTACGAGACTTGAATCGGCGTCATAGCACGCGAGTCTTCACCCATATGTGCTCGGCCGCCTATCCTGAAGTGTTCGGAGACTTCTGGATAGTGTCGCTTCAGGCATCGAAACATACAATGCGTGGCGGCAATCCTCACTTTCCCAGAGTATTATACCCTGGTACCCGTTTCTGCCAGCGGCTGGGTCGACGACGGGGATATTTTTTATTTCCAAACATGAGTTCAACACACTCTGCTTCCAGCGGAAATCGAACACGGGATGTCCGAACGTTGGTAGTCCTGTCGGGTTGTTTTTCCAAGTAGGCTACCTAGACCCCCTGTTTCTATTTTGAATTGTAGTTGTAGTTGTAGTAAGTTGTAGTTAGTCGAAGGCCCCGGTATCACTGCAAACGAATTAAAATCCGCCATTAAAAAAATGGCTGCTGCAGTCCCAATCATTGCAGTTACAGCACACGCCAACAGATATGAAGCGTAACCGCACAAAAAGTGAACGCAGCCAAACGGTCCTCCGTCAAACGATATCATGATTCATCGTAAACAATCGGAATATCGAAACACGATCCGGATGAAACACACAGCTCACGGTGTGCACATTTTTAAATTGTATCATCTATTTAACGATATATTTGACTTTATAGCTGACTTAAATAGTTTTGTAATTTCGCGCCTTCGTATTTGAGTTCATCTGCTACATTCAGAATAAATTAGAGTATCCACACCTTCTAGTTTCTTGTCCTGTAAGGTTAATTTGTCTAGTTTTAACTGTGGTTATGATTATTCTAAGAACTTTCGTTTTTCTTTGTTTAAGCACATGCCTGTTTGTGCTAATATTTATTTTTGTTTCATTTTCTTCTTGGACCGAAAACAGCACAAAGGAGGGAAATAACAGTTCTCAACGATTGACGATCTTGTGCTAGTTCTTGTAGTTCTTGTAGTTCTTGTAGTTCTCGTAGTTCTTGTAGTTCTTGTAGTTCTTGTAGTTCTTTGTTGTTTCTTAGTCCCATGGTTGAGCCTTCTCTAATAATTGTTCTGCGTAGCGGTTCTCTTGGTCTGCATTGTTTTCTTTTACCTGATGGCTTCCATGTGGATTCCTGACGGGAAGTCTGTCTTCATTCATTCTCAGCACACGACCGATGTATTTCCAACGCCTTCTTATACAGCTCGACACGTACTTGTTATGATTCGTCTCTTATCAATTCGTTTGAAATGTATTCTTTTTTTAACTTTTGTTTGAGATTCTATGTAAACATTTGTTCTCCTAGACATTTAATTTCTTATCTAAAGTCTTAATTGATTTCAAACTTTCACACATCCATATGTTAGCACTGGTATCACACAGGAGTTGAACAATCTAAGTTTTGCTTGCTTATTGAGTAGTTTGGATCTCCAGATGTTAGTCAGTTTGTTACAAACTTTTGATCATAGTGAAATGCTGATATTACAAACTCCCTCTTCTATTGGACTGCATACGCTACAGTGGTAGTAGTAGCCTCCGTCAGTCATAGTTGACTATGGATTTTTCAGCGCCGCTAGAAATGTTATTTTTTCTTTTCTTTTCTTTCGTTGTGTATTCTCTTTTTCTATGAATCTGTCTGCTTCTTTTTTTATGTGAACCTTTATAGTGTGTTTTCAGAGATTGTGGTCTGCAGCTAGGTCTTCCCATGCTGCAGGGTTTATGTTCAGAGTCTTCATGTCGCATATACACACATCTACAAATCGAAGTTTTGGGCGCCCCCTAGTTCTTTTGCCATCTGCCAGTTGTCCGTAGAGTATATCTTTCGGTATGCGGCCATCTTTCATACGGTGTACATGGCCATTGTTTGAGCAGCGTGTAGATATTCGGGAGGCCTGTGCAAGTCATGACCTCCACGTTTGTCATTTTATTCTTCCAGGCGATACCAAGAATACGGCGCAGACATCGCATATGGAATGCATTTAGCCTTCTCTCTTGCTTTACATATGTTGTCCAAGATTCGCTGCCATACGCTACATATGGCGTTATAATTTTACAAACATATATATATATATATATATATATATATATATATATATATATATATATATATATAGTCGGAAAAATCGGTGACGCATTACAGAAAATAGCTTCACTTTACTCAACATATCTGGTTGATCTAATAAAGTCACCTATAATGGCCCACATAAGCCTGCTATTTTTGGTGTAATTTATGAACCACAAGCAGGCTTCTGATGTGGTTTTGTTCTTTTGATCGTCAACCGGAGAGGCGATGACCTTAACGCCCTTTAGCGTTTGCTTGAAGTAAAGAACTTTCCCCCTCCCAAACTTTTTCTTTGATTAGGTTCATTCTCGATAAAGTATGCGTGGCCGCTGGTGAGAATTGGAGTAAATGTCCATTGCGTGTGTTGAGAACTGTTAGTTTTGTGTATTTTGGTTTTGGCTGGCTGGTGTTTGATTGGTTAGTAGATGCTTGCCTGTTTGTTTAATTGCTAGTTTGTAAGTTAGTTAGTTGGCTGGCTTGATGGTTGGCTGCTTGTCTGGCTGGTTGGTTGTTTAGTTGGATGATCTGCTGGTTGGTAAGTTCGTTGGCTGGTTGGTGGGTTGCTTGTCTGGCTGGTTGGTTGTTTAGTTGGATGATCTGCTGGTTGGTAAGTTAGTTGGCTGACTGGATGGTTGGCTGCTTATCTGGCTGGTTGTTTGTTTAGTTGGATGATCTGCTGGTTGGTAACCTAGTTGGCTGGTTGGTGGGTTGCTTGTCTGGCGGTTTGGTTGTTTAGTTGGATGATCTGCTGGTTGGTAAATTAGTTGGCTGGTTGGTGGATTGCTTGTCTGGCTGGTTGGTTGTTTAGTTGGATGATCTGCTGGTTGGTAAGTTAGTTGGCTGATTGGTAGGTTGTATAGTTGGATGATCTGCTGGTTGGTAAATTAGTTGGCTGGTTGGTGGGTTGCTTGTCTGGCTGTTTGGTTGTTTAGTTGGATGATCTGCTGTTTGGTAAATTAGTTGGCTGGTTGGTGGGTTGCTTGTCTGGCTGTTTGGTTGTATAGTTGGATGATCTGCTGGTTGGTAAATTAGTTGGCTGGTTGGTGGGTTGCTTGTCTGGCTGTTTGGTTGTTTAGTTGGATGATCAGCTGGCTGGTAAATTAGTTGGCTGGTTGGTGGGTTGTTTGTCTGGCGGTTTGGTTGTTTAGTTGGATGATCTGCTGGTTGGTAAATTAGTTGACTGGTTGGTGGGTTGCTTGTCTGGCTGTTTGGTTGTATAGTTGGATGATCTGCTGTCTGGTAAATTAGTTGGCTGGTTGGTGGGTTGCTTGTCTGGCTGTTTGGTGGTTTAGTTGGATGATCTGCTGGCTGGTAAATTAGTTGGCTGGTTGGTGGGTTGCTTGTCTGGCTGTTTGGTTGTATAGTTGGATGATCTGCTGGTTGGTAAATAAGTTGGCTGGTTGGTGGGTTGCTTGTCTGGCTGTTTGGTTGTTTAGTTGGATGATGTGCTGGCTGGACTACCATGGAGCGCCATCCCGCTCTGTCCCTTGCTTTGATGGTGCAGGTTGTCATAGACCGACCTGCCCATCTTTTGATGTTACTCGTCATGTTAGTCTTGGTCTGCCTCTGCCTATTTTACCTTATATTTTCCCTTCGAAGATTACTTCTAGTAGGCTGCCACGTGTTTTAACAACCCCCAAAAATCTAATATGTCTTGTTTGAATAGTATTTATTAGTTCTCTTTTTATTTTCATTTGTTTTTAGATTTCATCACTTCTTTTCTTATCTTTGCATGCAATTCTTCCTATTCTTCTCTAATTGGATGGTGTACTGGTTAGTAAGTTAGTTGGTTGTGTGGCTGGTTGGTTGAATAGCTCGCTGGTTGGTTAACTGGCTGGCATGATAACTGGCTGGTTTGTAACCAGTTGGCTAGCTTTATAATTGATTCGTTATTCTGCCACTGTTTATATGGTCTCTATCGGACTTTTGCAACATCTTAGTATGTCAAAGGGCGTATCTACGTATCTATGATTGGGCGTATCTTCTGTCTAAATCTGAAGCAAGGGGAAAGAACTAACACTTCGATATGTAACATAACCTAGCAAAAATTATCAGCTCCAAGATACTATAGCCAAGACAGGCAAACCTTTTCTTTATTCTCTCCCACAAAGTGTCTACTGGTTGCGTTGAATGTATCATGTACAAACGAATTAAAATCCCTAATTGCTCAACCGCCCGTGCCAGTGGAAGCATCTGAGTTACTATCTCATCTCCCAAACAAAGAAAGGTAGCTGTAAACCCCATCATAGCAATCTCAGCACACGCCAAAAAACATAAGGCGAAACCGCACAGAAAGTGAACACAGCCAACTGTTCCCTGTCATACGATATCATCATTCATCGTAAACAATCGGAATATCGAAACACGATCAAAACAGATGAAACACACAGCTCCCAGTGTGCACAGAGCACTTAACTCAGTAGCTCCTGCAACAAACCGGACTTGGAATATGAGGAAACTGCAACAAGGAACACTTTTCAGATATAGCCACCAAATTTGATATGGAGATCCAGCGAGTGACGTAGAGCCCCTGTGGTATTACCTCAGCATAGTAATAATGTCTTTTTTTATCTGTCCTTATTTAAATCTCATTTTAGCAAATTGTTCTTGATTAGTATGTTTATTTATTTTTGTTTGTTTGTTTGTTTTATCTGGTCTGACTACTGAAGCTTTGAAAAGAACGGAAGTCTTGGAACTTTAAAATAAAAACTATCTATCTCTTTGTATGTCTGTTTGCTTTGTTGTTTGTGCAGAAAATACTGAAAACAGAGTGTTAATTCAGGTGAGAATTTATCAGGGAACCGGCAAACAATTGCAGTGCTGCGGTAAAGCTGGTAGCAAGGAGTCAGCAGTGGGGTGTAAATTTACACTCCTATAAGGTATGCTGACAGCTTTACAAAAAAGGAACACAACAAAAATACTGACGTTTCGGCATACATGCGGCCTTCTTCAGGAAACAAGAACAACATCAACAAACAAGGAAATAAGAAAAATTCTACTACATATTTTACTGACATATTTTACTGACATATTTTACTGACATATTTTACTGACATATTTTACTGACATATTTTACTGACATATTTTACTGACATATTTTACTGACATATTTTACTGACATATTTTACTGACATATTTTACTGACATATTTTCACGAATTATATATCCTTGCTCTATGGTATGTAGCACATCTATTTCTCCACATGTCCCTCTGTTTACTTCTACCTCGACTCACCTGTTCGATCATCCTAGATGTAGTACAGTTTTTCTGTTTTTCATTGTTTGTTGATGTTCTTCTTGTTTTCTGAAAAAGGCCACATGTAGGCCGAAACGTCAGTATTTTGTCGTGTTGCTTTTCTGTAAAGCTGTCACCATACCTTGTTGGAATGTAAGTTACACCCCACTACTGGCTCTCTTATAGTTTATCTTTTTTTGTAAATCTGTCCTCATACCTTATTGGAACGTAGTTACACCCCCACTACTGACTCCCATATAGTTGATCTTTTTTGTAAATCTGTCCTCATACCTTATTGGAGTGTACGTTATACCCCCACTACTGACTCCCTTATAGTTGATCTTTTTTGTAAAACTATCACCATACCTTATTGGAGTGTACGTTATACACCCACTACTGACTCCCTTATAGTTTATCTTTCTTGTAAAACTATCACCATACATTATTGGGATGTACGTTACACCCCACTCCCTTATATTTTATCAAAGAAATGAAAAGTGCACGTTTCGTGCTACCCAGGCCACTTTATTCGTGGACCACCAAGACTGCCATGCGTGGTTTAGCTCAGTGATTCCGTTACTGGTCATTGATTTGAGGAACCAATAAAACAAGACCACTGGCTAGCAGTTATGGGTCTATGAATTTTATTGGGCCTCAATGGCTAGAGCATAAACTTAAGAGAACAGCGAACTTTGAACTTTGCCATATAGCACAAAGCCCCGGTTGTTGTTTATTAGCCTCCATTTCTGACATATTCTTGATATCGCCCGGAAGGACAAAGTGGCAGACGTGGAGGTCCTCATATTCACAGGCCTCCCGAACATCTACACGCTGCTCAAACAACGTAGCTTACGCTGGCTTGGCCACGTACACCGTATGAAAGATGGTCGCATACAAAAAAAAACATACTTTATGGACAACTAGCAGATGGCAAAAGAACTAGGGGGCGCCCAAAACTTCTAATTATTTTACGAGTGTAAACATGACATGAAGACTCTGAACATAAAATCTGCAGCCTGGGAAGACATAGCTGCAAACCAAAATCTTTGCAAACACATTATAATGCTCCAATTGAGGGTAATAGCAGACCTTTTCATAGAGCAAAAAAAATATACACGGCGAAAGTAAAGAAAACATACTTCCTAGGGTAACAACCCATAGTCAGCTATGACTGACGGTCAACTATGACAACAATTTCTTGTTCCTGTTTATAGAGATAAAATAATCCTAATAATTTCTTGTTCCTTCTGACAGGTTGTATGAAGCGTATATGGCGCCTTGAATGAGGTTTCCAATCGCAACTTGGTGCTCTCCAGTCAACCCGGCAGATAAAGAAATCGGTATCTACCTAACAGAATTGGTGAACGCACAATCCACATCACGTCTAAATGATGCCGCTTAGTAAGGTAATATTATCTTCTTCTTCTACTTCTTCCTTATTCTCCTTATTCTTTTTCCTTATTCTTTTTCCTTCTTCTTTCTCCTTCTGCTTCCTCTTTTTCCTTCTTCTTCTTCCTTCTTCTTCCTCTTTTTCCTTCTTCTTCTTCTTCTCCTCCTTCTTTTTCTTTCTTCTTCCTTCTTCTTCTTCCTTCTTCTTCTTTCTTTGTCTTCTACTTTTCGTTCTTCTTTTTCCTTCTTCTTCTTTCTTCTTCGTCTTCTTTCTTCTTTCTTCTCCTTCTTCCTTCTTCTTCCTTCTTCTCTTCTTCTTTCTTCTTTGTCTTCTTTCTTCTTTCTTCTCCTTCTTTCTTCTTCCTTCTTCTCCTTCTTCTTCTTTCTTCTTTGTATTCTTTCTTCTTTCTTCTCCTTCTTTCTTCTTCCTTCTCTTCCTTCTTCTTCCTTCTTCTTCCTTCTTCTTCCTTCTTCTTCCTTCTTCTTCCTCCTTCTTCTTCTTCCTTCTTCTTCCTTCTTCTTCCTTCTTCTTCCTTCTTCTTCCTCCTTCTTCTTCTTCTTTTTCTTCCTTCTTCTTCCTTCTTCTTCCTTCTTCTTCCTTCTTCTTCCTTCTTCTTCCTCCTTCTTCTTCTTCTACCTTCTTCTTTCTTCTTCTTCCTTCTTCTTCCTTCTTCTTCCTCCTTCTTCTTCTTCCTTCTTCTTCCTTCTTCTTCCTTCTTCTTCCTTCTTCTTCCTTCTTCTTCCTCCTTCTTCCTTCTTCTTCCTCCTTCTTCTTCTTCTTTTTCTTCCTTCTTCTTTCTTCTTCTTCCTTCTTCTTCCTCCTTCTTCTTCTTCTTTTTCTTCCTTCTTCTTTCTTCTTCTTCCTTCTTCTTCCTTCTTCTCCTTCTTCTTTTTTCCTTTTTCTCCCTTCTTCTTCTTCTTCCTTCTTCTTCCTTCTTTTCCTTCTTCTTCTTCTTTACCTCTTCCTCTTCTACTTCTTTACTTCTTCCTCTACTTCTTCTTCCTCTTCTTCTTTTCCGCGATCAGCAACTGCTTTGTATTTATATATTTAGACCAGCCTGGGTCACGAACAGGACGGTGCGTTGTAGGTCATCACCGGTTGCCCAGAATTGTTAATGGAGGTTTTGCTTTCTGTGGATCATGCGCGTGGCCGTACGGCTAAAACCACTGACTAGGTACTTTGGTCTTTTTTCCAGAATAATTTCTGATAATTGAAAACACAATAGCTAAATAGCCCTCGCGGTGAGTAAAACAATGATACCTGAATCATGTTTGCACGATAATTAGGGGGAAAGTTACGATTTTTTAAAGTGAATTATTACTGTGTTAAATGAAACAAAGAAGTAAAAACCATAGCGCCAGGTTGGCCATACAGAAAAAAAAAAGCCAATTTTTTTTATTTACGTCAAAATTATTATCGTGACTATTTCGCTGGCCGAAAAGCCCGCATATGGTGTTCGAAACCCGCGGTAAACAGAAAAGATTTTTTCTATTGGGGAGGGGGGGGGGAATAAAAGTCCTGAGTCTCAAATGTCGTGGCGAGTGTTTTGACCCAGCGGCCTTTATCCATCTGGTTCTATCGTGAGCTTCCCCCGACATACACCAGAAATGGTACTATGTGTTGCAAAGATAAGATAGTATTTGTGGTCTGAGAGTGTTGAGAGTGTTGCAGTCCTGTAGGTTGCAGTCCTATAGGTAGGTCATGGACTGGAGTTTGCATGTTCTACAATCACAGGTTGCAGTGTCAGTGAGGTATATCTCGTGATGGTGTGCTCTGAGATCACTGTGGTTTGTATAGAGTGAAGATTGTATGTCATCTCACTTTCCAATACGAAAGACTATGTTACTTGAACGCGTTCTTTCTTTCTTTCTTTCTTTCTTTCTTTCTTTCTTTCTTTCTTTCTTTCTTTCTTTCTTTCTTTCTTTCTTTCTTCTTTCTTTCTTTCTGCCTGTCTGTCTGTTTGTCTTTTTTTCTTTCTATTTTTTGTTACTTTTGTTTACTTATGTCTTTCTTTCTTTCATGTTTTTTCTCACTTTGTTTCTTCCGTGCTTCTTTCTTTCTCTCTGACCTTTTTTCTTTACATGGTGACAGTTCTGAAGTTCCATTATCTTCAACGATACAGAAACATAACGTACTATTCTCTTTATGTTTTTAGTCTTCTACTCATTTTCCTCGTTTCCTCTACTTTAATAAAGTGTAAAGTACCCCCGTCACGCCAAGTGGCGTATAGGGAATATGGTGTTAGTGACCATAAATTTTACAGACCTTCGGAACATGATTTTTGGGGTAATGTGGTCGGTATTACGCCCGTGCCGCTTTACTTTCCCAGAAAAAAATCCGGTACCCATTAAAGGCTGGGTGAACGAACTCGGAAGCCGTCGGTTGGGATCGAACCCTACCTCTTGTCCTTTGTAGTCCAGTTCACTAACCACTGAGCTATCGCGGCTCCCTTCCTCTACTTTATTCAATCATTATGCTAATAATTTTCTTCCCTCATTCTTTTTGTTTTTGCTGTTGTTTCCCTTTCTTCTATCTCTCTCTCTCTCTCTCTCTCTCTCTCTCTCTCTCTCTCTCTCTCTACCTTTGTCTTATTTTTGTTGCCTTTTCTTCATAATTTTAATTTTTTTTTCTTCAACGACGTCCATCTCTGCTATCAGTTCTTCTTCACTTTCTTCTACCTCATCCTCTTTTACACTTTGCTTTTAACATTCCCCAAAAGTCTCATTTGTCTTTGTTTAAATTGTGTTTAGCAATTATCCTTCCACTTTTAGTTGTTTTAAGACTTAATCGTTTTTCTTTTCTTTTACTTTCCATCCAATTGCAATCGGATCATAGATTTAATATTAGGCCGGTGGCGAAGGCGCGTCTCACAGCACCAGAGCTGGAAGTTGTCAGCGACCCACAGCTGATGGCTTGCGCCAGGATCGGTGAACCAAAACCATCCAGACCCTGCTCCACCTCACCGTGGTGCCTCTAGTAACAGACTAACCTGTCTAGTCTGGCCAAGCGAGTAGGGATCGAAGAGGGAAGACAACCCGGTACTCAAAAAATGTCGTTCTGAAGTCGGATATGTTGGGCCGAAAGGCGCAAATTTAACAGTTATACTGCAAGCCTCAACACAACGCAGACACGTCCACTTAACGTCCTTTTAAGGGCGGATGATGAAGAGGAATTCTACAGTCTACGAATACTCTAGAATACTTTAGTCATCGGGCGAACGCAAGCAAGCATATTAGGCCAAAACGTGATTGCAAGCATTATAATTAAATCTGTACTCAATTGAAGTTACATAAAAAGCATAAATGTCACAACTACAGTTTGTCAAATACGTCACTTAATTGCTTCAATAAGAGTCACTTGTCACAGTACCTCGCGCTGCCCTCGTTACAGGATCTATTTTAATCACGCTTCGTTGTGACCGAATTGCTTCGAACGGCAACCATGTGGTGTACTTATCATGGGCTAATAACATGCCTGATAGGATCAACACGCTATCCTGGTATGACTGTTTTCCTAGCAGAGGCAACTTTGACTTCAAACAACTGCTGCCGCCTCTTTCTGCTTACCCATGAAAGAATGTTTATTGTCCCGTTATCGCCTCATGGACAAAAATGCATTCCTCACATGCGATATGAAGAGATAAATAGCGCTGTACGAACACACGCCGTTCTCATTATACGAACAAATACCATTCTCATTATACAAACACCATTTTCATTATACGAACAAACACCGTTCTCATTTTACGAACAAACACCGTTCTCATTACACGAACACCGTTCTCATTATACAAACACCATTCTCATTATACGAACAAGCACCGTTCTCATTATACAAACACCATTCTCATTATACGAACAAGCACCGTTCTCATTATACGAACAAACACCGTTCTCATTATACGAACAAACACCGTTCTCATTATACGAACAAACACCGTTCTCATTATACAAACAAACACCGTTCTCATTATACGAACAAACACCGTTCTCATTATACGAACAAACACCGTTCTCATTATACGAACAAACACCGTTCTCATTATACGAACAAACACCGTTCTCATTATACGAACAAACACCGTTCTCATTATACGAACAAACACCGTTCTCATTATACGAACAAACACCGTTCTCATTATACGAACAAACACCGTTCTCATTATACGAACAAACACCGTTCTCATTATACGAACAAACACCGTTCTCATTATACGAACAAACACCGTTCTCATTATACGAACAAACACCGTTCTCATTATGCGAACAAGCACCGTTCTCATTATACGAACAAGTACCGTTCTCATTATACGATCAAGCACCGTTCTCATTATACAAACACCGTTCTCATTATACGAACAAACACCGTTCTCATTATACAAACAAACACCGTTCTCTTTATACGAACAAACTGGAGGTGACCCGCTTGAAATCAACAAAGCTGGCAGCTGTTAGCGCCTCAGCTTATCGCTTACGCCAGGATCTTTGAACCAGAACCATTCAGACCATACTCCGCCTCTTAGCAGTGCCTCTAAAAAAAGACAAACCTGTCTTGTCTTTCCAAGAGAGTAGAAAGAGAGAGTAGAAGAAGGAAGGCAAACCGGTACTCAAAAATGCCATTCTGAAGTCGGATCTGTTGGGCCGAAAGACGCAAATATGATATTTCAACTGCAAATCTCAACACAATTTATCTACACCCATTTATCATCCTCTTAATTATCTTTATCAACTCCGTTATCAGATATGGCGTGGACACTAGCAAGGAAGAACAACGACAAACGTATGTCTGAATCATTATATGAATAACCTGATGTCTTGATTACTATATGGATGAGTATATGTCCTTAACTATACAAGAAATATATAGATGTTATTATCTTATCATGATATTGACAAACATAAGCTCCTGTCATTATATATCTATTGTATTATCTTATCATTATATTGCCTATCTTGGAGGTCACATTGATCGGGAGTGGGGATACAAGTAAAGAAATTAGAAAAGCTAAAATAGCAACGTCCATCAAATGCCTTGAGAAGATGTGGAAATCAAAACTCATCAGCACAAAAACATAACTTGAATTATTCAAGTCAAACGTACTATCAACCCTTACGTAAGCATGGGAGAGGTAGAAAATAACAAAAGAGACAGAAAAAAAGTTGAACGCATTCGAAAATAAATGTCTAAGGAAAATTCATGGTATAGCGTGGAACGAATTCAAATCAAACGAGGAAATTAGAGAAATCGCCAATCAACCACTAATATCTTCAGTAATCAAGAAAAGACGATGGTCGTATGTTGGACATGTGGACATTTTTTTTTACGGACAAACAAAAACTGTTGTATCTTTTATTTGGATAAACAGATGCTCTTATTTTCCATATGGACACACAGATACTCTTATTTTTTATATGGACAAACAGATACTCTTATTTTTTATATGGAGAAACAGATGCTCTTATTTTTCATATGGACACACAGATGCTCTTATTTTTTATATGGACAAACAGATGCTCTTATCTTTTATATGGACAAACAGATGCTCTTATCTTTTATATGGACAAACAGATGCTCTTATCTTTTATATGGACAGACAGGTGCTCTTATTGCTATATAAAAGCAGACTTTTATCAGTTATAGAAATGGAGAACTCTTATACAGGCAGTTAAATGTCGCTCTATATGAGCAATAAACAATCCTTATCAAAATATGGACAAAATATGTCCTTGCTAACGAGCTATATCGTCGTCTTTATATTGTCATTTTCGGAGGCGAAGACGCGCTTCCCGGCACCAGGGTTGGAGGTTGTCAGCGACCCACAGCTGATGGCTTGCGCCAGGATCGGTGAACCAAAACCATCCAGACCCTGTTCCACCTCTCCGCGGTGCCTCTAGTAACATACTAACCTGTCTAGTCTGGCCAACCGAGCAAGGATCGAGGAGGGAAGACAACCCGGTACTCAAAAATGTCGTGCTGAAGTCGGATGTGTTGGGCCGAAAGGCGCAAATATAAAAGTTATACTGCAAACCACAACACAACGCGGACACGACCACTTAATATTCTTTTAAGGGCGGATGATGAAGAGGAATATTCTAGTCTACCAGAATAATCAAAAATACTTTAGTCATCGGGCGAACGCAAGCAAGCATATTGTCATCTTTCAAACTCAGAAATAACGAACATCGGAGGGACAATGTAGACGCTGAAGACTGAAGTATAAAGGAAAAGTAGACATCGTGACGTGTGTCATGAAAGGAACACACTACAGAGCGTTGTACCAACAGTTCTCAATTTTTGAAAGACTACATAGGCAAGGGAAAGTGTTAGTAGATGACTACATAGGCAAGGGAAAGTGTTAGTAGATGACTACATAGGCAAGGGAAAGTGTTAGTAGATGACTACATAGGCAAGGGAAAGTGTTAGTAGATGACTACATAGGCAAAGGAAAGTGTTAGTAGATGACTACATAGGCAAGGGAAAGTTAGTAGATGACTACATAGGCAAGGGAAAGTGTTAGTAGATGACTACATAGGCAAGGGAAAGTGTTAGTAGATGACTACATAGGCAAGGGAAAGTGTTAGTAGATGACTACATAGGCAAAGGAAAGTGTTAGTAGATGACTACATAGGCAAGGGAAAGTGTTAGTAGATGACTACATAGGCAAGGGAAAGTGTTAGTAGATGACTACATAGGCAGGGAAAGTGTTAGTAGATGACTACATAGGCAAGGGAAAGTGTTAGTAGATGACTACATAGGCAAGGGAAAGTGTTAGTAGATGACTACATAGGCAAGGGAAAGTGTTAGTAGATGACTACATAGGCAAAGGAAAGTGTTAGTAGATGACTACCTAGGCAAGGGAAAGTGTTAGTAGATGACTACATAGGCAAAGGAAAGTGTTAGTAGATGACTACATAGGCTAGGGAAAGTGTTAGTAGATGACTACATAGGCTAGGGAAAGTGTTAGTAGATGACTACATAGGCTAGGGAAAGTGTTAGTAGATGACTACATAGGCTAGGGAAAGTGTTAGTAGATGACTACATAGGCTAGGGAAAGTGTTAGTAGATGACTACATAGGCTAGCGAAAGTGTTAGTAGATGACTACATAGGCTAGGGAAAGTGTTAGTAGATGACTACATAGGCTAGGGAAAGTGTTAGTAGATGACTACATAGGCTAGGGAAAGTGTTAGTAGATGACTACATAGGCTAGGGAAAGTGTTAGTAGATGACTACATAGGCTAGGGAAAGTGTTAGTAGATGACTACATAGGCAAGGGAAAGTGTTAGTAGATGACTACATAGGCTAGGGAAAGTGTTAGTAGATGACTACATAGGCAAAGGAAAGTTAGTAGATGACTACATAGGCTAGGGAAAGTGTTAGTAGATGACTACATAGGCAAAGGAAAGTTAGTAGATGACTACATAGGCAAGAGAAAGTTAGTAGATGACTACATAGGCAAAGGAAAGTTAGTAGATGACTACATAGGCAAGGGAAAGTGTTAGTAGATGACTACATAGGCTAGGGAAGGTTAGTAGATGACTACATAGGCAAAGGAAAGTTAGTAGATGACTACATAGGCAAAGGAAAGTTAGTAGATGACTACATAGGCTAGGGAAAGTGTTAGTAGATGACTACATAGGCAAAGGAAAGTTAGTAGATGACTACATAGGCAAGGGAAAGTTAGTAGATGACTACATAGGCAAGGGAAAGTTAGTAGATGACTACATAGGCAAGGGAAAGTGTTAGTAGATGACTACATAGGCAAGGGAAAGTTAGTAGATGACTACATAGGCAAAGGAAAGTTAGTAGATGACTACATAGGCAAGGGAAAGTGTTAGTAGATGACTACATAGGCAAGGGAAAGTTAGTAGATGACTACATAGGCAAGGGAAAGTGTTAGTAGATGACTACATAGGCAAGGGAAAGTTAGTAGATGACTACATAGGCAAGGGAAAGTGTTAGTAGATGACTACATAGGCAAGGGAAAGTGTTAGTAGATGACTACATAGGCAAGGGAAAGTGTTAGTAGATGACTACATAGGCTAGGGAAAGTGTTAGTAGATGACTACATAGGCTAGGGAAAGTGTTAGTAGATGACTACATAGGCTAGGGAAAGTGTCAGTAGATGACTACATAGGCTAGGGAAAGTGTTAGTAGATGACTACATAGGCAAGGGAAAGTGTTAGTAGATGACTACATAGGCAAGGGAAAGTGTTAGTAGATGACTACATAGGCTAGGGAAAGTGTTAGTAGATGACTACATAGGAAAGGAAAGTTAGTAGATGACTACATAGGCTAGGGAAAGTGTTAGTAGATGACTACATAGGCAAAGGAAAGTTAGTAGATGACTACATAGGCAAGGGAAAGTTATTAGATGACTACATAGGCAAAGGAAAGTTAGTAGTGACTACATAGGCAAGGGAAAGTGTTAGTAGATGACTACATAGGCTAGGGAAAGTTAGTAGATGACTACATAGGCAAAGGAAAGTTAGTAGATGACTACATAGGCAAAGGAAAGTTAGTAGATGACTACATAGGCTAGGGAAAGTGTTAGTAGATGACTACATAGGCAAAGGAAAGTTAGTAGATGACTACATAGGCAAGGGAAAGTTAGTAGATGACTACATAGGCAAGGGAAAGATAGTAGATGACTACATAAGCAAGGGAAAGTGTTAGTAGATGACTACATAGGCAAGGGAAAGTTAGTAGATGACTACATAGGCAAAGGAAAGTTAGTAGATGACTACATAGGCAAGGGAAAGTGTTAGTAGATGACTACATAGGCAAGGGAAAGTTAGTAGATGACTACATAGGCAAGGGAAAGTGTTAGTAGATGACTACATAGGCAAGGGAAAGTTAGTAGATGACTACATAGGCAAGGGAAAGTGTTAGTAGATGACTACATAGGCAAGGGAAAGTTAGTAGATGACTACATAGGCAAAGGAAAGTTAGTAGATGACTACATAGGCTAGGCAAAGTTAGTAGATGACTACATAGGCAAAGGAAAGTTAGTAGATGACTACATAAGCTAGGGAAAGTTAGTAGATGACTACATAGGCAAAGGAAAGTTAGTAGATGACTACATAGGCTAGGGAAAGTTAGTAGATGACTACATAGGCAAAGGAAAGTGTTAGTAGATGACTACATAGGCTAGGGAAAGTGTCAGTAGATGACTACATAGGCTAGGGAAAGTGTTAGTAGATGACTACATAGGCAAGGGAAAGTGTTAGTAGATGACTACATAGGCAAGGGAAAGTGTTAGTAGATGACTACATAGGCTAGGGAAAGTGTTAGTAGATGACTACATAGGCTAGGGAAAGTGTTAGTAGATGACTACATAGGCTAGGGAAAGTGTCAGTAGATGACTACATAGGCTAGGGAAAGTGTTAGTAGATGACTACATAGGCAAGGGAAAGTGTTAGTAGATGACTACATAGGCAAGGGAAAGTGTTAGTAGATGACTACATAGGCTAGGGAAAGTGTTAGTAGATGACTACATAGGCAAAGGAAAGTTAGTAGATGACTACATAGGCTAGGGAAAGTGTTAGTAGATGACTACATAGGCAAAGGAAAGTTAGTAGATGACTACATAGGCAAGGGAAAGTTAGTAGATGACTACATAGGCAAAGGAAAGTTAGTAGATGACTACATAGGCAAGGGAAAGTGTTAGTAGATGACTACATAGGCTAGGGAAAGTTAGTAGATGACTACATAGGCAAAGGAAAGTTAGTAGATGACTACATAGGCAAAGGAAAGTTAGTAGATGACTACATAGGCTAGGGAAAGTGTTAGTAGATGACTACATAGGCAAAGGAAAGTTAGTAGATGACTACATAGGCAAGGGAAAGTTAGTAGATGACTACATAGGCTAGGGAAAGTTAGTAGATGACTACATAAGCAAGGGAAAGTGTTAGTAGATGACTACATAGGCAAGGGAAAGTTAGTAGATGACTACATAGGCAAAGGAAAGTTAGTAGATGACTACATAGGCAAGGGAAAGTGTTAGTAGATGACTACATAGGCAAGGGAAAGTTAGTAGATGACTACATAGGCAAGGGAAAGTGTTAGTAGATGACTACATAGGCAAGGGAAAGTTAGTAGATGACTACATAGGCAAGGGAAAGTGTTAGTAGATCACTACATAGGCAAGGGAAAGTTAGTAGATGACTACATAGGCAAAGGAAAGTTAGTAGATGACTACATAGGCTAGGGAAATTTAGTAGATGACTACATAGGCAAAGGAAAGTTAGTAGATGACTACATAAGCTAGGGAAAGTTAGTAGATGACTACATAGGCAAAGGAAAGTTAGTAGATGACTACATAGGCTAGGGAAAGTTAGTAGATGACTACATAGGCAAAGGAAAGTTAGTAGATGACTACATAGGCAAGGGAAAGTTAGTAGATGACTACATAGGCTAGGGAAAGTTAGTAGATGACTACATAGGCTAGGGAAAGTTAGTAGATGATTACATAGGCAAGGGAAAGTTAGTAGATGACTACATAGGCAAGGGAAAGTTAGTAGATGACTACATGTCAACAATGTCTATCATTAAATGGAAAACATATGTCCTATTACTCATCATCATCATGTGCCATACTTGTCGGTTTGACCACCTGGTCAAAATGAATCCGCACCAATCACCATCAAGGGCGTTCTTCTCGAGAATGCATGGAAAAAGACCAAGACGAAGACCAAGTAGAAGATGGATAGATGCAGTGACAGAGGCATGTAACAACAAAGGAAAATCACTAATTCAGACAGTTCGAGCAGCTCAAGAACGACAAATGATATAAACCACGACACCTTTTAGGTATCAGTGACAAGAGAAAAGAAGTAGAAGAAGATAGAGTTATAAGCAGGTCATCATCATTGCACTCAGAACATGTCCATAGGTGTTCAGATCCTCTCATCAGCAAATCCCGCAGTGTCCAGCGACTGACGACTCCAGTTCTGTGTTGGTTGATTAGTTTTCTTACACGCCCACTAAGTTTCTCGTTTTTGGATTTGCCCATCTTAACTCCCATCTCTTTCATCCGAAGGAGTGACGTGGACTCATGGTTCCCGAAGTCTTTAGTCTTTCCCACTTCCTGCAGGGCATTCATGATGTCCGCCCGATCTATTGGTTGACCGTCCTCAACAATAGCGTAGCTAGCCAATCTGTCCGCTCTTTCATTTTCCCGTACTCCCGCATATTGTAGACACAGGTGACCTTATGTATTTTTCACTTCTGCAATGACTTTACCCATTGCATACGTACATATCTCGCCTCCACTTTTCTTATCATGCTCATCGAATCACTCAGTATGCAGGCGTGGGTGTAGTCTTGTGACTCTAACCAAATGAATGCCCTGGTCACTGCCATCGCCTCCATTGTCATGCTACTCGTGGTCATAACGTATGCACCACTGTCTCCCTTGACTATTCTGCCTGCCGAGCGTGCTGTAAATGACCATGCTCTTCTTTGGTGTCGTCTTACAGATCAGTCTGTATATATGACTGCATCTTTCTTATCGGTATTATCGCAGATGAGACCGTTGACCTCCGCATTAACCACGAATGAGTCCTGTTCCCTACATTTCCTGTCGAGTTTGACAATACACGAGAAAGTCCCCTTGAATGATGTAGGCACCGGTATCCACTCCTCACTAGCGCTGATATTGGTAAACCCACAGACCTGTTTGATGACATCTTCTGCTCGGCCCACCCATGATTTGCCTCTTTTTAACCTGACACCCTTCCCTGTGTTGAGCTCATGATGCAATGGATGCTCTTTATTTGCGCTTATATTCAGGTATGCTCGTGCCCTCCCGATCTTGATCCTGTCATCCATGGTTGGAAAGTCAAGAAGATACCTCATTGCTACACAGAGAGTGTTCCTTGTACACCCCAAGATAATGCGCATAGCTTCATTCTGTATTTTCTCCAGCCTGTCAGTTTGTGTCTTACTGACAGTAAGAACTGCCAGGGCATACTCGATTGGTGCGAGGACTAGTCCCTGGAATAGAAGGGTGAGTAGCCTCTGCTCGATGTTGGCAGCTGCCATTACCCTCAAGGCGGCTAATCATTTGCGGGATTTTGTTATGACATGGTAAACGTGGACAGGTTGGCATAGGCGATCACATCCTATCACACTCTTCTATCCACCGTGTATCGTATTAGTTCTGTTGTTTACTGTTGTCATGCCACGACACTAAGCTATCTAGTATTTGTAGATATTAAGTTGGTAGTTGGACATAATTTTGTTTGGCAATATAAGAATGTAGTTTGCCATTCCTTTCCTTCTTGGCTGTACTAGTCGGAGATCGCAGCCATTGTTTCTATACATGAGATCCTCTGCCTGCCATCACTGAGTGGGGATCATAACCGGCACTACTTGTCGGATGCTCAAACAACACCATCCACCACCTGCTCTAATGGCTTCACATAACCCTGATAGGGGAGCTAAACGGAGCTCTAACTTGCCCAGGGGTGTCCCGAAGACTAGCGGAGGAAGGAGACCCTTACTCCTCCTTTTCATAGTGAAGAACCTTACCCAACTAACCTAGTCCTGTTACTAAATAGCAAATAGGTCTCCTATCACTACATGAACAAACATATGGCAAACCACTGTATGAATAAACAGATGGCAAACCACTGTATGAATAAACAGATGGCAAACCACTGTACGAACAAATAGATGGCAAACCCCTGTATGAACAAACAGATGGCAAACCACTGTACGAACAAACAGATGGCAAACCACTGTATGAATAAACAGATGGCAAACCACTGTATGAATAAACAGATGGCAAACCACTGTATGAACAAAGAGTAGATCTATCACTATTTACATAAACAGATGTCATATCACAACATGAACAAACATACTCATCATATGAACAAATAATATCATATCACTGTATTGAGAAATATATGTCCTGTCGCTACCCAGAAAAATATATGTCCTATCAGAAGGATAAGGATATCCCTTATTTCTACTGAACTTATATGACTTATAACTATATGGACAAATGTATGCCCTTTTACTTTATGAACATATATATGTCCTATCACCTTATGAACGAAGAGACGTCCTATCACTATATGAACAAATATGTCCTTTCACTACATGAACACCATATGTACTATAACTACAAGGACAGACATATCTCCTATCACAACATGGACATACATATGTAATATTTATGCCTGAGCGAACATACGTCTTACAGCTACATTAACAAATATACGTCTTACAACTACCTTAACAAATATACGTCTTACAACTACCTTAACAAATATACGTCTTACGACCACCTTAACTAATATACGTCTTACAATTACCTTAACAAATATACGTCTTACGACCACCTTAACTAATATACGTCTTACAATTACCTTAACTAATATACGTCTTACAATTACCTTAACTAATATACGTCTTACAATTACCTTAACTAATATACGTCTTACAACTGCCTTAACAAATATATGTTACAGCATTACATTAAAAGACATGTGTGTTATCACTACAAGGACAAACATATTCCCTATGCTACATGAGTGAACAAACGTTTCATCACTACATTAACAAACACATGTCCTATCATAACAAGGACAAAACTTATCCTCTATAACTAGATGGACAAACATATGTCCTATCGCTACATGAACAAACATATGTCATATCACTAAATAAACAAACATATGTCCTATCACTACATTAACAAACATATGTCCTATCACTACATGAACAACCATATGTCCTATCACTACATTAATAAACAGATGTCTTATCACTACATTAATAAACATATGTCCTATCACTACATTAACAAACATATGTCCTATCACTGCATTAATAAACAGATGTCCTATCACTACATGAACAAACATATGTCCTATCACTACATGAACAAACATATGTCCCATCACTACATGGACAAACAGATGTCCTATCACTACATTAACAAACATCTGTCCCATCTCTACATGAACAAACATATGTCCTATCACTACATTGACAAACATATATCCTATCACTACATGGACAAACATATATCCTATCACTACATGAACAAACATATGTCCCATCACTACATGGACAAACAGATGTCCTATCACTACATTAACAAACATATGTCCCATCTCTACATGAACAAACATATGTCCTATTACTACATGGACAAACATATGTCCTGTCACTACATGGACAAACATGTGTCATATCACTACATTAACAAACATATCTCCTACAAGCATTTAGACAAAACAGATGTCCTTATAACAAACTATATAAACACACTGGCCACATCTGTATCTCAACACTATAAACATGTCCCTTCCCACAAAGTGCCCTTATACTTTAACCCAGAACGGATTAAACTACCTTTCCACTCTACTGCCCTTGTGAGATACATTCCCCAACCCAGAGCTATAGCAAATCGCAAACCAATCCCGCAGGATTAAATTCCACACCACACCAGGCCTGCCAAGACAGGCCCCAACTATACGCGGTTATGTCCCTGTTTGCTATAAATTATACAGCGTCTCCAGACCTTGGCAGAGGGCATTAGATACAATAGGATTCCTACATGACACTCGGGGCAGAAACTAGGGCAGCATAATTAATATTAAATGTTGCAAAGAGTTACAAGGGCAACTTAATTAATAGTCTGTGTTTTCTTTAATTTGGGGAGGAAACTTAATTAAGCTTTTTAATTGCACAGGGGAAGTTTCTGGGAAACTAAAGATGATGAGTTTAATGAGTTTATGCGATGCTTGTCACAGTTGTTTGTCATTGATACATTTGTTGATTTCATCGTTTGTACTTTTCTACGAAGGGAAATTTAAAATGCATGTTCTTGTTATACAATCAGCGTGATTAGAAGAAGCGGCATTAAAAAAATGAAAACTGCACCCCGAAAGCTCACAGATTGGTCAAACTTTGATGTCGCCATATAGTCGTCACGTTTATCGCCATATAGTTAAATTTCTGTGTCTATCTTTATATATTTTTGTGTTGTTGTTTGTTGTTCATGCTGAAGGCCTTTTGACCGAAACGTCGCTGTACTTTTGTTCTGTTTCTCACCTACGTAAAGCTGTTACCATATCACTTTTTTGTCCTTTTTTAAAAAATTGTCATTATCCTCATCAACTTTACAGCAGCTTCGCATTTCTATGAATCTTGATGCGTCGTTATGCCTTTACCTATTTTATGGTCAAGCTTTGAGTTTTTAGTTACGAGGATTATTTCACTAAAATATCATTTATAAATATTTACTTTAGAAAAACATTTTTGTTTTGTTTCGTCTTTGCCGTGTCATAATTTCAAACAACTTTAGTCATCACCATTATTGAGCGCCGTCTACGCATCGAAGGTTGGCTACCATGGAGCGCCATTCCATTCTGTTTCTTGCTTTGATGGTGCAGATTGTCATAGACTGATTTGTCGATCTTTTGATGTTACTCGTCCATGTTAGTCTTGGTCTGCCTCTGCCTATTTTACTTTGTATTTTCCCTTTCAATATTACTTTTAGTAGGCTGTTGTCTTTTTTAACATACCCCAAAAATTTCATTTGTCTTGTTCTAATTGTGTTTAGTAGTTCTCTTTTCATTTTTAGTTGTTTTAAGACTTCATCGTTTGTTTTCTTTCCTTTCCATCCAATTCTACTTATTCTTCTATAAATCCACATTTCAAAGGCTTCAATTTTCTGTTCTGTTTTCTTGTCTAATGTCAATGTTTGTGTCCCATACAGGAATATTGAGAAGATATAACATTTTGCTATCTATTCTTAGTTTTAACCCTGGTGTTATTAGTTTTGATGTTAGTATACTTATCATGGCATTAAAATTAATTTTTGCCATTCCTCTTCTTTTGTTTATTTCAGTTTTACATTTTTTTCTATCACTGGTTATAGTATGTCCCAGGTAGTTGTAGCTCTGAACTGTCTCCAGGTATATTCCTTCAACTTTGATATTTATTTGTAGGTCTTGAGAATTTTAAACCACTTTAGTAAACTATAAAATTTAAGAAAGAAGAGAATGTACTAGGTCTCAGACGTCTATATCCATAAACGATGCAACGTTTCCTAGATTAGAACCAAAATGTCACTTTTAGATGAAAATAAACAGCTGTGCTATAAATAACACCTTATTTATACACAACGGCCACGCACGCTAAAAGAGACGGGGGGTGGGGGGGGGGAGGGAGGGGGGGAGAAGAAAGAACAAAAATGAAAGACACTGTTCGAGGGAGGTAAGACAGGGAGGGACAGGCTAAGTAAGCAAATCATAGGAGAAGGAGCTGTGTTTACAGCACTCGGAAAAAATAACAAATAATCAACAACAACAACAAAGAGCAAAATATGGTCCGAAGCAGGTTCGAACCCGTACTCCATGGCACAGCGCCTTGCCACGAAACGCCAAAAGATAGGGAACGCAACTAACTAAAAAATTAGCCACCATTAATGTCTTTCACGCAGACGTTCTCATAATTATAGCATAAGGTTACGATCACAGCTCGGGAATAAATTGTGTATCTCTATTTTTCTATAAGGCAAGTATCTCCCGGTAGGGCTGAATACTTGTGCTGCAGACAAACAGTTATAGGACGAAGCAGCACGAATAGTAGTTTCCAGTGGTTTATACTAGAGACAAATAATAATAAATGAATATTATTATAGAGACAGACTAAATAAAAGGTGGTTTCAAGACATCAGATACCGTAAACCTGATAACAGAACATATGAGAGATTTGGCTAGTGATATAGAGTCTTTCAGACTGGCTTTGCTGAGATAGAGCAATGTTCTGTAAAGGGCACGCAACAGGATGATGATGTTTTGCAAAAAGCTACAGGAACCCAGTAATTGACTTTTTAAATCTAAATTTAATAATCCGCATCGCTATAGTTATAGTTATATTATAGTTATAGCTATAGTTATAGTTATAGCTATAGTTAGAGTTATAGTTATAGCTATAGTTACAGTTATAGTTATAGCTATAGTTATAATTATAGTTATAGTTATAGTTATAGCTATAGTTATAATTATAATTATAGTTATAGTTATAGCTATAGCTATTCCAATGCCCCGGTATCACTGCAAACGAATTAAAATCCATAATTGCTCAACCGCTCGTGCCAGTGTAATCATTCGAATTGGCATCTCATCGAATGTCCAAACGAAGAAAGGCAGCTGTAATCCCACTCATAGCTGCTACAGCACACGCCTAAAAACCTTAGGCTAAGCGGCACCGAAAGTGAACGCAACTGAACTGCCCTTCATTATACGATATCATCGTTCATCGCAAGCAATCTGAATATAGAAACACCATCCAAATGAAAAGCACAGCTCACGGTGTTCACAGAGCCCTAAACTCAGTAGTTCCGGCAGCAAGTCGAACTTGGAATATGAGGAAACTGTCTATTAGTATATGTATGATACATACCACGTATTCTGTTATCTGCTGTATAGATTGTTGTTCATTGTTGCTTTAAGATAGGGAGAAACGGAATTGATGATTCCGAAACTGTTGATGATGTAGGTATTCGATCAAAAACAGACACCGAAGAACAAAAGGTGAAACAGCGTAAAAAGATAGTAAACAATTAATTTTCAACCTGTAATTTTGAAAATTAGAGAAATCGCCAATCAACCACTAATATCTTTAGTAATAAAGAAAAGACGATGGTCATACGTTGGACACGTGATGATAAGAGATAATAATCGAATAGCAAAGCAAGCCCTCATATGGGAAACAACAGGTAAAAGAAAAAGAGGAAGACCCAGGGAGACACTGAGAAGAACATTGATGAGAGAGGCAAGAGCAGCAGGAGTCGGCTCCCTCAATGAGATAGAACTGCTTGAACAGAGACAGATGGCAAGATTTGATAAAATATTTAAAAGAAAACTGCTAGAACAAAAATTCATATAGGAGGAAGGTGTATCTTGGTCTACGCCCTATGGGCCGGTTACGGCTCGAAAGGTCAATAGATAGATTTTTGATGTAAGAGTTCTTGTATGTTATCTAGAGCCAGTTTTAATATATAGATATGAATCATGGACAAATAGGACAGAAGATAAGAAAATCACTGGAGTCTGTAGAAATTTGGTTTTTACAGAAGAATGTTGAGAATACCACTGATAGGTAAGAAGAATAATGAAAGCGTTCTGAAAGAGACCAAAGCAAAAAGAGACCTAATATCCAATATTAGGAAGAAACAATCATCATTTTTGGCCATGTAATGAGAAGGGAACAGCTGGGATATAATATAACCACTGGGAAAATTTGGACAAAGAGATAGATGGAAGCAAAGAGAACAGATACCAGACAGCTTAAGAGAATGGTTTGGCAGTAGGTCAACAACAGAAATGATAAATAGCTGTCGAGATCGAAAGTTGTGGAGAGACATGATCACCTACGCCATCAAGCATAATTACTTGATGATGAAGATTTGTGCATCATGTAAAATAAACATAAAATGGTGGCAGGTAAAACAGTAAAAAGACGAGACAATCTACGACGTTTCGGTAACATCCTTCATCAGGTACAAAACAACAACTACTATTAGACTAGAAGTACTTTAAGCCAACAAATCTAAACACGAAATGGAAAGGCCATCTGTTGAACACTGATCTGATAATGGCGACCTGGGACTAAATGCCAGATTGACGCGTCTGTTGATCGCCGTCGTTTGTCTTCTCTCGCTGTAGCAGGTTTATCTGCTTCCTATCACTTTGTTTTGTTTTTCATGCTCTCGGCAGATCTACCTGGCCAGAGAAAAACGTAAAGTAAAGAGCCCCGTCACGCCATTGGCGTATAGTGAGTATGGTTTTAGTCATCATAACTTTTACAGACCTTCGACACATGATTTTTGTGGTAATGACGTCGGTATTACGCCCGTGCCGCTTTACTTTCCCAGGAACAAAAAAATCCGGTACCCATTTAAGGCTGGGTGAACCCGGAAGCCATCGGTCAGGATCGAACCCAACCTGTTGTCGTTTGTAGTCCAGTTCACTAACCACTGAGCTATCGCGGCTCCCAACGTGGTCAGACATAGTATTTTACATTTTGTATATTTTAAGACGGGGCTATATAGAGTCAATTCTAACTTATGGAAGCGAACCATGGAAAGTAGACAAACAAATGAAAAGACTATTAGAGGCCACAGAGATGGAGTTACTTAAAAGAATGTTAAGAATCATTGGTATAGAGGCCAGATCGTCTGCTTGTTGATCGTCATAGTTTGTCTTGTCTCTCTATAGCTAGGTTAGCTGGTTCATATACTGTTATGTTTTTTTTTACCTGTTTACTGCAGCGCTACGCCGCCCCACATGGCATTTAATAATTTTTAGATTTTAAGATAGCTCATCGATGCCATATAGAGTCAATTCTGATCCATGGAAGC
Organism: Megaustenia siamemsis; assembly: GCA_032433765.1. Classification (NCBI taxonomy): domain Eukaryota; kingdom Metazoa; phylum Mollusca; class Gastropoda; order Stylommatophora; family Ariophantidae; genus Megaustenia; species Megaustenia siamemsis. Next base: position 61,210,224 of record JAVIAB010000088.1, read on the forward strand.
GAATCATGGACAGTAGACAAGCAAATGAAAAGACGATTAGAGGCCACAGAGATGGGGTTACTTAGAAGAATGTTAAGTTTCCCTGGACAACTGAAAAGACCTTCGAGGGAATTCTCAAAGAGGCCAATACAAAAATGGGAGTTCTTGGAAAAATATCAGAAAGAAACAATTGCAATTATTTCGGGCATATCATGAGAAGAGGAAATTTATATTTGGTTATAACTTGCAAAATATAGGGAAAAAAAGATCGCCGATGTCAAAGAGAGAAGATACTAAATAGCTTGGTGCCATTGCGTGGAAAACAGTCAACAACAGAATTGATACAATTCCCTGTGAATAGACAGTAGTGGAAGGACATAGTCGACTACGTCAATAGGTATGGCACATGATGATGATATTTTAAATCTGTGCCTTCTCTATTGTTGTATCAAAGTCTTCTGATAAAAGGGAAGGAGGTGGGGTAATTAATATGGATGAAGCAGTCAAGCGTGAGAGTATCACTTGTTTTGGATTTTATAAAGCTCGGTTTGAGAGCCTGGTACAATATCTAATTTATGAATGTCGGCTCCGAATTAAAAGACACACTCAAGCCAAACATAACATTCCTAATTCAAAGTATTTCCATTTATCATATCTCACAATATCCATGCACTTGATAATCCATTCCCTGATATTTGACATTATCGTGCTACTCTTAAAATAATAACAGAGCCCATGCACAATATATTTTTGTTTGTCATTCCTAATTCCTCTGAGATCGTTTTTAGATCCTGGTTATTGTGTTCTGCATCATGTCGTATTTATTTCAATGTTTTCTAGGGAATGTAACAAGTGGGATTATTTGAAACGTTAATTTATAGTTTTGTGTAAAACTGGATTCGGTTCAGTTTTTTTATGAAATTGGATCTTCCCTTTTTTCAATGTTCTTAATTTTGTCTGTCATTTTTCCTTGTGGAAATGTTTGTTATTGTCTACGGTTGCTCAAAGATTGCAACTTTTGTCTGTCATTTGTCCTTGTGGAAATGTTTGTTATTGTCTACGGTTGCTCAAAGATTGCAACTTTTCTTCCTCCGTCTTAAAAGCGAAGGTTAAGTGCGTATCGTTGGGTTGTGTCGTATTTTACTATCATCATCACCATCATCATCATCACTACCATCATCACCATCATCATCATCATCATCATAACCATCATCATCGAGTGCCATCTCCGCAACGAAAGTTGGCTACCATGAGACGACATTCTGCTCTGTCTCTTGCTTTGATGGTGCAGGTTGTCATAGGCTGGTTTGTCTATCTTTTGATGCTACTCGTCCATGTTAGTCTTGGTCTGCCTCCTTTACCTTGTTTTTTTTCCCTCCAGGATTACTTTTAGTAGGCTGTTGTGTCTTTTAACATGGGCCAAAAATCGCATTTGTCTTGTTTGAATTGTGTTTGGTAGTTCTCTTTTAATTTTTAGTTGTTTTAAGACTTCATCGTTTGTTTTCTTTTCCTTCCATCCAATTCTACCTATTCTTCTATATATCCACATTTCAAAGGCTTCAATTCTCTGTTCTGTCTTCTTGTCTAATGTCCATGTTGCTGCACCATATAGGAATGTTGAGAAGACATAACATTTTGCTATTCTTAGTTTTAGCCCTGGTGTTGTTTTGATGATAGTATGTTCTTCATGACATTAAAATTACTATTTGCCATTCCCTGGTTATAGATAGTATGTCCAAGGTAGTTGTAGTTCTGAACTGTCTCCAGGTCTATTCCTTAAATTTTAATATCCGCTTGTGGGTTTTGAGCATTTTCTTTGTTTATGATCATAGTTTTAGTCTTTTTGATATTCATATCTAGTCCGTATTTTTTGCTTGTCATGTTTATTTCATTAAGTAATTGTTGTAGATCTTTAGGATTTTCTGCTAGTTGTCAGCATATCTTAGGTTGTTGATTATCTTTCCATTAATTTGTAGGCCTGGCATCTCTGTGAAGTTTTTAAAGATTTGCTCAATGTATAGATTGAACAAGCTTGGTGATTGGATGCATCCCTGTCTTACTCCCCTTTTTGTATCAATGGGAGTAGAGTTCTCTTTGTTATATTTTATTATTGTTGTTTGCTCCCAGTATAGATTACATATTAGTCGTATGCCCACGTCATCTAGATTTTACTATAATATGCGACATTTGCAACTTTCAACCCAAAATATCCGAATTTAGCATGTAGGTTTTATGAGTAGCGGGTTGTAGTTCCTTGTCTCATCCCCCCTACACGCAGGGATACTGAATCAACATAAAATATCTGACCCTATCCTTGTCTCATCCCTCTACACGTAGGGATAATGAACCAACATAACATATCTGACCATATCCTTGTCTGATCTCCCTACACTTATTCTTCAATGATATTTCTTTATACTTTTCTCCAGTCTAAGCCATTGTTCTTAAGGGTTTTAATGACATCTCTTTTCCATGTATTCCTGGGTCTTCCATCCATTCTCTTTCCCCGTGGTTTCCATGACAGTGCCTGTCATGCCATGCCAGCATCAAGTTTTCGTAGTGTGTCCAATCGTCTCCCTTTTCTATTCAAACTCGATTGATAATTGTTTTGTTCTTTCCCAGATGTCTTCATTTTTGTTTATCTTACCATATCATCCGATATTCAGAATCCTATTGAAACAATTGTCTACACAGGTTTGCCATTTTTGTTCACTTGTGTTATTCAGTACCATTGTCTCGATCCATATCATCATCAAGTACCAAGCCTGCTGGCGTAGGTGATCATGTCTCTCCACAACTTTCGATCTCGACAGTTATTTATCATTTCTGTTGTTCACCTTCTGCCAAGCCAACGTCTTAAGCTGTCTGGTATTTATTCTCTTTGATTTCCTCTATCTCTTCGTCGCTCAATTTTCCCAGTTGTTACAATATATTCAAGCTGTTCCCTTCTCATTATTTGGCTAAAAAATTATGATTGTTCCTTCCAAATATTTGAAATTAGCTCTCTTTTTGTTTTGGCCTCTTTCAGAACATTTTCATTACTTTTCTTAGCTGTCCATGGTATTCTCAATAATATTCTTCTGTAAAACCACATTTCTACAGTCTCCAGTTATTTTCTTTCCTGTTGTCCTTTTCTCCATGATTCACATCCATCTTTGTTTTCCTCTATCTCTTCGTCCCTCAATTTTCCCAGTATTTTCCCGATCGATATAAGGTGACTGTTTTTACATTACAACACATGAGGTGTACTCTTTACATTCTGGCATTCCCTAGTAGGTTTCTATATCGCAAATTCTCAGTTCCGCTTTTCTGCCTACACATCTATTTATGGAAGTGTGTATTTGTTGAGTTAACAGACGTCATAAATAACAGCTCTTTGTTGCCAGGCGGAACCGGAAGTTAAGACTTGTTCTACGCATGGGCAGCCCTGGTCGTATCAGCTCATCGTGAGGACGTTTCTAAGGAGTTATATCCCCGTGACGACATTAATTGTATTAATAAATTTACGAAAGCTCTTAACCCTTCAAATATGACGGTTTTTTTTAAATAAAAGTAAAAATAAAATCTGGAGCTGGCATAGATGTTAGAAAAAAAAATAAAACAATAAATAACCTTGGATATTTTTAAAAAGCTGAGGTAAATTAAATTCGTATTTTTTCCCGCGGTTACATGACGACTTAAAGAGTGAATAGTCTTCCTGGCTATCCGTCTTTAAAAGAATGTTTAGTGGGCGCGAACCAAAGACAAACAAATGAGAACACGATTAGAGGCCACAGAGATAGGATTTCTCAGAAGAATTTGTAGAGTTCCCCTGAACAGCTAAAATGAGCAATGAGGAAATTCTTAAAGAAGCCAGCACAAAAAGGAATGTCAACGAAATAATCGAGAATCGGGCATATCATGGGTAGATAGTGCCGTAATACTTGGTTACAACTGGGAAAATACAGGGGAAAGAGAGATCATGGACGACAAAGAGAGAAGTTACCGGATAACTTGATGTTTTATGGCATGAAAAACAACCAACCGCAGAATTGATAAAATGTTATGCTGATAGAAGATTGAGGAAGGACGTGATCGCCTACGCCAATCGCTATGGCACATGATGATGATGAAGTGAGCGTAGATGTTTAGCTTAAGTTTAGTTTAGCTTTAGTTCAGTTTATTTTAGCTTTAGTTTAGTTTAGTTTATTTTAGCTCTATTTTAGCTTTAGTTTAGTTTAGTTTGGGTTAGTTTAGCTTTAGTTTAGTTTATTTTAGCTTTATTTTAGTTTTAGTTTAGTTTAGTTTAGTTTAGTTTAGTTTGGGTTAGTTTAGCTTTAGTTTAGTTTTAGGTTAGTATAGCTTTAGTTTAGTTTAGTTTAGGTTAGTTTAGGTTAGTTTAGCTTTAGTTTAGTTTAGTTTAGTTTAGTTTAGTTTAGTTTAGTTTAGTTTAGTTTAGTTTAGTTTTAGTTTAGTTTAGCTTTAGTTTAGTTTAGCTTTAGTATAGCTTTAGTTTAGCTTTAGTTTAGTTTAGCTTTAGTTTAGTTTAGTTTAGTTTAGCTTTAGTTTAGCTTTAGTTTAGTTTAGCTTTAGTTTAGTTTAGTTTATTTTAGCTTTAGTTTAGCTTAGTTTAATTTAGTTTAGTTTATTTTAGCTTTAGGTTAAATTAGCTTTAGTTTACTTTAGCTTTAGTTTACTTTAGCTCTAGTTTAGTTTAGTTTTAGTGTAGTTTAGTCAATAGATCATATTCACTAAATAGAGGATAACTCATGAGTGCTCAGATCCCCATCTTAGATGCGATGTGTTGTAGTTTACAGGTAAACTGTCGTATTCGCTCCTTTAGGCCTCCGACATCAGCACAGCATTTTTGAGTCCCGCGTTGCCTTCCCTCTTGGATACCTAACTACTTGACCAGTCTGGATTGGTTAATATGTTTCTAGGAGCACCACGAAGAGGCGGAGTAGTGTCAGATATAACAAATTGAAACTATTTCCATAAAATATCACTTTCATGAATGAGTGGAATGTTCTAGAATGAGAACATCTTCATTGTTCTAGAATGAGAACATTTTCATCGTTCTAGAATGAGAACATCTTCATCGTTTTAGAATGAGAAAAACGTCATTGTTCTAGAATGAGAACATTTTTATCGTTCTAAAATGAGAACATCTTCATCGTTTTAGAATGAGAAAATCTTCATTGTTCTGGAATGAGAAAATCTTCATTGTTCTATAATGAGAACATTTTCATCGTTCTAGAATGAGAACATCTTCATTGTTTTAGAATGAGAACATCTTCATCGTTCTAGAATGAGAACATTTTCATCGTTTTAGAATGAGAAAATCTTCATTGTTCTAGAATGAAAACATCTTCATCGTTTTAGAAGGAGAACATCCTCATCGTTCTAGAATGAGAACATCTTCATCGTTCTAGAATGAGAACATCTTATTTGTTTTAGAATGAGAAGATCTTCATTGTTGTAGAATGAGAACATCTTCATCGTTCTAGAATGAGAACATTTTCATCGTTCTAGAATAGCAACATCTTCATCATTTTAGAATGAGAACATCTTCCTTGTTCTAGAAATAGAACATCTTCATCGTTCTAAAATGAGAACATCTTCATTGTTCTAAAATGAGAACATCTTTATTGTTCTAGAATGAGAACATATTCGTCGTTCTAGAATGAGAAAATCTTCATTTTTCTAGAATGAGAACATTTTCATCGTTCTAGAATAACAACATCTTCATCGTTTTAGAATGAGAACGTCTTCATTGTTCTAGAATGAGAACATCTTCATCGTTCTAAAATGATAACATCTTCATTGTTCTAGAATGAGAACATCTTCATCGTTCTAAAATGAGAACATCTTCGTCGTTTTAGAATGAGAACATTTTCATCGTTCTAAAATGAGAACATCTTCCTTGTTCTAGAATGAGAACATCTTCATCGTTCTAAAATGAGAACATCTTCATCGTTCTAAAATGAGAACATATTCATCATTCTAGAATCAGAACATCTTCATCATTCTAGAATCAGAACATCTTCATCGTTCTAGAGTGAGAACATCTTCATCCGAAATATCCTGAAGGTTTTCCAAGTTTATAACTAAAATGGTAATTTGTCATGAAAATAAGCAACTGTGATGAACACAACATGACTGCGCTCTTACAGAGCATCCTTTAGCATTGTTCTTGTCTCATTATACGAGATCTCATGGTAGGTATTTTGTAGGAATATTTTATTGTATAACCTTCAACTGCCGGTAGAAGTGAGAAATAGTTTATAATTGATTTGTGATAAACTATAGTACAGTACAGTACAGTTATAGTTTAGTAATAGTTATAGTTATAGTTATAGTTATACTTATAGTTACAGTTATAGTTATAGTTATAGTTATAGTTATAGTGTAGTGTAGTGTAGTGTAGTGTAGTGTAGTGTAGTGTAGTGTAGTGTAGTGTAGTGTAGTGTAGTGTAGTGTAGGGTAGTGTAGTGTAGGGTAGGGTAGTGTAGTGTAGTGTAGTGTAGTGTAGGGTAGTGTAGTGTAGTGTAGTGTAGTGTAGTGTAGTGTAGTGTAGTGTAGTGTAGTGTAGTGTAGTGTATTGTAGTGTAGTGTAGTTTAGTGTAGTGTAGTATAATGTAGTATAATGTAGTGTAGTGTAATATAGTGTAGTGTAGTGCAGTGGAGTGTAGTGTAGTGTCGTGTAGTGTAGTGTAGTGTAGGGTAGTGTAGTGTAGGGTAGGGTAGGGTAGTGTAGTGTAGTGTAGTGTAGTGTAGTGTAGTGTAGTGTAGTATAATGTAGTACAATGTAGTGTAGTGTAATATAGTGTAGTGTAGTGCAGTGGAGTGTAGTGTAGTGTAGTGTAGTGTAGTGTAGTGTAGTGTAGTGTAGTGTAGTGTAGTGTAGTGTAGTGTAGTGTAGTGTACTGTAGTGTAGTGTAGTGCAATGCAGTGCAGTGTAGTGTAGTGCAGCCAAGTGTTGTGTTGTGTAGTATATTATATTACAGTACAGTACACTAAAGTAGTATAGCATAGTATAGCACAGTGCAGAGCAGCGCAGCGTAGAGTAGTGTAGTGTGGTGTGGTGTAGTGTAGTGTAGTGTAGTGTAGTGTAGTGTAGTGTAGTGTAGTGTAGTGTAGTGTAGTGTAGTGTAGTGTAGTGTAGTGTAGTGTAGTGTAGTGTAGGGTAGTGTAGTGTAGGGTAGGGTAGTGTAGTGTAGGGTAGTGTAGTGTAGTGTAGTGTAGTGTAGTGTAGTGTAGTGTAGTGTAGTGTAGTATAATGTAGTACAATGTAGTGTAGTGTAATATAGTGTAGTGTAGTGCAGTGGAGTGGAGTGTAGTGTCGTGTCGTGTAGTGCAGTGTAGTGTAGTGTAGTGCAGTGCAGTGCAGTACAGTGTAGTGTAGTGCAGTGCAGTGTTGTGTAGTGTAGTATATTATATCACAGTACAGTACAGTAAAGTAGTATAGCATAGTATAGCACAGTGCAGAGCAGCGCAGCGTAGAATAGTGTAGTGTAGTGTGGTGTGGTGTAGTGTAGTGTAGTGTAGTGTAGTGTAGTGTAGTGTAGTGTAGTGTAGTGTAGGGTAGGGTACTGTAGTGTAGGGTACTGTAGTGTAGTGTAGTGTAGTGTAGTGTAGTGTAGTGTAGTGTAGTGTAGGGTAGTGTAGTGTAGGGTAGGGTAGTGTAGTGTAGTGTAATGTAGTGTAGTGTAGTGTAGTGTAGTGTAGTGTAGTGTAGTGTAGTGTAGTGTAGTGTAGTGTAGTTTAGTGTAGTGTAGTGTAGTATAATGTAGTACAATGTAGTGTAGTGTAATATAGTGTAGTGTAGTGCAGTGGAGTGGAGTGTAGTGTCGTGTCGTGTAGTGCAGTGTAGTGTAGTGTAGTGCAGTGCAGTGCAGTACAGTGTAGTGTAGTGTAGTGCAGTGCAGTGTTGTGTAGTGTAGTATATTATATTACAGTACAGTACAGTAAAGTAGTATAGCATAGTAAAAGCACAGTGCAGAGCAGCGCAGCGTAGAGTAGTGTAGTGTAGTGTGGTGTGGTGTAGTGTAGTGTAGTGTAGTGTAGTGTAGTGTAGTGTAGTGTAGTGTAGTGTAGTGTTGTATACCTCTACTACTTTCTAGGCATAAGGGGAAAGATTGTTTTGGTGACTATATTTTTCCATGACGGCGGCACACTTTTGCTGTAGTCAGCACCACTCCAGGCCGCCTTTGCTTCGCACGTAAATCTACGGGACCCATTTTTAGAGACATTGTGCATCCCGTAGTATTGTCGGCCAGAAAAAAATTTCGAAACTTCTGGGATTTTATCCCGAACCTTTCTGATCATAAAGTGATTGCTCTAATCACACAACCACCGAAAGTATAATAAAAAACTTGATAACCGACAGAGTAATCTTTTGAGAGCACAGAAGTTGGGTTTTACAGTAGCGTGTGTTTAAAACGTCATTATGCTAACAAATAAATTACTAAAATGTTACAAATAACAGAGGTCAAGGATAACGAAACGTTTATTACTAAAGTCAGGAGGAGCCAATCATAATTTTTTTTTTAAGAAGGGGGCGGGGCTACAAAATAAGGTGGGAACAGCTGAGACACAGTGCAATCATCGTCGTCATGTGTCCTTCAGGCTGGCGTAGATGATCATGTCTCTCCACAACTTTCGATCTCGAGAGATACATATCATTACTGTTGTTGGCCCTCGGCCAAGCTATTCTCTTAAGCTGTCTGGTATCTTTTCTCTTTGCTTCCCTCTATCTCTTCGTCCCTCAATTTCCCCAGTTATTACGATATATTCCAGCTGTTCCATTCTTATTACATGACCAAATAATTATGGTTGTTTCTTCCTAATATTTGAAATTAGCTCTCTTTTTGCTTTGACCTCTTTCATAACGTTTTCATTACTCTTCTTAGCTGTCCATGATATTTTCAACATTCTTCTGTAAAACCACATTTCTTCAGCTTCCAGTGATTTTCTTGTCTGTTGTCCTATTGTCCATGATCAACATCCATATGTTAAGACTGGCTCTACATAACAATTAAGAAATCTTTCTTGTTTCTGTTGTCAAAAATGAATTGGAATGCTGCTTTTGCCTGAGCCATTCTGCATCTCACCTCTATTGTATATCTACCATCTCACCTCTATTGTATAGGGTGTCTCTTTAATGACTGTGCATTTTTTGTTGTTGAAATAATTACGCACCTAAATTTTATCTATGTATGACGTAATAGTTCAAGCACCATTTACGTGTTCATTTAAACATCACTGCTACATGATAGATCTGGCTTACAATGGTGTTAACACAACTTTATTGTGTTAATACCAACATTACCCATTATAAGCTCACCGATAGCAGTCAAGTATATTTGAATAATACCATTTATTTTACAATTGTGTGACGTGACGTTTTTTCTTCCGAGAGTATAAATTCACTGCACTGCGACTTTAGAAACACCATGTATATCTACCATCTCACCTCTATTGTATATCTACCATCTCACCTCTATTGTATATCTACCATCTCACGCCTATTGTATATCTACCATCTCACCTCTATTGTATATCTACCATCTCACCTCTATTGTATATCTACCATCTCACCTCTATTGTATATCTACCATCTCACCTCTATTGTATATCTACCATATGAGGTTAACAAAGTGACGATTCATGATTGTACAAAGAAATTACAAATAAAGAAAAAGGTGGTTTTCTGTTGCCTTCCGTCGCTTTGTTTCCAGCTGGTAGTTTTCTGCACTGTAATAAGTGGGAAAAAATTGATTGAAGACGAGACGGGGGGAAGTTTAGAGCTTGGTAAGAACGGCAGGACCGGAACTGATAAACATTTGAAGGTACAGAAAGTTGTGGAAAGTCATAGTTCCCTACGCCTGCAGACTTTGTGCTTGAAGATAGCGATGATGAAGATGATGATAGTTGTATCAAAACAGGGGGACTGGGTGGTCTTGACGTCGGCCTCTAGAGAAGAAGGAACGGGTTCGAATCTCGACACAAGCGAGCGACATTTTTCGCTTCGAATTCGTGGTTTCTTTGAGGCTCTACCCTAACCCTTGTCTTCCTCTACCTTTTTAGCTCCCTGTGGAGCATAGGTCTTCAACAAACACTTTCCAAGTCGTTCTGTTTTTTGCCATTCTTTTAAGATCATTCCATGTCTTCCCCATCATCTTCATCTCTGCTTCTATCTGTCTTCTCCAAGAATTCCTTAGTCTTCCTCTTTGTCTTTTCCCCTGGGAATTCCAAAAAAGAGCCTGTTGCGTAATACTCTCAGTTGGCTTCCGTAGTGTGTGTCCTATCCAGCGCCATCGTCTTCGCTGTATCTCTTTATCCACTGGTGTTTGACTCGTGCATTTCCATAATTCTATGCTAGTGATTTTGTCCTGCCATTTCCATCCTTTTATTCTGCGCAAGCATCCATTAATGAAAGTCTGTATCTTCGTGATTGTCAATTTTGTTGTTCTCCATGTTTTACAGCCATATAATAGGATCGCCTTAACATTTGAGTTGAAAATTTGTATTTTTGTATTTAACCTAATTTCTTTGGATTTCCATATGTTTCCCAGTGCAATGAAAGCTCCTCTTGCTTTTGATACCCTTATTTTGGTATCATTTTCTGTTCTTCCCTCTTTATCTATATTACTGCCCAGATATATGTAAGATTGTACATCTAATAGTACCTAATCTAACCCTTGTCTCTGGATGATGAAATCCGATTACTAGTCCCTCTCGGATAACGGCAAAACAATATGAGGTCCCGTGTGCATGGTGCGCACATTAAAGAGCTCTTTGACAGTTGGAAACAAACAAGAATAGGCCAAGAATGCCCGCTGGCCGAGAAAAATCTATTTAATTAGAAATCTATGCCGAAGACAGATGTGTAGGGTCGAAGTTAAGGGCGTAAATTTCAAAATTTGCCTTAAATTAACAACACAATGCATTTATTACGTCGGCTTATCGGATGAAGGACTAGAAAGAAGAGGTATCAGCATGAAGAACGATCTCCGTAGCACAGGCGATGATGCCTGGCGTAAACGTACATACATTTACAGTCATTAATATTATTTACAATAATAATTTTTTTTAGTGGTTCGGCAACATAACAAGACAAAAAGAACTAACAATGACTCAAAGAGCCATAAATAAACGCTACGAAAACTCCAGATTAAGAGGAAGACCGAGATGGAGATGGATAAAGGGAATACTAGAGTCACTAGAAGGGATAACACCAGAAGAGGCCAACAGAAGAGAAAGAATCGCAGATTGTATCTGCCCTCGACGCCAACGGCAATATAGGAAGGATAGCAGAAGAAAGTAGAAGAAGAAGAATTATTTACCAATGCACATTGCCTTAGACTGGCTTTCAAAACTTATCAACTGTTAATCTTGTTGTCTTCATCAAACACAATACACGAATATCCCTGCTCATGTCTTCCATGACATATAAATATATTTTACTGGCAGGTCCGTTAAAATGTCAGTGTCACAGACGAAGATCTGGCAATCCTATCCACATGACAAGGTACGAACATTTCTTAAACACATCTGACTTGCCAGGACAGTAACCTGAACAGTTTTTTTTTTCTAAACTGAAAACTGGAAGACATGTGATCACTTATTTTTGGGAGGAGAACATGATGTTTATTTGTTTGTTTGTTTTTTGGAAAGACAGGACGAAAAAGAAAATCATCATCATCAAGTACCGGGCCTGCTGGCGTAGGTGATCATGTCTCTCCACAACTTTCTATCACGACAGTTTTTTTATCATTTCTGTTGTTGACCTTCTGCCAAGCCATTCTCTTAAGCTGTCTGGTATTTTTTCTCTTTGCTTCCATCTATCTCTTCGTCCCTCAATTTTTCCAGTTGTTCTCTTCTCATTACATGGCCAAAAAAATTATGATTGTTTCTTCCTAATATTGGAAATTAGCTCTCTTTTTGCATTGACCTCTTTCAGAACATTGTCATTACTCTTCTTAGCTGTCCATGGTATTCTCAACATTCTTCTGTAAAACCACATTTCTACAGTCTCCAGCGATTTTCTCGTCTGTTGTTCTATTGTCCATGATTCACATCCATATGTTAAGACTGGCTCTACACAACATTTAAGAACTCTTTTTCTTGTTTCTATTCTCAAAAATAGATTGCATAGTATCTTCCTCATTTTTTGGAAAGCTGCTTTTGCCTGAGCCATTCTGCATCTCACCTCTTTTGTACATCCTCCGTCTGAGGTTAACAAAGTTCCCAAATATTTAAATTCATTACCTGTTTTAATATTGTTCCACTTGTCAAAAAGACAATATTTTTTATTATTTATATACACAGCAAGATTCCTATTTATCTTATTATGTTGCATATTATTTCCGTCCTCATTTGCATGATAGCGTCGAGGTACGTGATAGCATGGGGTCCTTTGCTATTTGATTGGTCTTTTCAGCTGTCACGTGTCCACATGTTGCTAGTATTTCGTGTATCGAATTTTGAGGAGGTCTTCTCGGTTTGTTAAGTTTTGCCGTAAGTTAATAACTACGTGCGTCGCTGGTAGCTGTGTCTGTCTTGTCGTGTGGCCAGACAGATTAATGTCTTGTTTATTTATAATTTATACTGAGAAAACTCTCTGTTTGTTTACGTCAGCTTTATATCTCTAGCAAAGATCCGTGGTACTTGATTTTGTGTAAATCTTATTTTTCACACCCCCACCCTCGCCAAACTGGCATATATCCTCCGACTTTAGAGGTACTCCCATTTTTATCGTTGAAAGATGTGACGTTTATGTGAAGATTTTTGTTATGATCAATTTGGTCCCGGGACCTCCAACTTTGGGACTATTATTACCAATTTCTAGCTTCCAATGGTTCTTTTAACATCGCACATAATGATCACAAACAAGAAAAAGAGTTCTTAAATGTTATGTAGAGCCAGTCTTAACATATGGATGCAAATCATGGGCAATAGGACAACAGAAAAGAAAATCACTGGAGTCTGTAGAAATTTGATTTTACAGAAGAATGTTGAGAATACCATGGACAGTTAAGAAGAGTAATGAAGATTTTCTGAAAGAGGTCAAAGCAAAAAGAGAGCTAATTTTCAATATTAGGAAGAAACGACCGTCATTTTTTGCCAAGTAATGAGAAGAGAACAACTGGAATATATTGTAACAACCGGAAAAATTGAGGGACGAAGAGATAGAGGGAAGGAAAGAGAAAAAATATCAGACAGCTTAAGAGAATGGCTTGGCAGAAGGTCAACAACAGAAATGATAAATAACTGTCGAGATTGAAAGTTGTGGAGAGACATGATCACCTACGCCAGCAAGCCCTGTACTTGATGATGATGATGATGATGATGATGATAATGATCACTGGTTGATCTCATTTTTGGCCCCTATCCGAGAGGCAAGGACATCGAATCTCACTACTATGAGACTAGGGAAGTGTAAAGCTATGAGACTAGGGAAGAGTAAAGCTATGAGACTAGGGAAGAGTAAAGCTATGAGACTAGGGAAGAGTAAAGCTATGAGACTAGGGAAGAGTAAAGCTATGAGACTAGAGAAGAGTAAAGCTATGAGACTAGGGAAGAGGAAAGCTATGAGACTAGGGAAGAGTAAAGCTATGAGACTAGGGAAGAGTAAAGCTATGAGACTAGGGAAGAGTAAAGCTATGAGACTAGGGAAGAGTAAAGCTATGAGACTAGGGAAGAGTAAAGCTATGAGACTAGGGAAGAGTAAAGCTATGAAAAATCAAGGATTAACCTCTAACGAATTGACCCCGCCTTTGGTGGGATTTGAACCCGTGACATTCTTATTCGGTGGCCTACATTTTACCTTCAGATTACCACCCCCCTCCCTTCTTCCCTCTCCCCATAACGAGGGGTGATTCGTAACTGTCTTTCTGAAAGGCAAAGAAAGAAGAGCTCTCGATACATACTCGAGTGTAGAGTGGAAAATGATGTTATATTTGTGATAGTCTGTACCTATTTGTTATATGGTAATATTGACAATTTAAAAAAAAATCTTATGTCAATATTATCATACAAAATCATCACTTTTTAGCCATGTAATGAGAAGGGAACAGCCGGAAAATGTAGTAACAACTGGGAAAATTGAGGGACGAAGAGATAGAAGGAAGCAAAGAGAAAAGATACCAGACAGCTTAAGAGAATGACTTGGCGGAAGGTCAACAATAGAAAAGATAAACGAGTGTCGAGATCGAAAGTTGTGGAGAGACATGATCACCTACGCCAGCAGGCCCGGTACTTGATGATGAAGATGACTAAACACTCGCTTCTGTAGTGTATACCGATACATGTTCTAGCTATCATGTACCAACTCACACGTACTGTACTCTGGTAGTTACGAATAGCAACCGTATTGTTTAGGCACAATCACTACAATAACAGAGATCAGCAGAGAGGCATGTCAGGCAGACTGCGCTACTCAGGGCTGCGACAGTTAAGCACCAAACATACATACACATACACAAACATTTCTTTCAATTTCCCACACAATGAACGTAGTGAAAAAGTAAAAAGCCCTGTCACGCCAAGTGGTGTATAGGGAATATGGTGTTAGTGACCCGTCACGCCAAGTGTCGTATAGGGAATATGGTGTTAGTGACCATCATTTTTATAGACCTTGCACATGATTTTTGGGGTAATGTGGCTGGTATTACGCCCGTGCCGCTTTGCTTTCCGTGAAAAAAATCCGGTACCCATTTAAGGCTGGGTGAACCCGGAAGCTGTCGATCAGGATCGAACCCGAACTCTTGCGCTTTGTAGTCCAGTTCACTAGTGAACCACTGAGATATCGTGGCTCCCACACATTGAACGTAGTCCTGTTCAAATTTCGTCGAGAAGAAGTGTAAAACAAAAAATAAAAAACAAAATAGAAGAGACTAGGAACTGAATTTTTCGTGTTAATCAGTTTTTCCCTGGCAGCCGTGTGCACAGGGGTCCATCGCCGCACTGGCAGATAACTCCGACTTCGGAGGTACTCATATTTTTTTTCCGTCGATGAGTAACTGACGTTTCAAGCCGGGCCTCGCTGCTGAGACCAGAGGTGCTTGCCGCAGAGAAAAATAATAAATAAAAATTATTTTCCAACTGACTTGAACCCACAGCCTCTCTGTCTCGAGGCCGGCGTCTTGCCACGAGACCAACCAGTCCCCCTTTTTTTCTTAATAACAATATATGGTACCAGTGTAAAGCTAAAGAGGAATTCGTTTCAAAAATAAAATTGAGAGTGCATTAATGGTTAGCTATTATCTCCCTTCTTATCCACTTTTGCAATAGATTGAAATATAAAGACCACCAGAAAGGATAAAAAAAAAAAATGGAATTCAGTAGACACTCTGGGTCTAACTGAATGACTTAAATTCCACCGACGATGTTGCTCTTCTTGCACGTAGCCACAAGCAAATGAAAGACAAGCTACATGAACTAGAAATAAACTCTACCAAAATTTGACTTCACCTGTTAATATTGATACAAGAAAGGTAATGAAATGTAACGAAATACGTCGCAGCCCATAACGATTTGAAGAAACACCGATTGAGGAAGTGGATTATTGTACATATTCAGGTAGCATTATCGTCAAAGGACGAGGGCAAAGAGAAAGATAGAGACATTAAGCATATAATAAATAACGCGAAAAAAGATATAATAAAACGTAATACATTATCATTATCGTCGTCAAGAATCATGCCTGCTGGCGTAGGTGATCATGTCTCTCCACAACTTTTGATCTCGACAGTTATTTATCATTGCTATTGTTGATCTTCTGCCAAGCCATTCTCTTAAAAAAAAGTAAGTAAAGTACCCCCGTCACGCCAAGTGGCGTATAGGGAATATGGTGTTAGTGACCATAAATTTTACAGACCTTCGGCGCATCATTTTTGGGGTAATGTGGTCGGCATTACGCCCGTGCCGCTTCACTTTCCCAGAAAAAAATCCGGTACCCATTAAAGGCTGGGTGAACCGGACCCCGTCAGCTGGGATCGAACCCTACCCCTTGTCCTTTGTAGTCCAGTTCCCATTCTCTTAAGCTGTCTGGTATATTTTCTCTTTGCTTCCTTCTATCTCTTCGTCCCTCAATTTTCCCAGTTGTTACAATATATTCCAGCTGTTACTCTCTCATTACATGCCTAAAAAAATGATGATTGTTTCTTCCTAATATTGGATATTAGATCTCTTTTTGCTTTGGACTCTTTCAGGACGTTTTCATTACTCTTCCTACCTGTCCATGGTATTCTCAACATCATTCTGTAAAACCAATTTCTACAGCCTCCAGTGGTTTTCTTTCCTGTTTTCCTATTGTCCATGATTCACACCCATATGCTAAAACTGGCTCTACAAAACCCTTAAGAAGGGGTTGTTTTACTTTAGGGTGCTCTCCCTTAGCCTTTTACTCTACCGAGCATACCTGCAAGACAGCAGGGCAGCTGCAGGTTGTACTGTCTCATATCTATCTATTGACCTTTCGAGCCGTAACCGGCCCATAGGGCGTAGACCAAGATACACCTTCTCCTATATGAATTTTTTGTTCTAGCAGTTTTCTTTTAAAGATATTTTATCAAATCTCGCCATCTGTCTCTGTTCTGTGCAATCAGTTCTATCTCATTGAGGGAGCCGACTCCTGCTGCTCTTGCCTCTCTCATCAATGTTCTTCTCAGTGTCTCCCTGGGTCTTCCTCTTTTTCTTTTACCTGTTGTTTCCCATATGAGGGCTTGCTTTGCTATTCGATTATTATCTCTTCTCATCACATGTCCAACATATGACCATCGTGTTTTCTTTATTACTGAAGATATTAGTGGTTGATTGGCGATTTCTCTAATTTCCTCGTTTGTTTTGAATTCGTTCCACGCTATACCAAGTATTTTCCTTAGACATTTATTTTCGAATGCGTTCAACTTTGTTTCTATATCTCTTGTTGTTTTCCAGCTTTCACACGCATACGTAAGGGTTGATAGTACATTTGATTTGAATTGAACTGTCTCATATAGTAGCAGCTAAAACTACCTGAACTAAGACTAAATAAAATATAGACACTAAAAAAAAACAAAAAACAATTAAATGGGTAAATCTATTTAATACAAATTTAAAAACGATACCCTCATATGGCTCAGTAACGTGGATGTTGGATAATACATAAAATGGAATTAAATAGCAAAACCTACGGAGAAATGAGACAAACTACAGCGTTTCGGCAAAAGACTTAATCGGATACAAAGTAACAAATATAATTACCAAAACACACACACAACAGTCAAGTGCTTATCCATCTCAAAAGGGCCATGTGCAGTGGTTGACTCGTGGTAGGTCCGATTGAGCGATCATTTCAGAGAAAGAGGTATGTTTACAGCACTCGGAAAAAATGACAAATAATCAACAACAGAAAAAAAACAAAGAACAAAATATGGTCAGAAGAACAAAAAAAGTTGGCTGAGTTGGCAGTGTTCTCTAGCGTTTGGCTTTTCGTGGCAAGGCGCTGTGCTACGAAGTACGGGTTCGATCCTGCTTCGGATCATATATTATTCGTTTGTTTTCTGTTGTTGATTGTTTGTTATTTTTCCGAGTGCTGTAAACATACCTCTTCCTCTGAAATGATTCGCTGATTATCGCCTCGGAAGTTTCCCTCTAAAATAATATTCATATTTTATTATTTATCTCTAGGTCTGAATGACTGGGAAGAGGAGTGACCATGACCAAAGTGCCTGTTTGTTACATGATAAGTGGCCAATGAGCCAGATAGGATCTCGAGAGCCACAAAAGAGCTAAAAGAAATAAGGGCCCCCTTAGGATGAATGAAATACTTGGTTGCTTGGTTGTGTTTGCCCTATGACTAAAGTAATACACCTCCTCATCATCCGCCATTAAGAGGACGCAAAATGGGCGTGTCTGTGTTTTGTTGTGTTGTGGTTTGCAGTAAACTGTGATAATCGCACCTTTCGGCCCTACACATCCGACGTCAGTATGTTATTTTTGAGTACCGGGTTGTCTTTCCTCTTCGATCCCTACTCGTTTTGGTAGACTAGACAGGTTAGTCTGTTACTGAAGGCACCACGGAGAGGTCGGGTAGGGTCTGGATGGTTCTGGTTCACCGATCCTGTAGCAAGCCATCAGCTGTGGGTCCCTGACAACGTCTAGCTCTGCTACTGGGAGGCGACGTTACCTCTTGATAGACGAAATTAGGGGTCTCATGGGGTCGGAGGAAAAACATAGAGCAGGAGTGGCAAGAGAGAGAAAAGGAGGAGAAACAGAGTAAAAGAGGAGGCCAGTAAGTTAAGGAAAGAGTGAAATGAATTTGACCCCATCGGATGGAAAGTGTCAACCTGGAGGTCTGAAGTGGGAGGAAACGGAAGTGCCGGAATCGCGTTTGATATTGTACAGGCGTTCACGGACACTATCTCGTAGACGTCCTACCCGTTTAGCCAATATACGTTTTATGACAACGCTGATAATATGGATACTAGAAACAATGAATAATACAACTGAAAACAATTGCAAACATTTTAAAATAATTCTTTTTCTTCTTCTTCTTCTACCTTTCAGCTCTCCGTGGAGTACAGATCTTAAACAAACACTTTCCAAGTCGTTCTGTCTTTGACTTGTCCATGTTTGTGAAATTTTTTCGGCGTATATTTTTACAGTACGGGATAGCCAGTCCCAAGCCCAACCCTCCTTAGTCGCCTCTTACGAACATGCCTGGTTAATTCTTTACTCCCCTTTCAGGCCCGGCAGCGCAGGGGCGTTTGTAAACAATTATATGGGGAAAATTCTGAACATCAGATGGTATGAGAAGAACAGAAAAAAAGATACCCGGTGAAGAAGAACACAAAGGTCAGTTCGAGAAACAGTTTATGGACAGAAAATGTAGATGGATTAAACAGCCACCTGGAAAACGTGATGTCAACGTAACAAGACATGCCCTGTTATGGAACCCACATGAAAGGAGAAAGATAGGAACATCCAGGAATATACGGAGATGTCACGAAAACTCTTTAGAACATTGGCCTAGACTAGCGAGAAGTAAAAAAAAATGTTCAGAAATAGGGATGGGCAAAGACATCTTGTCCATGACCTATGCTTCAGAAGGGGGTATAAAGGGCTATGATTGATTGATTGATCGATTGATTGATCGATTGATTGACCGATTGACTGATTGAGTTGTTTTGCTATTGTTAATAATTATATTAGTGTAATACTAAATGCATTTATTTACATTATTCAAAAAATGCGTTCGTAGTTTCATCCGTTTTGTTAGATACATACAATTTAAAACATCAGAAAGAGAAACAACTGACATTTTTCGGGCACATCATGAGAAGAAAGAAGTTTGAATACTTGGTCACAACTGGCAAAATAAAGGGCAAGAGAGATCGCGGACGATTAAAAGAGACGGTACTAAATAGCTTTGTGCTATGGCGCGGTAACAAGTCAACAGTAGAAATGGAGTCTGTAGAAATGTGGTTTTACAGAAGAATGTTGAGAGTACCATGGACAGCTAAGAAGATTAATGAAAATGTTCTGAAAGAGGTCAAAGCAAAAAGATAACTAATATCCAATATTAGGAAGAAACAATCATCATTTTTTGGCCATGTAATGTGAAGAGAACAACTGGAATATATAGTGAGAACTGGGAAAATTGAGGGACGAAGAGATAGAGGGAAGCAAAGAGAAAAAATACCAGACTTAAGAGAATGGCTTGGCAGAAGGTCAACAACAGAAATGATAAATAACTGTCGAGATCGAAAGTTGTGGAGAGACATGATCACCTACGCCAGTAGGCCCGGTACTTGATGATGATGGTGATGATGAACAAGTCAACAACAGAATTGATACGATTTACTGAGGACAGAACATTGAGGAAGTAATGATCACCTGCGCAAGCCGCCATGGCACACGATGATGATGATAGATAGATGGGGGGAAAAAAAAAATTTGAAATACTTTGAAGATGAATTTTTTTCCAGAAGTAATGGCGCCCATTGCTAATCGCCTGGGGTGAAACCAGCATTTTTTGTAAGCGTACAATTTGTTTAACTAAAAGTGTGAACAATTTATTTAACTAAAAGTGTGAATAATTTGTTTAACTAAAAGTGTGAATAATTCGTAACTTCCCATCTTCATTTACACAAACATTAACTTTACGAAAACCCCAGAGCCACCCGTGACAGTCCGTCTTAACGGAGCCTAGCACAGCCAACGGACCAGGACATCAACGCAAGGCTAGCCAGCCAAAGCAATTCGTTTTGTGTGACTTACGTTCCTTCACTCGAAATCTGGGCAGGGTACCTTGTTCAAGCCCCCTCGACACAGCCTCAGGTAGTTTTTATCGGCCATTCCTACGAGTGGAGTCTGTCGGTTGGACAGGTAAGATAGGAGGATTGTTCAGACGTGGTGTGGTATGTACGGGACATGGCCTTTGTCTGCGTGATTGCCGAGTCTTTTGTTTTAAGAAGAGCGAGGCTTGGTCGAGGTATTTTGAGGGAAGGAAAATAGCCAGGACTTTTTTTAAAATTCTAAGTATGTGTACAGTTGTGTGAATAGTTGTACATTGTACACAATATTATAATGTGATAATAGTAATATTATTATACTAGTTTATTGTAACATTACTCGTTGTAGTAAGGGTGTGAGTTGTATGCGTCTTAATAGACACTTTTGCAGTGGTAGCAGTAGTACTTATAGTTGTAGTAGTAGGGGTAATAGAAGTGTAGCAGCACGGTGCAGAAGTAGTAGTGGTAGTAGTAGTACTAGTAGTACTTATAGTAGTAGCTGTAGTAGTAGTAGTAGGGTTATAGAAGTGTAGCGGCAGGTGCAGTAGTAGTAGTAGAAGTAGAAGTAGTGGTAGTAGTGAAGGTAGAAGTAGAGGTAGTAGTAGTAGTAGTGGTAGTAGTAAAAATCGCAAAAGTAATGGTGTTAATAAAGCGTAGTAAAAAAAATTTTAAAGTGCCGTTAAATAAGGTATAATAAATTTGATACGTTAAATAAGGTAAGTTAAATATGATACGTTAAACAAGGTATGTTACATGTATGTGGTATGTTAAATAAGGTATGTTACATATGGTATGTTAAATAGTTTATGTTAAACAAGGTATATATATATATTAAATTTGGTATGTTAAATATGGTATAGTAAATATGGTATTTAAAATATGGGATATTAAATAATCTAAGTTAACATGTGATGTAGTATGTGCATTAAATATCACCGCACTACAACATTTGAGAGATGAGACAACCAGTTTTTTTTCCTAAGTTATTATATAAATTACCAAAACTGTACATAAGAGAGTTAACTTGAAAATAATAGTCTTTGTGTAAAAGGAGTAGTTGTATCTGTAATAGCTTTAATAATATTAGCAATAATATAGTCGTATTTAGAGGAGGGGGAGTAGAGTATAATAAATAGTAATAGTCGTATTTAGAGGAGGAGGAGTAGAGTATAATAAATAGTAATAGTCGTATTTAGAGGAGGGGAAGTAGAGTATAATAAATAGTAATAGTCGTATTTAGAGGAGGGGAAGTAGAGTATAATAAATAGTAATAGTCGTATTTAGAGGAGGGGAAGTAGAGTATAATAAATAGTAATAGTCGTATTTAGAGAAGTAAGGGTATTAGTAGTAGTAGTAGTTTAAAAATAGTAATAGGCGTATTTAGAGAAGGGGAGTAGTAGCAATAGTATAAAATGGTAATAGTCGCACGTAGAGAAGTAAGGGGAGTAGTAGCAGTAGTATAAAATAGTAATAGTCTTATTTAGAGAAGTAAGGGGAGTAGTAGCAGTAGTATGAAATAGTAATAGTCAGTAGTCATATTTAGAGAAGTAAGGGGAGAAGTAGCAGTAGTATAAAATAGTAATAGTCAATAGTCATATTTAGAGAAGTAAGGGGAGAAGTAGCAGTAGTATAACACTAGTATTAGTTGCACTTAGAGAAGTAATGGGAGTAGTAGTAGTAGTATAAAATAGTAATAGTCGTATTTAGAGAAGTAAGGGTAGTAGTAGCAGTAGTATAAAAATAGTAATAGTCGCATTTAGAGAAGTAAGGGTAGTAGTAGCAGTAGTATACAAATAGTAATAGTAGCATTTAGAGAAGTAAGGGGAGTAGTAGCAGTAGTCTAAAAATAGTAATAGTCGCATTTAGAGAAGTAAGGGAAGTAGCAGTAGTAGTATAAAATAAGTAATAGTCGTACTCAGAGAAGTAAGGAGAGTAGTAGCAGTAGTATAAAAATAGTAATAGTAGCATATAGAGAAGTAAGGACAGTAGTATAAAAATAGTAATAGTAGCATTTAGAGAAGTAAGGGGAGTAGTAGCAGTAGTATACAAATAGTAATAGTCGCACTTAGAGAAGTAAGGGCAGTTGTAGCATTAGTATAAAAATAGTAATAGTCGCATTTAGAGAAGTAAGGGCAGTAGTATAAAAATAGTAATAGTCTTATTTAGAGAAGTAAAGGGGAGTAGTAGCAGTAGTATAAAAATAGTACTAGTCTTATTTAGAGAAGTAAGGGCAGTAGTAGCAGTAGTATAAAAATAGTACTAGTCTTATTTAGAGAAGTAAGGGCAGTAGTAGCAGTAGTATAAAAATAGTACTAGTCGCATTTAGAGAAGTAAGGGGAGTAGTAGCAGTAGTATAAAAATAGTAATAGTCGCATTTAGAGAAATAAGCGGAGTAGTAGTAGTAGTATATACAAATAGTAATAGTCGCATTTAGAGAAGTAAAGGGGAGTAGTAGCAGTAGTATATACAAATAGTAATAGTCGCATTTAGAGAAGTAAGGGGAGTAGTAGCAGTAGTATATACAAATAGTAATAGTCGCATTTAGAGAAGTAAAGGGGAGTAGTAGCAGTATAAAAATAGTAATAGTCGTAATATTTGCCATAATGATGGTAGTAGTGGCAATTTCAGCAAGGTATATGGTATATGGCCTCTAAGAACGGGTACCGACTAGTTTTCTGGGTAATAAACACAGCCTAACGCGATACCGACCACATCACCCAAAAAATGTGCGGTTGTCATAGAAAAATATGGTCACTTGCTGCATATTCCCCCTACATCTTGCAAAGCTTGGGAGGGAACCGTAACTTTATACGGGTATAAAATTAATTAATTATTTAAAGTTAACAATTGTCGTAATTGTAATTGTAACAGTAGCACTAGCAAGTGTTGTAATTGTGATCTTCTTCTTCTCCTTTCCTTCCTCATCTGCCTTTCAGCGTCGAGGGGAGATATAATTTGCGGTCTTTTGCTCTTCTGTTCGCCTCTGCTGCTGTTATGTTTCCTAGTGCTTCTAATATTCCATCGATCCATCTTGTTCGTGGTCGACCCTTGGGTCTGGTGTTCTCACAACGTTTGTTGAAAGCTCGTTGTGTTGTGTTTTGTTCTTTCTGCCTTGTCACGTGGCCAAACCATTTTATCTGTTGTTTCCTTATATATTCTATGGCGGGGGCTATTCCTAGCTTGTGATACTAGTATTAAAATAAAAGGCAAAAAGGTAATGTTAATAATATTAGTATTGGTAGTAGTAATTGTCATTGTAATGAAAGCTGAGTTATAAGCTTTAAATATATGACAAATTTTTAGAAGAACTATGACTACTAATTGTGAAAAGCTATATTTACAAAATATATTTATGGTGCAGAGAAATCAACATCAAGTAAGAATTCAGAGCTGAAAATTGAACCTTTTGAAATGTGGATCTATAGAAAAATTGAGAGAATTAGGTGGAAAGAAATGAAGACAAACAAAGAAGTGCTAAATCAGCTGAAAAATGTAAAGAAAAAAAAAGTTCTATTTAACAGAGATTGAAAAATGTGAAATTTTGTGGTCATGTGAAGGGACATAATTCCCTTCTAAAATTCATCTTTGAAGGGAAGATAACAAGGTAGACGAGGCAGAGGAAGATTAGTGTTAAAATGGGCCGATAGCATCAAAAGTTGAACAGGTGGTCTTATGACAGCTTGCACCATCAAAAAGTAAAGTAAAGTAAAGAGCCCCCGTCACGCCAAGTGGCGTATAGAGAATATGGTGTTAGGAACCACACATTTTACAGACCTTCAGCACATGATTTTTGGGGTAATGTGGTCGGTATTACGCCCGTGCCGCTTTACTTTCCCAGAAAAAAAATCCGGTGCCCATTTAAAGCTAGGTGAACCCGGAAGCAGTCGGTTTGGATTAAACCCTACCTCTTGTTCTTTGCAGTCTTGTTTACTAACCACTGAGCTATCGCGGGTCCCTTGCACCATCAAGGCAAGAATGAATGAACCTCCATGGTAGCCATCCTTCGTTGTGGAGACGGCACCCAATGTTGATGATTGTTACAAAGTTATAGTTTAGTTTGCTTGCTTGCGTTCGCACGATGTCTAAGGTAATACGCCTTCTCATCATACGACCTGGCAGCTTTTCCTGTATGGTACCAGTAAAAGTAAATAAAGTACCCCCGTCACGCCAAGTGACGTATAGGGAGTTATTGAATTATTTGCGGGTCATCATCATTGCACTCCGAACATTGAACTTCGACACATGATTTTTTGGGTAATTTGGGTCGGTATTACGCCCGTGCCGCTTTATTTTCCCAGAAAAAATCCGGTACCAATTAAAGACTGGGTGAACCGGGAGCCGTTGGTTGGGATCGAACCCTACCTCTTGTCCTTTGTAGTCCAGTTTACTAACCACTGAGCTATTTGTGGCTCCCGTGAGTACCGGTGATAATCACTAACGTCTTAGTTCACCATATGTTGGGCATAATTGTAGCAGATGTGCAGCGGTCATTTCACATGTGCGACAATCACATGCATCAGAAAGTTTCATTATGAGAGTGTTGGGAATGTTGGGACCACGAGTGGTAATCGGACTTGAATTCATAACTCTCCGCATTCAAGAAGCTTTTGGTCATGTTATATGCATGCTTGCTTGCGTTCACCCAATGACTAAAGGAATACACTTCTTCGTCATCCACCCTTAAAATGACGTTAAATGGGTGTGTCTGCGTTGTTTTGTGGTTTGCAGTAAAACTGATATTTCCGTTTTTCGTCCCAACACATCCGACTTTAACATGTTAATTTTGAGTACCGGGTTATCTTCTCTCTTCGTTCCCTACTCGCTTGGCCAGACTAGACATGTTAGTCTATTACTGGGGGCACCACGGAGAGGTGGAGTAGGGTCTGGATGGTTCTGGTTTACCGATCCTGTCGCAAGCCACCAGCTATGGTTCGCTGACAACTTCCAGCACTGCTGTGAGGCCTCCTTTTATATTATTTTATATTATTTTATTTTAGTTTCTTCTTCGGCTATCGCCTGTTGCTGTGCTGCTAGATGTTTAGGCCCAGTATTGAGACGTCGCAATCCTGTAGAGTGTAGAGTATACTCTGGAGTTTGACTGGATGCTCCTCAGTCACATGTTGTGTTTTACTTTGGTTTAGTAGTAGTAGTAGCAGTTGTTGTAGTAGTAGTAGTGGTTGTAGTAGTAGTTGTAGTAGTAGTAGTAGTAGTAGCAGTTGTAGTAGTAGTAGTAGTGGTTGTAGAAGTAGTTGTTGTAGTAGTTGTTGTAGTAGTAGTAGTGGTAGTTGTAGTAGTAGTTGTAATAGTAGTTGTAGTAGTAGTTGTAGTAGTAGCAGTTGTTGTAGTAGTAGTTGTAGTAGTAGTAGAAGTAGCAGTAGTAGTAGTAGTAGCAGTAGCTGTAGTAGTATTAGTAGCAGTAGTTGTAGTAGTAGTTGTTGTAGTAGTAGTAGTAGCAGTAGTTGTAGTAGTAGTTGTAGTAGTAGTTGATGTAGCTGTAGTTGTAGTAGTAGTTATAGTAGTTGTAGTAGTAGTTTTAGTTGTAGTAGTAGTAGTAGTAGCAGTAGTTGTATTAGTAGTTATAGTTGTTGTAGTAGTAGCAGTAGTAGTAGTTATAGTAGTAGTAGTAGCAGTAGTTGTACTAGTTGTAGTAGTAGTAGTAGTAGTAGTTGTTGTAGTAGTAGTAGCAGTAGTTGTAGTAGTAGTTGTAGTAGTAGTTATAGTAGTTGTAGTAGTAGTTGTTGTAGTTGTAGTTGTAGTAGTAGTAGTAGCAGTAGTTGTAGTAGTAGTTATAGTAGTTGTAGTAGTAGCAGTAGTTGTAGTAGTAGTTGTAGTAGTAGTAGTAGTGGTAGTTGTAGTAGTATAAAATGTACTTGATATTATCAGTAGTGATAAAGTTTATTAACCTGATAAAAATAATGTATGAAGGAACACAATGTAGTGTGGTGCATTAAGGACAGCGTACAGAAGCATTAGAAATAAGAACAGGAGTAAGGCAAGGATGCCTTCTGTCTCCATTTCTCTTTCTACTGGCCATAGATTGGATTATGAAAATAACTCAAAACAACAGAAATGGGATCCAGTGGTCACTGACCAAACAACTTGATGATTTAGACTTTGCTGATGACATAGCTCTCCTATCACACAGCCATCAACAGATGCAGGATAAAATGAGTATATTAGATGAGAGATCACAACAGCTAGGACTAAAGATTAATAGAGATAAGACCAACATTATGATAATTAATGCAGTTGGTAATAACCAAATAAAACTAGGAGAAATACCTCTACTAGACGTACAATCTTACATATATCTGGGCAGTAATATAGATAAAGAGGGAGGAACAGAAAATGATACAAAAATAAGGATATCAAAAGCAAGAGGAGCTTTCATTGCACTGGGAAACATATGGAAATCCAAAGAAATTAGGCTAAATACAAAAATAAAAATTTTCAACTCAAATGTTAAGCCGGTCCTATTATATGGCTGTGAAACATGGAGAACAACAAAATTGACAATCACGAAGGTACAGACTTTCATTAATGGATGCTTGCGCAGAATAAAGGGATGGAAATGGCAGGACAAAGTCACTAACATAGAATTATGGAAATGTACCGCTCAAATACCAGTGGATAAAGAGATACAGGGAAGACGATGGCGATGGATAGGACACACACTACGGAAGCCAACTGAGAGTATTACACAACAGGCCCTTTTTTGGAATCCCCGGGGAAAAAGACAAAGAGGAAGACCAAGGAATTCTTGGAGAAGACAGATCGAAGCAGAGATGAAGATGGTGGGGAAGACATGGAATGATCTTAAAAGAATTGCAAAAAACTTGGAAAGTGTTTGTTGAAGATCTATGCTCCACTGGGAGCTAAAAGGTAGAAGAAGAAGAGGAATTATCAGTAGTGAATAATTATAGCAATTTTGGCAATTACAGGAATGACAATACTTATAGCAAACTTCCTGAAGATGGCCGTATGTAGGCCGAAACGTTAGTATTTTGTTGTGTTCCTTTTTTGTAAAGTGTCATCATACCTCGTAGAAGTGTATGTTACACATACATTGTACTTGCTCCTTGCTACCAGCTTTACCTTATTTTAATTTATAAATAATTAGATATAAAAATACACGATATGTAATAATGTCGAGGATTGTATTCTCATGTCAGTGTCTATCGAGATTAATATTCAGTTTGCAACGATTCATTATAATATAATTAATCATCATTATCAGGTGCCATGCCGGTTGGCGTACGCGATCATTTCTCTCCACATCTCACGGTCTTTCATATATGTCACAATTTCAGTCGGTGTTATTATTTTTCTCCTGGTTTTTCTCTGCTCTTCTTTCCATTTATTCTGCCAATTGTTGTGGTATTCTCAATGTCTTCTATTGACATCACATGGCCAATAATTGTAGATTGTCTTTTTCTTTTATGATTCTGATAATTCTGGTATCTCCAGCTGGTTTTAAACTTTCTTCATTATTATGTCTTGCTATCAGTGTAATTCGTAGCATTCTTCTGGTCAACCATATCTCAGCTGCCTCGAATGTTCTTTGTGTTGTTTTACTTCTATCAGTGTAATTCGTAGCATTCTTCTGGTCAACCATATCTCAGCTGCCTCGAATGTTCTTTATGTTGTCTTACTTATCTTCCGTGACTTGCTTCCATATAGTAGATTAGGTTCTATGTAGCACTTTAGTACACGTTTTCTAACATTAACTTATAGATTAGGTTCTATGTAGCACTTTAGTACACGTTTTCTAACATTAACTTATAGATTAGGTTCTATGTAGCACTTTAGTACACGTTTTCTAACATTAACTGATAGATTAGGTACTATGTAGCACTTTAGTACACGTTTTCTAACATTAACTGATAGATTAGGTTCTATGTAGCACTTTAGTACACGTTTTCTAACATTAACTTATAGATTAGGTTCTATGTAGCACTTTAGTACACGTTTTCTAACATTAACTGATAGATTAGGTTCTATGTAGCACTTTAGTACACGTTTTCCAACATTAACTGATAGATTAGGTTCTATGTAGCACTTTCGTACACGTTTTCCAACATTAACTGATAATGTTTTTTTAAATTAAATAACTAGTTAATTATCATCATCATCATCATCAAGTAACATGCCTGCTGTCGTAGGTGATCATGTTTCTCCACAACTTTCGATCTCGACAGTTATTTATATTTCCGTTGTTGACCTTCTGCCAAGCCATTCTCTTAAGCTGTCTGGTATCTTTTCTAATTGCTTTTCTGTATCTTTTCGCTCATCAATTTTCCCAAATTATTACAATATATTCCAGCTGTTTCTTTCTGTCATGGTATTTTCAACATTATTCTGTAAAACCACAAGACTCCAATGATTTTCTTGTCTGTTGTCCTATTGTCCATGATTCACATCCATATGTTGAGACTGACTCTACGTAACATTTAAGAACTCTTTTTCTTGTTTCTTTTGTCAAAAATGGATTGCAAAGAATCTTCTTCATTTTTGTTAATGCTCCTTTTTCCTGAGCCATTCTGCATCTCACCTCTGTTGTTCATCTACCATCGGAGGTTAACATTGTTCCCAGATATTTAAATTCATTTACATGTTTTAATACCTCAGAGAGAAATCACAAATAAAAATCAAAACTGGTGCAGCCGGGATTTGAACTCAAACCCTCAGATAGAAAATTAAATGCCATTGAAAATAAATGTCTTCTTCGGATCTCAAACATAATTTTGAAAGAATATACTTCAAACGAACAGATAAGAAACGGGACTAAACAAGAATACATGTCGAGCTTTATAAGAAAGCTTTTGAAATACATCGGTCATGTGCTGAGAATGAATGAAATGAGACTTCCCCGGTAGGCATTTATTTGGAAACCATCTGGTAAAAGAAAACAAGGCAGACCAAGAATATCGCTATGCAGAAGAATTACTAGGGAAGGTTCAACCACAGGATTAAGAAACAATCAAGAAAAACAGGAACTAGCAATAAACCGTCAGTAGTAGAGAACTATGACTTCCGCCCTATGTGCGTCTTCGAGCAAAGAAAAAAATAATGAAATTAATCTTAAATTCTACTATTGCTGCTGAAATTCCTTGTATGGTTTATGTTATTTATCGCCTTGTTTTTTCCGCAAATTATGTTATTTATTATGCTAATTATTTTTGTGGCGCGAAAAGAAAATGCAAATTTCTTAGAATTTAATGTATGTTAAATCGAGTACCTTTGAACGCTAGAACCATACATACGTGTCACAAAGAGCTCTAGTATTTTTTAATGGAAATTTGGTTGAAGTGCTAATGCGTACGGATTAATAGGATTTGAATACAGGGTAAATATTTATAGTTTAGATATGAGTAGCTTTGATTGGATACGTGCTGTGTGTTTCTTGAAGAGAGCATGCAGTGATAGTGATAATGGTAGTAGTAGTAGTAGTAACAGTTTTAGTGCTAGCAGTAGTAGTAACAATAGTAGTACTAGTAGTAGTAGTAACAGTTCTAGTGCTGGTAGTAGTAGTAGTAGTAGTAGTAGTAGTAGTAGTAACAGTAGTAGTGCAAGTAGTAGTAGTAGTAACAGTAGTAGTGCTAGTAGTAGTAGTAGTAGTAACAGTAGTAGTGCTAGTAGTAGTAGTAGTAGTAGTAGTAACATTTCTAGTGCTAGTAGTAGTAGTAGTAGTAACAGTTCTAGTGCTGGTAGTAGTAACAGTAGTAGTGCCAGTAGTAGTAGTAGTAGCATTAGTAGTCCTAGTAGTAATAGTAATAGTAGTAGTAGTAACAGTAGTAGTGCTAGTAGTAGTAGTAACAGTAGTAGTCCTAGTAGTAATAGTAGTAGTAGTAACAGTAGTGGTAGTAGTAGTAGTAGTAGTAGTAACAGTAGTAGCACTAGTAGTAGTAGTAGTAACAGTAGTAGTCCTAGTAGTAATAGTAGTAGTAGTAATAGTAGTAACAGTAGTAGTGCTAGTAGTAGTAGTAGTAACAGTTCTAGTGCTAGTAGTAGTAGTAGTAACAGTAGTAGTGCTAGTAGTAGTAGTAGTAACAGTTCTAGTGCTAGTAGTTGTAGTAGTAACAGTTCTAGTGCTAGTAGTAGTAGTAGTAGTAACAGTTCTAGTGCTAGTAGTAGTAGTAGTAACAGTAGTAGTGCTAGTAGTAGTAGTAGTAACAGTTCTGGTGCTAATAGTAGTAGTAACAGTAGTAGTGCTAGTAGTAGTAGTAGTAACAGTTCTAGTGCTGGTAGTGGTAGTAACAGTAGTAGTAGTAGTAACAGTGCTAGAGATAGTACTAGTAGTAACAGTAGCAGTGCTAGTAGTAGTAGTAACAGTAGCAGTGCTAGTAGTAGTAACAATAGCAGTGCTAGTAGTAGTAGTAACAGTAGTTGTGCTAGTAGTAGTAGTAGTAGTAACAGTAGCAGTGGTAGTAGTAGTAACAATAGCAGTGCTAGTAGTAGTAGTAACAGTAGTTGTGCTAGTAGTAATAGAAGTAGTAACAGTAGCAGTGTTAGTAGTAGTAGTAACAGTAGTTGTGCTAGTAGTAGTAGAAGTAGTTGTAACAGTAGCAGTGCTAGTAGTAGTAGTAACAGTAGCAGTGTTAGTAGTAGTAGTAACAGTAGTTGTGCTAGTAGCATTAGTAGTAGTTGTAGTAGTAGTAGTAAAAGTAGCAGTGTTAGTGATAGGAACAATTCTAGTGCCAGTAGTAGTAACAGTAGCAGTGCTAGTAGTAATAGTAATAGTAGTTGTGCTAGTAGTAGTAGAAGTAGTTGTAACAGTAGCAGTGCTAGTAGTAGTAGTAACAGTAGCAGTGTTAGTAGTAGTAGTAACAGTAGTTGTGGTAGTAGTAGTAGTAACAGTAGCAGTGTTAGTAGTAGTAGTAACAGTAGTTGTGCTAGTAGTAGTAGTAGTAGTAACAGTATTAGTGTTACTAGTAGTAGTAACAGTAGCAGTGCTAGTAATAGTAGTAACAGTAGCAGTGCTAGTAGTAGTAGTAGTAACTGTTCTAGTGCTAATAAGTAGTAGTCACAGTAGTAGTAGTAGTAACAGTAGCAGTAGTAACAGTAGTAGTAGTGGTAACAGTAGTAGTAGTAGTAGTAGTAACAGTAGTAGAAGTAGTAACAGTGGTAGTAGTAGTAGTAGTAACAGTAGTAATAGTAGTAGAAGTAGTAACAGTAGTATTAGTAACAGTAGTAGAAGTAGTAACAGTAGTAGTAGTAACAGCAGTAGTAGTAACAGTAGTAGAAGTAGTAACAATAGTAGCACTAACAGTAGTAGTAGTAGTAACAGTAGTAGAAGTAGTAACAGTAGTAGAAGTAATAACAGTAGTAATAGTAGAAGTAGTAGTAACAGCAGTAGTATTAACAGTAGTAGTAGTAGTAGTAACAGTAGTAATAACAGTAGTAGTAGTAGTAGTAGGAACAGTAGTAGTAGTAGTAGTAGTAGTAGTAGTAACAGTAGTAATAATAGTAACAGTTGTAGTAGTAACAGTAGTAGTAGTAGTAGTAACAGTAGTAGTAGTAGTAACAGTAGTAGAAGTAGTAACAGTAGTAGTAGTAACAGTAGTAGTAGTAGTAACAGCAGTAGTAGTAACAGCAGTAGTAGTAGTAACAGCAGTAGTAGTAGTAACAGTAGTAGTAGAAGTAGTAACAGTAGTAGAAGTAGTAACAGTAGTAGTAGTAGTAACAGCAGTAGTAGTAGTAGTAGTAGTAACAGTAGTAGAAGTAGTAACAGTAGTAGTAGTAGTAACAGCAGTAGTAGTAGTAGTAGTAGTAACAGCAGTAGTAGTAGTAACAGTAGTAGTAGAAGTAGTAACAGCAGTAGTAGTAGTAATAGTAGTAGTAGTAGTAACAGGAGTAGTAGTAGTAGTAACAGCAGTAGTAGTAGTAGTAGTAACAGTAGTAGTAGTATTAACAGTAGTAGTGGTAACAGTAGTAGTAGAAGTAGTAACAGTAGTAGTAGTAGTAGTAACAGCAGTAGTAGTAGTAGTAGTAACAGCAGTAGTAGTAGTAGTAACAGCAGTAGTAGTAGTAGTAGTAGTAGTAACAGTAGTAGTAGTAGTAACAGCAGTAGTAGTAGTAGTAATAACAGCAGTAGTAGTAGTAGTAACAGCAGTAGTAGTAGTAGTAGTAACAGTAGTAGTAGTATTAACAGTAGTAGTGGTAACAGTAGTAGTAGAAGTAGTAACAGTAGTAGTAGTAGTAGTAACAGCAGTAGTAGTAGTAGTAGTAACAGCAGTAGTAGTAGTAGTAACAGCAGTAGTAGTAGTAGTAGTAGTAGTAGTAACAGTAGTAGTAGAAGTAGTAACAGTAGTGGTAGTAGTAACAGCAGTAGTAGTAATAGTAGTAACAGCAGTAGTAGTAGTAACAGTAGTAGTAGAAGTAGTAACAGTAGTAGTAGTAGTAACAGCAGTAGTAGTAGTAACAGTAGTAGTGGAAGTAGTAACAGTAGTAGTAGTAGTATTAGCTGTAGTAGTAATAGTAGTAGCAGTAGTAGTAGCAGTATTGGTAGTAGTAGTAGCAGTAGTGTTGTTGTAGTAGCAATGGTGGTAGCAGTTTCAATAGTACATGTCATATCAGTAGGAGATAAGAGATGTGTCAGTAAAAATAGATGTAATATTTAGAATCAGTAGTATCACTGATAGTATTTATAGTATAGGACACACGTCTTAATATCTTAATTAGTATTTATATTAGTATTTCATAATTTAGGGGAGAAAGTAGTAGTAAAATGTTTAGGATTTCTATCGTTAGCCGTAGAAATTAATGTAGTAGCAATAGCATTAGTGATATATAGATGTTGTAGAGTCTGTTTAGTAATAATATAACTACCAATCATGCTGTAGTGAGACTGAATAACTCATTGCCTGCTTTTTCTGTAGGTTTGGCATTTTGAAGCTTTGGACCTCAAAATCAAAGTGGATTCGATAAAGGTCTGTGGTATATTAATTTGAGCACTGTCGTAGACTGTTCTCACAAAATGTGAAAGACGGAGTTTAACTTTAGCAACGCTTTGCAGCTCTAACTTTGACACAAGACTGCCTAGATAGTTAAATTCCTCCGCTTATTTTAGGTGTCAGCTTAATAATGATTCAACACGTTCTTACATGGGGCTACTCCCTTTTTCTTTCTATGATATTAGAAGCACAATTTGGTTTAAATGCAAACATGTTCTGAGCAGATCCTTTGTTGGCAGTTGGCTTTATTTATATACCTTTCTCTCATAGATTTGGGCAACATAACAACGTCATGTGTAGGTAACATAATAACATATATTTCCCTTACAGATTTGGGCAACATAACAGCGTCATGTTTAGGTAACATAATAACATACATTTCCCTTACAGATTTGGGCAACATAACAGCGTCATGTGTAGGTAACACAACATTCATTTCCCTCACAGATTTGGGCAACATAACAGCGTCATGTTTAGGTAACATAATAACATACATTTCCCTTACAGATTTGGACAACATAACAGCGTCATGTGTAGGTAACACAATAACATTCATTTCCTTCACAGATTTGGGCAACATAACAGCGTCATGTGTAGGTAACATAATATCATACATTTCCCTCACAGATTTGGGCAACATAACAGCGTCATGTGTAGGTAACATAATATCATACATTTCCCTCACAGATATGAGCAACATAACAACGTCATGTGTAGGTAACACAATAACATACATGTTTTTGCAGTTTTAGGACGTCGAGTCAGGAGCAAGTAGGATTTAGTTAATGAGAAACGAATAAAGGCTTATATTATGTTATATTATGCTATGTTACATTATGCTATGTTATGTTACATTATGCTATGTTATGTTATATTATGCTGTGTTATATTATGATCATCATCACAAGGGTCCTCGAGATGTTCATCAGCACACAGCGAATAGGTGCATTAGTTTGGTTTTTGATTGATAAATCCTCTCTTCGTCTTCTTCTCGTCGCCTTCTTCTTCCTCTTCCTCATCTTTCATTCCTCATTTGCCTTTCAGCGTCGAGGGGAGATATCATTTGCGGTATAACTTGAGGAGTAAGTCCTCTCTTCTTCTTCTTCTTCTTCTTCTTCCATTCCTCATTTGCCTTTCAGCGTCGAGGGGAGATATAATTTGAGGAATAAATCCTCTCGTTCGCCAAAAATACAGCTTCTGTTCCTGCAACACCAGTCTTCACTGCTAGCTCACGCAGTCTAGATTGTCATTTATTTATACTTTTGTCAACGTCCTATATTCTATTCAATCACTCGTAAATTGTTAATGATATCTGCAAGATACTGCCTTGGACATACTATAACCAGCGATGGAAAATGTAAAATTGAAATAAACAAAAGAATAGGAATGGCAAAAAGTAATTTTAATGTCATGAAGAACATACTAACATCAAAACAAATAACACCAGGGGTAAAACTAAGAATAGCAAAATATTATGTCTTCTTAACAGTCCTATATGGTGCAGAAACATGGACATTAGACAAGAAAACAGAACAGAGAATTGAAGCCTTTGAAGTGTGGATATATAGAAGGATAGGTAGAATTTGATGGAAGGAAAAGAAAACAAACGTTGAAGTCTTAAAACAACTAAAAATGAAAAGAGAACTACTAAACACAATTCAAAACAAGACAAATGCGATGTTTCGGCCTTGTTAAAAGACACAACAACCTACTAAAAATAATCCTAGAGGAGAAATTTCAAGGTAAAAAAGGCAGTGACAGACCAAGACAAACATAACCGAGTAGCATCAAAAGATGGACAAACCAGACTATGACAACCTGCACCATCAAAGCAAGAGACAGAGCATAATGGCGCTCCATAGTAGCCAACCATCGTTGCGGAGATGGCACTCGATAATGATAATATCTACAAAATCCATTGGCTGTCCATCAGTTAATTTTACCGAACCGGCCAGTCTGTCTGCTCTGTCCTTGCCC
Source organism: Megaustenia siamemsis (assembly GCA_032433765.1). NCBI lineage: Eukaryota > Metazoa > Mollusca > Gastropoda > Stylommatophora > Ariophantidae > Megaustenia > Megaustenia siamemsis. The sequence continues at coordinate 61,245,394 of JAVIAB010000088.1, forward strand.
TCAACAACATCATGACCCGTGGCATACATGAACGTCTAATTTCGGGGGATATCTATTTTTAGAAGAATCGGAAAAATCCAGAAACAATCAACAGTAAACGTAAAGAACAATAGAATCCCGAAACAGGATCAAACCCGTACTCATTGACACAGCGCCTTGCCTCGCACATGAACGTAATATTGCCACTCTTGGATCTCTGTATTGATCCATTGACGATGAATTAAAAAAAAAATTGCTTTCGTTTGTCAGTTTTGTCTTCTGACGATGTCCCTATAGACTAGGAACTGAATTTTGCGTGTTAATTCATTTTTCCCTGGCAGCCATGTGCACAGGGGTTCTTCGCCGCACAGGAAGAACTCCGTCTTCGGAGGTACTCATATTTTTTACGTCGATGACTAATTGATGTTTCAAGCCGGGCCTCGCTGCTGAGACCAGGAGTGGTTGCCGCAGAGAGAAATAATCATAAATAAAAATCCCAACAGTGGCAGCCGGGGTTTGAACCCACAACCTCCCTGTCTCGAGGCCGTCGTCTTGCCAGCGTCTTGCCTCGAGACCAACCAGTCCCACTGACGACGAATTTAGTTTGACTCTACTTTGCTAATCATTCACAGAGTCACTCATCTCACACACGAGTACACTCTGAGTCTCCAACCAACTAAAAGACTTTAAAAAAAAAAAAACTTCTTCATTGCCATTTTTCCTTCGTCAAGCGCATCATCATGTGCAGTGCCGTTTGGCGTAGGCGATCATGTTATTTCACAATTTTCTATCCACCGTGCATCGTATCAATTATGTTGTTAACCGTTTCTCATGCCATGACACCAATCTATCTAGTACCTTCTCTCTTTGTGATCCACAACCTCTCTTTCCCTGTATTTTGCCAGTTGTAACCAAGTAGTCGAAATGTCCTCTTCTCATGATGTGCCCGAAAAAAATGTTGATTATTTCTTTCTTATGTTTTTTTAGGAGCTCCCTTTTTGTGTTGACCTCTTTGAGAATGTCCTTGTTGGTCTTTTTAGCTGTACAGGGAACTTTCAACATTCTTCTGAAAAATCTTATCCCTGTGGCCTCTAATCGTATTTTCATTTCTTTGTTTACGGTCCATGATTTACTACCATAGGTCAGAATTGGCTCTATATAGCACCGATGAACTCTCTTCCTCCCTTCTGACATAGATTTGTTGCATAAGACGTTTTTCATTTTCTGATATGATACTTTGACCTGGGCTATTGAAACTACTTGAATTATCGTCAAAATACTGTTCGTTATTGCGTATGTTCCGTTATTCTCGTGAATAGTCTACCATTGGATCGGGCAGTGAATACCCAAGAACTCCGTTGATGGCGTACCACAGAGCCATATGTGTAGACTAGCGCGGACAAATAATAATACATGAATATTATTATAGAGGTAAACTTCCGAGGCGATAATCAGCGAATCAATTCAGAAGAAGAGGTATGTTTACAGCACTCGGAAAAAAATTAAAAATAATCAATAAAAGAAAAAAAAACAAAGAACAATATATGGACCGAAGCAGGATCGAACCCGTACTCAGTGGCACGTTACCTGAGTGGCAATGTTCCCTAGAGTTTGGCTTTTCGTGGCAAGGCGCTACGCCACTGAGTACGGGTTCGATCCTGCTTTGGTCCATATATTGTTCTATCTTTTCTTTTTCTGTTGTTGATTATCTTTCATTTTTTTCCGAGTGCTGTAAACATACCTCTTCATATGTATAGACTATCACGACCATATTGCCGCAATTTGCATAAATGGGGGCATTCACTTTTGTCTTAACTGCAGTCGGATTCTGTTCTCTGTATCCTCTATCAAATCAAGGGCTTGTCTATTCATGGAATGTTTAATTGCAATCGGTACACCCCAAACCCACTCCACCGCCCTTCCCAGCATTTCTCGAAGCGCATGCAAACGGACTGTTCCTATAAGTTTTAATTGTAGATACATCTGCTTTTCCCACTAAGCAATCCGGATCGACCAGGTCCCTTTTCTGCCTTCGACTCACCAGTCTTTCAAATCAGCATCATCATGTGCCATACCGGTTGGCGTAGGTGATCATGTCTCTCCACAATCTTCTATCCACAGTGCATCGTATCAGTTCTGTTGTTGACTGTTTTCCATGCCATGACACCAAGCTATCCAGTATTTTATCTCTTTGTCGTCCGCGGTCTCTCCTTCTTTTATTTTGCCAGTTGTAACCAAGTATTCCAACTTTCCTCTTCTCATGATGTGCCCGAAAAATGTTGATTGCTTCTTTCTGATGTTTTTTAAGAGCTCCATTTTTGTGTTGGCGTCTTTGAGAACTTCCTCATTGGTCTTTTTAGCTGTCTAGGGAACTTTCAACATTCTTCTGAGAAATCCCATCACTGTGGTCTCTAATCGTCTTTTAATTTGTTTGTCTACTGTCCATGATTCGCTTCCATAGGTCAGAATTGGTTCTATTTAGCACCGATGAACTCTCTTTCTCATTTCTATTGACATAGACTTGTTGCATAAGATATTTTTTATTTTCTGAAATGCTATTTTGGCCTGAGCTTTTCTGCTTTTTATTTCTGTGGTGCATCTCCCATCTGATGTTATTATTGTGCCCAAGTATTTGAAACGTTGCACTTGTTTCAGATTTGTCTCGTTTATTATTTATCCTCTACGTTTTCTCTTAAGAAAAGTAGAATAAACACGACAATGTTCTTGTTCGTTAAGACTCAGGTCTGACCCAGTCCCAGAGCTACCAGCCACCAGCGATCCCATCGGTTGTGTGTGTGTGTGCGTGTGTGTGTGTGTGTGTGTGTCTAGTGAACAACTATCAGCATTGTTTCTGTCTTATTATCCTTGCCTCTTTTTATCTTTCACTGGGGCAAAGGCCATCGACAAAGAGCTCGCTGGTCTATTCTTTCCTATGCTGGAGATTTTAATTAGGTCCTGATGTAAATTATCCAGGACAATTTATATCTAAACATACAGAAAAGCAAGATAATGGCCACAAACACAAGCAAAAGCCAAACTATCATCATCATGAACAGTAAAGAACTTGAAGTCGTAACAAACTATAAATATCTGGGATCTCTCATAACTAACAATGAAGTCTGCCAGAAAGAGACCAAAATATAAAGATTAGCAATAGTAATACAGCAACTAAACGCCATGAAGAACATGTGGTACCTATCTGCAATGCAGTAAAATTAAAATTTCTGAGGATGTCTTGTTGATGCTAACATACTGCTGTCAATCATGGACAATTTAGCAAACAGCAAGGAAGAAAATAGATTCCTTTGAACCAAAATGCTACAGAAAAATCCTTAAGATGCATTTCATAGTGAAAAGGGGCAAAGAAGACATACTAAGAGTCTTTACAAAAACATTAAAAATTACTGGCTTATAAACACCAGTCTACAGAAGAAATTACAACAATATGGCCACGCCAAAAGACAACGGGCTGGAAAGAACAATAATGAAAGGCATGGTTTGTGGGCGACAAGACTGAGGTAGACTAAGAACAAGGTGATTTTAAGACATCAAAGAAACCTTGAACATGGCAACAGAGGAAGTGGGAGATCTGACTAGGGACAGAGATTCTTTTTGACGAGATGCGGTGAATGCAACGTTCGGCAAAGAAAATATTACCTGAAAATGATGATGATCATGATGATGATGATGATGTAACTTATCTATCTGACCTATGTCTGTTTCCTCTTTGCACGTCTCTAGCTCTTTCCCGTTTTCCTTTTTCTTTGTGTATTTCAGGTGACATCCTCTCTAGTTATATTTCCTTTTGATTTTTAAAGCATATGTCATATAATCTCAAATATGTTAATATATTGTCCTCTGTGGTTTGATGTGTTCGTTAGCACTGTTCATGTTTTAATGATGTCTGGCCGATGTTGTTTGATGTATTCGTTAGCACTGTTCATGTTTTAATGATGTCTGGCCGATGTGGTTTAATTTGTTTGTTGGCATTGTTCATGTTTTAATGATGTCTGGCCGATGTGGTTTAATTTGTTCGTTAGCACTGTTTATGTTTTAATTATGTCTGGCCGATGTTGTTTAATTTGTTCGTTGGCACTGTTCATGTTTTAATGATGTCTGGCCGATGTTGTTTAATTTGTTCGTTGGCACTGTTCATGTTTTAATGATGTCTGGTCGATGTGGTTTAATTTGTTCGTTGGCACTGTTCATGTTTTAATGATGTCTGGCCGATGTTGTTTAATTTGTTCGTTGGCACTGTTCATGTTTTAATGATGTCTGGCCGATGTGGTTTAATTTGTTCGTTAGCATTGTTTATGTTTTAATGATGTCTGGTCGATGTGGTTTAATTTGTTCGTTAGCACTGTTCATATTTTAATGATGTCTGGCCGATGTGGTTTAATTTGTTCGTTAGCACTGTTCATGTTTTAATGATGTCTCGCCGACGTGGTTTAATTTGTTCGTTGGCACTGTTCATGTTTTAATGATGTCTAGCCGATGTGGTTTAATTTGTTCGTTAGCACTGTTCATCAGTTTTAATGATGTCTGGCCGATGTTGTTTAATTTGTTCGTTAGGACTGTTCATCAGTTTTAATGATGTCTGGCCGATGTTGTTTAATTTGTTCGTTAGCACTGTTCATCAGTTTTAATGATGTCTGGCCATCAGATCTGAAGTATCTGACTTAATTCATTCATTTATTAATTGCGTGTCGTCTCCACATCGAAGGTTGTCTACAATAGAGCGTTATTTTACTCTGTCTCTTGTCTTGATGGTTCAAGTTATCCCAGCCTATCTTTTACTGTTATCAGTCCACTTTAGTCGTGGTCTCCGCCTTAAGACAACGCCCAGGTGTCCGAGATACAGCGAAGACGATGGTGCTGGATAGGACGCATACTACGGAAGCCAACTGATAGTATATTACAACAGGCCCTTTTTGGAATCCCCAGGGGAAAAGACAAAGAGGAAGATCAAGGTATTCTTGGAGAATACAGATAGAAACAGAGATGAAGATGATGGGGAAGACATGGACTGATCTTAAAAGAATGGCAAAAAACAGAACGACTTGGAAAGTGTTTGTTGAAGACCTATGCTCCACAGGGAGCTAAAAAGGTAGAACAAGATGTGTCTGTGGCTATATTTTCCAAGTGTTCTGATCAATACAATAATGCCGATATGAGGCTTACATTGAACAAGCAAGTGAGCTTTATTCTCCAATCCTCTACCTCCGACAGATCCAGTGTTAAGAAAACGCCATAAAGATAACGATAGTTTATTGAACAATATAAATCTGGTTGGGTCACACCCAGCTTGCCATGTATTCTTCAACTTTACTAGCAAGACTAAAACCTTCCCACCTAGCTAAGTACACACGTCTTCTTTTTCTTCTTTCCTTCCTCATCAGCCTTTCAGAGTCCAGGGGAGATATAATTTGCGGTCTTTTGCTCTTCTGTTCGCCTCTGCTGCTATGTTTCCTAGTGATTCTAATATTCCATCAATCCATCTTTTTCGTGGTCGACCCTTGGGTCTGGTATTCTCATAACGTTTGTTGAAGGCTCGTTGTGTTGTGTTTTGGTCCTTCTGCCTTTTCACGTGGCCAAACCATTTTATCTGTTGTTTCTTTATATATTCAATGTGGGGGGGGGGGGGGGTGTTATTCCTAGCTTTTTTCTCAGTTATTCATTTATGATCTTATCTTTCAGACTGTTTCCTGTCATTCGTCTAATACATTTCATCTCAGTAGAGGTTATTTTTCTTATTGTTCTTGCATCTAGGGTCCAGGTCTGGCATTGGTAGCACAACGTACACACTGAACATTATAATTCATCATCATCAACTACCATACCTGCTGGCGTAGGCGATTATGTCTCTCCACAAATCGACAGTTATTTATCATTTCTGTTGTTGAACTTATGTCAACCCATTTTCTTAAGCTGTCTGGTATCTTTTCTCGTTTTTTCAACCAATACATCAGTCTTTTTGCTATTAAAGCTGAGTCCTTTATTTTTGCTTTCCTTCACTATAATGTCTAACATTTCTTGTAACTCATTTTCACTCTTAGCGATTAAGACTGTATCATCAGCATACCTTAGATTATTTATATTATGACCTCCTATTGTTATTCCATGCATGCCCCTTATGGACCTTAAAATAATCTCACTATAAATTTTAAACAAATCTGGTGATAGCACACAACCTTGCATAACACCCTGTTTTATTTGTTGAAACATTCCCAATTGATTTCCAGTTCTTATGGCCGCTGTTTGTTGCCAGTACATGTACTTTATTATTCTTAGATCTTTGCTGTCTACGTTTATGCCTTCAAAAACTTTGATTATTCTTGGTGCTTTACTTTGTTAAATGCTTTGGTGTAATCTAATAAAAATATATGTATAGATCTGCTTTAACCTCTATAGCTCTTTCTATTAAAGATCTTATGATTGATGCACATTGCATTGTTCGTACCTTTACCTCCAACAAAACTACACTGGTCATCACTAATTTATGAACTGATTTTGTTTCGCACTCTTCGCGTGATGATTCTTAGTAATATCTTAGTCATGTGACTCATAAAGCGTATTGTGCTATGGTTATCGCTTTCAATCGAATTTTATATTGTCTTTGAAAAGGATTAAACTCTAATGAGCGTGTTAAAAGTGTATTGCGTTTGATTAATTGAAACAGTAACGAGTCATCAGTAATATTGTCGTTTACAAATAAGTGTGAATGTGAAGATTGTATAAATGAATCGTAACATACATCTACTATCGCATTTCATCAGCCATTTATTTTACAGTAAAGTATGTTTCGCTAGTCTGTTGGCTTGTTGAATGGTTGTTCGTGGTCTTCCTTCCTTCCTTCCTTCCTTCCTTCCTTCCTTCCTTCCTTCCTTCCTTCCTTCCTTCCTTCCTTCCTTCCTTCCTTCCTTCCTTCCTTCCTTCCTTCCTTCCTTTCCCTTCTTCTCTCCCTCCTTCCTTCCTTCCTCCCTCCTCCCCCCTCCTTTCTTCCTTTCTTCCTTCCTTCCCTTTTCATTGACCGTAGACCTGTTAGTGTTTATACTCCTTAGCGTGCCCAAAGTCTGGACCACCTAATCACCACTATTACCACTAGACTCCTCCACGTCTCCCTACTGTCTGCCTCACCTACCTCCATTTCGACTTCGTCTATCTCACCCTCGTCCACTTCACTTTCAACTTCTTCACATTTTTCTACCTCACCTTCCTCTACCTTATCCTCATCCGCCCATCTTCGTGTACCTCACCTTCGTCTACCTCACTTTTGTCTATCTCACCCTTGTCTGTCTCACCCTTGTCTATCTCACCCTCATCTGGTTCGCCTTTGTCTACCTCACTTGTGCCTACGTCACCTTCGACCGCTTCACCTCCGTCTGCTTCACCTGCGTCTATCCCACATCTGTCTATCTCACTTTCATCTACCTCATCTTAGTCTACCTCACCTTAGTCTACCTCACCTTCATGTACGTCACCTTCATCTACCCCACCGTAGTCTACCTCACCTAAGTCTACCTCACCTTCATCTACGTCACCTTCATCTACTCCACCTTAGTCTACCTCACCTTCATCTACGTCACCTTCATCTACCCCACCGTAGTCTACCTCACCTAAGTCTACCTCACCTTCATCTACGTCACCTTCATCTACTCCACCTTAGTCTACCTCACCTTCATCTACGTCACCGTTATCTACCCCACGTTAGTCTACGTCACCTTCATATACCCCACCTTAGTCTACCTCACCTTCATCTACGCCACCTTCATCTACCTCCTCTTCATCTACCTCACCTTCATCTACCTCACCTTCTTCTAATTCACCTTCGTCTACTTCACCTTCGTCTACTTCACCTTCGTCTACCTCACCTTTGTCTACCTCACCTTTGTCTACCTCACCTTTGTCTACCTCACCTTCGTCTACCTCACCTTCTTCTACTTCACCTTCGTCTACCTCACCTTCTTCTACTTCACCTTCGTCTACCTCACCTTCTGCTACTTCACCTTTGTCTACCTCACCTTCTTCTACTTCACCTTCGTCTACCTCACCTTCATCTACCTCACCTTCGTCTACCTCACCTTCTTCTACTTCACCTTCGTCTACCTCACCTTCTTGTACTTCACCTTCGTCTACCTCACCTTCTTCTACTTCACCTTCGTCTACCTCACCTTCTTCTACTTCACCTTCGTCTACCTCATCTTCTTCTACTTCACCTTTGTCTACCTCACCTTCTTCTACTTCACCTTTGTCTATCTCACCTTAAAACCCCTCTATTCTGATGATTGTTTCTGGGTCTCTTTAACACGTGATCTAACCCGTCCAATCACCTTCCTGTTATTGTTTTCATGGCTGCACCTTTAGAACAGATCTGCGTTGTTGAGTTTGTTTGGGTATAACATTCGCAGTATTTCCTTTTGATAAGGAATGAAGATAATGTTAACATTCCTTACCTGTTGTTCTCTAGTGTTCCGTTCACACAAAAGAAGGAAACGTCACGTCACGTCGTAAGTAAAGAAAAGTAAAGTACCCCCGTCACGCAAGTGTCGTATAGGGAATATGGTGTTAGTGACCATAAATTTTACTAACTACCGATCCTCGGAACATGATTTTTGGGGTAATGTGGTCGGTATTGCGCCTATACTTTCCTAGAAAAAAAAATCCGGTGCCCATTAAAGGCTGGGTGAACCGGAGCCGTCGGTTGGGATCGAACCCTTCCTCTTGTCCTTTGTGGCCCAGTTCACTAATCACTGAACACGTCACGTCGTGGCCTGTAGGAAATATAGTGTTAGTGCCCATATGGATCTTCGACACATTATTTTTTTTTTATACGGTGGTCGACATTACGCCTGTGCTGTTCTTCTTTTCCGGTAATATCCGGTGCCCATTTAAACTAAAGCTGGGCGAAACTGGAAGCTGTCGGTTAGCATCGACCCCGACCTCTTTTCCCTAGTAGTTCAAGTCACTAACCAACGAGCTACCGTGACTCCTATCACATAAAAGCACACTTCTATATGTTTATCAGTGAATCTTCACACTGTTTATTTTTTAAAGACTGATTTAAAGAAAAATAAATGTACCCTTATTTAATCTTATGTTAACACGGAGCCTCTAAAGGTGAGTGGTTAGTGCGCTCGCTCCCTCATCAGAAGTGTCTGGGTTCGATCCCTTAAAGTGGCGGAATTTTTTTGGACCGACAAGGCTTCGGAGTTCACCCAGCGTTCTAAAAATAGGTACCAGAGATATTTCTGGAAAGTAAAGGCGGCCTGGCGTGATACCGACCATATCACCCAGACTGATGAACTGACTATGTTTCTTTCTTTCTTCACTTCCTCTTGTACCCGTTCGGATGTCGAGGGAGGTACAGAATTAGAGTTCTCGCCCGTTTGACGGCTTCACTCGTTGTCAATTGATGTTGTAGCGTTTCTTTGATGTTGTCTGTCCATCTTACTCTGGGTCTGCCTCTTGCTCTTCTCTTCTTTTAGTATTTGCTTTGAATGGCCAGGAATACTTACTATGTGACTAGTTTGTCACTTGTTAGAGTGCACTAAGTTTGTTTACATATTCATCATCATCATCATCATCATCATCATCATCATCGAGTGCCGTCTCCGCAACGGTTGGCTACCATGGAGCGTCATTCTGCTCTGTCTCTTGCTTTGAAGGTGCAGGTTGTCATAGGCTGATTTGTCCATCTTTTCATGTTACTCGTCCATGTTAGTCTTGGTCTGCCTCTGCCGCTTTTACCTTGTATTTTCCCTTTCAATATTACTTTCAGTAGGCTGTTGTGTCTTTTAACATGGCACAAGAATCGCATTTGTCTTGTTTGAATTGTGTTTAGTAGTTCTCTTTTCATTTTTAGTTGTTTTAAGACTTCATCGTTTGTTTTCTTTTCCTTCCATCCAATTCTACCTATTCTTAAAAATATATCCACATTTCAAAGGCTTCAATTCTCTGTTCTGTTTTCTTGTCTAATGTCCATGTTTCAGCACCATTTAGGAATATTGAGAAGATGTAGCATTTTGCTATTCTTGTTTACATATTACACAATTACAATGTTGTATTATGCTTCTCAGGGCTGAGATAAGATCTGTGATATGATCTATAATATGATTTATGACATTATATATGATATGATGTATGTTATGTTATATGATATGATGTATGTTATGTTATATGATATGATCTACGATATGGTATGGTCTATAATTGATCTCAATCCGTCTCGGAATTGAAAAATAAAAAAAAATGACAAAATGGTGTAAAGCAAAACAACTCAAAAACATTACTAAATATATAACAACTTATTTAAGTAATAAAACAACTGAGAGACAAAATAAAAACACAACTAAAGACATTTATAAAAATAAAAAAAACTCGATGACATCCAAAAATAGAACATATCTTGTCTTGCTAAGTTATATAGATCTTTGCGAACAAGGAGAAGTTAAAAGTCGATCTTTGAGACGTTCGCTGATAGATCAAACTGGAACATAACCAGTAGGACGTCAGTCACTAGAATGATCCAGTGATACCCGCTGTTAAGTTCTATTTTAAACTAGAACTTAACTGTATAATCTTCCTGCCAAAGATTTAGTGCCGTGTGGTTATTTTTTTTAAATCTCCCCGGTTGTGTTCATGTTTAGTACTTGAAAGGATTTTGTTACAATTCAGTTGAATATAAGAATTGCGTTGTATCTTCTTTCGCACTCCCGTGACGAGTTTTTGTTATCAAGTGTTGTCTTCAAAATTAATTTATAACATTTTCAAGCCACTGTTTTTGTTTATTTGTTTGCCTTTATTAAAGGGTCAAAAGGTTATGTACAAATTTAAGAAGAGGAAAAAAAAGGGAATAACAACGTCACACCTCGTGACGTATATGAAACTTACCTGTAAGTGGACATATTGTTGTAACCATCTCCTCATTTTAAAATAATTTGGCCAGAATTACGCCAGTGCTGTAGGAAAAAAGAAATTAGGTGCTAATCTGAATAAACTTGAAAAGAGGATATAGGCATCGAACCCGTTCTCTTTCGTCAGTAGATCATTGCTCTAACGAGGCTACCCAGTATACAGTGACTTCACAGTAAGTCTCACAATAGATTAAAATGGAATAACAGCGTCACAAACCGTGATGTATATACAACTCACATGTAAGTGCACATATTTTTGTAACCATCTCCGCATTTTAAAGAAATCTAGCCAGAATTACGCCAGTGCTGTGCGTTTTTTATGAAGGGGGGAAAAAAATCATGTGCTTGCTTGCGTTCGCCCGATGACTAAAGGAGTGTGCCTCTTCATCGTCGTCATCATCGAGTGCCATCTCCGCATCGAAGGTTGGCTACCATGGAGCGCCATTCTGCTCTGTCTCTTGCTTTGACGGTGCAGGTTGTCATAGGCTGGTTTGTCCATCTTTTGATGTTACTCATCCATGTTAATCTTGGTCTGCTTCTGCCTCTATTACCTTGTATTTTCCCCTCTAGGATTACTTTTAGTAGGTTGTTGTGTCTTTTAACATACCCCAAAAATCGCATTTGTCTTGTTTGAATTGTGTTTAGTAGTTCTCTTTTCATTTTTAGTTGTTTTAAAACTTCATCGTTTGTTTTCTTTTCTTCCATCCAATTCTACCTATTCTTCTATATATCCACATTTCAAAGTCTTTAATTTTCTGTTATATTTCCATGTTTCTGCACCATATAGGAATGTCGAGAAGACATAACATTTTGCTATTCTTAGTTTTAGCTCTGGTGTTATTTGTTTTGATGTTAGTATGTTCTTCATGATATTAAAATTACTTTTTGCCATTCCTATTCTTTTGTTTATTTCTCTTGTACATTTTCCATCACTGGTTATAGTATGTCCAAGGTAGTTGTAGTTCTGAACTGTCTCCAGATCTATTCCTACTATTTTGATAACCATTCGTGGGTTTTGACTATTTTCTTTGTTTATGATCATAGTTTTATCCTCTTCATCATCCCTCTTTAAAAGGACGTTAAGTGGGCGTGTCTGCGTTGTGTTGTGGTTTGCAGTATAACTGTGATATTTGCGCCTTTCGGCCCAAAACATCCGACTTCAGCATGAAATCAGGTACTAATCTCGATGAACTTGATATCGGGAAGGAACCCGATCTCTTCTTCTTCTTCTTTCCTTCCTCATCTGCCTTTCAGCGTCGAGGGGAGATATAATTTGTTGTCTTTTGCTCTTCTGTTCGCCTCTGCTGCTGTTATGTTTCCTAGTGCTTCTAATATTCTATCGATCCATCTTTTTCGTGGTCGACCCTTGGGTCTGGTGTTCTCACAAGGTTTGTTGAAGACTCATTGTGTTGTGTTTTGTTCTTTCTGCCTTGCCACGTGGCCAAACCATTTTATCTGTTGTTTCTTTATATATTCTATGGAGGGGGCTATTCCTAGCTTTTTTCTCAGTTCTTCATTTCTGATCTTATCTCTCAGATTGTTTCCTGTCATTCGTCTAACACATTTCATCTCTGTAGAGGTTATTTTTCTTATTGTTTTTGCATCTAGGGTCCATGTCTGGCATTGGTAGCACAACGTTGGGATGAAGATTGTATTGTATAGTGCTATTTTTGTCTCAAAAGTTATTTCCGTGTTGGACAATAGTTGTGATAACTGTCCGATGATTTGACAAGCTTTGTTGCATCTTGATTCTATCTCTGCTGTTTGAGAATTATCGTTTGTCATTGACTTCCTACGTATTTGAATTCCTCTACTTGTTTTAGTTGTCTGACTTCTATAGTTATGTTGATGTTCTGTTTATTTTTGGCGACATTCATAACTTCTGTTTTGTTGATGTTGATTTTCACGTTGTATTTTGTGCCTGAGCTGTTGTTTGTTTAAGTGTTCTTCTGGGTCTTCTATTGTTTCATGTATTAGTGCCTGATCGTCTGCAAATAAAAGCTCGTTGATCTCCTCTGTCTTTGATGGGTTGGCTAACTTGCATATATGGTCCATGTATGTAAAACAGTTGGAGGGGATCTCTTATCCTCATTATATCATTGATCTGTCAAGGCTCCCCAGTATACAGTAAATTCACAGTAAATCTCACAACAGATTTCAAAAACTGAATAATCTTTGCGTACACTATTTATATATGTATCTGCAACCTTGCATTATCTACAGGATGCTATCACTGTAGCAGTAAGTTAGATATGTCAGATATAAGAAGTAAAGTAAAATGCCCAGTCACGCCAAGTGGCGTATAGGGAATATGGTGTTAGTGACTATAAATTTTACAGACCTTCGGCACATGATTTTTGGGGTAATGTGGTCGCTATTATACCCGTGCCACTTTACTTTAGCAGAAAAATAAACGGTACCCATTTTTAAGGCTGGTATGTCAGATATACTGCAAGGACTTCGGGTCAATATGGCGGAGAGGCGACAGGAACCATTAAAGTAGAGTCTGAAAAGTGTTCCTTGTAGTTTCCTCATATTCCAGGTCGGGCTTGTTACCGGAGCTCCTGAGTTAGTACTCTGTGCACATAGTAAGCTGTGTTTTTCATTCGGATCGTGTTTCGATATTTCGATTGTTTATAATGAATTATGATATCGTCTGACGAAGGACAGTTCAGCTGCGTTCACTTTTGGTGCCGCTTGGCCTTATTTCTTTTGGCGTGTGCTATGGCAGCTATGATGGAGACTGCATCTGCCTTTCTTTGTTTGGATCCTTCAATGAGATTAGTATTAATTCGAATGATTCCACTGGCACGGGCGGTTGAGCAATTATGGATTTTAATTTGTTTGCGCTATATCGGGCCTTCGACTGACCATAACCATAAACTGCAAGCAAAGACTGGTCTGAAGCAGATAATCGCATAGATGTTTGCAAAGTAATGGTTGGGGCACATATTGAGTGCGTGTGTGTGATTTCAAATGATACCACTTGAAACTTTATGAATTGATACAACTCTTATTCAACCGATGTGTAAGTATATCCCATTTAAGTTATATTTTTAGTTATAGTTATATTTATTCGAAGGCCCCGGCATCACTGCAAACGAGATAAAATCCATAATTGCTAAAACGCCCGTGCTAGTGGAATCATCCGAATTAACATCTGAATTTCATTGAAGGCTCCAAACAAAGAAAGGTGGCTGCAGTCCCCTTCATAGCAACTACAGCACACGCCAAAAAACATAAGACCAGGCGGCACCGAAAATGAACGCAGCTAAACTGTCATTCGTCATAAGATATCATTATTCATCGTAAGCAATTGGAATATCGAAACACGATCCGGATGAAAAACACAGCTCAATGTGTACACAAAGCACTAAACTCAGTAGCTCCCGCAGCAAGCCGGACTTGGAACATGAGGAAACTGCAACAAGGAACACTTCTCAGACAAAGCTTCAACGGTTCCTGCCGCCTCTCCGCCATATTGACCGGAAGTCTTTTCTCAATTGAGTTACATTCTATATCTATTGGAAATCACGACATTCGTGTTGTGCCCACCAAGTGCATGCCTATATATTGTTATTGCTTAGATCATCAACACTGCAAACAAGACGAATCCATATGTGGATATACATTATTCACTTTTTACTAGTTTTACGTTACATTATTCACTTTTTACTAGTTTTACATTACATTATTCACTTTTTACTAGTTTTACGTTACATTATTCACTTTTTACTACTGACATTTCTAACTCTTCCTTATTTTTCTAATCTGTCTATTTTACACATCTTGGCACTCATCCTACCTCCCCTCATGTAGCCTCATTTCTTATTTGAACATCCTACTTTCTTCTTTTCTTCTTTTCTGTCCACCTCTCCATTCACCTGATCATCTAACATGTAGTGATAGATAATTGTGCTTCACCGTTTGTTGTCGTTGTCCCTGTATTCTGAAGAAGGCCACAGGCCAAAAACGTGAGTACTGTGATGTGTTCCTTCCTTGTAGAGCTGTCACCATACCATGGAGTGTTTAACACTCCCCACCACTGGCTTCTTGAGTCCATATGTGATCTGATGACCCCCTCGAGAAAATGCGGGGAGATTCCTGGTCCACGTTCAAGAACTCCGTAGCATGACATGGGATCCACGGTGTGGGTAGGTCTTTGCTGACAAAATTGCCCGGCAGTGGCTGTAAAGAAAGCAAACGACGAAGTCTTAAAACAACTAATAATTAAAAGAGAACTACTAAACACAATTCAAACAAGATAAATGCGATTTTTTTTGGATCATGTTAAAAGACACAACAGTCTATTAAAAGTAATCCTGGAGGGGAAAATACAAGGTAAATGAGGCAGAGGCAGACCGAGACTAACGTGGACGAGTAATATCAAATGATGGACAAACTAGCCTATGACAACCTGCACCATCAAAGCAAGAGACAGAGCAGAATGGCGCTTCATGGTAGCCAACCTTTGTTGCGAGACGGCACTCGATGATGATGAGTGGCCATATTCACAACCCACTACTTGTTCCCTGCTACCAGCTTTACCGCAGCACTTCATTTATTTGCGCTATTGTTATTGAGTTATTGAGTTATTAGCGGGTCATCATGATTGCACTCCGAACATGCCCATAGGTGCTCAGATCCCCTCCTCAGCTCAGATTCCCTCCTCAGCTCAGATCCTCTCCTCAGCAAGTCTCCAAGTATCCAGCGACTGACGGCTCCAGTTCTTTGTTATTTTCCTGTTTCCCCTAAAAGCTCAAGTTTCTGTTCCTGCTTACCTAACTGCTGTTATATTCCTTTTTTCTTGAGCAAAAATCTTTTCTCACATTGTTTGTTACTAAATCTTTTCCCTGTTCCCTGTGGATTCCAGAACAAATCTTTTTTTGTGTGTGTCACATTGAGATGTCTTCTCCAGTATACAAACTATTCATTCTATCGTAATATTTACAGCTCTCCCGAGTCTGCTTAATTCTGGGCTTAGATGAACTACTCGATAACAATACCGCAGTTTCGGCCATAAAAGGTCTTCAGCTGAGAACAAAACAGAATAAATAAAACGTTAATGTAAATTATCTATAGATCTTTGCCATAGAAGTAATTCATGGTCTGTACAATTCTGAGATCACAGATAATAAATCGGGGGCGTAAACAACTATTACACTCTTCCCGTTTCTTGTGCATGACTCATTCTCATTTTCTTGTGCATGACTCATTTTCTTGTGCGTGATTCATTTATTTTCTTGTGCATGATTCATCTTTACAATAATCTAGTAAATCATGCACTCAGTAAATTTTAACATGAATGAATTGTGAATCACTTAATCAATGATCTTTCACCTCCTTTTGAATCGCAACAATGACTCTTATTTCATTCTTATTTCTGGACTATTTTTTTCTATATTTCCTTACCGTTGAGGTCGTTGAATTTAAAGATTTGCATGATTTCTCTACTGGCACTTAGTTGATATATCGAACTGTGATAATTATCATCATGTGCCACGCCGGTTGGCATAGGCGATCATGTCCTTCCACAGTCTTCTATCCACCGTGCATCGTGCCAATTCTGTTGTTGACTGTTTTCCATGCCATGACACTATCTAGTATTTTCTCTGTTTGTCGTGCCCGATCTCTCTTTCCTTGTGTGTTGCCATTTGTAACTAAATATTTCAACTTTCATCTTCTTATAATTTCCCCCAAAAATGTTGATTATTTCTTTCTGATGTTTCTTAGGAGCTCCCTTTTTGTGTTGGCCTCTTTGAGAATTTTCTTGTTGATCTTTTTAGCTGTCCAGGGAACTTTCAACATTCTTCTGAGAAATCCTGTCTCTGTGGCCTCTAATCGTCTTTTTATTTGTTTGTTTACTGTACATGATTCGCTTCTATAGGTCAAAATTGGCTCTATATAGCACCGAAGAACTCTCTTTTTCGTTCTTATTGACATAGTTTGCTGCATAAGACTTTTTTTCATTTTCTGAAATACTATTTTGCCCTGAGCTTTTCTTCTTTTTATTTCCGTGGTGGATCTTCCATCTGATGTTATTATTGTGCCCAAGTATTTGTCGCTTTGCACTTGTTTCAGATTATAATGATCATTTCCAGTATATGTTTTATTGTCGTCACATTTCCTACAAAATGAGGTAAGTCCTCTACAAATTTATTTACAATATCCCCGTAAGTAGTAAAACCATTAAAGAAATACCGGGTTTCATAACGAGGCAGACACCCTGTACTTTTCTGAAAAAGTAGTGTATACTGGCGTTATACTGACCGAATCACGCAACAAGTACAAACGGTTGTTAAAATATATAAACACTAATACCACATTCTCTATAATGCTGTATTTATCGGACTTCCGGTCAATATGGTGGATAGACGACAGGGAAACGTTGAGGCACTGTCTGAAAAGTGTTCCTTGTTGCAGTTTCCTCATATTCCAAGTCCGGCTTGATGCTGGAACTACTGAATAGTGCTCTGTGCACACCGTGAGCTGTGTGTTTGATCCGGATGGTGTTTCTATATTCAGATTGCTTACGATGAATGACGATATCGTATGACGAAGGACAGTTCAGATGCGTTCTCTGTCGGTGCTGTAATACGTCTTATGTCTTTTGACGTTGCTGTGTTTGCTGTGATGGAGACTGCAACTACCTTTCTTTGTTTGAATATTCGATGAGGTGCTAATTCAGATGATTCCACTGGCACGGGCGGTTGAGCTAATATGGATTTCCATTCGTTTGCAGTGATACCGGGGCCTTCGAATAACCGTAACCATATATATAAACATTTATTTGTTTATACTTTTATATGTAAAACATATTTTTGCATTACAAAGGATAAATTTATAAAATATAAATGAAAGGCGATTAGAGAACACAAGAATGCAGCTTCTCAGAAGTATGTTGAGAGTTCCCGGGACAGCTGAAAAAAGCCAACAAAATAATCTCACCGAGGCCAACATTGTATGTTGCACCTTTTATATAAAAAGGCTCTTAAAAAGCACCACAAAGAAACGATAGACATTTTTCGGGAACACCATGAGAAGAGGAGAGTTGGAATACTTGGTTACAACTGGCAAAATACAAGGAAAAAGAGATCGCGGACATCAAAGAGAGAAGATACTAGTTTGCTTGGTTTCGTGACACGGTAAACACCCAACAGCAACATAACTGATAAGATGCAAGCGCATCGAATTGTGGAAGGACATGAACGACTTCGTTAACCGGTGTGGCACATGGTGATGATGATTACAAAGGCTTCAACTTTCCTCTTTCCCATCGTTAAATAAATGCGCTGAATAGAATTTTTTTCAAAAAGTTTGCTCTTTCTTCTTGTACGGGTTCTGGAATTGAAAATATCAGTAGTGGTCGTCGCGCTCGGCTGCGTTAGTGTCAAAACTGCTGGATAAGAGTGCTAACGAAAAGAATATATTTGTAAAAAAAAAAATTTATGTTGTCAGCTTTACAGTATAAATAGACAGTGCAAAACAGTGTTTCGGCAAAAAAACTGTTTGTAAACCCTTCAACTGTGGATAAAATAAGTGTATATTGTACATGAATATAAATGTTCTGACTGAATGTTCGTGTAAGTTTTGAGTGCCAAGTGGGTAAGCACAACGCCACGTATGGGGAATAATAAATGCATGTTTTTATTTTAAACTAACCTTCGACATATTACTTTTGGGGTAATGTTGCCAGTTTTTACGTCAATTCCGTTTTTATTTTCCAGTAAAATCCGACATCTATTTAGGCTGGATCAATCTGGAAGCTGTCGATAAGGATCGAAGTAGACCTCTTGTCTTCGTAGTTCAGTTCACTAGCTACTAAGCTGCTTCATCTCCCTGGCCAGTCATATTTATACGGTAATTATTTATCAGTTCATGTTTCGGCAAAAGCTTTCATCAGGTAGAGAGAGGGCAAAATTAAAAAAATAAAACAAATGGTATGTAAGAAGCTTTACGTGATAAGTGGACGACACAGACTAAACAACGTTTCGGCCCAATAGGCCTTCATCAGGGACAAACAAAAAACACACACACACAACTAATAACGAAACAACCAAAACAAAAACAATCGAAATGTGTTAAAGAAAACAAAATTATCTATCCTGTCAAAACAAAAGGAAATAGAGTGAGGGCACTGTTTGCCGAAATGTAGTTTGTCTTGTCTTTCTGTTAGTTCAGCTTCTCTGTATTATTTTGTTTATTGTATATCTTCTCATCCTGTGCAATTCATTTGTTGACAATAGAAACAAGAAAAAGAGTTCTTAAATGTTATGTAGAGCCAGTCTTAACATATGGATGTGAATCATGGACTATATGACAACAGACAAGAAAACCACTGGAGGCTGTAGAAATATGATTTTAAAAGAAGAATGTTGAGAATAATACCATGGACCATGCTGAAGTCGGATGTGTTTGGCCGAAAGGCGCAAATATCACAGTTATACTGCAAACCACAACACAACGTAGACACGCCCACTTAACGTCCTTTTAAGGGCGGATGACGAAGAGGAAAATTCTTTTAGTCATCGGGCGAACGCAAGCAATAAAGAATACCATGGACATCTAAGAAGAGTAATGAAAACGTTCTGAAATAAGCCAAGGCAATAAGAGAGCTAATATCTAATATTAGGAAGAAACAATCATCATCTTAATTCTTGGAGAAGACAGATAGAATTAGAGATGAAGATGATAGGGAAGACATGGAATGATCTTAAAAGAATGGCAAAAAACCGAACGACCTGGAAAGTGTTTGCTGAAGACCTATGCTCCACTGGGAGCTAAAAAGGTAGAAGAAGAATCATCATCTTTTGCCATGTAATGAGAAGGAAACATTATTCTCTTTCTCTTTCTGTTGTTTATCCAATAGCTATAGAAAGGAATGGGTAGTCCTCTTCTCCATGGCTTAAAAAAACGTTAATTGGGCGTAGATGCGCTGTGTTTTATTTACGCCTTTCGTCCCAACACATTCGACTTCTACACGGCAATGTTGGGTACCGGATTGCCTTCCCTCTTCGATCCCTACTCGCGTGTCTAGACTAGATAGTATCTTTCACGAAGCCTCTCTGGGAGATGGATCAGGGTCTTGATCAGGTGTTGTTCACCGATCAAACGCATGCCATCAACTGTGGGTCGCTGACCACACTCTGCCCAATTCCCTGATTGGTGTCTTGTTCCGGCACCTCCTCTCTTTCGAAATCATGAAACTTTTCCTACCAGCAGAAAGTTGTTCAATAACGAGAATCCGTAGAGCTCGGTTACCATTTGTTATTGAAGTGACATGACTTACCCACCAGGCTTAACAACCCTGGGACATACAAGCAAAAATACATATTTTCAACAAATGAAATTTATTAACAACAATTTATTCATTTGGAATATTAAATAAAGTCCTTAATGTGATTTCCATCATTTGTGATACAACGGTTGATACGCTTTGCTAAGTTCACATGAAGTTGATATCATAAATCCATATTGTTGTACATTTTAGCACATTAACTCTTTATGTGTTTAATCAAGTGTGTAAGTAAAAGTAAAGTAAAGTAAAGTACCCCCGTCACGCCAAGTGGCGTATAGGGAAATATGGTGTTAGTGACACTATATTTTACAGACCTTCAGCACATGATTGTTGGGGTAATGTGGTCGGTATTACGCCCGTGCTGCTTTACTTTCCCAGAAAAAAAATCCGTTACCCATTTAAGGCTGGGTGAACCCGGATGCCGTCGGTTGGGATCGAACCCTACCCCTTGTCCTTTGTAGTCCAGTTGACTAACCACTGACCTATCGCGGCTCCCTAATCAAGTGTGTTCATCTGTGATTTTCGTTGAGTACACCTTCTCCTTGGGAGCCATGATGGCTCAGTGGTTAGTGAACTGGACTACAAAGGACAAGAGTTCTAGATCGATCCTCACCGACGGCTTCCGGGTTCACCCAGCCTTAAATGGGTACCTGATTTTTTCCGGGAAAATAAAGCGGTACGGGCGTAATACCGACCACATTACCCCAAAAATAATGTGCCGAAGGTATGTACAAATTATGGTCACTAACACCATATTCCCTATATGCCATTTGGTGTGACGGGGCTCTTTATTTTTTTATATTTTTTACACCTTCTCCTTTAGCATTCCCCAGAGAAGCAGGTCAAGGGGGTTACGGTCAGGTGACCATGAGACATCTCTACATGACCACGTCTTCCTGTCCAATTAGTGAAATTATCACTCACCCAATCTCTATGTATCTTTGCCTATGTGTCCAGACTGTAAGGACACCCTGTATATCAGTTGATTATATGTATATGGCCTTTAGCGTCTTGACAGACGGTTGGTAGTAAACAATCATGATAAGTCAGTAGTTTGGTAAAGCATTAGTGTCTCATACTGGGTGCTGCTTTACTGAACATCTTTTCTCGTGGCTGAATTTGCCAATCCTGGACAGACAGATCCATCCACAGAACAAGCAAGGTGCACCCGCGGGTACCCGGCTTTGTCTCCTTTCTCTTGCGCCTTTTGTCTTCTGAATTTGGCATCAGCACTGTCTCGAAAGTTGCTATGCCAATTTTTATGTTTGCTCTTCATGTGCTACGACCCGGAGCCACATTTTCCCAGTTCCTTTCACTGATAGAAAATTCCCTCAAGGAAGTCTTGCAAACATCCTTATATCTCAACACTGGTCTACCCTTTGGTCTCTTTCCGTCCTTAAGTTCGCCATACAATATTTATTTGGGAATACGATTGTTTGCCATTCTTCTTACATGGTCCAGCCACCTTAGTCTACGAATCCTAAGTGTTGCTGTGATCGATGGGAGTTTGACTCGTTATCAGCTGATTAACGCTCGAATATAACCATAACCCTGACACAACAACGCCACTAATAAACATGACAATGATCACGGAAACAACAATATGGACATAAACACCATTTTCCTCCGTATGCCACACTTGTCATGACAGGTGCTCGTTACGCTTTTTTTTTTTCTACCTCCCGCAGTTCTCACTTTTTCCCTTGATGAAAATCTTTATCCAGACCGTTAGATCGTGAGAACTTCTTGGGCCATCTTATTGTATTGCTCATTACAGCAGATGTAACAAGCTTTGTGTTTGATAACTGTACATAAACATACATCAGAGGTATCGCTGGATAATGACTGAAGATATATGTTGGGTTCAAACCGATTATTTTCTGAGCTAATGGCGAGAGCTCTAACTTCAGCAACAATACAAATTTAAATATAACCGTCCTTCAGTTTGTCTGTCTCGGTAACCTCCAAATTTACATTTATCAAGTCTGTCAATTTGTATGTCTCGGTAACCTCCAAATTTACATTTATCCAGTCTGTCAGTTTGTCTGTCTCAGTGGCCTCCAGACATACATTTATCTATCCTATTATCACATTATGTATGTATCGGTAACATCCAATCTCATATTTATCCAGTCTGTCAGTTTGTCTGTCTCGGAAGCCTCCAGACATAAATTTATCTATCTTAGTATCAGATTATGTCTGTCTCGGTAACCTCTAAACTTAAACTTAGTTATCCTTTCATCAGTGTGTCTGTCTCGGTAACCTCTAAATGTAAATGTAACTACTCTATCAATTTATCTGTCTCGGTAATCTTCAATCTTAAATGTAATTATCCAATCAGTTTGGCTGTCTCGGTAACCTCCAAATGTAAATTTAACTACCCTATCAATTTGTCTGTCTCGGTAATCTTCAGTCTTAAATTTAACTACGCTATCAGTTTGTCTGTCTCGATAATCTTCAGTCTTAAATGTAACTACCCAATCAGTATGTCTGTTTCGGTAACCCCTATATATAGATACACGCGTTCAGATTGTCACTTTACTTAATGTCCTTAAAACATCAACTAAATCTGTCTATCCATTTTGATATCTGTGCCCGTGTCCTTGAGCTTAAATTTAACCTGCCCGTCAGTTTGTCTATCTGTCTCTGTGCCCATTATATTAGAATTCTACTCCAGGATTATGCTTCCTATGCTTACAAACTTCCACTCCCCTTCCTGCAAAAATCCCAAAGGGAAATCTCAATGCGCCTTCTCTCTGCATGACACCCATTTTAGCCTATATTATTACTCTCTTTATCATTTAAATTTCAAGTAGGGCCCTATCTTATCCATGCTAATACCACACTTATTTGCGAAGCTGTGTTTTTATATCTTCTGTCTGTGTTGTGTTTTTCCCTATACCTTCTGTCTGTGTTGTGTTTGTTATTGCAGTCGGTTTTTTTTTAACTTCTCACAATTATTTTAAATTGTTAACGTATATTTCTTGAGGGAATGGTTTTCGTAGTTAAAATACAGTACATTTTCATTTGTGTCAAATGTCATGATGTATTGTTCTCTTGAACAATAGCCAGGATTCATATTCTCGTTTCTATTGTCCAATGCATGTAATGAATGCATTATCCTTGGGAGATACCTAATTAAAAACCGAGTAAAGGTATACATAATTTCCTTTGTTTTGGTTACTGCATATTTTAACTGGTTCTCTGAGAACTGGATGTAAATTATATGCGAAGTTTCTGAGTTTGGGTGTGGTGTGCAGCACAATAATACCTATAGTCTTTCTTTCTTTCTTTCTTTCTTTCTTTCTTTCTTTCTTTCTTTCTTTCTTTCTTTTTTCTTTCTTTCTTTCTTTCCTTCTTTCTTTCCTTCCTTCCTTCCTTCTTTCTTTCTTTTTCTTTCTTTCTTTCTTTCCTTCTATCCTTCTTTCCTTCTTTCTTTCTTTCTTTCTTTCTTTTTTATTTCTTTCTTTCCTTCCTTCTTTCTTTCTTTCTTCCTTCCTTCTTTCTTTCTTTCTTTCTTTCTTTCTTTCTTTCTTTCTTTCATCTGATGGCTACTAAAGTCATCAGAATAACCATCTTCACCCTAGAAAGGACGTCAAGTAGGCATGGATGCGTTGTGATGTTGCTTACAGTTAGACTGTGGTGTTTGAGCCTTTCGGCCTAACACATCCGATTTCAGCATGGCATTTTGAGTGCCGGCTTGCCTTCCATCTTCGATCCCTACTCGCTTGGCCAGACTGGATAATCTGTTTCTAGAAGCACCGCTGGGAGATGGGGGCAGGGTTTTCATCAGCTCTATTGAAATCAACTGGTAGGATCAGCGAACCAAACGTGGTCAAAACCTCAATTTACATCTTCTCGGGAAGCAAATTATGTTGAAGTTGTTATTGCCGTAATGCCACGAGTTGATGCTGGCAGCGTGCCTTTTTGACTCATTGATGTGGCGGGTCGTATTGACGTTCTTGACATTTCAGGCTCTTACTGGAGAAGTTGGAGTTCCTCCATTCCCAGGCTTGGCTGGATCAGGACATATATGGAGAAAGAGAGAGAGAGGGGGGGGGGGGAAAGAGAGAGCAAAGTATATTTTTTAGCAAAATATATATTTAGAAATATTCGATTAGACGCCACAGAAAGACGATTAGAGGCCATAAAGATGGGATTTCTCAGAAGAATGTTG
The DNA here is from genome assembly GCA_032433765.1 of Megaustenia siamemsis. Lineage (NCBI taxonomy): Eukaryota > Metazoa > Mollusca > Gastropoda > Stylommatophora > Ariophantidae > Megaustenia > Megaustenia siamemsis. The sequence goes on from JAVIAB010000088.1 coordinate 61,269,761, forward strand.
AAAGTTCCTGGACAGCTAAAAAGACCAATGAGGAAGTTCTCAAAGAGGCCAACACAAAAAGGGAGCTCTTAAAAAAACATCAGAAAGAAGCAATCAACATTTTTCGGGCACATCATGAGAAGAGGAAAGTTGGAATACTTGGTTACAACCGACAAAACAAAAGGAAAAAGAGATTGCGGACGACAAAGAGAGAAAATACTGGATAGCTTGGTGTCATGGCATGGAAAACAGTCAAGAACAGAACTGATACGATGCACTGTAGTTAGAAGATTGTGGAGGGACATGATCGCCAACGCCAACCGGTATGGCACATGATGATGATGATGTAACAGACCTGCTCTATTTTGTCAAGCAAGAGCTGGCGATCAAGACAATAAATGCAACCCACCTAACATTCTTCTTCTTTCCTTCCTCATTTGCCTTTCAGCGTCGATGGGAGATACAATTTGCGGTTTGCTCCTCAGTTAGTCTCTGCTGGTGTTATGTTTCCTAGTGTTTCAAATAGTTTGTGCTGTTTTTATATCTTCTGTCTATGCTGTGTTTTTTTCTATACCTTCTGTATGTGTTGTGTTTGTTATCCTAGTCTGTGTTTTTTTTAAACTTCTCACGTTTATTTAAAATTAAGTTTCTTTTTAAATTAAGGACTCTTTATTTCTTCTGTTTGTCACTGCTGCTGTTATGTTTCCTAGTGTTTTAAATATTTTGTCAATCCACCTTTTTCGTTGTCGGCCTTTGGGTCTGGTGTTCTCGCAACGTTTATTGAAGCCTCGTTGTGTTGTGTTTTAATATTTCTGCCTTGACACGTGACCAGACCATTGTATCTCTTGTCTCTTTATATATTCTAAGGCACGGGCTATTACTAGCTTTTTTCTCAGTTCTTCCTTTCTGACCTTGTCTCTCAGGCTGTTTCCTGTCATTCGTCTAACACATTTCATCTCTCATTTCGCCCACCTCACTAAGTGAAATTAATCCGCGTAAAATCACTCAGTGCCCTTGTGCAAACACGAGAGTTCCATTTATATAAGGACATGAATCGTTCATTCTTTAGAACTCTCTTCTCACTTTTCACATTTAGAGCTCTAGTTACTTTGGCCAATTCTTCTATTTTCAGTTGTTAGTGTTTTTATGTTATAGTAGACGTTTCAGCACTCATGACATTCTTAACGTTTATGTTAGGATAATTTTCACTGCATTCTGGACACACCCATAGGTGCTTGCATCTTCTCCTCAAAATATTGATCAGCACGTAACGACTGAGTGGATAAAGAGATACAGCGAAGATGATAGCGCTGGATAGGAGACACACTGCGGAAGCCAGCTGAGAGTATTGCACAACAGGCCATTGTCTGGAATCCCCAAGGAAAAAAAAGACAACGCGAAAGACCACAAAATATTCTTGGAGAAGACAGATGGCAGCAGAGATGAAGATGATGGGAAAGACATGGAATGAACTTTAAAAAATTACAAGAAACAGAACGGCTTGGAAAGTGTTTGTTTGAAGACCTATGCTCCACAGGGAGCTGAAAGTGTTTGTTTGAAGACCTATGCTCCACATGGAGCTGAAAGTGTTTGTTTGAAGACATATGCTCCACAGGAAGCTGAAAGTGTTTGTTTGAAGACCTATGCTCCACATGGAGCTGAACGTGTTTGTTTGAAGACCTATGCTCCACATGGAGCTGAACGTGTTTGTTTGAAGACCTATGCTCCACAGGGAGCTGAAAGTGTTTGTTTGAAGACCTATGCTCCACAGGGAGCTGAAAGTGTTTGTTTGAAGACCTATGCTCCACATTGAGCTGAAAGTGTTTGTTTGAAGACATATGCTCCACATGGAGCTGAAAGTGTTTGTTTGAAGACCTATGCTCCACATGGAGCTGAACGTGTTTGTTTGAAGACCTATGCTCCACATGGAGCTGAAATGTAGAAGAAGAGAAGAAAGACTAACTGTGCCAGTTCGCTGTTGGTTGACCATTTATCTAATTTGTCCAGAATATCGCTCTGTTCCTAACGACCTGCAACAATTACTAAATGAAATAAACATGGCAAGCAGAAATATATGGACTAGATATGAATAATATCAAAAAGACTAAAACTATGATCATAAACAAAGAAAATACCCACAACTCACAAGTGGATATCAAAATTGAAGGAATAGACCTGGAGACAGTTCAGAACTAAAACTACTTGGACATACTATAACCAGTGATGGAAAATGTACAACTGAAATAAACAAAAGAATAGGAATGGCAAAAGGTAATTTTAATGTCATGAAGAACATACTAACATCAAAACAAATAAACCAGGGCTAAAACTAAGAATAGCAAAAATTGTATGTCTTCTCAACATTCCTATATGGTGCAGAAACATGTACATTAGACAAGAAAACAGAAAAGAGAATTGAAGCCTTTGAAATGTGGATATATAGAATAATAGGTAGAATTGGATGGAAGGAAAAGAAAACAAACAATGAAGTCTTAAAACAACTAAAAATGAAAAGAGAACTACTAAACACAATTCAAACAAGACAAATGCGATTTTGGGCCCATTAACAGACACAACAGCCTACTAAAATTTAATCCTGGAGGAGAAAATACAAGGTAAAAGAGGCAGACCAAGACTAACATGGACGAGTAACATCAAAAGATTGTAATATCAAACCAGCCTATGACAACCTGCACCATCAAAGCAAGAGACAGAGCAGAATGGCGCTCCATGGTAGCCAACCTTAGTTGCGGAGACGGCACTTGATGATGATCGCTCCGTTCTGACAACACCATTCTTCCTCTCCAAGTTCTCCAAGCGTAGCTAGCGGTGCAGCTTCACTATGAACATATAGACGTTTATCGCTTTCAACAAATGATGAAATCTATACACACTGATGGGTCCAGCAGCTTGATGGTTATCCCACACCAAATTAGCCGCTGTAGCTCAGTGGTTACTGAACTGAAGATATGCGCAAATATCAAATATATTCTATTTCTGCGATGACGGCTCATTCAGACTAGGATTCCGGACTCTCTTATGAAGGCATCTGTCTGTTTCAGTGATTCGGTTCCACCGTATAGTTTCTCTTCCAGGGAGGTGGTGTGGGCCACATTGCTCTTCTCAAGTCTGTGTACTGGGGGGCAATCATGTAGAACATATTTTTTTGTCATGTTATCCAGGGTATAGTGGCATTGGCTGGTAGTTCCTATTTTGAGTTTGGTGAACATGTGGTTTCTCATTCTGTTGTGACCAGTACGTAGGAGAAGTATGATACTTGATCCTTCCTTGATAGTTGGTGGTATCCATCCCTGTCGTTATACTTTGGTTGTTCTTTTTTTTCCATTTTTCATTATACTGGCCTTTGATGATGGATTTAGCTTCCTCATAGCTGATCACATAGTTCTCTTGCGAAATCAAATATAGGGAATGTTAAATACTCGACGGGGCCGCGAGTAGAGCTGCAGAGAACATGCAAAATACACATGAAATTGTATCTTGCAGCTCATGATTCATAGTATAGGAACGAGGCAAACTTCTATAACGTTGTTGTTTGTCTTGTTTCTCTCTAGTAATTTAGTTGCCTGGTATAATTTCATTTTTATTTTACATGATGGGTGAACTGGACTCATAAAATATGGATGTCAATCATGGACAATAGGACATCAGTCAAGAAATCAAAACTGTAAAAATGTGGGTTTTACAGAAGAGTGTTGAGAATACCATGGATAGCTAAGAAGAGTCATAAAAACGTTCTGAAATAGGCCAAACAAAGAGAGAGCTAGTTTCCAAAATTAGGAAGAAAGATTCATCATTTTTTGACCATGTAGTGAGAAGGAAACAGCTGGAATATATTATAACAACTGGGAAAATTGAGGGATGTAAAAAATAGAGGAAAGCAAAGAGAAAAAATACCAGACAGCTTAAGTGAATGGCTTGGCAGAAGGTCAACAACAGAAATGATAAATAACTGTCGAGATCGAAAGTTGTGGAGAGACATGATCACCTACGTCAGCAGACTTGGTACTTAAATTTATAAATATTGGGCTATTATTGTTGTAATTCAATAACTTTTAAAAATAAAATAGTTATGGGCGAATGTTATTGATTATAATATTAACGAACCTTCGTCACGTCTCTAGTGAGGTATGTAGAAAATATGGTTTTGGTGTCCATATTTTTTAACCGTTGACATGTTTTAGGGTAAAGTGGTCAGCATTACTCCAGGTTGTTTTTGAAGTCTCATTTAAGGCTAAGTGCACCGAAAAGTACATCGGTCTGGGAAATGAACCAAATCCATTCTCGACATCTGATCAGTTCACTAAACGTATCCACTTCTTCTCTTCTCTTCTCTTCTCTTCTCTTCTCTTCTCTTCTCTTCTCTTCTCTTCTCTTCTCTTCTCGAACCTTCTCTTCTCGAACCTTCTCTTCTCGAACCTTCTCTTCTCTTCTCTTCTCTTCTCTTCTCTTCTCTTCTCTTCTCTTCTCTTCTCCTCTCCTCTCCTCTCTTCTCTTCTCTTCGCTTATCTTATTTTATCTTATCTTATCTTATCTTCCTTCCAACCTTCGCAATTTTTCCTTTCTCTTTCTTCCTTTCCCACGTCATCCACCTATCGTCTCTGCTCTTTCCTACCTTTCTTTGCCCTTTCTCTTTTCTTTCACTATCTTATCTTTAGTTTCTTCCATTTTCCTAATGTATGCATCATCCCGACTCTTCACTTTCCTCCCCCTATTAAAAAAAAATTCTCTTCTCTACCTTCCCCTACACAAGCGGGATTAAAACAACAATTTCTTGTAATTTAAGTATAATTAATAGACTCATTATTATCTGTTATTTTATCTAATCAATTATAAAACGATATTTTATTTTCATTATTATCATCATTGAGTGACGTCTCCGCATTGAAGGTTGGCTACCATAGAGCGCCATTCCGCTGTCATTTGCTTTGATAGTGCAGGTTGTCATAGGCTGAATTCCCATCTTTTGATGTTACTTATCCATGTTAATCTTATTCTGCCTCTGCCTCTTTTACCTTGTATTTTCGCGTCCAAAATTGCTTTTAGTAGGCTGTTGTGTCTTTTAACATGCCCCACAAATCTCATTTGTCTTATTTGAATTGTGTTTAGTAGTTCTCTTTTCATTTTTAGTTGTTTTAAGACTTCATCGTTTGTTTTCTTTTCTTTCCGTCCAATTCTTTCTATTCTTCTATTAATCCATATTTCAAAGTCTTCAATTTTTTGTTCTGTTTTCTTGTTTAATGTCCATGTTTCTGTACCATACAGGAATGCTGAGAAGATGTAAAATTTTGCTATTCTTATTTTTAGTCCTGGTGTTATTTGTTATATTGTATATATTAATATGGTTTTGTTTACCTAATGTAGGTAATTGCAAAGGGGTGAGGAAGATAGGTATTCAAAGAAAGCGAATGTAAGATAACATCAAAGAATGGACAGGCTTCGACTTTGTAGAATTCCAAAGAGAGAAGCTGAGAAGGTTGAGACAAGAGAGAAAGAAAGAAAAAAATGTATATTTACGACATATTTTAACTAATTTATCAAATAATACATTTTTTTTCCTCATTTCAGATGTTCCCTTTTTGTAGAAGGAATTAGCACTATTCTTGCCAGTTTGGTCTTCATGCACCAAAAATGAGCTGTAAACTGAAGAATTGAACAGAGCTAGGAGGAGAAATCTGGCCCTGACTAAACAGGTGACTCAAAAGCTGGGGACACCTCTGAAGATCCTGTACTACTGTCCAGATTATTAATGATACCTTGGTGAGGTTACTCACCGTGAGAAAGGAAGAAAGTAAGTTTAAATCAGTTTTTTTTTGCTTTGATATCGTGAAGATTGCCATAGTCGAATAATCTAGAAGAGGAAAGTAAATTTCATAAAATAGTTTATTTGTGTTTTGATATATCATGAATATTGTCATAGAATTAGCATAGAAAGAAAAAGTAAGTTTTATAAAAAAAACAGTCTTTTTTTTTAATCTGGTGAAAATTGTCATAGTCGAATAACATGGAAGAAAGTACGTTTTATAAAACAATTTTTTTTTTAATCTGGTAAAAATTGTCATAGTCGAATAACATATAAGAAAGTTTTATTTTAAAAATGTTCTCTTGTGTGTTTTAATATCGCGAATTCTGTCGTATTCGAATAACATAGAAGAAAGTAAGTTTTATAAAACAATTTTTCTTTTGTTTTGATCTTGTGAAGATTGCCATAGTTGAATAACCTAGAAGAAGAAACAAGTTTATAAAACAGTTTATATGTGGTTTGATATATCATGAATATTGTCATAGAAATAGCATAGAAAAAGTAAGTTTTATAAAAACAGTCTTTTTTTTAATCTGGTGAAAATTGGCATAATCGAATAACATAGAAGAAAGTAAGTTTTATAAAACAATTTTTCTTTGTTTTGATCTTGTGAAGATTGCCATAGTCCAATAGCCTGAGTGACAAGATCCTATAATTTGACTTGGTCTCACAGCGTGGGCTGTTAGCAATTGAAGGTTATCTGGAATGCCCCATTGTTTCTCTAAATGAATGCCCTTATTACCGGTAATTTGTAACATTCCATACGCTTTAATTACTTTTCACCACTGGTGATTTCTTACATTCAGGATATTTCTTTTGCTTAAAAAAAAATCTGTATTTTTCTCTTTGCTCTTTCTCTCTTCTTCTCATCTCTTCATTAAGTTCATATCATCTCTTTTTCTTCTCTCATCGTCTTTTCTCTTTCTATCCTTGTCATTTCTCTTTCTTAATTTCCTATCTCTCTCACTTTCTTACATCCTTTCATTCCTTCCTTCACTCTATCATTGTCAATTCTCTTTATTAATTTCCTATTTCTTCTTTATCTCTCCCCCTTCCTTCCATCCTTCTATCATTGTCAATTCTCTTTCTTAATTTCACATTTCTTCTTTATCTCTCCCTCTTCTTTTCTTCCTTCTTTTCTTCTTTCCTTCCTTTTTAATTCTTTTTCTTAATTCCATACATTTCCTCTTCCTTCCTTCCTTCTTTCATTCCACGAATTGTAATTTTAGGATTACAAAGGGAAATACAAGCTATTAATACAATACGATGCAAGAGAAAGAGTATACCAATGGGAAACCACAAACAAAAGAATGTTATAAAATAATCACCACGCATATAAAGGGCTGAATGGACTTGTTCATAAACATGTTACAGAAGAACTTAAAATACTAGGGGCCATGTAAAAAAACACAGTGAGCTGAAAAGAAAAATAATGGAAGGCACGGTTTCTAGAGACAGATTCTTTCTGATGGACGGAAATGAATGCAACGTTCTACAAAGGATATGTAATCCGAATATTATTATTATATTATTATTATCATTATATTATTATCATTATATATTATATTATATATTATTATTATTATATTATTATATTATTATTATTATATTATTATTATATTATTATATTATTTATATTATTATATTATTATTATTATTATTATATTATTGTTATATTATTATTATTCTTATTATATTATTCTTATTATATTATTATTATTATATTATTATATTATTATTGTTATATTATTATTGTTATATTATTATTGTTATATTAGTATTATTATATTATTATTATATTATTATATTATTATTATATTATTATCATTATATTATTATTATTATATTATTATTATTATTATTATATTATTATTATTATATTATTATTATTATTGTTTATATTATTATTGTTATATTATTTTAATTATATTATTATTATTATATTATTATTATATTATTATTATATTATTATCATTATTATATTATTATTATATTATTATTATTATATTATTATTATATTATTATTATATTATTATTATTGTTCTAACAGCAGTATGAACGAGTGGTGATCAATGCAAGTTAGATCTAAGAAAGTGCAAATATTATAGGTACAATTGGATAGAGGAAATCAGAGGATATGAGCCAGGGGATGTCACTCTGGTCTCCATGCTAGTATCAACATGAGACAGTGTGTCCTCCCTTGGCTCGTCCACTGCAAGTGCTACCGCCTACTCCGTGTCTGCAAGTGATACCGCCCACTCCCCATCTGCAAGTGCTACCACCTACTACATGTCCGCAGATCAACGAAATTCTAAATTCTACATATTCAACACACAGCGGTTTGCCACTAACTGCTCAATTGTCCTTCACGTGATCAGAAATATAATAAGTTTACTTTAGTGTTTCAATTTAGTTCACAGATCATCTTCATAACACAACTGGCAACTCTATTTGTTCAGACCCGCCCATCATCACGTTCCCCAATATGAAGCACTTGTGCCACACACTAGCGAAAGCACTAAAGATGGCTTCAGCTCAGATCTCCCCCCCCCCCCCCGAGGACAGATTCCTGGCAGTCACCAGGGCGATAAACTGTTATTATTCTTCAATGATTTATTATTCTTCAATGATAAATTGTTATTATTCTTCAATGATAAATTATTATTCTTCAATGATAAATTATTATTCTTCAACGATAAATCATATCGGGACGTGAGATCTGGAAATCCATACGAGCTCTAGAAAGAAATTGAAAATAAATGACGCCTAAGCCCATTCTAAGTCTCACCTCTGTTGTATATCTGCCACATGAGGTTAACATTGTTCCCAGATATTGAAATCCATTTACCTGTTTTAATATTGTTCCACTTGTCTTTATTGTGCATTGCGGTGATGTCTTTTTCTTTGTTGCTACCATTACTTCTGTCTTTTTGCTAGGGAGAATAAAAAAAATATATAAAAAATGGTATGGTAAAAGCTTTACGTGATTGATAGACGACACAGATTTGAACGACGTTTCGGCTCAATATACCTTCAGCAGGAACAACCAAACAACACGCACGCACAGATATGTAAGTAAATAAAACTAATCCTACATAAGCTAACTAGTAACGAAACATCCAAAATAAAATAATAGAAAACTCGTTTAAAAAAAGAAAAATAACTTCCCTGTGTCGTGAACCGTGGTCAGAATAAGAAAGAGAGAATCAAACGGGTGTAGCTGTCTTTTTGCTATTATGACTGAGTCCTTTCATTTTGTTTTCCTTCACAACATTGTCTAACATGTCTTGTTACTCATTGAATGATATGTTGAGAGTTAATGAGCATTCATTTGGCTTCCTCTAGTGCACTGACTTCCGCTTTGGGCGTTCTATTTGGTGAATGTTCTAAGGAAGGAATCTCTGTCACGTGTAAACTACGTCATGAGACAGTGCGTCCTCCCTCAGATTCGATTCGCCACAAGCAACAAGATGATAGTCCAATTTTTATTTGTTTATTTTAAACTGTTGTCACAGACATGTACGTTAATGTTTTTAACTGTATAGCCTAACACTGCTTCTAAATTGATGCGTACTGGTATATGGGTGAGTTCTGTAATTATAGTTATTAGCATATTATTAATTATGATATTATATTGATAACATATCGATCAATTCTGATATATTGATACTATGGTGATCAATTCTGATATTATATTGATAATATATTGATTAATTCTGATATTATGTTGATGCATTCTGTAAAGTGTTAACATGTTCAAAATTAAATAAATGAATGCTCGAGGCTGTTATGTTAATATGTCTATTTGTTTTGTTAACATGATGGCTTCTTTTAGCAATTTCTCTTGCCTTTGTCTTTGTTTATCCGCAGTGCTAAAATCTGTGTTCTTTCTCGAATAGTGTTTTCCAGGATTTCCAGTGTTGCTGTATGTCGTCTATGTCATTGTCATCAGTGTATAAATGGATTATTTGTGTTATATGTTCTCTGTATGTTTTGTTCTGCAGTAGGGTGTTGTTGAATTTCCAGTGAGGTGACCTCCTGAAATGAGTGTTTGTGTGTGTGGTGTTAGTGGTTGCGATGACTGCCTTGTGGTCTGTAAAATTGGAGTGTGTCTGTAATATGTCTGGTCTGTAAACTGGAGTGTGTCTGTAATATGTCTGGTCTGTAAAATTGGAGTGTGTCTGTAATATGTCTGGTCTGTAAAATTGGAGTGTGTCTGTAATATGTCTGGCCTGTAAACTGGAGTCAGTCTGTAATATGTCTGGCCTGTAAACTGGAGTCAGTCTGTAATATGTCTTGTCTGTAAAACTGGAGTGTGTCTGTAATATGTCTGGTCTGTAAAATTGGAGTGTGTCTGTAATATGTCTGGTCTGTAAACTGGAGTGTGTCTGTAATATGTCTGGTCTGTAAACTGGAGCGTGTCTGTAATATGTCTGGCCTGTAAACTGGAGTGTGTCTGTAATATGTCTTGTCTGTAAACTGGAGTCAGTCTGTAATATGTCTTGTCTGTAAACTGTAGTGTGTCTGTAATATGTCTGGCCTGTAAACTGGAGTCTGTCTGTAATATGTCTTGTCTGTAAACTGGAGTCAGTCTGTAATATGTCTTGTCTGTAAACTGTAGTGTGTCTGTAATATGTCTGGCCTGTAAACTGGAGTCTGTCTGTAATATGTCTTGTCTGTAAACTGGAGTGTGTCTGTAATATGCCTGGTCTGTAAACTGGAGTGTGTCTGTAATATGTCTGGTCTGTAAACTGGAGTCTGTCTGTAATATGTCTTGTCTGTAAACTGGAGTGTGTCTGTAATATGTCTGGTCTGTAAACTGAAGTGTGTCTGTAATATGTCTGGTCTGTAAACTGGAGTGTGTCTGCAATATGTCTGGTCTGTAAACTGGAGTGTGTCTGTAATATGTCTGGCCTGTAAACAGGAGTCTGTCTGTAATATGTCTTGTCTGTAAACTGGTGTGTGTCTGTAATATGTCTTGTCTGTAAACTGGAGTGTGCCTGTAATATGTCTGGTCTGTAAATTGGAGTATGTCTGTAATATGTCTGGTCTGTAAACTGGAGTGTGTCTGTAATATGTCTGGTCTGTAAACTGATGTGTGTCTGTAATATGTCTGGTCTGTAAACTGGAGTGTGTCTGTAATATGTCTGGTCTGTAAACTGGAGTGTGTCTGTAATATGTCTGGTCTGTAAACTGGAGAGTGTCTGTAATATGTCTGGTCTGTAAATTGGAGTGTGTCTGTAATATGTCTGGTCTGTAAACTGGAGTGTGTCTGTAATATGTCTGGTGTGTAAACTGGAGTGTGTCTGTAATATGTCTGGTCTGTAAACTGAAGTGTGTCTGTAATATGTCTGGTCTGTAAACTGGTGTGTGTCTGTAATATGTCTGGTCTGTAAATTGGAGTGTGTCTGTAATATGTCTGGTCTGTAAACTGGAGTGTGTCTGTAATATGTCTGGTCTGTAAATTGGAGTGTATCTGTAATATGTCTGGTCTGTAAACTAGAGTGTGTCTATAATATGTCTGGTCTGTAAACTGGAGTGTGTCTGTAATATGTCTGGTCTGTAAACTGGAGTGTGTCTGTAATATGTCTGGTCTGTAAACTGGAGTGTGTCTGTAATATGTCAGGTCTGGCTGATGAAGTGAGTGGACGGGACATATATATTGTCTAGCCGTGTTGCCCTGTTGTGGGAGTTGTTTTTGAATGTGTGAGATCCATGCCGTGTGGGTGTTTGTGTCTGTATGCATCCGTCAAACCGTGGATGTCAATTATCGTCTGTAAAATCTCCAGTTGGTGGTTCTCTTCTTTATTTGCTCTCTTTATCTGCTTCCTAACCTCTCCTCCCAACATGTCCCTATCCGTCAGGACGCAGTTATTGTCTCCCCCTAAAATAATATTGTCCACTGTATGAGCCTGCACATGAATTGAAATAAACAAAAGAATAGGTATGGCAAAAAGTAATTTTAATGCCATGAAAAATATATTAACATCAAAATAAAAAACACCAGGGGTAAAACTAAGAATAGCAAAATGTTACATCTTCTCAATATTCCTGTATGGTGCAGAAACATGTACATTAGACAAGAAAACAGAACAGAAAATTGAAGCCTTTGAAATGTGGATTTATAGAAGAATAGGTAGAATTGGATGGAAAGAAAAGAAGACAAACGATGAAGATTTAACACATTAAAAATGAAAAGACAACTACTAAATACAATCAGAACAAGACAAATGCGATTTTTTGGGCATGTTAAAAGGCACAGCAGTCTACTAAAAGTAATCCTGGATGGGAAAATACAAGGTAAAAGAGGCAGAGGCAGACCAAAACTAACATGGACGAGTAACATAAAAAGATGGACAAGTCAATCTATGTCAGCCTGCACCATCAAAGCAAGAGACAGAGCAGAATGGCGCTCTATGGTAGCCAACCTTCGATGCGGAGACGGCACTCAATGATGATGATGAACCTGCAAGCAAGCCCTCTAGTCCATCATAAAAGATAGGTTGTTGTTCGTAATGTGCTGGTGCGTGTATGCCAACTATGGTGTATGTGTGTATGTCGTCGTGTTTTACTTGAACTATAGCTGTCTAAGGGAGCCGCGACAGCTCAGTGGTTAGTGAACTGGCCTACCACGGACAAGGGGTAGGGTTCGATCCCAACCGATGGCTTCCGGGTTCATCCAGCCTTAAATGGGTACCGGATTTTTTTCTGGGAAAGTAACGCAGCACGGGCGTAATACTGACCACATTACCCCAAAAATCATGTGCTGAAGGTCTGTAAAATATAGGGTCACTAACACCATATTTCCCTATACGCCACTTGGAGTGCTTGGAGAATAGCTGTCTAGATGTCGCTGTCCCTCCTAACGATCGTCCACGAATGTCTGTTGTTGAATTGCAAATCATGAACCTTTTCTGTGTGTGGCTAGACTGAAGCACGAGCACGGCATGCCTAGCCGTGTTGTGACCCAGGATGCGTGGTCGTCTGTGTGTATGTTTGTTCCCTGTAGTAGAATGAAGTCTGGCTTGTGTTTGTGTAGGAGTGTTATGATGTCATCTGATTTGGACCTGAGACTTCTAAAGTTAAATGTTATTATGATGATAGTTGTTGCCATTTACCGAATTTGGTTGGTTGGTTGACTAAAGTATTCTAGAATATCGTAGTAGACTAGAATATTGCTCTTCATCATCCGCCCTTACAATGACGTAAGGGACGTGTCTGCGTTGTGTTGTGGTTTGCAGTATAACTGTTATATTTGTGCCTTCCGGCCCAACACATCCGACTTCAGCACGACATTTTTGAGTAACGGGTTGTCTTCCCTCTTCGATCCCTGCACTTTTGGCCAGACTAGACAGGTTAGTCTGTTACTGGAGGCACCGCTGAGAGGTGGATCAGTGTCTGGATGGTTTTGGTTCACCGATCCTGGCGCAAGCCATCAGCTGTGGGTCGCTGACAACTTCCAGCTCTGGTGCTGGTAGGCGCGCCTTCGGCTCCATATACCGAATTTAAAGAAATGTATTCTGTTACTATACATGCATGCAAAATTATTTATCAAAATAATAGTTTGGGCAGTATAAGTAGACTCAAGCACTCACATTCACATATAGTTCCTACACGAGACATCTTTCTTGTTCCTACACGAGACATCTTTCTTGTTCCTACACGCGACATCTTTCTTGTTCCTACACGAGACATCTTTCTTGTTCCTACACGCGACATCTTTCTTGTTCCTACACGAGACATCTTTCTTGTTCCTACACAAGACGCCTTTCTTGTTCCTACACAAGACACCTTTCTTGTTCCTACACGAAACATCTTTTTTGTTCCTACACGAGACATATTTCTTGTTCCTACACGCGACATCTTCTTGTTCCTACACGAAACATCTTTTTTGTTCCTACACGAGACATCTTTCTTGTTCCTACACAAGACACCTTTCTTGTTCCTACACGAAACATCTTTTTTGTTCCTACACGAGACATCTTTCTTGTTCCTATACACAAGACACCTTTCTTGTTCCTACACGAAACATCTTTTTTGTTCCTACACGGGACATCTTTCTTGTTCCTACACGCGACATCTTTCTTGTTCCTACACGAGACATCTTTCTTGTTCCTACACGAGACATCTTTCTTGTTCCTACACGAGACATATTTCTTGTTCCTACACGAGACATCTTTCTTGTTCCTACACGAGACATCTTTCTTGTTCCTACACGAGACATCTTTCTTGTTCCTACACGAGACATCTTTCTTGTTCCTACACGAGACATATTTCTTGTTCCTACACGAGACATCTTTCTTGTTCCTACACTCGACATCTTTCTTGTTCCTACACGAGACATCTTTCTTGTTCCTACACGAGACATATTTCTTGTTCCTACACGAGACATCTTTCTTGTTCCTACACGAGACATATTTCTTGTTCCTACACGAGACATCTTTCTTTTTCCTACACGAGACATCTTTCTTGTTCCTACACGAGACATCTTTCTTGTTCCTACACGCGACATCTTTCTTGTTCCTACACGAGACATCTTTCTTGTTCCTACACGCGACATCTTTCTTGTTCCTACACGAGACATCTTTCTTGTTCCTACACAAGACGCCTTTCTTGTTCCTACACAAGACACCTTTCTTGTTCCTACACGAAACATCTTTTTTGTTCCTACACGAGACATATTTCTTGTTCCTACACGCGACATCTTTCTTGTTCCTACACGAAACATCTTTTTTGTTCCTACACGAGACATCTTTCTTGTTCCTACACAAGACACCTTTCTTGTTCCTACACGAAACATCTTTTTTGTTCCTACACGAGACATCTTTCTTGTTCCTATACACAAGACACCTTTCTTGTTCCTACACGAAACATCTTTTTTGTTCCTACACGGGACATCTTTCTTGTTCATACACGCGACATCTTTCTTGTTCCTACACGAGACATCTTTCTTGTTCCTACACTCGACATCTTTCTTGTTCCTACACGAGACATCTTTCTTGTTCCTACACGAGACATATTTCTTGTTCCTACACGAGACATCTTTCTTGTTCCTACACGAGACATCTTTCTTGTTCCTACACGAGACATCTTTCTTGTTCCTACACGAGACATCTTTCTTGTTCCTACACGAGACATATTTCTTGTTCCTACACGAGACATCTTTCTTGTTCCTACACTCGACATCTTTCTTGTTCCTACACGAGACATCTTTCTTGTTCCTACACGAGACATATTTCTTGTTCCTACACGAGACATCTTTCTTGTTCCTACACGAGACATATTTCTTGTTCCTACACGAGACATCTTTCTTTTTCCTACACGAGACATCTTTCTGGTTCTACACGAGACATCTTTCTTGTTCCTACATGCGACATCTTTCTTGTTCCTACACGAGACATCTTTCTTCTTCCTACACAAGACGCCTTTCTTGTTCCTACACAAGACGCCTTTCTTGTTCCTACACTCGACATCTTTCTTGTTCCTACACGAGACATATTTCTTGTTCCTACATGCGACATCTTTCTTGTTCCTACACGAGACATCTTTCTTCTTCCTACACAAGACGCCTTTCTTCTTCCTACACAAGACGCCTTTCTTGTTCCTACACAAGACATCTTTTTTGTTCCTACAGTAGACGTCTTTTTTGTTTCTGCTTTCTCAGAGGACATTGACTGTCCCAGAAGGCATCGCTGGTGCAGTGCGTACACTGAGTACAACGGCCAGGCAGTGTCACCCGCGTGGTGACTATTCTCCCGCTTCGTGACCGGACCTTCCTATAGTGAGTGATTTGAAACCCTTGGATAAGTTTATATTAAAAAATCCAGTCGCACGTTAGTCCTATTCTGGTGGCTTCTACCTCGTTGTCGCCTGTCATTTTTGCCACACGTTTTTCAACTAACATTTTGTCAATCGTGTGGGGGGGGGGGGGGGGGGGGACTGCAAGAACATATCAACAGGCTAAACAACATTTGTAAACAATACAACATGAAGATCAACATAAGCAAAACCGAAGTAATGGCAATAGCGAGAAAGAAAAAAAAACTAAACATCATAATAGATAATAATATTTTGAAGCAAGTAGACAATTTTAAATATCTGGGTATCACGTTAACACAAGACAATAACCAAGAGACAGAGATAGATATAAGGTGTAACAAAGCAAGCCAGGTATCAACACTATTGGAAAAACAAAGCAATAACTACGGAAGCAAAAAGGGCAATATACAAATTAATGTTTCTACCAACTCTGTGCTATCAGTGCCAGAATTGGACGCTGGACTCTAGAACAATAAGAAAGATAACGATCACCGAAATGAAATGTGTCAGAAGAATGACAGGAAACAGCTTAAGGACAGAGTAAGAAACACTGACCTGAGGAAGAAACTCGAAATTGAACCAGCCATCGAATACATAAAGAAACAACAGATATATTGGTTCGGCCATATAACAAGACAAAAAGAACTAACAATGAATCAAAGGGCCATAAACAAACGCTACGAAAAACGCCAGATTAAGGGGGAGATCGAGAAAGAGATGGATAAAGGGAATACTAGAGTCACTAGGAGGGATAACACCAGAAGAGGCCAACAGAAGAGCAAAGAATCGCAGATTGTATCTCCCCTCGACGCCAACAGAGGAAGGATTGAAGAAGAAGTAGAAGTTCTTATTCTTCTTCCCTCCAATGTCTGATACTACGTTATATGTACGGCCTCGCTGAGAGTGAAGTACTACTTGAATTGAAACAGCGCATTATATCATCATCATCATCATCATCTAGTACCAGCCTGCTGGCATAGGTGATCATGTCTCTCCACAACTTTCGATCTCGACAGTTATTTATCATTTCTGTTGTTGACCTTCTGCCAAACCATTCTCTTAAACTGTCTGGTATCTCTTCGTCCCTCAATTTTCCCAGTTACAATATATTCCAGTTGTTCTCTTCTCATTACATGGCCAAAATATGATGATTGTTTCTTCCTAATATTGGAAATTAGCTCTCTTTTTGCTTGGCCTCTTTCAGAAGGTTTTCATTACTCTTCTTAGCTGTCCATGGTATTCTCAACATTCTTCTGTAAAACCACATGCACATTATATACCGGTCAAGGATTAATATTACCCGCAAGAGTTACCAGTGTAAATATCAGCGATAGGAGGTTTATATTTAATAAGGAATCAGTGCCTCATGTAAGAAACTTGCTGTTAGTGTGTAACAATAAAAAAAAAAAAATATTGCAAAAAAAATGTTATGATCGTGCAAAGAATTTCCATTCTAATAAGCCATCTTGCGAATACTTTTTGCTAATTTTGAATTTAGTTTGGAAGAATCCAATATAACGTTTTCATTATTATTTTTTTGAAAAATAGTAGTTTTTATTTTATTTAAGAGTTAATATCTTGAGGAAAGATATAAAATATTATCTCCCTTTACTTGGTTTTCCCTTTTTAAAAAAAAATAAATGACGTTGTTTGAGTAATAAATAAACAATAAGTAGAATTGTGTTATTAAAATATCAACTGGAGACTCATTTGTAACGTGAGGCAGTCAGCGTGTAACAACATGCATTAAAAGAACAAAGATGTAAGTGATTGGCACTAACGAACCAAATAACCCAGTTTTTTTTTAACCCATTAAATACTGTCTTCTCTAAGTTTTTTAATTCTAAAATTCATGACTTTGTAGCTTAGAGCCTACTGGACTGTGTAGAAGGTTGGAAAGACGGTTTTAACAGCATTCTGAGAAGTGCAAGGCGAGACACATAAAAAGCCTAGTAGCTCGTCCTGTTTATTTTTAATATTATCTACCTCATTTGATTTTCAACGCTTTTCATGATTGTTGCACATCATCATCATGTTCCGTTTTATATATATTTATATATATATTATACATATTATATATAATACTACCTAGGACATACTATAACCAATGATGGAAAATACAAAACTGAAATAAACAAAAGAATACGTATGGCAAAAAGTAATTTTAATGCCATGAAAAATATACTAACAACAAAACAAATATCAGCAGGGCTGAAACTAAGAATAGCAAAATGTTACATCTTCTCAATATTCCTGTATGGTGCAGAAACATGGACATTAGACAAGAAAACAGAACAGAAATTTGAAGCCTTTGAAATGTGGATTTATAGAAGAATATGTAGAATTGGATGGAAACAAAAGATAATAAACGATGAAGTTTTAAAACAACTAAAAATAAAAGAGAACTGCTGAACACAATTAAGACAAGACACATGAAATTTTTGGGGCATGTTAAAAGACACAACAGCCTACTAAAAGTAATATTGGAAGGAAAAATACAAGGCAAAAGAGGCAGAGGCAGACCAAGACTAACATGGACGAGTAACATCAAAGATGGACAAGTCAATCTATGTCAGCCTGCACCATCAAAGCAAGAAACAGAGTAGAATGGCGATCCATGGTAGCCAACCTTCGTTGCGGAGAGGACACACGATGATGATGATGATTTTATATATGTATTTTATAAATGTATTTTATATATGTATATATATTCCTTTATTCTTTTTTTTATATAATTGAGTGGGATATAGCCCTCTAGTTATTAGTTGTGACGTCATCACTGCGGACTAAAAGTGCGGACACCACGACAATTTATAACGCTAAGCTATTTTCACATTCCTGACATATATACTCACGTTAATGTCTATCACTAAGCCCTACACACATTCTCTCGTTATTGTCCAGTGTATTAGTTTAGTGATTGTGGAGCATGTGTGCGTGTTAATTGTGGGGATAGAGCAGTGCGTGACGAGAGAATTAAGTAAATAGAAAATATGAAGCCCGTGAATGTATCCAAGGTCAAAAGTTCAAGGTAGTTTCGAAGTTTCGAAAGTGGGAAAGAGAGCAGTGACGTGTTTGTAAATTAGAAACAGAGTTGAGCGTGGCCAGGTTTGACTGGCTGCGCAAAGCATCTTGGGATAATAATACTGGGGGATATATTTAAACTAGGGACAGAAGAATAGTTGGACGCACACAAGCAGATTCAGCATAGACAGACTAGAGCAGATAAGTTCCCTCGATGATTGGGGACAACTTTGTTTCTTGAACACAAAATGCCTCCCAAGGTCTCAAGTAAAGGAGCCAGGTAAGTGTTTTCAATGCTATTACGATCTAGTTAATTTTTGTTCCAGGAGTAAACTCATCATCACCATCATGTGCCATACCGGTTGGCGTAGGCGATCATGTCCCTCCACAATCTTCTATCCACAGTGCATCGTATGAGTTCTGTTGTTGACTTTTTTCCATGCCATGACACCAAGCTATCCAGTATTTTCTCTCTTTGTCGTCCGCGATATCTCTTTCCTTTTATTTTGCCAGTTGTAACCAAGTATTCCAACTTTCCTCTTCTCATGATGTGTGCGAAAAATGTTGATTGTTTCTTTCTGATGTTTTTTAGGAGCTCCTTTTTGTGTTGGCCTCTTTGTGAACTTCCTCATTGGTCTTTTTAACTGTCCAGGGAACTTTCAACATTCTTCTGAGAAATCCCATCTCTGTGGCCTCTAATCGCCTTTTCATTTGTTTGTCTACTGTCCATGACTCGCTTCCATAGGTCAGAATTGGTTCTAGGTAATTTCCTAGTTTGATCAGATATATTATTTCAGTTTGGAAGAGTGATGTCCCCTAAAATATGTCTGCCAAAATACAGTGGTTCTACGCATTCTTGGCGTTGGGGTCATTACGCTGGTTTTAAATATTAGACAAACTAGCCTATATATATAGGCGGATAATTAGTAAGAAGAAGCATAAGAAAGGATAGGGGTTCAGCCAATTATTAATTAACATCTCGATTTGGACGCAGACGCTGACCCGAACGCCACGCTGACCCAAACGCCAGTGTGAGTGACACATGCCAGCGTAATGACCCCAACGCCAAGAATGCGTAGAACCACTGTATTTTGGCAGACATATTTTAGGGGACATCACCCTTCCAAACTGAAATAATATATCTGATCAAACTAGGAAATTACCTTGGTTCTATATAGTGCCGATGAACTCTCTTTCTATTGACATAGATTTGTTGCATAAGATATTTTTCATTTTCTGAAATGCTATTTTGGCCTGAGCTATTCTGCTTTTTATTTCTGTGGTGCATCTCATCTGATGTTATTATTGTGCCCAAGTATTTGAAATGTTGCACTTGTTTCAGATTTGTCTCGTTTATTTTTATGCTGCATGATGGTGATGATTGTTTCTTCGATATAACCAATACTTTTGTTTTCTTACTATTCAGACTGAGACCTTTCTTGTTGCTTTCTTCTACTGTTATGTCTATCATTTCTTGTAGTTCGTTCTCTGTCTCTGCTATTAAGACTGTGTCATCCACATATCGCAAATTATTTATGCTATGACCGTTGACTTCAATTCCTTTTTTGTCTACTATTGATCTCATAATATATTCGCTGTAAAGTGAAAACAAATCCGATGACAGAACACAGTCATGTCTGACTCCTTGTTTTATAAATTGGTATTGTCCTGTTTGGTTGTTAATTCGTATAGCTGCTGTTTGTTGCCAGTACATGTTTTTTATGATTCGCAGATCCTTGCCATCAATGTTTAATTTCTCCAGCATATTGATTATTTCGACATGCTTTACTTTGTCAAATGCTTTCGTGTAGTCTATAAAGCAACTTCTATAAAGGAATCAACTAGATGACTTTTTACAGAAACTCACAAGTGAAAAGTCCCATTTGTCAAAGAATATCAACCACTTCAGCTGATTCACACGATACTTCATGGTAAACAGATGGATATTTCTGTTTTTGACATCGACGATGTCTAGCCCGAAGCTGGATAGGTCCACAGAAAAGGGACTGTAGTAGCGGATATCAGCGGGCCAGAAGACCATAAAATGATCCACTCAACCATAATGTGTATATTGATGGGCCAGTCGGCCTCGGAACCAGCGGCGTGGCCACGCTGTACCGCTTTGCAAACCCCAAAAGTGGTTTTTTTTTACATTATCGGCAGCAGCCCACCTAACCACTATATGAAAATGGATGACAAAGAACTCCACCTTAAATCTCCACAAATCTCCATAAAATTGCAACACATGGATAAAGAGTATAGCAATGCGCACATAAATTGGCTGCTGCCATCATTGCCACTGAAAACAGTGGAGGAGATCGTCCGGAAAATTACCAGAGACGACGGAGCGGAGTCAGGTCGCAGTGGAGGCCAGTAAAAATGGTTCAAGTATAAACAACAAAATGAAAAAAGCGATACGTCATTACGCGACAGTGCAGACCCGGGGCAAGAATCACGGATCTGTAAAGATCTGAAGTACCTTGCCAGGCAGAAGAACAGTGTTCGTGGTGCAGCCTGGATACGCACTAGGAGAGCCAGTGCAAAACAAACAAAAAAAACCGCAATGAACTGCAACAATAAACCCCAAGACAACAGATGAAGAACTTCAAGCTCAGCCACTCATAGAAAACTCTACACCGGAGACCGAGCAGGAAAAAACAGCGGTGCCCTCCGTGTCAAACACCACCCGCGGTTTAAAAAAAAAAAAAAAAAAAAAACAGTAAAAGTAACTCCTGTGGAAACGCCACCGGCAGAAAACGCCGTCAGCTCAGACAAGTAAAGGAGTCGCCGGAGCACAAGAATCAGGCACGTGGAGCACAGGACACAGACAGCGAAGATGACACACCGACGGCTCCCGGGGACTCCCGCCCGCTACTCCCGGCGGGCTGTTGATTGACACGGACGAAGGTGAGCTCCCATCGTCAGAATGGGTACAAATAACATCGCCACAGAAAAAAGAGCGAGGCGCAAAAGATCAGAAGACATTAATTAGATTATTCCTTATATTAAACTTTCCATAGATTAGATATTAAACATATATAAATCACATACATATAAAATACAGAATGTTTAATTTTAGTAAATTTATTTAACATTAAGATTGTTTTAATCAACATTAGGGGCCTAAGGGCCAAAACACAGCATTTCACTAATACACTAGTACAAAACCTAACTTCATTTTAGTGCATGAAAACAATGTATGCACATACTACCACGCACAGCAATTAACTACACAGTTAGGCCTAAAACACTCCTGTTTCAGCTTGGCGGTCGAAACATCAGGGTCCGGTGTCGCCATACTCCAGACAGGTGAATTCTTGTGAAAAGGGGTACAGGGGCAGTGATGGCAGAGCGGTCATAGTGCAAGCTAAAGACGACCGACACACATTACACGATAGTTAACATTCAAGCACCACCTGACCAATGAGATGAGCCCCATTTCTATGAATATCTAGGGAATCGAGTGACCGACAAATACGTAGGACAAGACATTATTCTGGCCCGCGATTTCAACTGTGTTTTGTCGGAAATGGACATCACGGGAGGAGACTAAGAGGCAAGTCAGAGACACCAACAAAGAAAGAGCCAATCAGTTCGACATACTATGGGCTCTAATAGACTACCACGACTTTTTAGACACATACTTGCATACGCATCCGCTAAGCCTGGAGACTACACACAAAGCTTGTTCATACGACGTTGCCAAAAGCCTGGACATGATTTACACATCATCAATCCACCACATCAACAAGACCAGCCACATAAACGGTGCGTTACGTTTCACAGACCACAACGGGTCTTCGCCGAAATAAGCAGCACTCAGAAGAGCGAGGCGAGAAGGTCAACACACTGGAAATTTAACAACACGCTGCTCCACAATGACACATACACCCAAATGACACAGCTGATCCACTCGTACACCAGCGACGAAAACGTGCACGACGCTCTAACTCACTGGGAGGTCATGGAATACACAATAAGGGATCGGACAATGGTGCTGGTATCACAAATACACAACTACAGGAGGAAGCAAGAACACATACTACAAAGAGCCATCAAACTAACAGAGCAGACCGACAAGAACGACTCCAACACTCAAAGAAGAAATGCTCAATTGTGAAAACTACAAACACCAAGAAGCATCGATACGTGCGTGCCAAGACATGAGCACCCAAGAAACAGTCACCAAGCAGTTCTTGCAAATCAGCAGACAGATCCGAGAAATTGTCGACATGGAAGGAAACAAACAAACGGAAACAGCAGAGATCGCCAAAGCTTTCAAGCATTACTACCGGAAGCTCTATACACAAGAAGACACACGGGAAGATGTTAAAGACAAATATATACAAGACACAAAGAAATTGACAAACAGACAACCAATCATTGAACACTGAGATAACACTCGCGGATTTGACGACCTCAGTGAGAGCCATGCAAAAGAACAAAACGCCTGGGCCGGGTGGACTCACAATAGAGTTCTACTTACATTTCCTCTCCGTTCTATGCCCACTGCTTCTGAGGATTGTCGTTGAATCGCCCGCCAAAGGACAGCGCTCTGCGAGCATGAATGCATCATACATTTCACTTCTTCCCAAAAACACCTACAAGACAGCAGAAAAGCTACAGAACCATATCGCTACTAAATGTGGAAAAGATTCTGACCAAGACCTTAGCCAACAAGCTCAGACAGGTCATGCCATCACTCGTCCACGACGACCAACAATGTAGCGTGCAATGGAAGAAATATGGCGTTGTAAGAAGAATAAAGACTGTTGTATCTTGTTACAGATAAGGAGATGACATGTAGTCAATGAGTCAAGTTTGAAGAGCAACTTTAGAGTTATGAGATGACTGATAGAAATGGCCGGGAGCACTGGCATTAGTTTAGATCGTTAGTAGTCGGACGAGTTAGTTGCTGCAGTGGCAGTTGAATTGTATAGTTGCAGTTGAATTGTATAGTTGCAGTTGAATTGTATAGTTGCAGTTGAATTGTATAGTTGCAGTTGAATTGTATAGTGGCAGTTGAATTGTATAGTTGCAGTTGAATTATATAGTTGCAGTGGCAGTTGAATTGTATAATTGCAGTGGCAGTTGAATTGTATAATTGCAGGGGCAGTTGAATTGTATAGTTGCAGTGGCAGTTGAATTGTATAGTTGCAGTTGAATTGTATAGTTGCAGTTGAATTGTATAGTTGCAGTTGAATTCTATAGTGGCAGTTGAATTGTATAGTTGCAGTTGAATTATATAGTTGCAGTGGCAGTTGAATTGTATAATTGCAGTGGCAGTTGAATTGTATAATTGCAGGGGCAGTTGAATTGTATAGTTGCAGTGGCAGTTGAATTGCATAGTTGCAATGGTAGTTGAATTGTATAGTTGCAGTGGTAGTTGAATTGTATAGTTGCTGTGGTAGTTGAATTGTATAGTTGCAATGGTAGTTGAATTGCATAGTTGCAATGGTAGTTCAATTGTATAGTTACAATGGTAGTTCAATTGTATAGTTACAATGGTAGTTACAATGGTAGTTCAATTGTATAGTTACAATGGTAGTTCAATTGTATAGTTACAATGGTAGTTCAATTGTATAGTTACAATGGTAGTTCAATTGTATAGTTACAATGGTAGTTCAATTGTACAGTTTCAATGGAAGTTGAATAGTACAGTTACAATGGTAGTTGAATAGTATAGTTACAATGGTAGTTGAATAGTATAGTTACAATGGTAGTTCAATTGTATAGTTACAATGGTAGTTCATTTGTATAGTTACAATGGTAGTTCATTTGTATAGTCACGATGGTAGTTCATTTGTATAGTTACGATGGTAGTTCATTGTATAGTTACAATGGTAGTTCATTTGTATAGTTATGATGGTAGTTCATTTGTATAGTTACGATGGTAGTTCATTTGTATAGTTACAATGGTAGTTCAATTGTATAGTTACAATGGTAGTTCATTTGTATAGTTACAATGGTAGTTCATTTGTATAGTTACAATGGTAGTTCATTTGTATAGTTACAATGGTAGTTCATTTGTATAGTTACAATGGTAGTTCATTTGTATAGTTACAATGGTAGTTCATTGTATAGTTACAATGGTAGTTGAATTGTATAGTTACAGCGGCATTTGAATTGTATACATTCAGCAGCATTTGAATTGTACAGTGTAGCGGCAGTTGAATTGTATAGTTGCAGCGGCAGTTGAATTGTATAGTTGTGGAGGCAGTTGAATTGTATAGTTGTAGCGGCAGTTGAATGTTTAGTTGCAGCGTTAGATGAATTGTATATAGTCAATGGCAGTTCAATTGTGTAAGTTGCAATGGCAGTTAAAATTGTATAGTTGCAATGTCGGTTAAAATTGTATAGTTTGCAATGGCAGTTGAATTGCATAGTTGCAATGGCAGTTGAATTGCATAGTTGCAATGGCATTTGAATTGCATAGTTGCAATGGCATTTGAATTGCATAGTTGCAATGGCATTTGAATTGTATAGTGCAATGGCGGTTAAAATTGTATATTTGCAATGGCGGTTAAATTGCATGGTTGCAATGGCAGTTTCAATTGTATAGTTACAATGGTAGTTCAATTGTATAGTTAACAATGGCAGTTCAATTGTATAATTACAATGGTAGTTCAATTGTATAGTTACAATGGTATTTCAAATATATAGTTACAATGGTAGTTCAATTGTATAGTTACAAATATAGTTGAATTGTATAGTTACAATGGTAGTTGAATTGAATAGTTACAGTGGTAGTTGAATTGTATAGTTACAGCGGCATTTGAATTGTATACATTCAGCAGCATTTGAATTGTATAGTTGTAGCGGCAGTTGAATTGTATAGTTGTAGCGGTAGTTGAATTGTATAGTTGTAGCGGCAGTTGAATTGTATAGTTGCAGCGGTAGTTGAATTGTATATAGTCAATGGCAGTTCAATTGTATAGTTGCAATGGCGGTTAAAATTGTATAGTTGCAATGGCAGTTTAATTTCATAGTTGCAATGGCAGTTCAATTGCACAGTTACAATGGTAGTTCAATTGTATAGTTACAATGGTAGTTCAATTGTATATTACAATGGTAGTTGAATTGTATAGTTAAAATTGTAGTTGAATTGTGTAGTTACAATGGTAGTTGAATTGTATAGTTACAATGGTAGTTGAATTGTATAGTTACAATGGTAGTTGAATTGTATTGTTACAATGGCAGTTGAATTGTATAGTTGTAATGGTAGTTGAATTGTATAGTTACAATGGTAGTTGAATTGTATAGTTACAATGGTAGTTGAATTGTATAGTTACAATGGTAGTTCAATTGTATAGTCACAGATATAGTTGAATTGTATAGTTACAATGGTAGTTGAATTGAATAGTTACAATGGTAGTTGAATTGTATAGTTACAGCGGCGTTTGAATTGTATACATTCAGCGACATTTGAATTGTATAGTTGTAGCGGCATTTGAATTGTATAGTTGTAGCGGCATTTGAATTGTATAGTTGTAGCGGCAGTTGAATTGTATAGTTGTAGCGGCAGTTGAATTGTATAGTTGTAGCGGCAGTTGAATTGTATAGTTACAATGGCATTGGAATTGTATAGTTGCAATGGTAGTTGAATTGTATAGTTACGATGCTAGTTGAATTGTATAGTTACAATGCTAGTTGAATTGTATAGTTACAATGCTAGTTGAATTGCATAGTCGCAGTGGCATTTGAATTTAATATTGCGGCGGTAGTTGAATTGTATACCTGCAGTAGTATTTGCATTGTATAACTGCAGCGGCATTTGAATTGTATAGTTGCAGCGGCAGTTGAAATATTCTTTTGCAGTGGCAGTAGAATTGTATAGTTGCAATGGCGGTTAAAATTGTATAGTTGCAATGGCGGTTAAAATTGTATAGTTGCAATGGCGGTTAAAATTGTATAGTTGCAATGGCGGTTAAATTGCATAGTTGCAATGGCGGTTAAATTGCATAGTTGCAATGGTAGTTAAATTGCATAGTTGCAATGGCAGTTAAATTGCATAGTTGCAATGGCAGTTAAATTGCATAGTTGCAATGGCAGTTAAATTGCATAGTTGCAATGGCAGTTAAATTGCATAGTTGCAATGGCAGTTAAATTGCATAGTTGCAATGGCAGTTGAATTGCATAGTTACAATGGCAGTTGAATTGCATAGTTACAATGGTAGTTAAATTGTATTGTTGCAATTGTTGTTAAATTGTATAGTTGCAATGGTAGTTGAATTGTATAGTGCAATGGCAGTTGAATTGTATATTTGCAGTATTAGTTGAATTGTATAGTTACAGTGGTAGTTGAATTATATAGTTACAGTGGTAGTTGAATTATATAGTTGCAATGGTAGTTGAATTATATAGTTGCAATGTTAGTTGAATTGTATAGTTGCGATGGTATATGAATTGTATAGTTACAATGTAGCTGAGTTGTATAGTTATAATGGTAGCTAAATTGCATAGTTACAATAGTAGCTGAATTGCATAGTAACAATGGTAATTGAAGTGCATTATAGCAATGGTACTTGCATTGTATAATTGCAGTGGTAGTTGAATTGTATAGTTGCAGTGGTAGTTGAATTGTATAGTTGCAGTGGTGGCTGAATTGTATAATTGCAGTGGTAGTTGAATTGTATAGTTTCTGTGGCAGTTAGAATTGAATAGTTGCAGCGGCAGTTGAATTATATAGTTGCAGCGGCAGTTGAATTATATAGTTGCAGTGGCAGTTGAATTGCATTGTTGCAGTGGTAAATGAATTGTGTCGTTGCAATGGTTATACCATTGTATAGTTGCAATGGTAGTTGAATTGTATAGTTGCAATGGTTTTTGAATTGTATAATTGCATAGGTAGTTGAATTGTATAGTTGCAGTGGTAGTTGAATTGTATAGTTGCAGTGGTAGTTGAATTGAATAGTTGCTGTGGCAGTTGAATTGAATAGTTGCAATGGTAGTTGAATTATATAGTTGCAATGGTAGTTGAATTGTATAGTTACAATGTAGCTGAGTTGTATAGTTACAGTGGTAGCTAAATTGCGTAGTTACAATAGTAGCTGAAATGCATAGTAACAATGGTAATTGAATTGTATTGTAGCAATGTACTTGAATTGTATTGTTGCAATGGTAGTTAAATTGTATAGTTGCAATGGTTTTTGAATTGTATAATTGCAGTGGTAGTTGAATTGTATAGTGCTGTGACAGTTAAATTGTATAGTTGCTGTGGCAGTTAAATTGTATAGTTGCAGTGGCAATTGAGTTGTATAGTTGAAGTGGTAAATAAATTGTATAGTTGCAATGGTAGTTGAATTGTATAGTACAATGCTAGATGAATTGTATAGTTACAATTTTAGTTGAATTGCATAGTCGCAGTGACATTTGAATTTCATATTTGCAGCGGTAGTTGAATTGTATACCTGCAGTGGCATTTGCATTGTATAACTGCAGCGGCATTTGAATTGTATAGTTGCAGTGGCAGTTGGATATATATATAGTCAATTGCAGTTGAATTATATATAGTCAATTGCAGTTGAATTGTATAGTTGCAATGACGGTAAAATTGTATAGTTGCAATGGCGGTTAAAATTGTATAGTTGCAATGGTAGTTGAATTGTACAGTTACAAAGGTAGTTGAATTGCACAGTTGCAATGGTAGTTGAATTGCATAGTTGCAATGGTAGTTGAATTGCATAGTTGCAATGGTAGTTGAATTGTATAGGTACAATGGTAGTTCAATTGTATAGTTACAATGGTAGTTCAATTGTATAGTTATAATGGTAGTTCAATTGTATAGTTACAATGGTAGTTCAATTGTATAGTTACAATGGTAGTTCATTTGTATAGTTACAATGGTAGTTGAATAGTATAGTTACAATGGTAGTTCATTTGTATAGTTACAATGGTAGTTCATTTGTATAGTTACAATGGTAGTTCATTTGTATAGTTACAATGGTAGTTCATTTGTATAGTTACAATGGTAGTTCATTTGTATAGTTACAATGGTAGTTCATTTGTATAGTTACGATGGTAGTTCATTTGTATAGTTACAATGGTAGTTAATTTGTATAGTTACAATGGTAGTTCATTTGTATAGTTACAATGGTAGTTCATTTGTTTAGTTACAATGGTAGTTCATTTGTATAGTTACAATGGTAGTTCATTTGTATAGTTACAATGGTAGTTGATTGTATAGTTACAGCGGCATTGAATTTTATACATTCGGCAGCATTTGAATTGTATAGTTGTAGCGGCAGTTGAATTGTATAGTTCCAGCGGCAGTTGAATTGTATAGTTGTAGCGGCAGTTGAATTGTATAGTTGTAGCGGCAGTTGAATTGTATAGTTGTAGCGGCAGTTGAATTCTATAGTTGTAGCGGCAGTTGAATTGTATAGTTGTAGCGGCAGTTGAATTGTATAGTTGCAGCGTTAGATGAATTGTATATAGTCAATGGCAGTTCAATTGTATAGTTGCAATGGCGGTTAAAATTGTATAGTTGCAATGTCGGTTAAAATTGTATAGTTGCAATGGCAGTTGAATTGCATAGTTGCAATGGCAGTTGAATTGCATAGTTGCAATGGCAGTTGAATTGCATAGTTGCAATGGCATTTGAATTGCATAGTTACAATGGCATTTGAATTGTATAGTTACAATGGTAGTTCAATTGTATAGTTAACAATGGTAGTTCAATTGTATAATTACAATGGTAGTTCAATTGTATAGTTACAATGGTAGTTCAAATATATAGTTACAATGGTAGTTCAATTGTATAGTTACAAATATAGTTGAATTG
This sequence comes from Megaustenia siamemsis, assembly GCA_032433765.1. Taxonomy (NCBI): domain Eukaryota; kingdom Metazoa; phylum Mollusca; class Gastropoda; order Stylommatophora; family Ariophantidae; genus Megaustenia; species Megaustenia siamemsis. Next base: position 61,299,187 of record JAVIAB010000088.1, read on the forward strand.
TATAGTTACAATGGTAGTTGAATTGAATAGTTACAGTGGTAGTTGAATTGTATAGTTACAGCGGCATTTGAATTGTATACATTCAGCAGCATTTGAATTGTATAGTTGTAGAGGCAGTTGAAATGTATAGTTGTAGCGGTAGTTGAATTGTATAGTGTAGCGGCTGTTGAATTGTATAGTTGCAGCGGTAGTTGAATTGTATATAGTCAATGGCAGTTCAATTGTATAGTTGCAATGGCGGTTAAAATTGTATAGTTGCAATGGCAGTTTAATTGCATAGTTGCAATGGCAGTTGAATTGCACAGTTGCAATGGTAGTTGAATTGCACAGTTGCAATGGTAGTTGAATTGCACAGTTACAATGGTAGTTCAATTGTATAGTTACAATGGTAGTTCAATTGTATAGTTACAATGGTAGTTGAATTGTATAGTTACAATTGTAGTTGAATTGTATAGTTACAATGGTAGTTGAATTGTATAGTTACAATGGTAGTTGAATTGTATAGTTACAATGGTAGTTGAATAGTATAGTTACAATGGTAGTTGAATTGTATAGTTACAATGGTAGTTGAATTGTATAGTTACAATGGTAGTTCAATTGTATAGTCACAGATATAGTTGAATTGTAAAGTTACAATGGTAGTTGAATTGAATAGTTATAATGGTAGTTGAATTGTATAGTTACAGCGGCATTTGAATTGTATACATTCAGCGGCATTTGAATTGTATAGTTGTAGCGGCATTTGAATTGTATAGTTGTAGCGGCATTTGAAATGTATAGTTGTAGCGGCAGTTGAATTGTATAGTTGTAGCGGCAGTTGAATTGTATAGTTGTAGCGGCAGTTGAATTGTATAGTTACAACGGAGGTTGAATTGTATAGTTACAATGGCATTGGAATTGTATAGTTGCAATGGTAGTTGAATTGTATAGTTACAATGCTAGTTGAATTGTATAGTTACAATGCTAGTTGAATTGTATAGTTACAATGCTAGTTGAATTGCATAGTCGCAGTGACATTTGAATTTCATATTTGCAGCGGTAGTTGAATTGTATACCTGCAGTGGCATTTGCATTGTATAACTGCAGCGGCATTTGAATTGTATAGTTGCAGCGGCAGTTGAAATATTCTTTTGCAGTGGCAGTAGAATTGTATAGTTGCAGTGGCAGTTGGTATATATATATAGTCAATTGCAGTTGAATTATATATAGTCAATTGCAGTTGAATTGTATAGTTGCAATGGCGGTTAAAATTGTATAGTTGCAATGGCGGTTAAAATTGTATAGTTGCAATGGCGGTTAAAATTGTATAGTTGCAATGGCGGTTAAAATTGTATAGTTGCAATGGCAGTTAAATTGCATAGTTGCAATGGCGGTTAAATTGCATAGTTGCAATGGCAGTTAAATTGCATAGTTGCAATGGCAGTTAAATTGCATACTTGCAATGGCAGTTAAATTGCATAGTTGCAATGGCAGTTAAATTGCATGGTTGCAATGGCAGTTAAATTGCATGGTTGCAATGGCAGTTAAATTGCATAGTTGCAATGGCAGTTGAATTGCATAGTTACAATGGTAGTTAAATTGCATTGTTGCAATTGTTGTTAAATTGTATAGTTGCAATGGTAGTTGAATTGTATAGTGCAATGGCAGTTGAAATGTATATTTGCAGTGGTAGTTGAATTGTATAGTTGCAGTAGTAGTTGAATTATATAGTTACAGTGGTAGTTGAATTATATAGTTGCAATGGTAGTTGAATTATATAGTTGCAGTGGTAGTTGAATTGTATAGTTGCGATGGTATATGAATTGTATAGTTACAATGTAGCTGAGTTGTATAGTTATAGTGGTAGCTGAATTGCATAGTAACAATGGTAATTGAAGTGTATTATAGCAATGGTACTTGAATTGTATAATTGCAGTGGTAGTTGAATTGTATAGTTGCAGTGGTAGTTGAATTGTATAGTTGCAGTGGTGGTTGAATTGTATACTTGCAGTGGTAGTTGAATTGTATAGTTTCTGTGGCAGTTAGAATTGAATAGTTGCAGCGGCAGTTGAATTATATAGTTGCAGTGGCAGTTGAATTGCATAGTTGCAGTAGTAAATGAATTGTATCGTTGCAATGGTAGTTGAATTGTATAGTTGCAATGGTAGTTGCATTGTATAGTTGCAATGGTTTTTGAATTGTATAATTGCAGTGGTAGTTGAATTGTATAGTTGCAGTGGTAGTTGAATTGTATAGTTGCTGTGGCAGTTGAATTGAATAGTTGCAATGGTAGTTGAATCTCTCTCTCTCTCTGCGTTCAGGACTCAATCAGAGTAAGGATCCAGACTCTCATATGAAGTCAGCTGTCAGGCTAAGTGTGTTGATCGCCCCCACAGACAGAACATCACAATTAGAGTCTGTCAGATCCACTCTGACTGAACACCCGTTAATACGTTGCACTGTGTTCTGCGCCAGTGGCCCAGTGCATCCGATTTCAGCCAGCATTTTATTCAGGTTTGCTTTCCCTAGCCTTTGATTGTCCCTAATCTTCCTGCAAGGCAGCAGATGATCTTTTCTGTAGGGGGATTCTGCCCTTAGATGGTAGGCCCTCCCAGGTTTACGAGCACCATCTGCCCGAGTCACTAGAGGTGACTAACACAGACATGCACACACAAAGATATGAGATGTGACTAACACAGACACGGACACACAAAGATGTGAGATGTGACTAACACAGACATGCACACACAAAGATATGAGACGTGACTAATGCAGACATGCACACGGTAGTTGAATTATATAGTTGCAATGGTAGTTGAAATATATAGTTGCAATGGTATTTGAATTGTATAGTTACAATGTAGCTGAGTTGTATGGTTACAGTGGTAGCTAAATTGCGTAGTTACAATAGTAGCTGAAATGCATAGTAACAATGGTAATTGAATTGTATTGTAGCAATGGTACTTGAATTGTATTGTTGCAATGGTAGTTAAATTGTATAGTTGCAATGGTTTTTGAATTGTATAATTGCAGTGGTAGTTGAATTGTATAGTTGCTGTGACAGTTAAATTGTATAGTTGCAGTGGCAATTGAGTTGTATAGTTGCAGTGGCAATTGAGTTGTATAGTTGAAGTGGTAAATAAATTGTATAGTTGCAATGGTAGTTGAATTGTATAGTTACAATGCTAGTTGAATTGTATAGTTACAATGCTAGTTGAATTGTATAGTTACAATGCTAGTTGAATTGCATAGTCGCAGTGACATTTGAATTTCATATTTGCAGCGGTAGTTGAATTGTATACCTGCAGTGGCATTTGCATTGTATAACTGCAGCGGCATTTGAATTGTATAGTTGCAGCGGCAGTTGAAATATTCGTTTGCAGTGGCAGTAGAATTGTATAGTTGCAGTGGCAGTTGGTATATATATATAGTCAATTGCAGTTGAATTATATATAGTCAATTGCAGTTGAATTGTATAGTTGCAATGGCGGTTAAAATTGTATAGTTGCAATGGCGGTTAAAATTGTATAGTTGCAATGGCGGTTAAAATTGTATAGTTGCAATGGCGGTTAAAATTGTATAGTTGCAATGGCGGTTAAAATTGTATAGTTGCAATGGCGGTTAAAATTGTATAGTTGCAATGGCAGTTAAATTGCATAGTTGCAATGGTAGTTAAATTGCATAGTTGCAATGGCAGTTAAATTGCATAGTTGCAATGACAGTTAAATTGCATAGTTGCAATGGCAGTTAATTGCATGATTGCAATGGCAGTTAAATTGCATGGTTGCAATGGCAGTTAAATTGCATAGTTGCAATGGCAGTTGAATTGCATAGTTACAATGGTAGTTAAATTGCATTGTTGCAATTGTTGTTAAATTGTATAGTTGCAATGGTAGTTGAATTGTATAGTGCAATGGCAGTTGAATTGTATATTTGCAGTGGTAGTTGAATTGTATAGTTGCAGTGGTAGTTGAATTATATAGTTACAGTGGTAGTTGAATTATATAGTTGCAATGGTAGTTGAATTATATAGTTGCAATGTTAGTTGAATTGTATAGTTGCGATGGTATATGAATTGTATAGTTACAATGTAGCTGAGTTGTATAGTTATAGTGGTAGCTGAATTGCATAGTAACAATGGTAATTGAAGTGTATTATAGCAATGGTACTTGAATTGTATAATTGCAGTGGTAGTTGAATTGTATAGTTGCAGTGGTAGTTGAATTGTATAGTTGCAGTGGTGGTTGAATTGTATAATTGCAGTGGTAGTTGAATTGTATAGTTTCTGTGGCAGTTAGAATTGAATAGTTGCAGCGGCAGTTGAATTATATAGTTGCAGCGGCAGTTGAATTATATAGTTGCAGTGGCAGTTGAATTGCATAGTTGCAGTAGTAAATGAATTGTATCGTTGCAATGGTAGTTGAATTGTATAGTTGCAATGATAGTTGCATGTATAGTTGCAATGGTTTTTGAATTGTATAATTGCAGTGGTAGTTGAATTGTATAGTTGCAGTGGTAGTTGAATTGTATAGTTGCTGTGGCAGTTGAATTGAATAGTTGCAATGGTAGTTGAATCTCTCTCTCTCTCTGCGTTCAGGACTCAATCAGAGTAAGGATTCCAGACTCTCATATGAAGTCAGCTGTCAGGCTAAGTGTGTTGATCGCCCCCACAGACAGAACATCACAATTAGAGTCTGTCAGATCCACTCTGACTGAACACCCGTTAATACGTTGCACTGTGTTCTGCGTCAGTGGCCCAGTGCATCCGATTTCAGCCAGCATTTTATTCAGGTTTGCTTTCCCTAGCCTTTGATTGTCCCTAATCTTCCTGCAAGGCAGCAGATGATCTTTTCTGTAGGGGGATTCTGCCCTTAGATGGTAGGCCCTCCCAGGTTTACGAGCACCATCTGCCCGAGTCACTAGAGGTGACTAACACAGGCACGGACACACAAAGATGTGAGATGTGACTAACACAGACATACACACACAAAGATGTGAGATGTGACTAACACAGACATGCACACACAAAGATATGAGATGTGACTAATGCAGACATGCACACGGTAGTTGAATTATATAGTTGCAATGGTAGGTGAAATATATAGTTGCAATGGTAGTTGAATTGTATAGTTACAATGTAGCTGAGTTGTATGGTTACAGTGGTAGCTAAATTGCGTAGTTACAATAGTAGCTGAAATGCATAGTAACAATGGTAATTGAATTGTATTGTAGCATTGGTACTTGAATTGTATTGTTGCAATGGTAGTTAAATTGTATAGTTGCAATGGTTTTTTAATTGTATAATTGCAGTGGTAGTTGAATTGTATAGTTGCTGTGACAGTTAAATTGTATAGTTGCAGTGGCAATTGAGTGTATAGTTGCAGTGGCAATTGAGTTGTATAGTTGAAGTGGTAAATAAATTGTATAGTTGCAATGGTAGTTGAATTGTATAGTTACAATGCTAGTTGAATTGTATAGTTACAATGGTAGTTGAATTGCATAGTCGCAGTTACATTTGAATTTCATATTTGCAGCGGTAGTGAATTGTATACCTGCAGTGGCATTTGCATTGTATAACTGCAGTGGCATTTGCATTGTATAACTGCAGTGGCAGTAGAATTGTATAGTTGCAGTGGCAGTTGGAATATATATATAGTCAATTGCAGTTGAATTATATATAGTCAATTGCAGTTGAATTGTATAGTTGCAATGGCGGTTAAAATTGTATAGTTGCAATGGTAGTTGAATTGTACAGTTACAAAGGTAGTTGAATTGCACAGTTGCAATGGTAGTTGAATTGCACAGTTGCAATGGTAGTTGAATTGCATAGTTGCAATGGTAGTTGAATTGCATAGTTGCAATGGTAGTTGAATTGCATAGTTGCAATGGTAGTTCAATTGTATAGTTACAATGGTAGTTCAATTGTATAGTTACAATGGTAGTTCAATTGTATAGTTACAATGGTAGTTCAATTGTATAGTTACAATGGTAGTTGAATAGTATAGTTACAATGGTAGTTGAATAGTATAGTTACAATGGTAGTTCATTTGTATAGTTACAATGGTAGTTCATTTGTATAGTTAGATGGTAGTTCATTTGTATAGTTACGATGGTAGTTCATTTGTATAGTTACGATGGTAGTTCATTTGTATAGTTACAATGCTAGTTCATTTGTATAGTTACAATGCTAGTTCATTTGTATAGTTACAATGGTAGTTGAATTGTATAGTTACAATGGTAGTTGAATTGTATAGTTACAGCAGCATTTGAATTGTATACATTCAGCGGCATTTGAATTGTATAGTTACAGCGGCATTTGAATTGTATACATTCAGCAGCATTTGAATTGTATAGTTGTAGCGGCAGTTGAATTGTATAGTTGCAGCGGCAGTTGAATTGTATAGTTGTAGCGGCAGTTGAATTGTATAGTTGTAGCGGCAGTTGAATTGTATAGTTGTAGCGGCAGTTGAATTGTATAGTTGCAGCGTTAGATGAATTGTATATAGTCAATGGCAGTTCAATTGTATAGTTGCAATGGCGGTTAAAATTGTATAGTTGCAATGTCGGTTAAAATTGTATAGTTGCAATGTCGGTTAAAATTGCATAGTTGCAATGGCAGTTGAATTGCATAGTTGCAATGGCATTTGAATTGCATAGTTGCAATGGCATTTGAATTGTATAGTTGCAATGGCGGTTAAAATTGTATATTTGCAATGGCGGTTAAATTGCATGGTTGCAATGGCATTTCAATTGTATAGTTACAATGGTAGTTCAATTGTATAGTTAACAATGGTAGTTCAATTGTATAGTTACAATGGTAGTTCAATTGTATAGTTACAATGGTAGTTCAAATATATAGTTACAATGGTAGTTCAATTGTATAGTTACAAATATAGTTGAATTGTATAGTTACAATGGTAGTTGAATTGTATAGTTACAGCGGCATTTGAATTGTATACATTTAGCAGCATTTGAATTGTATAGTTGTAGCGGCAGTTGAATTGTATAGTTGCAGCGGTAGTTGAATTGTATATAGTCAATGGCAGTTGAATTGTATAGTTGCAGCGGTAGTTGAATTGTATATAGTCAATGGCGGTTAAAATTGTATAGTTGCAATGACAGTTTAATTGCATAGTTGCAATGGCAGTTGAATTGCACAGTTGCAATGGCAGTTGAATTGCACAGTTGCAATGGTAGTTGAATTGCACAGTTACAATGGTAGTTCAATTGTATAGTTACAATGGTAGTTCATTTGTATAGTTACAATGGTAGTTCATTTGTATAGTTACAATGGTAGTTGAATTGTATAGTTATAATGGTAGTTGAATTGTATAGTTACAGCAGCATTTGAATTGTATACATTCAGCGGCATTTGAATTGTATAGTTGTAGCGGCATTTGAATTGTATAGTTGCAGCGGCAGTTGAATTGTATAGTTGTAGCGGCAGTTGAATTGTATAGTTGTAGCGGCAGTTGAATTGTATAGTTGTAGCGGCATTTGAATTGTATAGTTGCAGCGTTAGATGAATTGTATATAGTCAATGGCAGTTCAATTGTATAGTTGCAATGGCGGATAAAATTGTATAGTTGCAATGTCGGTTAAAATTGCATAGTTGCAATGGCAGTTGAATTGCATAGTTGCAATGGCATTTGAATTGCATAGTTGCAATGGCATTTGAATTGTACAGTTGCAATGGCGGTTAAAATTGTATAGTTGCAATGTCGGTTAAATTGCATAGTTGCAATGGCAGTTGAATTGCATAGTTACAATGGCATTTGAATTGTATAGTTACAATGGTAGTTCAATTGTATAGTTAACAATGGTAGTTCAATTGTATAATTACAATGGTAGTTCAATTGTATAGTTACAATGGTAGTTCAAATATATAGTTACAATGGTAGTTCAATTGTATAGTTACAAATATAGTTGAATTGTATAGTTACAATGGTAGTTGAATTGAATAGTTACAGTGGTAGTTGAATTGTATAGTTACAGCGGCATTTGAATTGTATACATTCAGCAGCATTTGAATTGTATAGTTGTAGAGGAAGTTGAATGTATAGTTGTAGCGGTAGTTGAATTGTATAGTTGTAGCGGCTGTTGAATTGTATAGTTGCAGCGGTAGTTGAATTGTATATAGTCAATGGCAGTTCAATTGTATAGTTGCAATGGCGGTTAAAATTGTATAGTTGCAATGGCAGTTTAATTGCATAGTTGCAATGGCAGTTGAATTGCACAGTTGCAATGGTAGTTGAATTGCACAGTTGCAATGGTAGTTGAATTGTATAGTTACAATGATAGTTGAATTGTATAGTTACAATGGTAGTTGAATTGCATAGTCGCAGTTACATTTGAATTTCATATTTGCAGCGGTAGTTGAATTGTATACCTGCAGTGGCATTTGCATTGTATAACTGCAGTGGCATTTGCATTGTATAACTGCAGTGGCAGTAGAATTGTATAGTTGCAGTGGCAGTTGGAATATATATATAGTCAATTGCAGTTGAATTATATATAGTCAATTGCAGTTGAATTGTATAGTTGCAATGGCGGTTAAAATTGTATAGTTGCAATGGTAGTTGAATTGTACAGTTACAAAGGTAGTTGAATTGCACAGTTGCAATGGTAGTTGAATTGCACAGTTGCAATGGTAGTTGAATTGCATAGTTGCAATGGTAGTTGAATTGCATAGTTGCAATGGTAGTTGAATTGCATAGTTGCAATGGTAGTTCAATTGTATAGTTACAATGGTAGTTCAATTGTATAGTTACAATGGTAGTTCAATTGTATAGTTACAATGGTAGTTCAATTGTATAGTTACAATGGTAGTTGAATAGTATAGTTACAATGGTAGTTCATTTGTATAGTTACAATGGTAGTTCATTTGTATAGTTACGATGGTAGTTCATTTGTATAGTTACGATGGTAGTTCATTTGTATAGTTACGATGGTAGTTCATTTGTATAGTTACAATGCTAGTTCATTTGTATAGTTACAATGCTAGTTCATTTGTATAGTTACAATGGTAGTTGAATTGTATAGTTACAATGGTAGTTGAATTGTATAGTTACAGCAGCATTTGAATTGTATACATTCAGCGGCATTTGAATTGTATAGTTGTAGCGGCAGTTGAATTGTATAGTTACAGCGGCATTTGAATTGTATACATTCAGCAACATTTGAATTGTATAGTTGTAGCGGCAGTTGAATTGTATAGTTGCAGCGGCAGTTGAATTGTATAGTTGTAGCGGCAGTTGAATTGTATAGTTGTAGCGGCAGTTGAATTGTATAGTTGTAGCGGCAGTTGAATTGTATAGTTGCAGCGTTAGATGAATTGTATATAGTCAATGGCAGTTCAATTGTATAGTTGCAATGGCGGTTAAAATTGTATAGTTGCAATGTCGGTTAAAATTGTATAGTTGCAATGTCGGTTAAAATTGCATAGTTGCAATGGCAGTTGAATTGCATAGTTGCAATGGCATTTGAATTGCATAGTTGCAATGGCATTTGAATTGTATAGTTGCAATGGCGGTTAAAATTGTATATTTGCAATGGCGGTTAAATTGCATGGTTGCAATGGCATTTCAATTGTATAGTTACAATGGTAGTTCAATTGTATAGTTAACAATGGTAGTTCAATTGTATAGTTACAATGGTAGTTCAATTGTATAGTTACAATGGTAGTTCAAATATATAGTTACAATGGTAGTTCAATTGTATAGTTACAAATATAGTTGAATTGTATAGTTTCAATGGTAGTTGAATTGTATAGTTACAGCGGCATTTGAATTGTATACATTTAGCAGCATTTGAATTGTATAGTTGTAGCGGCAGTTGAATTGTATAGTTGCAGCGGTAGTTGAATTGTATATAGTCAATGGCAGTTGAATTGTATAGTTGCAGCGGTAGTTGAATTGTATATAGTCAATGGCGGTTAAAATTGTATAGTTGCAATGACAGTTTAATTGCATAGTTGCAATGGCAGTTGAATTGCACAGTTGCAATGGTAGTTGAATTGCACAGTTGCAATGGTAGTTGAATTGCACAGTTACAATGGTAGTTCAATTGTATAGTTACAATGGTAGTTCATTTGTATAGTTACAATGGTAGTTCATTTGTATAGTTACAATGGTAGTTGAATTGTATAGTTATAATGGTAGTTGAATTGTATAGTTACAGCAGCATTTGAATTGTATACATTCAGCGGCATTTGAATTGTATAGTTGTAGCGGCATTTGAATTGTATAGTTGCAGCGGCAGTTGAATTGTATAGTTGTAGCGGCAGTTGAATTGTATAGTTGTAGCGGCAGTTGAATTGTATAGTTGTAGCGGCAGTTGAATTGTATAGTTGTAGCGGCAGTTGAATTGTATAGTTGTAGCGGCATTTGAATTGTATAGTTGCAGCGTTAGATGAATTGTATATAGTCAATGGCAGTTCAATTGTATAGTTGCAATGGCGGATAAAATTGTATAGTTGCAATGTCGGTTAAAATTGCATAGTTGCAATGGCAGTTGAATTGCATAGTTGCAATGGCATTTGAATTGCATAGTTGCAATGGCATTTGAATTGTACAGTTGCAATGTCGGTTAAAATTGCATAGTTGCAATGGCAGTTGAATTGCATAGTTACAATGGCATTTGAATTGTATAGTTACAATGGTAGTTCAATTGTATAGTTAACAATGGTAGTTCAATTGTATAATTACAATGGTAGTTCAATTGTATAGTTACAATGGTAGTTCAAATATATAGTTACAATGGTAGTTCAATTGTATAGTTACAAATATAGTTGAATTGTATAGTTACAATGGTAGTTGAATAGAATAGTTACAGTGGTAGTTGAATTGTATAGTTACAGCGGCATTTGAATTGTATACATTCAGCAGCATTTGAATTGTATAGTTGTAGAGGCAGTTGAAATGTATAGTTGTAGCGGTAGTTGAATTGTATAGTTGTAGCGGCTGTTGAATTGTATAGTTGCAGCGGTAGTTGAATTGTATATAGTCAATGGCAGTTCAATTGTATAGTTGCAATGGCGGTTAAAATTGTATAGTTGCAATGGCAGTTTAATTGCATAGTTGCAATGGCAGTTGAATTGCACAGTTGCAATGGTAGTTGAATTGCACAGTTGCAATGGTAGTTGAATTGCACAGTTACAATGGTAGTTCAATTGTATAGTTACAATGGTAGTTCAATTGTATAGTTACAATAGTAGTTGAATTGTATAGTTACAATTGTAGTTGAATTGTATAGTTACAATGGTAGTTGAATTGTATAGTTACAATGGTAGTTGAATTGTATAGTTACAATGGTAGTTGAATAGTATAGTTACAATGGTAGTTGAATTGTATAGTTACAATGGTAGTTGAATTGTATAGTTACAATGGTAGTTCAATTGTATAGTCACAGATATAGTTGAATTGTATAGTTACAATGGTAGTTGAATTGAATAGTTATAATGGTAGTTGAATTGTATAGTTACAGCGGCATTTGAATTGTATACATTCAGCGGCATTTGAATTGTATAGTTGTAGCGGCATTTGAATTGTATAGTTGTAGCGGCATTTGAATTGTATAGTTGTAGCGGCAGTTGAATTGTATAGTTGTAGCGGCAGTTGAATTGTATAGTTGTAGCGGCAGTTGAATTGTATAGTTACAACGCAGGTTGAATTGTATAGTTACAATGGCATTGGAATTGTATAGTTGCAATGGTAGTTGAATTGTATAGTTACAATGCTAGTTGAATTGTATAGTTACAATGCTAGTTGAATTGTATAGTTACAATGCTAGTTGAATTGCATAGTCGCAGTGACATTTGAATTTCATATTTGCAGCGGTAGTTGAATTGTATACCTGCAGTGGCATTTGCATTGTATAACTGCAGCGGCATTTGAATTGTATAGTTGCAGCGGCAGTTGAAATATTCTTTTGCAGTGGCAGTAGAATTGTATAGTTGCAGTGGCAGTTGGTATATATATATAGTCAATTGCAGTTGAATTATATATAGTCAATTGCAGTTGAATTGTATAGTTGCAATGGCGGTTAAAATTGTATAGTTGCAATGGCGGTTAAAATTATATAGTTGCAATGGCAGTTAAATTGCATAGTTGCAATGGCGGTTAAATTGCATAGTTGCAACGGCAGTTAAATTGCACAGTTGCAATGGCAGTTAAATTGCATAGTTGCAATGGCAGTTAAATTGCATGGTTGCAATGGCAGTTAAATTGCATGGTTGCAATGGCAGTTAAATTGCATGGTTGCAATGGCAGTTAAATTGCATAGTTGCAATGGCAGTTGAATTGCATAGTTACAATGGTAGTTGAATTGCATAGTTACAATGGTAGTTATATTGCATTGTTGCAATTGTTGTTAAATTGTATAGTTGCAATGGTAGTTGAATTGTATAGTGCAATGGCAGTTGAATTGTATATTTGCAGTGGTAGTTGAATTGTATAGTTGCAGTCTTAGTTGAATTATATAGTTACAGTGGTAGTTGAATTATATAGTTGCAATGGTAGTTGAATTATATAGTTGCAATGTTAGTTGAATTGTATAGTTGCGATGGTATATGAATTGTATAGTTACAATGTAGCTGAGTTGTATAGTTATAGTGGTAGCTGAATTGCATAGTAACAATGGTAATTGAAGTGTATTATAGCAATGGTACTTGAATTGTATAATTGCAGTGGTAGTTGAATTGTATAGTTGCAGTGGTAGTTGAATTGTATAGTTGCAGTGGTGGTTGAATTGTATAATTGCAGTGGTAGTTGAATTGTATAGTTTCTGTGGCAGTTAGAATTGAATAGTTGCAGCGGCAGTTGAATTATATAGTTGCAGCGGCAGTTGAATTATATAGTTGCAGTGGCAGTTGAATTGCATAGTTGCAGTAGTAAATGAATTGTATCGTTGCAATGGTAGTTGAATTGTATAGTTGCAATGATAGTTGCATTGTATAGTTGCAATGGTTTTTGAATTGTATAATTGCAGTGGTAGTTGAATTGTATAGTTGCAGTGGTAGTTGAATTGTATAGTTGCTGTGGCAGTTGAATTGAATAGTTGCAATGGTAGTTGAATCTCTCTCTCTCTCTCTGCGTTCAGGACTCAATCAGAGTAAGGATTCCAGACTCTCATATGAAGTCAGCTGTCAGGCTAAGTGTGTTGATCGCCCCCACAGACAGAACATCACAATTAGAGTCTGTCAGATCCACTCTGACTGAACACCCGTTAATACGTTGCACTGTGTTCTGCGCCAGTGGCCCAGTGCATCCGATTTCAGCCAGCATTTTATTCAGGTTTGCTTTCCCTAGCCTTTGATTGTCCCTAATCTTCCTGCAAGGCAGCAGATGATCTTTTCTGTAGGGGGATTCTGCCCTTAGATGGTAGGCCCTCCCAGGTTTACGAGCACCATCTGCCCGAGTCACTAGAGGTGACTAACACAGGCACGGACACACAAAGATGTGAGATGTGACTAACACAGACATACACACACAAAGATGTGAGATGTGACTAACACAGACATGCACACACAAAGATATGAGATGTGACTAATGCAGACATGCACACGGTAGTTGAATTATATAGTTGCAATGGTAGGTGAAATATATAGTTGCAATGGTAGTTGAATTGTATAGTTACAATGTAGCTGAGTTGTATGGTTACAGTGGTAGCTAAATTGCGTAGTTACAATAGTAGCTGAAATGCATAGTAACAATGGTAATTGAATTGTATTGTAGCATTGGTACTTGAATTGTATTGTTGCAATGGTAGTTAAATTGTATAGTTGCAATGGTTTTTGAATTGTATAATTGCAGTGGTAGTTGAATTGTATAGTTGCTGTGACAGTTAAATTGTATAGTTGCAGTGGCAATTGAGTTGTATAGTTGCAGTGGCAATTGAGTTGTATAGTTGAAGTGGTAAATAAATTGTATAGTTGCAATGGTAGTTGAATTGTATAGTTACAATGCTAGTTGAATTGTATAGTTACAATGGTAGTTGAATTGCATAGTCGCAGTTACATTTGAATTTCATATTTGCAGCGGTAGTTGAATTGTATACCTGCAGTGGCATTTGCATTGTATAACTGCAGTGGCATTTGCATTGTATAACTGCAGTGGCAGTAGAATTGTATAGTTGCAGTGGCAGTTGGAATATATATATAGTCAATTGCAGTTGAATTATATATAGTCAATTGCAGTTGAATTGTATAGTTGCAATGGCGGGTAAAATTGTATAGTTGCAATGGTAGTTGAATTGTACAGTTACAAAGGTAGTTGAATTGCACAGTTGCAATGGTAGTTGAATTGCACAGTTGCAATGGTAGTTGAATTGCATAGTTGCAATGGTAGTTGAATTGCATAGTTGCAATGGTAGTTGAATTGCATAGTTGCAATGGTAGTTCAATTGTATAGTTACAATGGTAGTTCAATTGTATAGTTACAATGGTAGTTCAATTGTATAGTTACAATGGTAGTTCAATTGTATAGTTACAATGGTAGTTGAATAGAATAGTTACAATGGTAGTTCCTTTGTATAGTTACAAAGGTAGTTCATTTGTATAGTTACGATGGTAGTTCATTTGTATAGTTACGATTGTAGTTCATTTGTATAGTTACGATGGTAGTTCATTTGTATAGTTACAATGCTAGTTCATTTGTATAGTTACAATGGTAGTTCATTTGTATAGTTACAATGGTAGTTGAATTGTATAGTTACAATGGTAGTTGAATTGTATAGTTACAGCAGCATTTGAATTGTATACATTCAGCGGCATTTGAATTGTATAGTTGTAGCGGCAGTTGAATTGTATAGTTACAGCGGCAGTTGAATTGTATAGTTACAGCGGCATTTGAATTGTATACATTCAGCAGCATTTGAATTGTATAGTTGTAGCGGCAGTTGAATTGTATAGTTGCAGCGGCAGTTGAATTGTATAGTTGTAGCGGCAGTTGAATTGTATAGTTGTAGCGGCAGTTGAATTGTATAGTTGTAGCGGCAGTTGAATTGTATAGTTGCAGCGTTAGATGAATTGTATATAGTCAATGGCAGTTCAATTGAATAGTTGCAATGGCGGTTAAAATTGTATAGTTGCAATGTCGGTTAAAATTGTATAGTTGCAATGTCGGTTAAAATTGCATAGTTGCAATGGCAGTTGAATTGCATAGTTGCAATGGCATTTGAATTGCATAGTTGCAATGGCATTTGAATTGTATAGTTGCAATGGCGGTTAAAATTGTATATTTGCAATGGCGGTTAAATTGCATGGTTGCAATGGCATTTCAATTGTATAGTTACAATGGTAGTTCAATTGTATAGTTAACAATGGTAGTTCAATTGTATAGTTACAATGGTAGTTCAATTGTATAGTTACAATGGTAGTTCAAATATTATAGTTACAATGGTAGTTCAATTGTATAGTTACAAATATAGTTGAATTGTATAGTTACAATGGTAGTTGAATTGTATAGTTACAGCGGCATTTGAATTGTATACATTTAGCAGCATTTGAATTGTATAGTTGTAGCGGAAGTTGAATTGTATAGTTGCAGCGGTAGTTGAATTGTATATAGTCAATGGCAGTTGAATTGTATAGTTGCAGCGGTAGTTGAATTGTATATAGTCAATGGCGGTTAAAATTGTATAGCTGCAATGACAGTTTAATTGCATAGTTGCAATGGCAGTTGAATTGCACAGTTGCAATGGTAGTTGAATTGCACAGTTGCAATGGTAGTTGAATTGCACAGTTACAATGGTAGTTCAATTGTATAGTTACAATGGTAGTTCATTTGTATAGTTACAATGGTAGTTCATTTGTATAGTTACAATGGTAGTTGAATTGTATAGTTACAATGGTAGTTGAATTGTATAGTTACAGCAGCATTTGAATTGTATACATTCAGCGGCATTTGAATTGTATAGTTGTAGCGGCATTTGAATTGTATAGTTGCAGCGTCAGTTGAATTGTATAGTTGTAGCGGCAGTTGAATTGTATAGCTGTAGCGGCAGTTGAATTGTATAGTTGTAGCGGCATTTGAATTGTATAGTTGCAGCGTTAGATGAATTGTATATAGTCAATGGCAGTTCAATTGTATAGTTACAATGGCGGATAAAATTGTATAGTTGCAATGTCGGTTAAAATTGCATAGTTGCAATGGCAGTTGAATTGCATAGTTGCAATGGCATTTGAATTGCATAGTTGCAATGGCATTTGAATTGTACAGTTGCAATGGCGGTTAAAATTTTATAGTTGCAATGTCGGTTAAAATTGCATAGTTGCAATGGCAGTTGAATTGCATAGTTGCAATGGCATTTGAATTGCACAGTTGCAATGGTAGTTGAATTGCACAGTTACAATGGTAGTTCAATTGTATAGTTACAATGGTAGTTCAATTGTATAGTTACAATGGTAGTTGAATTGTATAGTTAAAATTGTAGATGAATTGTATAGTTACAATGGTAGTTGAATTGTATAGTTACAATGGTAGTTGAATTGTATAGTTACAATGGTAGTTGAATTGTATAGTTACTATGGTAGTTGAATTATATAGTTACAATGGTAGTTGAATTGTATAGTTACAATGGTAGTTGAATTGTATAGTTACAATGGTAGTTCAAATATATAGTTACAATGGTAGTTCAATTGTATAGTTACAAATATAGTTGAATTGTATAGTTACAATGGTAGTTGAATTGAATAGTTACAGTGGTAGTTGAATTGTATAGTTGCAGCGGCATTTGAATTGTATACATTCAGCAGCATTTGAATTGTATAGTTGTAGCGGCAGTTGAATTGTATAGTTGTAGCGGTAGTTGAATTGTATAGTTGTAGCGGCTGTTGAATTGTATAGTTGCAGCGGTAGTTGAATTGTATATAGTCAATGGCAGTTCAATTGTATAGTTGCAATGGCGGTTAAAATTGTATAGTTGCAATGGCAGTTTAATTGCATAGTTGCAATGGCAGTTGAATTGCACAGTTGCAATGGTAGTTGAATTGCACAGTTGCAATGGTAGTTGAATTGCACAGTTACAATGGTAGTTCAATTGTATAGTTACAATGGTAGTTGAATTGTATAGTTACAATGGTAGTTGAATTTTATAGTTAAAATTGTAGTTGAATTGTATAGTTACAATGGTAGTTGAATTGTATAGTTACAATGGTAGTTGAATTGTATAGTTACAATGGTAGTTGAATTGTATAGTTACAATGGTAGTTGAATTGTATAGTTACAATGGTAGTTGAATTGTATAGTTACAATGGTAGTTGAATTGTATAGTTACAATGGTAGTTCAATTGTATAGCCACAGATATAGTTGAATTGTATAGTTACAATGGTAGTTGAATTGAATAGTTACAATGGTAGTTGAATTGTTTAGTTACAGCGGCATTTTAATTGTATACATTCAGCGGCATTTGAATTGTATAGTTGTAGCGGCATTTGAATTGTATAGTTGTAGCGGCATTTGAATTGTATAGTTGTAGCGGCAGTTGAATTGTATAGTTGTAGCGGCAGTTGAATTGTATAGTTGTAGCGGCAGTTGAATTGTATAGTTGTAGCGGCAGTTGAATTGTATAGTTACAACGGAGGTTGAATTGTATAGTTACAATGGCATTGGAATTGTATAGTTGCAATGGTAGTTGAATTGTATAGTTACAATGCTAGTTGAATTGTATAGTTACAATGCTAGTTGAATTGTATAGTTACAATGCTAGTTGAATTGCATAGTCGCAGTGACATTTGAATTTCATATTTGCAGCGGTAGTTGAATTGTATACCTGCAGTGGCATTTGAATTGTATAGTTGCAGCGGCAATTGAAATATTCTTTTGCAGTGGCAGTAGAATTGTATAGTTGCAGTGGCAGTTGGTATATATATATATATAATCAATTGCAGTTGAATTATATATAGTCAATTGCAGTTGAATTGTATAGTTGCAATGGCGGTTAAAATTGTATAGTTGCAATGGCGGTTAAAATTGTATAGTTGCAATGGCGGTTAAAATTGTATAGTTGCAATGGCGGTTAAAATTGTATAGTTGCAATGGCGGTTAAATTGTATAGTTGCAATGGCAGTCAAATTGCATAGTTGCAATGGCGGTTACATTGCATAGTTGCAATGGTAGTTAAATTGCATAGTTGCAATGGCAGTTAAATTGCATAGTTGCAATGGCAGTTAAATTGCATAGTTGCAATGGCAGTTAAATTGCATGGTTGCAATGGCAGTTAAATTGCATAGTTGCAATGGCAGTTGAATTGCATAGTTGCAATGGCAGTTGAATTGCATAGTTACAATGGTAGTTAAATTGCATTGTTGCTAAATTGTATAGTTGCAATGGTAGTTGAATTGTATAGTTGCAGTGGTAGTTAAATTATATAGTTACAGTGGTAGTTGAATTATATAGTTGCAATGGTAGTTGAATTATATAGTTGCAATGTTAGTTGAATTGTATAGTTGCGATGGTATATGAATTGTATAGTTACAATGTAGCTGAGTTGTATAGTTATAGTGGTAGCTGAATTGCATAGTAACAATGGTAATTGAAGTGTATTATAGCAATGGTAGTTGAATTGTATAGTTGCAGTGGTAGTTGAATTGTATAGTTGCAGTGGTGGTTGAATTGTATAATTGCAGTGGTAGTTGAATTGTATAGTTTCTGTGGCAGTTAGAATTGAATAGTTGCAGCGGCAGTTGAATTATATAGTTGCAGCGGCAGTTGAATTATATAGTTGCAGTGGCAGTTGAATTGCATAGTTGCAGTAGTAAATGAATTGTATCGTTGCAATGGTAGTTGAATTGTATAGTTGCAATGGTAGTTGCATTGTATAGTTGCAATGGTTTTTTGAATTGTATAATTGCAGTGGTAGTTGAATTGTATAGTTGCAGTGGTAGTTGAATTGTATAGTTGCTGTGGCAGTTGAATTGAATAGTTGCAATGGTAGTTGAATTATATAGTTGCAATGGTAGTTGAAATATATAGTTGCAATGGTAGTTGAATTGTATAGTTACAATGTAGCTTAGTTGTATGGTTACAGTGGTAGCTAAATTGCGTAGTTACAATAGTAGCTGAAATGCATAGTAACAATGGTAATTGAATTGTATTGTAGCAATGGTACTTGAATTGTATTGTTGCAATGGTAGTTAAATTGTATAGTTGCAATGGTTTTTGAATTGTATAATTGCAGGGGTAGTTGAATTGTATAGTTGCTGTGACAGTTAAATTGTATAGTTGCAGTGGCAATTGAGTTGTATAGTTGCAGTGGCAATTGAGTTGTATAGTTGAAGTGGTAAATAAATTGTATAGTTGCAATGGCGGTTAAAATTGTATAGTTGCAATGGTAGTTGAATTGTACAGTTACAAAGGTAGTTGAATTGCACAGTTGCAATGGTAGTTGAATTGCACAGTTGCAATGGTAGTTGAATTGCATAGTTGCAATGGTAGTTGAATTGCATAGTTGCAATGGTAGTTGAATTGCATAGTTGCAATGGTAGTTCAATTGTATAGTTACAATGGTAGTTCAATTGTATAGTTACAATGGTAGTTCAATTGTATAGTTACAATGGTAGTTCAATTGTATAGTTACAATGGTAGTTGAATAGTATAGTTACAATGGTAGTTCATTTGTATAGTTACAATGGTAGTTCATTTGTATAGTTACGATGGCAGTTCATTTGTATAGTTACGATGGTAGTTCATTTGTATAGTTACGATGGTAGTTCATTTGTATAGTTACAATGCTAGTTCATTTGTATAGTTACAATGGTAGTTCATTTGTATAGTTACAATGGTAGTTGAATTGTATAGTTACAATGGTAGTTGAATTGTATAGTTACAGCAGCATTTGAATTGTATACATTCAGCGGCATTTGAATTGTATAGTTGTAGCGGCAGTTGAATTGTATAGTTACAGCGGCATTTGAATTGTATACATTCAGCAGCATTTGAATTGTATAGTTGTAGCGGCAGTTGAATTGTATAGTTGCAGCGGCAGTTGAATTGTATAGTTGTAGCGGCAGTTGAATTGTATAGTTGTAGCGGCAGTTGAATTGTATAGTTGTAGCGGCAGTTGAATTGTATAGTTGCAGCGTTAGATGAATTGTATATAGTCAATGGCAGTTCAATTGTATAGTAGCAATGGCGGTTAAAATTGTATAGTTGCAATGTCGGTTAAAATTGCATAGTTGCAATGGCAGATGAATTGCATAGTTCCAATGGCATTTGAATTGCATAGTTGCAATGGCATTTGAATTGTATAGTTGCAATGGCGGTTAAAATTGTATATTTGCAATGGCGGTTAAATTGCATGGTTGCAATGGCATTTCAATTGTATAGTTACAATGGTAGTTCAATTGTATAGTTAACAATGGTAGTTCAATTGTATAATTGCAATGGTAGTTCAATTGTATAGTTACAATGGTAGTTCAAATATATAGTTACAATGGTAGTTCAATTGTATAGTTACAAATATAGTTGAATTGTATAGTTACAATGGTAGTTGAATTGTATAGTTACAGCGGCATTTGAATTGTATACATTCAGCAGCATTTGAATTGTATAGTTGTAGCGGCAGTTGAATTGTATAGTTGCAGCGGTAGTTGAATTGTATATAGTCAATGGCAGTTCAATTGTATAGTTGCAATGGCGGTTAAAATTGTATAGTTGCAATGACAGTTTAATTGCATAGTTGCAATGGCAGTTGAATTGCACAGTTGCAATGGTAGTTGAATTGCACAGTTGCAATGGTAGTTGAATTGCACAGTTACAATGGTAGTTCATTTGTATAGTTACAATGGTAGTTCATTTGTATAGTTACAATGGTAGTTCATTTGTATAGTTACAATGGTAGTTGAATTGCATAGTTACAATGGTAGTTGAATTGTATAGTTACAGCAGCATTTGAATTGTATACATTCAGCGGCATTTGAATTGTATAGTTGTAGCGGCAGTTGAATTGTATAGTTACAGCGGCATTTGAATTGTATACATTCAGCAGCATTTGAATTGTATAGTTGTAGCGGCAGTTGAATTGTATAGTTGCAGCGGCAGTTGAATTGTATAGTTGTAGCGGCAGTTGAATTGTATAGTTGTAGCGGCAGTTGAATTGTATAGTTGTAGCGGCATTTGAATTGTATAGTTGCAGCGTTAGATGAATTGTATATAGTCAATGGCAGTTCAATTGTATAGTTGTAGCGGCAGTTGAATTGTATATAGTCAATGGCAGTTCAATTGTATAGTTGCAATGGCGGTTAAAATTGTATAGTTGCAATGTCGGTTAAATTGCATAGTTGCAATGGCAGTTGAATTGCATAGTTGCAATGGCATTTGAATTGCATAGTTGCAATGGCATTTGAATTGTACAGTTGCAATGGCGGTTAAAATTGTATAGTTACAATGGTAGTTCAATTGTATAATTACAATGGTAGTTCAATTGTATAGTTACAATGGTAGTTCAAATATATAGTTACAATGGTAGTTCAATTGTATAGTTACAAATGTAGTTGAATTGTATAGTTACAGCGGCATTTGAATTGTATACATTCAGCGGCATTTGAATTGTATACATTCAGCAGCATTTGAATTGTATAGTTGTAGCGGCAGTTGAATTGTATAGTTGTAGCGGTAGTTGAATTGTATATAGTCAATGGCAGTTCAATTGTATAGTTGCAATGGCGGTTAAAATTGTATAGTTGCAATGGCAGTTTAATTGCATAGTTGCAATGGCAGTTGAATTGCACAGTTGCAATGGTAGTTGAATTGCACAGTTGCAATGGTAGTTGAATTGCACAGTTACAATGGTAGTTCAATTGTATAGTTACAATGGTAGTTCAATTGTATAGTTACAATGGTAGTTGAATTGTATAGTTAAAATTGTAGTTGAATTGTATAGTTACAATGGTAGTTGAATTGTATAGTTACAATGGTAGTTGAATTGTATAGTTACAATGGTATTTGAATTGTATAGTTACTATGGTAGTTGAATTGTATAGTTACAATGGTAGTTGAATTGTATAGTTACAATGGTAGTTGAATTGTATAGTTACAATGGTAGTTGAATTGTATAGTTTACAATGGTAGTTGAATTGTATAGTTACAATGGTAGTTCAATTGTATAGTTACAATGGTAGTTCAATTGTATAGTCACAGATATAGTTGAATTGTATAGTTACAATGGTAGTTCAATTGTATAGTTACAATGGTAGTTGAATTGTATAGTTACAGCGGCATTTGAATTGTATACATTCAGCGGCATTTGAATTGTATAGTTGTAGCGGCTTTTGATTTGTATAGTTGTAGCGGCATTTGAATTGTATAGTTGTAGCGGCAGTTGAATTGTATAGTTGTAGCGGCAGTTGAATTGTATAGTTACAACGGAGGTTGAATTGTATAGTTACAATGGCATTGGAATTGTATAGTTGCAATGGTAGTTGAATTGTATAGTTACAATGCTAGTTGAATTGCATAGTCGCAGTGGCATTTGAATTTCATATTTGCAGCGGTAGTTGAATTGTATACCTGCAGTGGCATTTGCATTGTATAACTGCAGCGGCATTTGAATTGTATTGTTGCAGCGGCAGTTGAAATATTCTTTTGCAGTGGCAGTAGAATTGTATAGTTGCAGTGGCAATTGGTATATATATATAGTCAATTGCAGTTGAATTATATATAGTCAATTGCAGTTGAATTGTATAGTTGCAATGGCGGTTAAAATTGTATAGTTGCAATGGCGGTTAAAATTGTATAGTTGCAATGGCGGTTAAAATTGTATAGTTGCAATGGCGGTTAAAATTGTATAGTTGCTATGGCAGTTAAATTGCATAGTTGAAATGGCGGTTAAATTGCATAGTTGCAACGGTAGTTAAATTGCATAGTTGCAATGGCAGTTAAATTGCATAGTTGCAATGGCAGTTAAATTGCATAGTTGCAATGGCAGTTAAATTGCATAGTTGCAATGGCAGTTGAATTGCATAGTTACAATGGTAGTGAAATTGTATTGTTGCAATTGTAGTTAAATTGTATAGTTACAATGTAGCTGAGTTGTATAGTTATAGTGGTAGCTAAATTGCATAGTTACAATAGTAGCTGAATTGCATAGTAACAATGGTAATTGAAGTGTATTATAGCAATGGTACTTGAATTGTATAATTGCAGTGGTAGTTGAATTGTATAGTTGCAGTGGTAGTTGAATTATATAGTTACAGTGGTAGTTGAATTATATTGTTGCAATGGTAGTTGAATTATATAGTTGCAATGTTAGTTGAATTGTATAGTTGCGATGGTATATGAATTGTATAGTTACAATGTAGCTGAGTTGTATAGTTATAGTGGTAGAAAAATTGCATAGTTACAATAGTAGCTGAATTGCATAGTAACAATGGTAATTGAATTGTATAATTGCAGTGGTAGTTGAATTGTATAGTTGCAGTGGTAGTTGAATTGTATAGTTGCAGTGGTGGTTGAATTGTATAATTGCAGTGGTAGTTGAATTGTATAGTTTCTGTGGCAGTTAGAATTGAATAGTTGCAGCGGCAGTTGAATTATATAGTTGCAGCGGCTGTTGAATTATATAGTTGCAGTGGCAGTTGAATTGCATTGTTGCAGTGATAATGAATTGTATCGTTGCAATGCTAGTTGAATTGTATAGTTGCAATGGTAGTTGAATTGTATAGTTGCAATGGTTTTTGAATTGTATAATTGCAGTGGTAGTTGAATTGTATAGTTGCAGTGGTAGTTGAATTATATAGTTACTGTGGCAGTTGAATTGAATAGTTGCAATGGTAGTTGAATTATATAGTTACAGTGGTAGTTGAATTATATAGTTGCAATGGTAGTTGAATTATATAGTTGCAATGGTAGTTGAATTGTATAGTTACAATGTAGCTGAGTTGTATAGTTACAGTGGTAGCTAAATTGCGTAGTTACAATAGTAGCTGAATTGCATAGTAACAATGGTAATTGAATTGTATAGTTGCAATGGTACTTGAATTGCATAGTTGCAATGGCAGTTTAATTGTATAGTTGTAGCGGCAGTTGAATTGTATAGTTGTAGCGGCAGTTGAATTGTTTAGTTGTAGCGCCAGTTGAATTGTATAGTTGTAGCGGCAGTTGAATTGTATATTTGCAGTGGCTGTTGAATTGTACATTTGCAATGGTAGTTGAATTCTACAGTTACAATGGTAGTTGAATTGCACAGTTGCAATGGTAGTTGAATTGCACAGTTGCAATGGTAGTTGAATTGCACAGTTACAATGGTAGTTCAATTGTATAGTTACAATGGTAGTTCAATTGTATAGTTACAATGGTAGTTGAATTGTATAGTTAAAATGGTAGTTGAATTGTATAGTTACAATGGTAGTTGAATTGTATAGTTACAATGGTAGTTGAATTGTATAGTTACAATGGTAGTTGAATTGAATAGTTACAATGGTAGTTGAATTGCATAGTTACAATGGTAGTTGAATTGCATAGTTGCAATGGTAGTTGAATTGCATAGTTGCAATTGTAGTTGAATTGCATAGTTGCAATGGTAGTTCAATTGCATAGTTGCAATGGTAGTTCAATTGTATAGTTGCAGTGGTAGTTCATTTGTATAGTTACAATGGTAGTTCATTTGTATAGTTACAATGGTAGTTCGTTTGTATAGTTACAATGGTAGTTCATTTGTATAGTTACAATGGTAGTTCATTTGTATAGTTACAATGGTAGTTCATTTGTATAGTTACAATGGTAGTTCATTTGTATAGTTACAATGGTAGTTGAATTGTATAGTTGTAGCGGCAGTGGAATTGTATAGTTGTAGCGGCAGTTGAATTGTATAGTTGTAGCGGCAGTTGAATTGTATAGTTGTAGCGGCAGTTGAATTGTATAGTTGCAGTGGCAGTTGAATTGTATAGTTGCAGTGGCAATTGAGTTGTATAGTTGCAGTGGTAGTTGAATTGTATATTTGTAGCGGCAGTTAATTGTATAGTTGTAGCGGCAGTTGAATTGTATAGTTGTAGCGCCAGTTGAATTGTATAGTTGTAGCGGGAGTTGAATTGTATATTTGCAGTGGCTGTTGAATTGTACAGTAGCAATGGTAGTTGAATTGTATAGTTAAAATGGTAGTTGAATTGTATAGTTACAATGGTAGTTGAATTGTATAGTTACAATGGTAGTTGAATTGTATAGTTACAATGGTAGTTGAATTGTATAGTTACAATGGTAGTTGAATTGTATAGTTACAATGGTAGTTGAATTGAATAGTTACAATGGTAGTTGAATTGCATAGTTGCAATGGTAGTTGAATTGCATAGTTGCAATTGTAGTTGAATTGCATAGTTGCAATGGTAGTTCAATTGCATAGTTGCAATGGTAGTTCAATTGTATAGTTGCAGTGGTAGTTCATTTGTATAGTTACAATGGTAGTTCTTTTGTATAGTTACAATGGTAGTTCGTTTGTATAGTTACAATGGTAGTTCATTTGTATAGTTACAATGGTAGTTCATTTGTATAGTTACAATGGTAGTTCATTTGTATAGTTACAATGGTAGTTCATTTGTATAGTTACAATGGTAGTTGAATTGTATAGTTGTAGCGGCAGTGGAATTGTATAGTTGTAGCGGCAGTGGAATTGTATAGTTGTAGCGGCAGTGGAATTGTATAGTTGTAGCGGCAGTTGAATTGTATAGTTGTAGCGGCAGTTGAATTGTATAGTTGCAGTGGCAGTTGAATTGTATAGTTGCAGTGGTAATTGAGTTGTATAGTTGCAGTGGTAGTTGAATTGTATATTTGTAGCGGCAGTTAATTGTATAGTTGCTGTAACAGTTGAATTGAATATTTGCAGTAACAGTTGAATTGTGTAGTTGCAGTGGCAGTTGAATTGTGTAGTTGCAGTGGCAGTTTAATTGTGTAGTTGCAGTGGCAGTTGAATTGTGTAGATGCAGTGGCAGTTGAATTGTGTAGTTGCAGTGGCATTTGAATTGTGTAGTTGCAGTGGCAGTTGAATTGTGTAGTTGCAGTGGCAGTTGAATTGTGTAGTTGCAGTGGCAGTTGAATTGTATAGTTGCAGTGGTAAATGAATTGTATAGTTGCAATGGTAGTTGAATTGTATCGTTGCAATGGTAGTTGAATTGTATAGTTGCAATGGTAGTTGAATTGTATAATTGCAGTGGTAGTTGAATTGTATAGTTGCAATGGTAGTTGAATTGTATAATTGCAGTGGTAGTTGAATTGTATAGTTGCAGTGGTAGTTGAATTGTATAGTTGCAGTGGTCGTTGAATTTTATCGTTGCAATGGTAGTTGAATTGTATAGTTGCAATGGTAGTTGAATTGTATAGTTGCAATGGTAGTTGAATTGTATAGTTGCAATGGTAGTTGAATTGTGTAGTTGCAATGGTTTTTGAATTGTATAATTGCAGTGGTAGTTGAATTGTATAGTTGCAGTGGTAGTGGAATTGTATAGTTGCAGTGGTGGTTGAATTGTATAATTGCAGGGGTGGTTGAATTGTATAGTTGGAATGGTAGTTGAATTGTATAGTTGCAATGGTAGTTGAATTTGTATAGTTGCTGTGGCAGTTGAATTGAATAGTTGCAATGGTAGTTGAATTATATAGTTGCGGTGGTAGTTGAATTATATAGTTGCAATGGTAGTTGAATTATATAGTTGCAATGGTAGTAGAATTGTATAGTTGCGATGGTATATGAATTGTACAGTTACAATGTAGCTGAGTTGTATAGTTACAGTGGTAGCTAAATTGCATAGTTACAACAGTAGCTGAATTGCATAGTAACAATGGTAATTGAATTGTATTGTAGCAATGGTAGTTAAATTGTATAGTTGCAATGGTAGTTCAATTATATAGTTGCAATGGTAGGTGAATTATATAGTTGCAATGTTAGTTGAATTGTATAGTTGCAATGGTAGTTGAATTGTATAGTTACAATGTAGCTGAGTTGTATAGTTACAGTGGTAGCTAAATTGCATAGTTAGAATAGTATCTGAATTGTATGGTAGCAATGGTAGTTGAATTGTATAGTTGCAATGGTAGTTGAATTGCATAGTTGCTGTGGCAGTTGAATTGTATAGTTTCTGTGGCAGTTAGAATTGAATAGTTGCAAAGGCAGTTGAATTATATAGTTGCAGTGGCAGTTGAATTGTATAGCTGCAATGGTAGTTGAATTGTATAGTTGCAATGGTAGTTGAATTGTTTGGTAGCATTGTAGTTGAATTGTATAGTTGCAATGGTAGTTGAATTGCATAGTTGCTGTGGCAGTTGAATTGCATAGTTTCTGTGGCAGTTAGAATTGAATAGTTGCAGAGGCAGTTGAATTATATAGTTGCAATGTTAGTTGAATTGTATAGTTGCAATGGTAGTTAAATTGTATAGTTGCAATGGTAGTTAAATTGTATAGTTGCAATGGTAGTTAAATTGTATAGTTGCAATGGTAGTTAAATTGTATAGTTGCAATGTTAGTTAAATTGTATAGTTGCAATGGTAGTTAAATTGTATAGTTGCAATTGTTTTGAATTGCATAGTTGCAGTGGTAGTTGAATTGTATAGTTGCAGTGGCGGTTGAATTGTATAGTTGCAGTGGCATTTGAGTTGTATAGTTGCAGTGATAGTTGAGTTGTATAATTGCAATGGTGGTTGAATTATATAGTTACAGTGGTAGTTGAATTATATAGTTGCAGTGGTAGTTGAATTATATAGTTGCAATGGTAGTTGAGTTTTATAGTTGCAATGGTAGTTGAGTTTTATAGTTGCAATGGTAGTTGAGTTTTATAGTTGCAATGGTAGTTTCAATTGTATAGTTGCAATGGTAGTTTCAGTTGTATAGTTGCAATGGTAGTTTAATTGTATAGTTGCAGTGATGTTTGAATTGTATAGTTCCATTAGTAGTTGAATTGTATAGTTCCAGTGGTAGTTGAATTTATAGTTCCAGTGGTAGTTGAATTGTATAGTTCCAGTGGTAGTTGAATTGTATAGTTGCAGTGGTGGTTGAATTGTATAGTTGCAGTGGTGGTTGAATTGTATATTTGCCATTTTGGTTGAATTGTATAGTTGCCATTTTGGTTGAATTGTATAGTTGCCATTTTGGTTGAATTGTATAGTTGCCATTTTGGTTGAATTGTATAGTTGCCATTTTAATTGAATTTTATAGTTTCAATTTTAGTTGAATTTTATAGTTGCAGTTTTAGTTGAATTTTATAGTTGCAATTTTAGTTGAATTTTATAGTTGCAATTTTAGTTGAATTTTATAGTTGCAATTTTAGTTGAATTTTATAATTGCAATGGTAGTTGAATTTTATAGTTGCAATGGTAGTTGAAGTTTATAGTTGCAATGGTAGTTGAATTGTATAGTGACTTCAGTTTCGAAACTTGGTGGAATGGGGTCACATTTGCTGGACCGCTGCAGAAGTTGGATTAAGGAACTGATTATCTTCGGTTCTCCGGTGTAGATTTCTGCGTCTGAGCTAATCAACTGATCCAGTTAGCCAAGTTCGCCGATGATAACAGGCTGTACTCACCTCATTGTTCTTCATTGTCAAGTCAAATGTTTGTGAATACGACCTTCCACTGCTTAGCGATATATGCGAATTACGTCAGCACATTGTGTAATGTTCCAAAACCGTCGATGTAATTGTATGACGCCAAGTTCTTGCATTGTACAACTCCTTGCTAAGTTCTGCTCAGTCTAGTCAGTAGCAGTTTTCACTTTGGAAATTGTGCATCAGCTGTTCGTGTGCTATTGGCTGCTTTTACTGTAGTAACTGGGATATTGTGGGTGCAGCCATAGTTGTGTGAGCGACGTCATCAAGTTAGTCGCATAGCCCTAGGATGGTTGTACTCTAATCAATGAAAGACAGAGTGGGGTTTCGTACATGACTTGTCAGCATCGGTGAGACTCCCGGAAGTTCGTGATAGCTAGGAGGGTCTTATAGCACGGGCGTAATACTGACTACATTACCCCAAAAATCATGTGCTGAAGGTCTGTAAAATATAGGGTCACTAACACCATATTTCCCTATACGCCACTTGGCGTGACGGGGGTACTTTACTATTTTAGGAGGGTCTTATAGTCTGTTGTTTGATGTGTGATGGTGATGGTCTAATCACCAACTAATTACTACATCAAGCTTGGGCAGATGGTGCTCGTAAACCTGGTACGGCCGACCATCTAAGGGCAGAATCCCCCTACAGAAAAAAACAATCTGCTGCCTTGCAGGAAGATTGGGGACAATATAAAATAACCGGTGGGTGTGGGTTACAGGCGGTGATCCTCATTTGTCATTTATTGTTAGGGTATTACTCATCATCATGTGCCATATCGGTTGCCGTAGGCGATCATGTCCTTCCACAATCTTCTATTGATAGTGCATCATATCAGTTCTGTTGTTGACTGTTTTCCATGCCATGACACCAAGCTATCCAGTATTTTCTCTCTTTGTCGTCCGCGATCTCTCTTTCCTTTTATTTTGCCAATTGTAACCAAGTATTCCAACTTTCTTCTTCTCATGATGTGCCCGAAAAATATCGATTGTTTCTTTCTGATGTTTTTTAGGAGCTCCCTTATTGTGTTGGCCTCTTTGAGAACTTCCTCATTGGTCTTTTTAGCTGTCCAGGGAACATTCTTCTGAGAAATCCCATCTCTGTGGCCTCTAATCGTCTTTTCATTTGTTTGTCTACTGTCCATGATTCGCTTCCATAGGTCAGAATTGGTTCTATATAGCACCGATGAACTCTCTTTCTCATTTCTATTGACATAGATTTATTCCATAAGATATTTTTATTTTCTGAAATGCTATTTTGGCCTGAGCTATTCTACTTTTTATTTCCGTGGTGTATCTTCCATCCGATGTTATTATTGTGCCCAAGTATTTGACGCGCTGCACTTGTTTCAAATTTTTCCTGTTTATTTTTATGCTGCATGCTGGTGATGATTGTTTCTTCGATATGACCATTACTTCTGTTTTCTTACTATTCAGACTGAGACCTTTCTTGTTGCTTTCTTTTACAATTATGTCTATCATTTCTTGTAGTTCATTATCTGTCTCTGCTATTAAGACTGTGTCATCCACATATCGCAAATTATTTATGTTGTGACCGTTGACTTCATTTCCTTTTTTGTCTAGTCTAGGGTATTACTAGTTAGGATATAATTTGATGAGTTTATCGTGAACGCATTCATAAAAAAAATACAACACGTAACGATTAGTTATAACCCATTAAATAAACGATCCAATACAACAGATTTACTCAAATGCAGCGGATCATATTCTTCAATGAAATAAACCTTCGAAAAAAACACAAAAACAGTCCAACATAAATGGCTAAATCATTTAATATTTATTTGCCTCAAGAGATGGACATCATCAGCTCAAATGTTGAAATAATTACGATCTAATATAACATAGAAGACTGAACTAAATGTATCTAACCAAAAAGGAAAATAGCAAAACCTCAAGTAACATCAACATTATAAGAGTAGATGGATTCACTCCCTTATGTGAGCAACTTGCCTGTAGGGTTTCTGTAGCGCTAAGTTAACGTTAAGATACGATTACTCATACATACAGACATATGGACACATGCGCAATCAATTGAAGCGTATATCGATGACACGTACACTTATAGATGTCACATTTAAGTGTAAGCGCAACATGTTAATTTTTAGAGGGGACAAAATAATGAGTACGGCTCTGAAAAATGTTAGAAATAAAATAACTGGGCCTAATGAAAATACAACGTAAGTAACTGAACTGCCTGAGTAATGATAATAAAATGTAGAAACAACAGACACAAACAGGAAAACAATAACGCAAAGGTTTAAATGTAAGCATGAAAGGAAGTGAATTTGAACACATGAAATGATCCATTAGGTAGAGTATATTGAAACAAGTATAGAGAAAGTTAACAATTATACGGGGAAGTTAACTAAGCATATGAAGACGTTAACAAAAGTAAATGAAAAAAAGAAGTTAACAGAATGAAAAAGGAGAAAATAAACAGAGGAGTAGAAGATAAAAGTGTATTATGAAAAGGGTAAATAGAATGAGCAAATTCAAAATAGGTACAACGAGCCTATGCTGGACAATACACTGGACAATGTGATTACAAAACATGTTCTACAGGATTGCCCCCAGTACACAGACCTGAGAAGAGCAATGTGGTCCACACCGACCTCCCTGGAAGAGAAACTATATGGGGCAATCGATTCGCTTAAACAGACAGCTGACTTCATGAGAGAGTCTGGAATCATACTCTGATTGAGTCTTGATCGCAGAGAGAGAGGGAGAGAATTGTATAGTTGCAATGGTAGTTAAGTAAACAGGTTGAACACAGTTGAGAAGTGTGATAGTGGTCAGTAAATCAGCGGAGATAAGCATTAGAAGACAGTTTCACTATCCATCAGTGTTAACTTAGAGGTTCTCTTAATATCAACATAAATGATGTTCAGTGCTACCACTAATTGATCATCAGGCTAAATGATATCCAGTAACTAGATGTGAGCGAATGATAGACCGATCGCTGATTGTGTACAACTATGTCGTCTCCATGTATATATAACATATATGATGTTTAACGCCATGCAAGACGTTGTCCCATAAACTCATATACTGTTTCATCGGCTCATTGTTCGCTGTGTCCACCCAGCAATAATTAAAATCCACGATATAGACGAACTCAAATTTCTGATAAAGATATTCATCATCATCATGTGCTATTATCGGTTGACGAAGGCGAACCTATCCTTCCACAATCTTCTATCTATAGTGCATTGTATATGTTCTGTTGTTGACTATTTTCCATGCCAAGACACCAAGCTGTCCAGTATTTTCTCTCTTTGTCGTCCGCGATCTTTCTTTCCTTAGATAAAGATGTTAAAAGATCAATAATCTTCTGTGATCTATAACAAGATCATTTTTGATGCCGTGACTTTTAGATAAGGTCATCTACAAGAGCCTGGGTCTGTATGTAACAGAGGTCATCTACAAGAGCCTGGGTCTGTATGTAAGAGAGGTCATCTACAAGAGCCTTGGTCTGTATGTAACAGAGGTCATCTACAAGAGCCTGGGTCTGTATGTAAGAGAGGTAATCTACAAGAGCCTGGGTCTGTATGTAAGAGAGATCATCTACAAGAGCCTTGGGTCTGTATGTAAGAGAGGTCATCTACAAGAGCCTTGGGTCTGTATGTAAGAGAGGTCATCTACAAGAGCCTGGGTCTGTATGTAAGAGAGGTCATCTACAAGAGCCTGGGTCTGTATGTAAGAGAGGTCATCTACAAGAGCCTTGGGTCTGTATGTAAGAGAGGTCATCTACAAGAGCCTTGGGTCTGTATGTAAGAGAGGTCATCTACAAGGGCTTTGGGTCTGTATGTAAGAGAGGTCATCTACAAGGGCCTTGGGTCTGTATGTAAGAGAGGTCATCTACAAGAGCCTTGGGTCTGTATGTAAGAGATGTCATCTACAAGAGCCTTGGGTCTGTATGTAAGAGATGTCATCTACAAGAGCCTTGGGTCTGTATGTAAGAGAGGTCATCTACAACAGCCTTGGGTCTGTATGTAAGAGAGGTCATCTACAAGAGCCTTAGGGGGTCTGTATGTAAGAGAGGTCATCTACAAGAGCCTTGGGGGGTCTGTATATAAGAGAGGTCATCTACAAGAGCCTTGGGTCTGTATGTAAGAGAGGTCATCTACAAGAGCCTTGGGTCTGTATGTAAGAGAGGTCATCTACAAGAGCCTTGGGTCTGTATGCAAGAGAGGTCATCTACAAGAGCCTTGGGTCTGTATGCAAGAGAGGTCATCTACAAGAGCCTTGGGTCTGTATGCAAGAGAGGTCATCTACAAGAGCCTTGGGTCTGTATGCAAGAGAGGTCATCTACAAGAGCCTTGGGTCTGTATGCAAGAGAGGTCATCTACAAGAGCCTTGGGTCTGTATGCAAGAGAGGTCATCTACAAGAGCCTTGGGTCTGTATGCAAGAGAGGTCATCTACAAGAGCCTTGGGTCTGTATGTAAGAGAGGTCATCTACAAGAGCCTTGGGTCTGTATGTAAGAGAGGTCATCTACAAGAGCCTTGGGTCTGTATGTAAGAGAGGTCATCTACAAGAGCCTTGGGTCTGTATGTAAGAGAGGTCATCTACAAGAGCCTTGGGTCTGTATGTAAGAGAGGTCATCTACAAGAGCCTTGGGTCTGTATGTAAGAGAGGTCATCTACAAGAGCCTTGGGTCTGTATGTAAGAGAGGTCATCTACAAGAGCCTTGGGTCTGTATGTAAGAGAGGTCATCTACAAGAGCCTTGGGTCTGTATGTAAGAGAGGTCATCTACAAGAGCCTTGGGTCTGTATGTAAGAGAGGTCATCTACAAGAGCCTTGGGTCTGTATGCAAGAGAGGTCATCTACAAGAGCCTTGGGTCTGTATGTAAGAGAGGTCATCTACAAGAGCCTTGGGTCTGTATGTAAGAGAGGTCATCAACAAGAGCCTTGGGTCTGTATGTAAGAGAGGCCATCTACAAGAGCCTTGGGTCTGTATGTAAGAGAGGCCATCTACAAGAGCCTGGGTCTGTATGTAAGAGAAACGTTATAAATCAGCCAGAGAAGTAGAATTCTTGTCAACAGGTGTTGTAACAGGATGCAGGAGAAACGAATGAACTAATTGATAAGAAAGTGGCCTAACGGGGACGCTGAACAAATTGTGTTTTCATAAGTCAACGAGCCAAGTGAATGAACTGAAACAAAATCGCCGCTGTGGTAGTTAATTATCAAGCTCATCATCATTCTTTCACAATCATGTCCTTCCACAATCTTCTATTGATAGTGCATAGCATCAGTTCTGTTGTTGACTGTTTTCCATGCCATGACACCAAGCTATCCAGTATTTTCTCTCTTTGTCGTCCGCGATCTCTTTTTCCTTTTATTTTGCCAGTTGTAACCAAGTATTCCAACTTTCCTCTTCTCATGATGTGCCAAAAAAAAATGATGATTGTTTCTTTATGTTTTTAAGGAGTTCCCTTTTTTTGATGGCCTCTTTGAGAACTTCCTCATTGGTCTTTTTAGCTGTCAAGGAACTTTCAACGTTCCTTGACATTCCTGAGTAATCCCATCTCTGTGGCCTCTAATCGTCTTTTCATTTGTGTGTCTACTGTCCATGATTCGCTTCCATGTGTCAGAATTGGTTCTATACAGCACCGATGAACTCTCCTTCTCACTGCTATACAACATAGATTTGTTGCATAAGATATTTTTCATTTTTTGAAATGCTATTTTGACCTGAGCTATTGTGCTTTTTATTTCTGTGGTGCATCTTCCATGTGATTTTATTATCTGCCCAGGATGGTGATGGTGTTTCTTCTTCGGACTCGCTGGTGTCTATGACGAGCTGGCCAGGTGTGGGTGGTGGGCAGCTCCTCTTCAGTGTCAGTTGCTTTCTGTGTCTCGTGAAGCTCCATAGCGAGTTGCTTCGACTTTGGTAAACTGGCGCTTTTGTTTCTTGTCAAATGGGGCTACTTTTTTCCTACGACCACCATGAAATTGTCATTGTCGCTGGTGTCTACTTCCTGGTGTCAAGTATCCAGGGACGAAGATGAAACATACACTTGTCAGTCTTGAAATCTTTAGTGACACCAACCACTTTAAGATCTACTTGATCAAAGCACTCAGAAAACACACATGAGTAAGAGGTTGTATTTCGAGCCATGGATTCGCTTTAGTTACTGCCATGATCTTTATGATCATATAACTTTTAGTTACCCCGAAAGCACCGCTCTCCCCTGTCAGTTTAATGCTACAAATGCCAAACATGGTCATAGAGTGGACACAAAAGACAGACCTGTGAAAAAAAGATGTTTTGAAAAAAAGATAATAAATAACACAAAGATCATTCAAAGATTCAATGTGAACATCTGAGAAGAAATTGAAATTCACCTCAAAAACACATACACACGCACGCACGCACGTACGTACGTACGTACACGTTATGTGTGCTCGTTAACCCTAGATTACGATACCTTTCTTACCAGATTGCACGATTAAATAAACAAAATCTTCATCAAGAACCATACCTGCTGGCATAGGTGATCATGTCTCTCCACAACTTTCTATCTCCACAGTTATTTATCATTTCTGTTTGTTGACCTGCTGCCAAACTGTCTGGTATCTTTTTTCTTTGTCTCCCTATATCTCTTCGTCCCTCAATTTTTCCAGTTGTTTACAATATATTCCAGCTGTTCCCTTCTCATTATATGGCATTAAAATGGTAATTGTTTCTTCCTAATATTGGATATTAGCTCTCTTTCTGCTTTGGTCTCATTCAGAACGTTTTCATTACTATTCTTAACTGTCCATGGTATTCTCAATATTCTTTGTAAAACTATATTTATACAGCCTCCAGTCCTTCTACAGCCTTATTTTTTTGTCAGTTGTACTATTCACATATGACACGTTGAAACGATGTTAGACAATGACAATGGTATGAATATTGGTAATGGTATGATAGGCCAATGAAAATGACCTGCCAGCACCATTTGAACAGCCTTTAATAACAGTCTACTGTAGTACACCGTTTATGACAACAGCGTTCTTTCTCTGCTTGTGTCGATAGTATGTACACACGCCCCATGAGGGCTACTGTTACTGGTCAGGCGATGATGACGTTCACAATGTACAAAAAACGTGCAGTGGTCAACGTGCGCTCACCTCTCCGTCTCAGCTGTCAGGTTCTCACGTCCTCAACTAGTACTTCGGCTGTAATCTGACTGAACTGACTTGTTTAACCTTCATCTTGTATGCGCCGCGACAACTCTCAGTTCAATTCAACGCCCTGGCATAGGTAGCGACTGTTATCACTAAATCAATGTTATCAATAAATGTCTGCACACTGCTGAATGTGAAAGACCATGTCTTTTTATTCCGACAGCCCTAACAATGGCAACTACGTACAATTGTATTGACAGCGGCCAGCGATCACACATCTCGCTCGGCCAGTCACATACCATATCACAGATTTCACATCTCTACTGGATACTCTCGCTTCTGTGTGTCGCCTACTCAGGCTTACTTTACTTAATGCTTCAGAAATAGATTATAAAGAACAAGACACCAATAATTCTAATAAGAGCATATGTCATCAAACAGGTCTGAGGATTTACCAACGCTGGCGAGGAGTTGTTTACCGGTGCCTACGTCATACAGGGGCACATTATTGTGTATTTTCACACTCCACAGACAATGTAGGGAATAGAAGTTAAGGGGATAACCATTCATGTCATTTGTGTAAATGGAAGGGCTGCTGTCACCAGGATCCCCACCTCACTAGGACTGATGCCCTAGGCTAGGGCTGCCTAGCTAGTGTAAACTAGCCCAGATACAACAGCACACAGACGTGCCGATTGCAATCTCGACACTAAGGACATGGGGTGTTAACCTAGTCCGACCACGCATCTTCCACCCCCCCAATTTTCTGTTCAAACTTTGACATAATGGGAGGTAGCAAAGCAGTACCCAAAGACTACTGTGTCACGTAGCCGAAACACGGCTTTGCACCTAGGACAAGGTTTACATGTAACATGACAACAAAACATGTTCTACAGGATTGAATCTTACGTCAAAGGACAGCTCTCTGCGAGCATGAATGCGTCATACATTTCACTACAGAATCCCGACAGTAGGGACCAACAATAACAGCATTACAACACATAATAGAAGTTCAACGAGCCAAGTGAATGAACTAATACAAACATCGCCGCCGTAGTATTTATTTATCAAGCCAGCTATCAAAATTATTTAAAAAGTGTTGTCAAAGTATATCAAGAAAATACGAATTATATTAACAGTATAAATGCTGATATTGTATCTAACTTACGAAGTAAATCAAGTAGCAAAGAAGTCACATTCAATGCAAGGAATACGCAAGTTATATACATATTCAAGTTAACTGATCACGGGAAATTGGAAAATCTAATTCAAGAAGCAGAACGATAAACATAGATATTTTAGCATATCAGAGACAAGATGGAAAGAATGTGGGTACATAGAGGACGAAAAATATACTTTTATATACTCAGGAAACACAACAGAACATCAAAGAGGGGTAGGAATACTAATAAAAAGGGAGCTACAAAAATAAATAAGTACCCACTGGACATACAATGATAAGATTATACTACTCAAGATGAAAGCAAAACCATTCGACATTGCAATAATACAGACATACGCACCTACTCAAGACTACACAGATGAGCAAATAGAGGCATAGTATGAAGAACTAAATAAAGTTATGCAAGTGAAATCTTCGGACATCTTGATTGTAATGGGTGCCATGAACGCTAAAGTAGGAAAAGGCAGATATAAGACCATTATAGGAAACCACAGTTTAGGAAAAAAAGAAATGACAGAGGAGAACGATTAATACAATTCTGTGAAGAAAACAGGCTAATAATATGCAACACCTTCTCTGAGCAAGAGAAAAGGACACTATACACATGGAAATGCCCTGGAGATAAGAAGAGGAATCAAATAGATTAGATAATGATAAAAGAAATGTTCCGTAACAGCGTAAAGAAAGCCAAAACATATCCAGGAGCAGATATTAATTTAGATCACTATCCTGTAATGATTAAAATGAAAATCAAACTAAAGAGAAACAAGCAAAAGTCTAATTCATCAACAATACCACCAGATATAACAGCTTTAAATCAAAAGATATTAAAGATACCTATACAATACAAGTAAAGAACACATATCCGAACCTGCTAGAAGAAGGAACTGAATAATACAGAAGAGAAAATCCTGATGAAAAAGTAGCAACCAAATGGCAATGCATAAAGAAAAGCATACAAGAAACCTGCGACACCTTACACAAAAATACAAAAATGGACAAATGACAACATCTTAGAGAAAAATGGAAGAAAGGAGACAAGCGAAGAACACTGCCCAATACAATAAAATAGATAATGAAATACGCAAAATGTACAAAAAGGTAAAAGAAGACTGGCTCAGCCAAAAATGTATAGAAATAGAAACTATGGAAAGCAAACAAGACTTAAGTGGAATGCACATAGAAATAAACCAATATATGCCTTCTTCATAAAACTACACCAAAGCTTTTGACGGAGTACACCACAAACAACTTATAGAATGCCTAAAAGAGATACATCTAGATGACATGGACATACGACTAATATGTAATCTATACTGGGAGCAAACAGCAAAAATAAAATATAACAAAGAGAACTCTACATCCATTGATATAAAAAGAAGAGTAAGACAGGGATGCATCCTATCACTAAGCATGTTCAATCTATACACTGAGCAAATCTTTAAAAACATCTGAGAGATGCCAGGCTACACATTAATGGAAAGATAATCAATAACCTAAGATATGCTGATAATACTGTACTACTAGCTAAAAGTCCTAAAGATCTACACAATTACTTAATCAAATAAACATGACAAGAAAAAATATGGACTAGATATGAATATAAAAAAAAACTAAAACTATGATCATAAACAAAGAAAATTCTCAAGACCTACAATTAAATATCACAGTTGAGAGAACACATCTGGAGACAGTCCAGAGCTACAACTACTAAGATGAAGTCTTTAAAACAACTAAAAATGAAAAGAAAACTACTAAACACAATTCAAACAAGAGAAATGCGATTTTTAGGCCATGTTAAAAGACACAACAATAAAAGTAATCGTGCAGGAGAAAATACAAGGTAAAAGAGAGAGGCAGACCAAGACTAACATGGACGAGTAACATCAAAAGATAGACAAACCAGCCTATGACAACCTGCACCATCAAAGCAAGAGGCAGAGCAGAATGGTGCTTCATGATAGCCAAACTTCGATGCGGAGATGGCACTCGATGATGATGATGAACTGATCACGGACTCAAAATAGCAAGTTATCATGAAAGCTCAAGACAAAGCGTGCTCAAGTTGTTGTGACAAGTCAAATTGATGTGAACAATAAGTTCACAACTAAAGAATTCAAGTTACTTCAGCGCGTCGTGTCACGAGAAACTCCCGAATATTGCAAGATAACAGAGCAGTTTAAGATTGAAATCGTCATTTGTCAATTAGCGTACGACAAATCCAGGTTAACTAGGGTACAGTGTGACATTGTGAGATCGTCGAACTTAAAACGTAGTGTCTGGAGAGACATCCGTGTAATCACGTGACCGTGTAAGTGTAACTACTTCTGGCTTAAGAAACATAAACATCGAGTGTGTTCTTTCATTTTCCAAGGATTATTAAGTATGAATTACTTACTTAGTTAATTATATTTATGAATTGATTGATTGTCCTTTTGAATTGATTGTTGAAATGGAACTTAATGAATTGTTATTGTTTGGTAGAATACACGCGTTATAAAATAGTATTTAATTGAATTGTCATCAAACAGGTCGAGGATTTACCAACGCTGGCGAGGAGTAGTTTACCTGTGCCTACGTCATACAGGGGCAAATTATTGTGTATTTTCACACTCCACAGGAAATGTAGGGAACAGAAGTTAAGGGGAAACCATTCATGTCATTTGTGTAAATGGAAGGGCTGCTGTCCCCAGGATCCCCACCTCACTAAGACTGATGCCCTAGGCTAGGGTGCCTAGCTAGTGGAAACTAGCCCAGATTCAACAGCACACAGACGTGCCGATTGCAATCTCGACACTAAGGACATCAGGTGTTACCCTAGTCCGACCACGCATCTTCCACCCCCCCAATTTTCTGTTCAAACTTTGACATAATGGGAGGTAGCAAAGCAGTACCCAAAGGACTACTGTGTCACGTAGCCGACGTGACACAGTCTGTGTTGCTAGAGCAGCCAACACGGCTTTGCACCTAGGACAAGGTTTATAAGCCTTGCGTCTTAGCCAAAGAGAAAATTGGGCAGTGGTTTATAAATATTCACTAGAATTTCATAAACCCGGCCACTGAAAACTACATACAAAATAGTTAACTATATAAATCTCTTGCTATTGTAATTTTTTAGAGTACCAACATTTTGCATATCATTTCCAAAAAAAATATCTCTTAAAGATGTTTATGTTTAAGTATACAAAAACATATTTGGCAATGTGTCTTACAATGCACTAAAAATAAATCTTATCAATCAAAGTGTATGTGCTTTTAATTTATGATGTAACTAAAAAATATTACTTTCATATGAATTTTTTAAAGTATTATTGTCCTTGTTTATTAAGGGAAGCCACTACAAAACTGTAAATTTTCGTACAGTACAAGTTATTGTTCCTAGGGGTAATTCATTTTACCTTTTAGACAGTTAGTAATATTCTCTAAAGTATTAATCATTAGACATGTTCAGCAATGCATATTTATTAAAATTAATACAATACATAAATGTGCTTCTAAGTTTTGTACAAATTATACGAAATTAATTCAGTTAAATGGTAGCAATTTAAAATTATCAAGTATGCATAAAATTCAATTAGTACTCCACAATTTTTCTCTAAAAGGTGTTCGATGTAAACATTATATTAATCATTAGACGTGTTCAGCAATGCATATAGAATTATATTAAGGTAATATATAAATGTTTCTAAGTTTTGTGCAAATTATAGGAAATTAGTTGTTTTTAAATGATGGAAATAAAAATTATCACGTTAGTCATATCTCATGATAATATCTATTTGATATTTCATTTTCGTATTATCCCACAAAATGCAGGGTATGTGATCAAAATCAAATCATATTTTCAAGAATATAGAGGCCATATCATTTCAGGTTCTCTAACAAAATAACTTAGAATATCATCAAGTAGTTATTACGATGAGTCCTATAAACATTGATGTCATTGTTCGAATTAATTCAATCACAATTTTTAGACTGAAAATGAAAAATAATAAAAAATTAAGTAAGTTTGCTGCAGGTAAAAAAAATATTATTAATACGATTATAATGTCATTCTAATATTACAAATAATAATTACCCTAAGTTACTAAATTGTTATTTTAAGTTAATAAATGAAATGAAATCAGTAATATAAATAGTCCTCTCACTCACACATTTATTTTGCAGTCACAATAAAGTGAAATTCTGGTTAAAATGGAATAGAAGTTGTACCTTATAGACATAAGAAATTATAGTTATAATGTAAATAAAAGAGAAACATTTCTTGAAAAAATAAAGATATAATAATTTTAGTACAAAACAGTAAAACAAGCTGTTCTCTTTGTTTGTTGAATAAAACAGAAAGTACTTTAATTTAGTTATTATTTCTAATCAGTGTGTTTTTTTTATTATTGTTTTACAGTTTCTCACAACCATATTTGGTTTGGAAATCTTCAGTGGATTGATATAGGACATTATTAAAAATAAAATAAAGAAAGGAGTTTACAGTGATCTGGAGAAATTAAAACAGGGTACACTCATCATCATCAAGTAGGTGATCTTGTATTATTTTATAATTTCTGTTGTTGACCTCCTGTAAAGCTATTCTCTTAAGCTGTCTGGTATCTTTTCTCTTTGCTTTCCTCTATCTCTTTGACCCTCAATTTTCCCAGTTGTTACAATATATTCCAGCTGTTCACCTCTCATTACAAAAAAATGATGATTGTTTCATGGAAATATTGGAAATTAGCTCTCTTTTTGCTTTGGCCTCTTTCTGAATGTTTCATTACCTTCTTAGCTGTCCATAGTATTCTCAACATTCTTCTGTAAATCCACATTTCTACAGACAAATGATATTCTTGTTTTTGTCCTATTGTCTATGATTCACATCCATATGTTAAGACTAGCTATACATAACATTTAAGAACTCTTTTTCTTGTTTCTATTGTCAAAAATGGATTGCATGGTATCTTCCTCATTTTTTTAAAAGCTGCTTTTGCCTGAGCCATTCTGCATCTCATCTCTGTTGTACATCTACCAACTGAGGTGAAAATTGTTCCTCGAAGAAATTTAAATTAATTTACCTGTTTTAATATTTTTCCACTAGTCTTTATTGTACATTGTGCTGAATATTTTCCTTGTTACCATTACTTCGGTTGTTTTTTCTATTAGGCTGGGTCTTTTATTTATCTTTCTCTCACTATAATGTCTAACAATTTGTGTAACTTATTTTCACTCTTAATGATTAAATCTGTATCATCAGCATACCGTAGATTATTTATATTATGACCTCCGATTGTTCCTTATGGATCTTAAAATAATCTCACTATAAATATTAAACAAATCTAGTGACAGCACACAACAATATATTTTCTCTACTCATTAAATGACGTTTCTTAATATTGGAAATTAGTTCTCATTTTGCTTTGGCCTCTTTCAAAACGTTTTCATAACTCTTAACTGTCCATGGTATTCTCAACATTCTTCTGTAAAACTACATTTCTACTCACTCCAGTGATTTCCTTGTCTGTTGTCCTATTATGGTCCATGATTCACATCATCATCCAGATGTTAAGACTGGCTATACATAACATTTAAGAACTATTTTCCTGTTTCTATTGTCAAAAGTTGATTGCAAAAATATCTTCCTCATATTTTGGACAGCTGCTGGACCCTAGCCACAAAAATTAACTGTTTCTGGTATTTTCCCATGTTTTCTCATGTTTTAATTAATTAATTTAAAATCTATGTTTAGTAAATTGTCGTGTTTAGTTTGGATTTCGTAATGTAGGTTGGTATTTAATATTTAAACCGACGGTTTAATTTGATAGTTGATTCAGTCATCGTAAGTTACGATCATCTCCAGTTGATTTGAATTTCTTATAGAAATTTTGTATCAAAAATTTATCCTCTTTCTTTTATTTTCACAAAAAATGTAGCGTCACAAATTATTTCTGTTTGGATTAATGTGCCCGTGCACTTTATTTGGTTGCTCTTGAATCTTTCATTAGAAGACCTCTGGGTCTGGAATAGCCTACAACTAACCCTAACCCAAAATTTTTTGAAAAAAATACATTAAATTCACAAAATATAGAAACAGATTTATAATTCAAGTTTAATATGTCGATTCTGTGAGGGGAGATAACTCATTTAGTAGAAATAATTTAGGACATAAACACAACCTTTATTTTTTATTTTATATGGTAACACTAATACAATAGTAATTTGATTAAAAGTGCCTACAATTAATTAAATTCTCAATATTTTTTTTGTTATAATATATAGTTGTAAAATAAATATAAGGGTGAAGTAGTCATATAGGTTTGTTAAATAAATAAATGTAAAGTAGTCATATAGATTATT
This sequence comes from Megaustenia siamemsis, assembly GCA_032433765.1. Lineage (NCBI taxonomy): Eukaryota > Metazoa > Mollusca > Gastropoda > Stylommatophora > Ariophantidae > Megaustenia > Megaustenia siamemsis. The sequence continues at coordinate 61,342,348 of JAVIAB010000088.1, forward strand.
ATAATATATAGTTGTAAAATAAATAAAAATGTAAAGTAGTCATATAGATTTTTTTTTTCGTCTGCCAGCTTTCACCTCTGACAAAGTCCCTAGAGACTGGGAACTGAATTTTGTGTGTTAATGCATTTTTCCCTGGCAGCCATGTGCACAGGAATCCATCGTCACTCTGGCAGATAACTCCGTCTTCGAAGGTATTCATATATTTTTTTCAACCATGAGTAATTGACGTTTCAATTCAGGCCTCGCTGCTGAGACCTGGGGTGGTTGCCACAGATAAATAAAAATCCAAACTGATGCAGTCAAGATTTTAACCCACAACCTCTCTGTCTTGAAGCTGGCATTTTGCCTTGAGACCAAACCAGTACCCCACATAAATTATTATTATAACACATATGATTTGCTGGGTCATACTCCGTCATTTTATTGCTGAAAATGAAACCCACAAAATTTATCTGAATTCTGTCATTACATGGAGCCTTGGAGTGGTTGAGTGTGCTTCCTGATAAGGGCATGGGTTCGATCTGCAAAAGTGGTAGAATTTTTTTTTTTACCGGCAAGGCTCCTGGATTCACCCAGCCTCTAGCAATGGTAGCAGAGATTTTTCTGATAAGTAAAGGTGGCTTTATGTTATACTGACCACATCACCTGAAAAGGTGCAGGGGTCATAGAAAAATATTATCACTACAACCAAATTCCCCATACTTCTAGCAAAGCAGGGGAGGGAAATTTTTTTTAAAGTATATTTTATTGTAGAGTATAGACTATAATAGATAATAGGCCATATAAAATGCTGGGTCATAGTTAGTCCTTTTTATTGCAACCGAATCTAAAAGAAAATTATCAGAACTCTATCATTACTTCTGACAAAATGAAAGCATCACAATATACCAGACTTATGTTTCTGTCCATTGTAAAACGGTATCGGGCACCGTAGATGAATGCATTTGTCTTCACTTTAAAATAAATAAAATACTGCTCATTTTGAGAGGGACGTAAACAATAATTTTTGTCATAACTTTCTCAATTGTATCCCTTTTATCAGTTTTATTCTTTAAATTTTTTTAACCTTGTTCAGGAAAATGTAAGTTATAATTTTGAGACTTGACCTACATTTTCATAACTATGGCATCAGGTGGAAAGTGGTACCAACCCAATCAGCAAATTATCAGTGACAAACAGCTGTGAAAAATGTGGGCACTAGCATGACAATCCCTAAAAGTGTGGAGAGTATTTATTATTTTTTTATTTCTCTTTCAAATTTGTTTCAGGTACACATTTACAACCATCTAGCATGGATATGACATGGATCATGGAGTCAAACTCTGAGCTTAGAGAAGATTCAAAGTGAGCTTGTTTCATATGGTCCCTTATGTGCTGAGATCCCAGAGAATGAGGATACTGCCTTCAAGGCTGCGAGGTTCAGTGAAACTGTAGAGAGGTGACTGCATGAAGGAGTTGATGTCAATATTAAAACATGTTGTAAGTCTATAGAACAGATCCTGTCCTATCCATGGAATCATTGTAGTGGGGGTTCTCTGCATCCACTCCACCAGTCAAAAAGATAACTAATCAGATCTAACACGATGAGCCAGCTTTGACGGTTTCAGTCATGACCGATCAGATCTGACCACCATGAGCCAGCTGTTACAGCCTCAGTCATGACCAATCAGATCTGACACCATGAGCCAGCTTTGACGGTTTCAGTCATGACCGATCAGATCTGACACCATGAGCCAGCTGTGATGGCCTCAGTCATGACCAATCAGATCTGACACCATGAGCCAGCTTTGACAGTTTCAGTCATGACTGATCAGATCTGACACCATGAGCCAGCTTTTACAGCCTCAGTCACGACCGATCAGATCTGACACCACGAGCCAGCTGTTACAGCCTCAGTCATGACCAATCAGATCTGACACCATGAGCCAGCTGTTCTAGTTGTAGAGGAGCCTGTGTGCCCATATTCCCAAGAGATGTTCTAGTTGTAGAGGAGCCTGTGTGCCCATATTCCCAAGAGCTGTTCTAGTAGTAGCAATGCTATCAAGGGATCACCCAAGCTGGACAGGTCATATGGCTGGGGCCAGAAAAGCGAGACACAAACAAGTTGAAATTGGATGCACTGGTCTACATGCCTAACATAACAGTACATGGTAACTCTCACCATGATGAAACTCGCTGTACAGGTCTTCAACAAACACTTTTCAAGCCGTCCCATCTGCTGCCATTCCCTTATGATCATTCCATGTCTTCCCCATCCTCTTCCTCTCTCCTTCCACCTGACTTCTCCAAGTATATAAAAAGCAACTTTTAATTTATCGTTTTCACAAATATTTCAGGTAAACCTTGCAATTCGCTTATTGTTCACTTTCCTGACTTTGTGAGCAAATTCTCCCAACCAAACACATGTTTTAGATCAATTTTCATTTATTTTCTTGCTGTTGATTAAAAAAAACAACAAATTCATAAAAACGGAAAGGTCACAGTATGTTGTACCAGTTGGTAGCGAATCTTTTAAGGGTTGAAATATCCAGCAGTCAACTGCTGCAGGTACCAGAAACAGTCAGCAAAATCATCCCGTTACAATTTAGTGGAATTATGAATTATGTCAGAGTTATTAATATATGATGTACATCATCTAGAAGATTATTGTTTAATGTGCGTTGTACAGTAGTTTATGTTTAATGTAGATCTTGCGGAGGATTAATTTCAATGTACATTTTGCAGAAGATTAATTTTTGATGTAAATATTTCATAAATTAATTTCTGAATTATTTCATTAATATTTTGTTCTATTTTGTATGTGTTATCAATTTTAACGTACATCATGCACAAAATTTAATTAGTTTTTATTTTTTTTACCATACATCATGCAAACAAAATAACATCATAAATTTTTGTAAGAGATAAATTTGCTGTGTATATTTTTACATAAGATTATTTTATTATGTACATTTTAGAGACGTTTATTTTATTATCTACAGAATATTTTTACAGAAGATTAAATTATGTACATTGTTACAGAAGATTAATTTGTGTACATTTTTACAGAAAATAGATTAATTGGTTATGTACATTTTAAAGAAGATTAATTTATGTGCACTTTTACAGAAGTGTATTATGTTATGTACATTTTGACAGAAGATTAATTTGTTAATGCACATTTTTACAAAAGATTAATTTATGTGCTTTTGTTTAGAAGATTAATTTATTGTGTACATTAACATAGAAGATTATTTATGTGCATTTTTAAGAAGATTAATTTGTTACGTACATTTTGAAAGAAGCATAATTTGTTTTATACATTTTGGCAGAAGATTAATTTGTTATGTACAATTTTGCAGAAGATTAATTTGTTTGTGCTTTTTTTTTAGAAGACTACTTTGTTACGTACATTTTTACAGAAGCATAATTTATGCACATTTTTACAGAAGATTAATATGTTATGTGCTTCTTTTGTAAGATTAATTTGTTATGTACATTTTTACACAAACGTAATTTGATACGTACATTTTTACAGAAGCGTAATTTGTTATGCTCATATTATAGAATTTAATTTTTGATGTATATCTTTGAGAAGATTAATTTTTATTGTAAACCTTACAAATGATTAATTTTTGATGTCTATCTTGATTCTTGATCCGTATCGTTAGACATTGCATAAGGCTTGTAGTGTTTTTCACCACCTACTTCTATTCTAGGTGAGATGTTCATTCTTATCTAATGATTCTATGCCTGCCAACTTTGCTTCTCTTATAAGTGTTCTTTATAGCATATCTTTGTCATATTTTTCTGTATCCTGAAAGTTTCCCATAAAAAGCCTGTTTTGGAATTCTCTTATTGTCTCTTCTCAGTACATGTCCAACATATGTCCATCTTCTTTCCTTAATTTTAGATGAGATTGTTGGTTGCATGCCCATTTCTCTTATTTCAATATTAGTCTTGAATTCATTCCATTGTACACAGAAAATTTTTCTTAGCATTTGTCTTCAAAAGTGTTTAGTTGTCTATCAATCTCTTTTGATGTTTTCCAGCTTTCACTTGCATAGGTAAGTGTTGATATATGTTTGAGTTGAATATTCTAAATTTGATTTTTTGTTTCGTATTGTTTATTTCCATATTTGTACCAGGATATACATGTATATCTTACATATATGTTAGAGAAGATTATTGTTTGATGTATATCTTACATAAGATTATTGTTTGATGTATATCTTACAGAAGATTCCAGTGACGGTGTGTATACCATCAAGGACATGACCAGAATGTTGAGGCAGCTGAGACTGAAGCAGTACTCCCTATTGCATGTCGCTGTTGTTCATGGCACAATGGGGGTATGTATTAGACAAACAGAAATAAAGTCGGTGTATTTAACTCTAAATAAAATCTTTATATAATAACAACCTCCTCACACTACAATTTTCTTGGAATTGGACACACGATTGTTCGAGACACGTTCTTTAGCTGAAATGACCTAAGTCCCTATGACTCAAAGGAGATCCTAATATGAAGCAAACTAAGCCCTGCCCTGATAAAAATTCAGAAGTTTCTAACTTACATTCAGAATTGCTGTCCATGCAGCTTTCATTATCTTTTTCCGCCTTTCCACTATAATAATAGTTATTATTTATGTAACGCCGCTGACATTGTGGTGTCTGTTTCAGTTCATCTCGCAAATTTAGTAAAATAACAATTGTCATCCTTATAACCCAGTGTTTATGACTGTCACTTTTACCAGCGCTGCGAGCACAAAAATATAGCTCAACTTCCAAGACAAATTTCACAAAATTGAAACAGTAAAAAAAAATTATGGCTTTCACTTTTACTCACAGAAATTATAAAATTATATTATTGTATAAACAAATATAGCTGTTCAATGTTAATATGAGAGATTAAATGTCGTGAATTAAGCTGATCATAAAATATTATTAAATCACTTATGGTCACCTGCGTAACGAGTATAAAAACACAAAAAGTAAAGATTCCCTCCATGCCTTGCTAGATGTATGGGGAATATGGTGTTAGTAACCACATTTTTCTATGACCACGGCACATTTTTGGGTGGTGTGGTCGGTATCCTGCCAGGCCGCTTTTACTTCCAGAAAGATCTCTGGTATCCATTTTTAGAGGCTGGGTGAACCATGGAGCTTCGTCAATCCAAAATACAATCAGCCACTGCTGATGATCGAACCTGAACCATTCTGGTCAGGAAGTGAGCACACTAACCACTCAACCACCAAGGCCACAAAAACATAGGCCTAGCCAAATAAAATATTAACAAAATTGAAATGGCTAAAAAAACGATGACTTTCATTTCAACCCACAGAAATTATGAAATTGTATTTCTGTATAAACAAATATAGGTGTTCAATGTTAATTAGAGAGATTAAATGTGAATTAGGTGGGTTGTAATATAAAATATGTAGCTGTCTGATGATTTGACAAGCTTTATTGGCATCTTGAGTCTATTTCTGCTGTTTGTGAATTGTCGTTGTGAATAACTGATGTTACAAATGTAAAAATTCTGTCAAATATTATGGTTTTAATTCAAGCATATCTTATACGGGGATTTGGGGCTGGGTGGTCTAGAAGTAAGTAGTCCAAGACAAGAATGTCCCGGGTTCGATTCCCACTGGCGGTGACATTTTAAAAAAATTAATAAAATCTAATCCATGGCTTTACCCTCCCCTGGTCTCTGGGTAGTGTGATCTGAAGTTATTAAATAAAATTGTTAGACTTTAGAGGATTGATGTTTACCATAAATGTGTGACATTAATAACCATGATTCTTGATCCTACCATCTTCATCCTACAACCTATGTCCATCTTCTTTCCTTAAATGTAGATGAGATCTTTGGTTGCATGACCATTTCTCTTATTTCAATATTAGTCTTGAATTCATTCCAATGTAGATGAGCTCTTTGAAAATTGAAATGGCTAAAAAAAATGATGTCTTTCACTTCTACCCACAGAAATGATGAAATTGTATTTCTGTATAAATAAATATAGGTATTCAATGTTAATTAGAGAGATTAAATGTGAATTAGGTGGATCGTAATATAAAATATATAGTCATGGTGTAATTTTTTTCTGGGAGTGGCAGGCTAGACAAACATTCCGGTCAGACTTTGCAGAAGGGAATTCTGTATTTGACTTCACGGCTGAATGAAACTACGGTGGAAGCTTTAAAGAGCGGCCATTCAGATGTGGACAATTTGCCGCTCGCAAATATTTCCCTCTGTTGATCCTGCTGCATGCAGCCAGCTGTGGGTCACTGACCGTACTTATGTCAGTTGCTGGATCAGCGTCTTTGGCTCTGTTGATGAATTTTATGTAGAAGTATTAAAGAAAATGAGATGGGGGTGGGCACCAAGTTACTCATCCGGTAACTGAGTTGAGAGCAGACAGTTCCTGTGTTAGGAGTAGCAAATGACAGAGCTGATCAAGATTCCCCCCCCCCCCCCATCCCCCAGTAGTGCTTGTAGAAATAAACTAACCAGTTTGGCCAAGTAAAAAGAGATCAGAAATGCTGTGCTGAGGTCAGATGTGTTAGGCTGAAAGGCACAGATATCAAAGCTTGGCTGTAAAGCTCAAAAAAATACATCTACGCCCATTTAACCTTAGACTACAAGACCTATCTGTGAGTGATTTTTTATATCGTCATATAAATTAGTACCACTTGATTATTACATTAGGAGTTCCAAAAATATTATTTTCTTTGAACTGTTGCTACACAGCTTTGTGTTTACCTAAGCTGAGACATGGGAATTGGATGCTGTAATCATTTCCTGGGTTACATTACATTTATGGAATGAAATTCGACTCCATCGTGCTGTGGCTACTGGAGGTGTTATGTTGTCTATTCACACAGCTGCCCTAAGTTTGTTAATCCATTTGCATGTTCAGCTCCCTCTAAGTTTTGTTTGCTGTCATCCGGTGTTACAAAGGTTTGTTTCATGTCTCACTGTTGGTCAAGGAGATTTCTCCCATCATAATAGAAAAAATTAATGTCTTGAAAAATTTCAGAAATAAAAAAAAAACATTCAGTTTTGTATGATACATCTGAATGCCTGCTCTTTGAAACATCTACCTTAGTTTTATGCGGTCGTGATGTGAAATACGTAACTCCCTCCCGCGAAGTCTGACCTAAATGTTTCCAGCGCACCGTTGCTGGAAAAATTACAACTGGACTATAATTTTTATTACGATCCACTTAATTCATGACATTTAATCTCTCATATTAGCATTTTGAATCTAGAATTTTGTTTACAGCCGTAAAGTATAATCATTTCTGCGAGTAAAAGTGAAAGTCATAATTTTTTTGACTGCTCCAATTTTTAAAAACTTTTCAGGAGAAGATCTGTTTTTGTGTGCTCATGGCGTCTGTGTTCATAATTGATATTAATCATATTGTACAATCCACTAATTCACGACATTTAATCTCTCAAGTTGATGTTTGCAGGCAGAAAACTGTAAAATTTCAGCAATTTTTATTTTTGAGGTGGTAATTTTTAAGACGGTATCATAATATAGAGTTAATGTCTATCTAAGGCCAAAGGCCTGGGGCTGGGTAGTCTAGTATTAAGACCTCAGTCTCTAGACAAGAGAGAAAATGTCGAAGACAAGAATGTCCAGGGTTCGATTCACACTGGCTGTGAAAATTTTTTTATTAATAAATCTAATCCATGGCTTTACCCTCCCCTGGTCTCTGGGTAGTGTGATCCGAAGTTATTAAATAAAATTAATGTAAGACTTTAGAGGAGTGAAGTTTACCATAAATGCACATTAACAACCTTGATTCTTGATCCTACCAGCTTCATCCTACAACCTATGTCAATTTTCTTTTCCTTAAATGTAGAAATGTAGATGAGATTTTGGTTGCATGGCCATTTCTCTTATTTCTATATTGGTCTTGAATTCATTCCATTGTAGATGAGATCTTTTGTTGCATGCCATTCTCTTATTTCAATATTAGTCTTGAATTCACTCCATTGTAGATGAGATCTTTGGTTACATGATCATTTCTCTTATTTCTATATTAGTCTTGAATTCATTCTATTGTAGATGAGATCTTTGGTTGCATGGCCATTTCTCTTATTTCAATATTAGTCTTGAATTCATTCCATTGTACACAGCGTATTTTTCTTAGGCATTTGTCTTGAATAGTTTTTACTTTTCTCTCTTTTGTTATTTTCCAGCTTTCACATACAGAGGTAAGTGTTGTTAATACATTTGAGTTGAATATTCTAAGTTTGGTTTTCTTGCATATCATTTTTGATTTCCATATTTTGTTAACACCACAAGGTTCTACAACGGTTTCCCCACTTATTATAAACAACCTACTATCTATTAAATGAAAGGAACTAAATTATGGAAATGTGAAGAGAAACCAGAGCTGCTCAGACAATTTCTGGGAATTGTTCAGTTGGTATTGTTTGATCATTTCTAAAAAAGTTTCATGAAATTACAGAAAATACAACCACAGGCTTGAAGAGCTGCAGTTGAAGAGCTAGGAAGCACTTGAATTATCTGATAATCTTTAATTACCTGTCTACTTTTCAGTGAACCTCCTTTGGTCGCCTTCAAACGTGACTGGAGTCTGAGAGGCATACTTTTTACGAGCCGCCTTCCCCACTCAAACTATAAACACCTTGGTAATTTTCTATGTGAGCATCGAATTTGCTGAACTTTTGACCATGTGCTTTGCACCTATTTGGTCCTGTTCCCTAACAGGTGATTTCACATCAAGTGGGCGGTTTACTAGTGTGTCACTGAATATTATCTAAACCATAATATGTAAGCATTACCTGATGACATATGCGGGCGAGTCTGGACGACACCTGAGTAACAGATTTTGTGAGCATCTCCGTGATGTTGAGCAAAAGACTTGGCATCCCGGTGTCTGCCCATTTCAACTCTCCAGGCCATAGTGGAAAACCTAACATGCAAGTCATTGGCATTGCCTCGTGTCACTCCAGCAATCGCAGTTGGTTTGTCTTTGAGAATCATCTCATTGCCCATTTGGGCTCACTGGCACCCCAAGGCATGAACATATCGCTCTCATATACATCGGACATCTACCAAACATTTCTTACCCTCATGCACTACCGCACCTGCACATGTATGTATATTTCTCTGCATTTGTATTAGCACATTTTGACACCTTCTGGTTTTTTTTGTGTGCTTTGTGGTAATATATACACACTTATGCTTGTACGCATGTATGATTATGTACACATGCTTTTTTGCACATGCGTTCGGTGTGCACACCCACAGTTAGATATACACAGTTTATAGGTATCTTGTACCCACCTCTCCATATTTGTATAACCATTCCTTTTTATTTCTTCCCTGACTGCCTGGTCAGTTGCCTGGTCAGTGAGATATATAATTGGTCAGCACGCCCACCTATTTTAGTTCAGTCAGAGGCTGACCACAGGGAAGTAACCTTTTTTTTGTTTCCTTTCTTGAGTATCTAGCATATTATCACCATGTAGTTAGATTTGTGTATATATCCTTATATATATTTTGTGTTGTTGTTTGTTGTTCCAGCTGAAGGCCTACTTGTTGGCCGAAACGTCAACTTTTGTTTTGAACTCACCTACGTAAAGCTGTTACCATACCACATTTTTTTAAAATTGTCACTTTAATTATCTACCTTCTGCAATAATTTCTTTCTCATTAATGGGTTTGTTTACTTCTAGGAATCATCGCCAGCCATCCAAAATTTGGTGGAAGAGATGAAGCTACTGGGATCTCTCACAGCTTTGTTTCTCTCTAAAGTATTTGGAGGCTGCTGTCTTAGGAATTGGCCAATTCCTTTCTATACAAACACATACACACAAGAGCTGACACACATGTACTTACACAACTACACACACTGAATTCTCACACATAAATCAAGGGAAGTAATCATACAATAAAAGAAAACAAAATGTTTCAGTTTTAAATTGTTGAATTTGTTCTTGTTTATGTTCAGTCTTCTATATTTTCTTCTTGTCTTTCTCTTTCTTCTGTTGTTGATCTTTCTACATCTGCTTCTCTGCTATTTTTACTTCTTGTGCTTTTTCTTCTTATTCTTCTTCTACCTTCTCTTCTCTTTTTTTCGTCCACTTTTTCCTCCTTTTTATCTTCTCCTTTATCCTCATATTTTTCTTCTGTTTCTTCTTGGTCTTCTTGTTTACTTTTCCTCTTTTCATCTCCTTCTGTATCAATGTCTTCTTCCTCTGTTCCCATTATTTATTTTTCGCCTTCCTTTTTTCTTCTTCATTCCATAGCCTTGGGGATCATTGGGTCACCACGACAGACCTCATCAATGTTGTCCATTTCTCTCTATCTCTGATCTTCCTTTGAGACTGAAAGTTGAGACCTGTCTATTGTTTCATGTTACTTTCCCATCTCTATCTCCAATCTTTCTTTGAGTCTGAAAGTTGAGACCTGTCTATTGTTTCATGTTACTTTCCCATCTCTACCTCCAATCTTTCTTTGAGTCTGAAAGTTGAGACCTGTCTATTGTTTCATGTTACTTTCCCATCTCTATCTCCAATCTTTCTTTGAGTCTGAAAGTTGAGACCTGTCTATTGTTTCATGTTACTTTCCCATCTCTACCTCCAATCTTTCTTTGAGTCTGAAAGTTGAGACCTGTCTATTGTTTCATGTTACTTTCCCATCTCTACCTCCAATCTTTCTTTGAGTCTGAAAGTTGAGACCTGTCTATTGTTTCATGTTACTTTCCCATCTCTACCTCCAATCTTCCTTTGAGACTGAAAGTTGAGACCTGTCCATTGTTTCATGTTACTTTTCCATCTCTATATCTGATCTTTCTTTGAGACTGAAAGTTGAGACCTGTCCATTGTTTCGTATTGCTTTCCCATTTCTATCTCTGATCATTCTTTGAGTCTGAAAGTTGAGACCTGTCTATTGTTTCATGTTACTTTGCCATCTCTATCTCCGATCTTTCTTTGAGTCTGAAAGTTAAGACCTGCCTATTGTTTCATGTTACTTTCCCATCTCTATCTCCAATCTTTCTTTGAGACTGAAAGTTGAGACCTGTCTGTTGTTTCATGTTACTTTCCCATCTCTACCTCCAATCTTTCTTTGAGTCTGACAGTTGAGACCTGCCTATTGTTTCATGTTACTTTCCCATCTCTATCTCCAATCTTTCTTTGTGACTGAAAGTTGAGACCTGTCCATTGTTTCATGTTACTTTCCCATCTCAATCTCCAATCTTTCTTTGAGACCGAAAGTTGAGACCTGTCTGTTGTTTCATGTTACTTTCCCATCTCTATCTCCGATCTTTCTTTGAGACTGAAAGTTGAGACGTGTCCATTGTTTTATGTTACTTTCCCATCTCTACCTCCAATCTTTTGTTGAGGCTGAAAGTTGAGACCTGTCTATTGTTTCATGTTGTTTTCCCATCTCTATCTCTGATCATTCTTTAAGACTGAAATTTGAGACCTGTACATTGTATCTTGTTACTTTCCCATCTCTATCTCTGATCATTCTTTAAGACTGAAAGTTGAGACCTGTCTATTGTTACATGTTACTTTGAGACTGAAAGTTGAGACCTGTCTATTATTTCATGTTATTTTTCCATCTCTATCTCTTATGGTTCTCCCTTAAAAATCATGTCGTTAACATGGAAACACCAGTAGTACGAATGGAAGCTGATGAGGTGACCAGGGACAGGTTGATGACATAGCTCGAAGTTTAGTTTGATTGCAGCCTGTGTTTCAGGGACCATGACGACCATGTGATAACAAAATCCCACAAAAGATTAGATGTCTTTAGGGTCACGGCAACTGCCAACATCGAGCAGAGGCTACCTACTCTTCTCTTACAGTGACTAGTTCTTGTACTAATTGTGTACACCTTAGCAATTCTTACTGTCAGTACAACATAAATTGGCAAGCTGGAGAAAATACAGAATGAAGCTATGCGCTTTATCTCGGTGATGTACGAGAGACACTCCATGTGCAGCAATGAGGTACCTTCTTGACTTTCCAACTATGGATGGCAGGATCAAGTTCTGGAGGGAAGGAGCATACCTGAAGAGAAGGAGCATCCATTGCACAACGAGCTTAACACAGGGAAAGGTGTCAGGCTAAAAAGAGGCAAATCATGGGTGGGTTGAGCAGAAGATATCATCAAACAGGCCTGTGGGTTTACCAATAGTAACACTGATGAGCAGTGGATACAGGTGCCTACATCATCCGGGGGATTATTATCGTGTATTATCACGCTCGATTGGAAATGTAGGGAACAGAACTCAGTGGTGATCAATACGGATGTCATCTGGGATAACACCAATGAAAAGGATGCAGTCATCTATACAGACAGATCTGTAATACGACACCAAAGGAGTGTATGGGCACTTACAGCATGCTCGGCAAGCAGAATAGTCAAAGAAGACAGCGGTGCATACGTTATGACCGCGAGTAGCATGACAATGGAGGTGATGGCAGTGACTAGGGCATTCATTTGGTTAGAGTCACAAGACTACACCTACGTCTGCATAATAAGTGATCCGTTGAGCATGATAGGAAAAGTGGAGGCGGGCTCTGTACTCGTGCAATGGGTAGTGTCATTGCAGAAGTAAAAAATACGTAAAGTCACCATTGTCTACGTCCCTGTACGTGATGGAGCACGGGAAAATGTAACAGCCGACAGGTTGGGTATCTGTGCTGTCATTGAAGACGGTCAACCAATGAGTCGGGCGAATATCATCAATGACCTCTGAAGTGTGTGACATACACAAGACTTTGACAACCATGAGTCCACGTCACTCGTTCGGATGAAAGAGATGGGAGTTAAGATGTGCACAGCCAGAAACGAGAAACTTAGTGGCCGTATAAAAAAAACTTATCAACCAACACAGACCTCGAGTCGTCAGTCTTTGGACATTGGTACTTGCTGAGGAGGGGATCTGAGTACCTATGGACATGTTCGGAATGCAATGATGATGACCCGCAAATAAATCTATACGGTGCTACTTCTAGATATGGTGGTTTTCTTGAACTTGTATCTGTGGAGCATGTCTGTCATCTGGGATGCGATGTTCTTCCATGTAGTTGTATGTTCTCTCCTTGAGAGCGACTGATATGTGTGCCATAGAGATTGAGGTTATATGTTAATGTTATGTGTTGACGCGCTGTGTGGTGATGTTAAATATCGACGTTATTTGTTATATGTTGACGTTATTTGTTTCATGTTATATGTTGCCGTTATTTGTTATATGTTGCCGTTATTTGTTATATGTTGACGTTATTTGTTTTATAAAGGTCAAGTACGAGACTTGAACCGGCGTCTTAGCACGCGAGTTTCCACTCCTACATATGTGCTCGACCGCCTATCCAGAAATGTTCGGAGATTTCCGTATAGTGTCGCCTCAAGCATCTAAACTCAGATGCGAGGCAACATTCCTCACCTTCCAGGGTAATACCCTGGTTCCCATTTCTGCCAACGGCTGGGTCGACCGTGGGGGTATTTTTTTTTTCCAACCACGAGTACAACTCACACTGCTCCCAGCGGGAATCGAACACGGGCTGTCCGAACGTTGGTAGTCCAGTCGGGTGGTTTTCCCAACTAGGATACCGAGGCCCCCGTTATTTATTTGTTATATGTTGATGTTAGGCCAACGGGAAAATCTGCCTTGTTTGTACATTTGCCGATCACTATTATGGTTGATTTTCGGACGTTCAGTTTGGCTCCACTGCCCGGACCGAAATTTTTGAACGTCTCTAATATGTTTTGGATGGACCTTTCTCTTAGTGGGAAGAAAATGGTGTCGTCTGTATAGGTGGGCAACTTTTGTTCTCCCCTGACTTGTATAAATATATGTTAGTTTATCATCAAGACAACATACAGATACTATTATGGATCCACTTCTACTGAATACGATGATGACGATGTCACTAGATAGGACACACACACACCGCGGCAGCCATTTGGGGATATTACTCGACATGCATTTTTTGGAATCTCCTAAGAAAAAAGACAAATTATAATCTTTGAAGAAATATGTACAAATGTTGCATAATATTTTGGTCTTCTAGTTCTAAAGCAACCAATTTAAATAAAATAACGTGATTTACCGTTGAATTGTTGATGAAGATATTAATATAAGCTTGAGCAAATTCAAGTTATCCGCTTTCTTTTTTTCAGGGGAAGCAACTTTTGTCTAATTAACAACTAACAGTATGTAACATTTGACGAAGTAATTTTCATCACCCGCCTCGATTTTGCATATTGCTTTGTAAATATAAAATTTCATATCAAATATCTATGCATTTCTTTAAAAGTGTCATATATGAAACTATTATTTAAAATAGATTCAAAAGAAATGTATTTTCCTTTAAGTTGAAGTTAAATATTAAATTATTAAAATAAATCTCTTTCAAGCACTTGCAGTTATCTTCCTTTACGATGGGATACGGTGTTCTTCCATGTAGTTTTATGTTCTCTCTTTGAGTGCGATGGAAATGTGTGCCTTTGAGTTTGATGTTATGTGTTAATTAATGTTATGTATTTATGTTATGTGTTGATGCTATATGTTGACGTTATATGTTGATGTTATTTGTCGACATTATGTAACGTTATTTGATATATGTTATATGATGATGTTATTTGTCGACGTTATTTATTATATGTTATGCTGATGATATAAGTTGATATCAGGCCGAAGGAGGAAGTCTGCCTTGTATAGCCATTTGCCGAGCGCCATTATGGTTGTTTTCTGGACGTTCAGTTTGGCCCCACTGCTCTGACTAAAATCTTTGAACGTCTCTAATATGTTCTGGGTGGATCTTTCTATTCTATCTATTGTCTTTTCGAGCCCACACCGCACATAGGGCAGAACCACAATCTCAAATACAGAAACCTTGCGTGCCAAAATAGCACATATTGCAGAGATCACTGCTTCTAAAATCTATGGCTCTGTTTCCATAACAATACTTTTTACAATGACAGCTTGTCAAGCCATCGATCAACCCCCCTTAGTCACCTCTTACAACATGCCTGGAAGGTCACAGTGTCACTATTCTTTACTTTCCTCATAACGAGGCCCCGGTAACACGCAGGAGAATGATTCTAATGGTTCCAAATAATTATATAAATACACTTTTAGTCATCTCAGATTGTTCAAGTTTTATGAAAAGCACAGCTGTTTTGTTTTAATTCAAAGTGGCGCCATTTTAGTTCTGTAGAAAATTGAGCATCATTTATTGAAGATGATGTCCTCCTGCCAATGCATCTCACCCATCTTAATATAGAGGTATTTTATGGAAGTTTTTTTTCAGTTTGTAACACCGCACATGCAAAACCTAACACATTGTACCTCTCTCTCTCTCTCTCTCTCTCTATATATATATATATATATATATATATATATATATATATATATTGGTGGGAAGAAAATGGTGTAATCTGCTTATGTGGGCAACTTTTGCTCTCCCCTGACTTGTATAAAGGTGCCCCTTATGATTCTTGTCTGATTTATTCTAAGATTGGCTCTATTGGAGTATACAGAGTAAGTGTGGCAGCGGGCATCCTTGTCTAACTGAACTACATAGAACATATGATGAAGATTAATATCATATTTCTTATAGACGACCACACAACGGTGTCTTTACATAGAGCAAATGATGAAGATTAATATCATATTTCTTATAGACGACCACACAACCGTGTCCTTACATAGAACAAATGATGAAGATTAATATCATATTTCTTATAGACGACCACACAACCGTGTCCTTACATAGAACAAATGATGAAGATTAATATCATATTTCTTATAGACGACCACACAACCGTGTCCTTACATAGAACAAATGATGAAGATTAATATCATATTTCTTATAAGCGACCACACAACCGTCTCCTTACATAGAACAAATGATGAAGATTAATATCATATTTCTTATAGGTGATCACATAAGCTAGACGATGTCCCTTTTTATTTATTTGAATTTTCTTTTCAGCTCTAATGTTGAGAATGTTAATATCTTATACAGACTTCGTTTATGAGTGTAACCAGACCTTGAACTAAAGTACAGCTAATGTGACCAACGAGTTTCTGAGCAACATCAAAATACGTACAAATGTTATTCTCTCACAAAGTATCATGAAGACAACATACAGAAAATATTAACCTCTCTAACGGAAGTTAGGCTCCTAGCTTGGTGACCCGACTGTCTCCTGTTTACCAGGAGTATCCGTGTTCGTCTGCTAGCAGTCTTGCTCTCCGCATTGTGTCGCTGGTCTCTGGATGAGCTACTGTACAGCCTTCACACTGGGGTCACAACGATTCGAGAAGAAAACATAACGTAACTTGATTTATTTACACAAATGCTGAATATAGCAATGCACTGAATATAACAATGTATTTACAAATGCAGGGCGGTATGGTTAACCGCCCCAGTCGATCCAGTAGGCTTACACTGTTTTTCGACTCACTATTGTCTTTCGCCCACTACTCCGGTTACCAATGACTTTTACCCCGTCACTCTCATTACTAACGTTCTACTCTAACACTTATATCTAGACTTGGGCGTACTATTCTCCTCTCTAGATCGATGTATGAAATCTCCACCTAACGTTCTACTCTAACACTTACTTATATCTAAACTTGGGCGTACTATTCTCCTCTCTAGATCGATGTATGAAATCTCCACCTAACGTTCTACTCTAACACTTACTTATATCTAGACTTAGATGTACTATTCTCCTCTCTAGATCAATGTATGAAATCTCCACCTAACGTTCTACTCTAACACTAATATCTAGACTTGGGCGTACGTTTTTCCTCTTTAGATCGATGTATGAAATCTCCACCTAACGTTCTACTCTAGCACTTATATCTAGACTTGGGTATACCATTCTCCTCTCTAGATCGGTGTATGAAATCTCCACCTAAAGTACTTATATCTAGACTTGGGTATACCATTCTCCTCTCTAGATCGGTGTATGAAATCTCCACCTAACGTTCCTGTAGTTGAGGTGCCGATCTTTAATTTTGTATACACGTGACTGTGGAGTCGATTGTGTCCTGTTCTAATGTGTATAATGATTACATGTTCCCATCTATTCATATTATGAAAAGTATCCTAATTTGGGCTTGTTGTCTCCTGATTAAATTGATTATCTGTTTCTTATGTTGGTATGTAACCGGTGCATCTGGTTGTGTGCCTGTTACAACTTCATTTGCCAGCTGATCTGCTTTCTAGTTCCTGGTATTCTACAGTGAGGTGGGATCCACTGCCGGGCAATCCTGTGATGCTTGCAGAGTTCAGTCAAAAAGGTCTGCAGATGTGGCAATTTTCTGGATTGCAGTGCTTGGAGTATTGATCTTGCATCTGTCAAAAACACTACAGGCTGTGGGCTAAGATTACAGTTCAGCAGTTTTTCTATTACCAACTTTATTGCTTGGAATTTCTGCATCGTAATTGTGACGATATTTCCCTGTTGCTATTTTATCCATATCACTAGTGTTATTTGGGTATTCTATGTATGCACCTGCTCACCCATTCTTTACTGCATTCTGTACTGACACATCTGTGTACACACGAATCCATAGGTCTTGTGGGTATTCTTCATCCAAGAAACTGAGAGTGATTGTTTCCCCTGCAGGTTATTCTGTTTATCCTTGTTAATTATTCCTTTCACTTCTGTACGTGTTTGTTTTGACAATACTGATTCCTCCGTTACGGGAGTCTGTTCTGGTATGGGCTGTAGGGGGTTAACAACTCTTGGTATGCCTGGTGTCTGTCTACAAAAACCTTCTGGATAATGACCGGTTATATTTGTTGTCTCTGGTGACGATTTCTGCCTTCAGGTCATTATCTGTCTTCAGAATATTCGATAAACATTTCTTTTCAGCTCACCCCACAGATAATAATTAGACGGGGTTAGGTCTGGTGAACGAGCACGCCAGATTACAAGTGAAATAATGCGATTTGCAAATACGATTTCCTAATAAGTAAGTGATGTTGTTGCGGCTGTGTGTACTGTTGCCCCATCCTGCCGAAACCGAGCTTCTTTAATTTCCCGCTCTGTAAGGTGGGCTATGAATGATTCCAGCATTAAAGTACGGTAATGTTCTGCGTTGATTTTTGCATTGAAAAAAATGTTTCCCAATTATCCGCATACCAGTTTCTGACCGTAAAGCGGTACTTGATGTAATTCATGCGGGTTTTTTTTTACTGCTCTACTAACGGTTGTTCTAGCTTGTTGACGCAGCCGGAGAGATGAAACCGTGCCTCATCAGTGAAGAAAGTCACGTCAAGGACTTCATCACCTTGTTCAGAGATAAGGTTCTGAAACCACATGCAGTAGTTCAATCTGGATTCACAATCACTTGCATGTAATTAAGACAATTCAATTAATCTGTAAGGACGATGGTGCAGCTAACACTTCATAACCTTGTTCACGGTACTCATTGGAAAAGTTTGCATGTTGAGGCAACCACTTTAAAGATTTATTAGGGCTCATTGTAATTCTGGTTTCAAAGCACGAAACTTGTCAATCAAAGTCATAGCTTCATTGCGGTGGGAGACTTGTGAGTCTGGACATTTCAACATAAATTATTGAATAACTTCTTCTCTATATTTGCTATCATTACCAAAGACGTATTAAACAAAAAATTATCCTGTTTCCGTTGTATAACAGCATTTCCCTTCAGCAATGAAACCGTGAATATAATAGCGGCTTACTGTGTTATGTTTGTGACGGGATTGTGGACACAGAATGTGATGTCAATTTCATCAATCGGTGATTTCATTTCAAGAATATTGATCAAGTCACTCCATAGCGACATTATAAACACCCCATATTACACTTTATTCTACAAGTTTGATAAATTATTCTGAACTTGATTCTTAGTTTAAAAATAAAATAAAAAAGAATTACTGTCTCTCACTACTTGAATGCTTGAGATATAATTGTCTATCTCTCTTTTCATAACATTATTTTAAGCTGCTTTTATTATTTTTAGTATTTCTAACTGTTTCTTTATTAATAGTAGGATTTTTAACTGTATCTCTTTTCATACTAATATTATAATCTGCTTTTCACATCGTGCTTGTATTTTAAATTGTCTCTCTGGTCATTCTAGGATTTTTAAATGGTTAACTTTTGATGCTAGAAGTATAAACTTTCTCAACTCTCTTAACTCCTTCATTTTAATCTCGATCTCTATACATTACTGCTAGAAATGTAAACTGTCTCTCTCTCTCTCTCTCTCTCTCTCTCTCTCTCTCTCACATTGTCTCTCTCTGTCTCTCTCTCTTCTGTCTATATCTTAATGTTTAATATGTTAAACTGCATCTCTTTTTTTTCGCTCTCTCACTCTCTTAATGTTAGGATTTTAAACTGCCTCTTTCTATCTCTCTTAATGTTACGATTTTAAAACCGCTTCTCTCCTTCTCCCGTGACATGAATTTCGCGTGCCCACGCAATGAGATAGTGCTGCAGTGCCACTATAGTCCGTTCAGAAATTCATAATCACACCTGAATTAGTTTTACGTGATAACCGCTTGTTATTTTGGTTTCAAAATTTCCATGCAATCTTAGAATATTGATGACGCAAAGATTTTTGTATTTTTTATTCCACAAACACAACAGATTTTGCACATCAGCGAATTCCTTTGATCTTTTATGACGATATCACACAAGTTGATTCCAATTTTAGAGTTTACAGTAATCGTGTTAAATTGTCCAGTTTAGTGCAATTCTTGTCAGAGGCGTATCTACATAGTGCTTAATTGTGGGTGTGTCCATTATGAGCTGCACGCTTTTTGTTCAGAGTTCAGCGCGTTCAATATTACACAGTTGTCTATGCATCAAATAGCACACCATTTTGAGAGAAGAACTCAGCGTGTCCTATGGAAAAGTATGAACGATCGAGATGGACATTTTGTTGGTTGCTGGCTGAGCAGATATGGAGGTGCATAGACTCTAATGAAGCCATTCCGTTCTAAAGTCAAAGCTACGGCACATCTGCTTGCTTCAATCTTAAAGTGGCATTTTAATTCCAACATTGGAAACGTTTGCAGCTTTAATATGTGAAGATGACCTGAGTCTACAACATTTTGTCCTTTCAAAAGTGTATATTTTATGGGAGTGGTTTCAAATTGTGACACCACACACACACACACACAAGTGAAGCTTCTAGTCAAGCTAACAAGTAAAAGTTACGGTTCACTTCCCTGCCTTGCTAGGCATGTGTGGAATATGGTGTTAGTGACCATATGTTTCCATGACAAGGCAAATTGTTTAGTGAGGTGGTCGGTATCACTCCAGGCCGTCTATACTTCCCTGCCTTGCTAGGCATGTGTGGAATATGGTGTTAGTGACTATATGTCTCCATGACAAGGCAAATTGTTTAGTGAGGTGGTCGGTATCACTCCAGGCCGTCTATACTTCCCTGCCTTGCTAGGCATGTGTGGAATATGGTGTTAGTGACCATATGTTTCCATGACAAGAAAATTGTTTAGTGAGGTGGTCGGTATCACTCCAGGCCGTCTATACTTCCCTGCCTTGCTAGGCATGTGTGGAATATGGTGTTAGTGACCATATGTTTCCATGACAAGGCAAATTGTTTAGTGAGGTGGTCGGTATCACTCCAGGCCGTCTATACTTCCCGGAAAAAAAAACACCCGATACCCATTTACAGAGACCGAGTGAAGATTGAAGCCTTGTCGGTCCGAAAATATCCACTTCTGGAAATCGAACTTAGATCCTTCTAATCAAGCACTGTTTACACTAACCACTCAGCCACCGAGGCTCCAAACTTGTGGCTTAATTAATCTGAGCAGGAATGATGTTTTAATAGAATAATACTAGTAATTATCATTGCTTTTTCTTCAAAAATTGTCAAATTTGACACGTTCTGTTTTGAAATAACTAATTTTTCAACGCCAAATGTTCTCATTATTTAAGATATATAAATTCGTGCAATCAACTTGAATGTACCAAAGACAAAGGATATGCATTTCTGAAAAGAGACAAATAGCAAATCAACGAAAATATCAGTGACAAGGCGCTGTGATCGATCTTTCTGAAAACTATCTTTATGGTATTTTCCCATTATTGGATTCTGTCGGGAGCTACATCCACTCCTGCTGCAGACATTCTCTATCAATCTTCTGTTGCATACTTTCGAGAGTCGGTTCCCAAGACTGCGTGATCCACATTCTGTGTAACCAACCCTGTTATCTCCGTCGTTGCTGCTTCTATCTCCGTTCTCATGCTGGACACCGTAATGCTACACTTGCCAGATTTCCTGGCCACTTTCTCACAGACTACACCAGCACCTTCTCAAAACTTCACAATCCACACATCACTTCCAAAGCAAGGTAAGTCACATACAGACTCATATACAGCATGACACCCACAACAGAAAGAGAAGCTCACATATCAGGACAGACAGCCAAGTGCCAACTTTGCAGACGAAACATACAAGAAACGGAAGAACACATATTCTACGAATGCAACACAATCATACCAGTAAGAATGGCGTTACAAGATACACTAGAAACAAACAGAAGGTAGACATATACAGATCTATCATGCTCAATACACTGCCAAAAACAACACAAGAATCCTACACTAAAGCGCTAATTCTAATATCCGAATATAGAAATGTAGTGTGGACCTGTAGAAATGCTGACGTTTTCCAATTCAAAACTTTTAATGCCAACCTGTTTGTACAGTTTTATAATCAAAAAATTAATGTCCATCTTTAAAACAACATTATTTAATTTGTGAGAATGAATGAATGCGGATGAATGAATTTCCAATATTCATTTAGAAAGACACATCTTTCAAGTCTTCCCTTTCCCTTGTTTGCTACATTTGTTGGTGACAGACGGAAGGCGCCAGGCATCGGGCAATTTTGCTTAAAAGACGCCGATGAGACGTCACACATCCCAAAACAAACTGTGACGTCACACCTCCAAAAATAAACTGTGACGTCACACCCCCCTTAAATAAACTGAGATGTGGGGGTACTTTTGTCTTCATTGTCGCCTCTTGTGCTCCTGGAAGTCCTTGGTCGCGTGACGTCATATCTTATTGACCTCTTAATCACATCTAAAATATATGTAACATCTTTCACTCCCATTATTGAATCATATAAATGTAATTATTTGTATGTACTGTGATGATTTAAATTCGAAAATGAAATAAAGATTATTATTTTTAAAAACATAATGTGCTACATAAATCTAATAATCACATACGTTTACACACACAAAAGTGAAGCCGTACAGACGTGATATTTGTGTTGACAGCTTTACACATTTAAGTCAGTTAAAATCACATACGTTTACACACACAAAAGTGAAGCCGTACAGGCGTGATAATTGTGTTGACAGCTTTACACATTTAAGTCAGTTAAAATCACCGATGTTTACACAAACACGAGAATCTATAAGTATCGCTTTTTGTTGTAAACTAGTGGGACAATTTATCCACTCCCAGATAAAAGTTGAAAGCTGGAGATCTAGATTTGGGGTTTTCTCATTTTCATACAACACATTCACATAGACGGACACATATATGAAAGAAACCTGACATATGTTATGTGTGTGGTATAAGGTTTACAGCAAGTTTTAGCTTTCCAAAGCATGTGAGAATACACTCGTGAAACGATTAGTATGTCGTACAGTGCGTTGGGGCGGTTAGTATGTGTGCTGTATGCGTCTTTTTCGACACCGTTCCTTGACAGGAAGCAGTTGAAATCTCCCTCTAAGGATGGTCTTCTGTCCCGTGTATTTCCTCGTTAGTAGGAGGGAGAGGTCCTCATAGAATTGTGGTTGTTGTGCCGGTACTGGTGGTGAGTGGATGTTGACCATGGTGTATCGCCGTCCGACGACTTTTATTTGGATGATGGTCGTTCTGTAACAGCATAGCGACATCAAGTAATGGTATAACAGTAACGGAGTCAGTTGAGAATGGAATTTTCCTAAAGCATGGGAAAGCTGATAATAGAACAGCACGTGACTGGTGACACGTAGAGAATAGGTCGACAACAGGCAGACTAAATCCGTGAGATTATCGAGGCCAAAAGTTCAAGGTAGAGTTGTCTGGAGACTTCGAAGGTTGGGCAAAGTTGAGTAGTGACGTGTTGTTTTTATAAATTAGAGACACAGCTCACTCAACGTGTCGTATTTTGATTGGTTGAGCGTGGGAGCTTGTGAGAATGAAACTGGAGTATTTAAACTTAAGCACAGAAGGATTTACAGGATTTAGACCAGATCTAGAAAGAGTTTAGAGGTCTACGATCTAATATAGATATTTACCTACAACTTTGTTTTCTCAAAATTGTTGTTGTTTTTCTTGGGAATACACACCACGCCTCCCAAGGTCTCGAGTAAAGGAGCCATGTAAGTGTTTTCAATGCTATCACGATTTAGTTAATTGTTGTGCCAGAAATCGACTAGACGACTATTTTACAGAAACCCACACGTGACACGATTTGCCTAAGAGTATCAACCGCGTGCCGCCACTTCAGCTGAATTCACACGGTACTTCCCAATCTATGATGTCGAGCCACTTCAGCTGAATTCACACGGTACTTCCCAATCTATGATGTCGAGCCACTTCAGCTGAATTCACACGGTACTTCCCAATCTATGATGTCGAGCCACTTCAGCTGAATTCACACGGTACTTCCCAATCCACGATGTCGACCTCGAAGGTGGAAAGATTCACAGAAAAGGGACCGCAGTAGCGGGTATCAGCGGGCCAGAAACCCATAAAATGATCCACTCAACCTTGATGTGTATATTGATGAAGCCAGTCGGCCTCGGAAGCAGCGGTGAGGCCATCCTATACCGCTTTGCAAACCCCCGTAAGTAGTTTTTTACATTATCGGCAGCAGCCCACCTAACCCACTATAAAAAAATATATGACAAAGAACTCCACCTGAAATCTCCACAAATCTCCATAAAGTTACAACATATAGAGAAAGAGCATAGCACTGGGCACATAAATTGGCTGCCGCCGTCATTGCCACATAAAATAGTGGAATCCCCAAGGACTACCACAAAGGCGTTGACTGGCAGAAAACACCGTCAGCTCAGACATGTAAAGGAGTCGCCTGAGCATAAGATTCAGGCACGTGGAGCACCAGACACAGACAGTGAAGACGATACACTGAAGGCTCCCGCTACTCATGGCCTGCTGTTGATTGACACAGATTGCTCCCATCTTCTGCTTGGATAAAAGTAACATCGCCACAGAAAAAGAGCTAGGCGCAAAGAACAGAACACATTAATTAGATTTTAGATTATTCAATAGACTATACTAAACATAAATAAACAATATACAATTCAGAATGTTTAATTTTAGTAAATTTGTTTACCATGGCTAACATTAAGATTGTATCCATCAACATTAGGGGCCTAAGGGCCAAAACACAGCATATCATTTCATTAATACACCAGTACAAACAAGACTTCATTTTAGTGTAAGAAACGAACATACACACAGACTACCACGCACAACAAATAACTACACAGGCCTAAAACATTCCTGTTTCAGCTTGGCGGTGCAAACCTTAGGGTCCGGTGTCGCTATACTCCAGACCTCCGACAAGTGGATTCTTGGGAAGATGTGCAGGGACAGTGATGGCAGAACAGTCATAGTGCAAGGTAAAGACGACTGACACACATACACGATAGTTAACATTCATGCACCACCTCACCAACGAGATCAGCCCCATTTCTACGAACACCTAGTGAATCGACAGACAAATACGCAGGACAAGACATTAATCTCTATTAATGACATACACATGTGGTTTGACAATAAGTCTCTGATACAATCAACAAGTTCTAAATTCTCTTATAAATCTGACATTACTATAGCGTTACTTGATGGAGTCTATCGGCGATGATTATCATAAGTAACTTCGTGATCGTATAAATGTTCTTCGTCAATATATGCATATAATCATCATCATTGAGTGCCGTCTCCGCAACGAAGGTTGGCTACCATGGAGCGCCATTCTGCTCTATCTCTTGCTTTGATGGTGCAGGTTGTCATCGGTTGATTTGTCCATCTTTTGATGTTACTCGTCCATGTTAATCTTGGTCTGCCTCTGCCTCTTTTACCTTGTATTTTCCCCTCCAGGATTACTTTCAGTAGGCTGTTGTGTCTTTTAACATGGCCCAAGAATCTCATTTGTCTTGTTTGAATTGTGTTCAGAAGTTCTCTTTTCATTTTTAGTTGTTTTAAGACTTCATCGTTTGTTTTCTTACCTTCCATCCAATTCTAACTATTCTTCTATAAATCCACATTTCGAAGGCTTCAATTCTCTGTTCTATTTTCTTGTCTAATGTCCATGTTTCAGCACCATATAGGAATATTGAGAAGATGTAACATTTTGCTATTCTTAGTTTATGCATATAATACTAACTTGATAATACTACTACTTCATAATAACTAATAGCAACTTTCTAAATCCAAAATGTTTATAATAAAATCTTTAGACGACTGTTACAAACTGCCTGATTCTTAATTTTATCTTCTGCCCTGAGGCAGGTATCTAATCTCCTCTGCTCTCGTCTAACATTTGTCTTTTTTTTTTTTTTTTTTTTTTTTTTTTTTTTTTTTGGTTTATTTTTTATTTTTTTTTAAATAAATCTTTATTGTATCTTTAAATTCCATATTACAGTGCATGACAACATTCATGAAAAACAAAATGGAATAGCATCTCTCACATTCCATCCATAACATTTCAAAGAAGAAAGAAAATTTAGTATCTCTTTCGTTCACGTACTTTCATGCTCAACAGTAAAACTTGTTTATTTTAGTTAGACCCGCAACATTTACAAAAATAATGTACAATTTTTTTAATTGTTTATCTCTTTCGTTCACATACGTTTATTCACAACAGTTAACTTGTTTATTTTAAGATGGACATTGTTCTTTAGTTAAAAATGTGTAGGAAAAGATAGGAATTAAAATTCTTACATTCGTACATAGCCTCATTCCTGCAGGTCCATATTATGTCTGTATTCTGATAGAAGTAGAAGTAATTTTGTAAATAGATCTGGTGTTGTTTTTGGCAGTGTGTTGAACATAATAGATCTGTATGTGTCGACTTTTTGTGTGGTATGTGATTTTAGTGTGTGTTGCAGTGCCCTTCTTGCCGGTATGATTGTACTGCACCTATAGAATAGGTGCTCTTCTGTTTCTTGAGTGTTTTGTCTACCGAGGGGTGTCCGTCTTAATCTGTTGGTCGGTCTCGCTGTAATTGGTGTCGTGTTATATGTGAGTCTGTATGTGACCTCCCTCGCTGTAATGGGTGTCGTGTTATATATGAGTCTGTATGTGACCTCCCTCGCTGTAATGGGTGTCGTGTTATATGTGAGTCTGTATGTGACCTCCCTCGCTGTAATGGGTGTCGTGTTATATATATGACTCTGTATGTGACCTCCCTCGCTGTAATGGGTGTCGTGTTATATGTGAGTCTGTATGTGACCTCCCTCGCTGTAATGGGTATCGTGTTATATATGAGTCTGTATGTGACCTCCCTCGCTGTAATGGGTGTCGTGTTATATATGAGTCTGTATGTGACCTCCCTCGCTGTAATGGGTGTCGTGTTATATATGAGTCTGTATGTGACCTCCCTCGCTGTAATGGGTGTCGTGTTATATATGAGTCTGTATATGACCTCCCTCGCTGTAATGGGTGTCGTGTTATATATGAGTCTGTATGTGACCTCCCTCGCTGTAATTGGTGTCATGTTATATATGAGTCTGTATGTGACCTCCCTTACTTTGGGGGCGATGTTTTGGATTGTGGAGGTTTGAGAAAGTGCTGGCGTAGTCTGTGAGAAAGTACTTTTGGCCTCTCTTGATTCTATGATGTAGTGGAGGTGTGAGAAAGTGCTGGTGTAGTCTGTGGGAAAGTACTTTTGGCCTCTCTTGATTCTGTGATGTAGTGGAGGTGTCTGTTGTTTAATTAGGTGTTTGTAGATGTTGTTTGTCCCTTGATGTAATAAACTGTCATGTCCTTGGATGGCCTGTAGACATGCTTGGTAATATGTGGGTGTGGTGCCGAAATGGTGAGGCAATGTATGTTTTCTGAATCTGGTTAATCTCAGTCCCAAGTAGTAGTGTGCAAGGTGTGGTTGTCTGGTTGTTTGATGATGCGACTTATGTGATTTATTCTGAGAGCTTTTATTTGTGTGTGGTTGTCTGGTTGTTTGATGATGCGACTTATGTGATTTATTCTGAGAGCTTTTATTTTTGTGCGTATGTCCTGTAGTGAGATCCTTCCCTGTCTTTTGTGCTGTATCAGTGTTTTTTGTTTTATGCTGTGTATTGTGTGGCCAAATACAAATGTTCATATCAGTTTGTTTATCTCTTTGATTGTTGATTGTGGTGGGTCGAAAATTGTGGCTGTGTAAATCAGTTTGGGGATGCTGTGTTGACTATGATGCTCCGGCCAATAATTGTTTTGTATTTGTATCTCTGTAGCATGTCTGTTGTCTTTGTGACTAGGTTCTGCCATGTTGGTTTGTGTGCTTTATTTGGTTTGCATGGATATGTTATCCCGTATAGTTTGAAGTTGGTGACCGGTGTTAGAGCTGAGGGAAAGTTCTCTTTATTCTTCCACCTACCTATACAAAAGATTTCTGTATGTTTATTTGTGCCCCGCTGCCATGCCCAAAACAATGTGAATATGCTGAGGATGTTGTTTATTGATCTAGTGGTTGATGGAAATAAACAGTGTCATCAGCGTAGGCTAACAGCTTCTGTTCTCCTTTCCCTGGTATGAGTGTGCCTGCTATGGAGTTGTCTTGTCTAATGTTTTCTAAGAGTTGCTTTGTAGTCAGTTCGTCTTCACACTGACCGATCAGTGAGACAAGGATGCTCCCTGTCACCACTACTCAACGTCTTAGACATTGAGCCTCTGCTGGAGAAAATCCGACAAGACGACACCATCAGAGGCATCTTTACACCAGGTGATGGCGACAAGAAATTGATAGTGTACGCTGATGACACAATTTTCTTCCCAAGGAACACCGAATAAATATGCCATATCATCAAAACGTTCATGGATTTCGGAACCGGACGCGCAGCCAACATCAACGTACAAAAATCATCCATCATAGGAATTGGCAGGTGGAAGAATAAAGTGGATTTCCACCGAGAAATGACACCGGTCAACGTCATGAAAGTGTACGGCATCATCCTCCATCAGCACCCTGGAATACGCAAACCCACATGGCGGATTATAATCGCACAGGTCACCATTACACTCCAACGATACAAACACAAAACGGCGACCATCTTCGGGAGAAATGTTATAGTAAACACGTACATCATTACTAAACTAATCTACACGGCCATAGTTTTTGATCCACCCCTTGACGTCTTTAAGGAAATCAACAAACATATTCGAAATTTCGTCTTCCGTAACAAAATTCACAAGATACAACACAAAACGCTCACCCAAGACAAACAGGAAGGAGGTACTTCACTTCAGGACATCGCTACAAAAGTCAAAGCCCCCAGGATCAGACATGTGGGTCGCATCATCCACCGTCCCGAACGCTTTACTTTCGCCCATTATACATGGACCTAAGATTATTAAAATACAAAAAACTATGCAACGACAAACCGCATCACTTCAGGACAATGCCGTTCTTCTACAAGATCTGCGTCCAACCCTTGTAGAGAACGATCGCCTGATGAATCACAAAAAACGAGATGATTCACATCCGTATGTTAAGACAGGCTCTACGTAACATTTGAGAATTCTTTTTCTTGTTTCTATTGTCAAAAATGTATTGCATAGTATCTTCCTCATTTTTTGGAAAGCTGCTTTTGCCTGAGCCATTCTGCATCTCACCTCTTTTGTACATCTTCCGTCTGAGGTTAACAAAGTTCCCAAATATTTAAATTCATTTACCTGTTTTAATATTGTTCCACTTGTCTTTATTTCGCACTGAGGTGATGTATTTTTCTTTGTTGTTACCATTACTTCTGTCTTTTTGCTATTAATGGCCGAGTCCTTTATCTTTGCTTTCTTTCACTATAATGTCCAACATTTCTTGTAACTCAT
Organism: Megaustenia siamemsis; assembly: GCA_032433765.1. Taxonomy (NCBI): domain Eukaryota; kingdom Metazoa; phylum Mollusca; class Gastropoda; order Stylommatophora; family Ariophantidae; genus Megaustenia; species Megaustenia siamemsis. The sequence continues at coordinate 61,371,423 of JAVIAB010000088.1, forward strand.
TTTCAATTGGACAGATTTGAATATCAAAAAGACTAAAACCGTGATCATAAACAAAGAAGATACTCAAAACCCACAAGTGGATATCAAAATAGAAGGAATAGACCTGGAGACAGTTCAGAACTACAACTACCTTGGACGTACTATAACCAGTGATGGAAAATGTGCAACTGAAATAAACAAAAGAATAGGAATGGCAAAAAGTCATTTTAATGCCATGAAGAACATACTAACATCAAAACAAATAACACCAGGGCTAAAACTAAGAATATCAAAATGTTACATCTTCTCAATATTCCTATATGGTGCAGAAACATAGACATTAGACAAGAAAACAGAACAGAGAATTGAAGCCTTTGAAATGTGGATATATATAGAAGAATAAGTAGAATTGGATGGAAGGAAAAGAAAACAAACGATGAAGTCTTAAAACAACTAAAAATGACAAGAGAACTACTAAGCACAATTCAAACAAGACAAATGCGATTTTTGGGGCATATTAAAAGACACAACAGCCTACTAAAAGTAATCCTGGAGGGGAAAATACAAGGTAAAAGAGGTAGAGGCAGACCAAGACTAACATGGACAAGTAACATCAAAAGATGGACAAATCAGCCTATGACAACCTGCACCATCAAAGTAAGAGACAGAGCAGAATAGCCCTCCATGGTAGCCAACCTTTGTTGCGGAGACGGCACTCGATGATGATGATGATGATGACATAATATACATGTTAAACAACCCAGTAGAAGAGATCGATCACTTTATCTATCTTGAAAGTCACATTGATCGAAAAGGGGATACAAGCAAAAAAATTAGATTAAGAAAAGCTAAAGCAGCAATGTCTTTCCGAAGCCTTGAAAAGTTGTGGAAATCGAAACTCATCAGCACAAACACAAAACTTGGACTATTCAAATCAAATGTACTATCTACCCTTACGTATGCGTGTGAAAGCTGGAAAACAAGAGACATAGAAACATTGTTGAACGCATTCGAAAATAAATGTCTAAGGAAAATACTTGGTATAGCGTGGAACGAGTTCAAAACAAACGAGAAAATTAGAGAAATCGCCAATCAACCACTAATATCTTCAGTAATCAAGAAAAGACGATGGTCATATGTTGGACTTCTGATGAGAAGTGATAATAACCGAATAGCAAAGGAAGCCCTCATGTGGAAAACAACAGGTAAGAAGAAAAGAGGAAGACCCAGAGAGACACTAAGAACATTGAGAGAGGCAAGAGCAGCAGGAATCGGCTCCCTCAATGAGATAGAGCTGCTTGCACATAACAGAGACAAATGGCGAGATTTGATAAAAGATCTTTACAAGAATTTAAATCTGTTACAATAAATAATTTAGATAAGAGGAGTATCTCGGTCTACGCCTCATGGGCCGGCTATGGCTCGAAAGGTCGATGGATCGATGGGTAGATAAGAATACTGGAGATGAATTCATAAAGACCCGCGATAGCCTAACAATTCATAACGACCTGAGATAGCCTAACAATTCATAAAGACCCGCGATAGCCTAACAATTCATAATGACCTGAGATAGCCTAACAATTCATAACGACCTGAGATAGCCTAACGATTCATAACGACCCGCGATAGCCTAACAATTCAAACGACCTGAGATAGCCTAACAATTCATAACGACCCGCGATAGCCTAACAATACATAACGACCTGAGATAGCCTAACAATACATAACGACCTGCGATAGCCTAACAATACATAACGACCAGCGATAGCCTAACAATACATAACGACCCGCGATAGCCTAACAATACATAACGACCCGCGATAGCCTGACAATACATAACGACCCGCGATAGCCTAACAATTCATAACGACCCGCGATAGCCTAACAATTCATAACGACCCGCGATAGCCTAACAATTCATAACGACCCGCGATAGCCTAACAATTCATAACGACCCGCGATAGCCTAACAATTCATAACGATCCGCGATAGCCTAACAATTCATAACGACCAGCGATAGCCTAACAATACATAACGACCCGCGATAGCCTAACAATACATAGCGACCCGCGATAGCCTAACAATACATAACGACCCGCGACAGCCTAAACAATTCATAACGACCCGCGATAGCCTAACAATTCATAACGACCCGCGATAGCCTAACAATTCATAACGACCCGCGATAGCCTAAACAATTCATAACGACCCGCGATAGCCTAACATTTCATAAAGACCCGCGATAGCCTAAACAATTCATAACGACCCGCGATAGCCTAAACAATTCATAACGACCCGCGATAGCCTAAACAATTCATAACGACCCGCGATAGCCTAAACAATTCATAACGACCCGCGATAGCCTAACAATTCATAACGACCCGCGATAGCCTAACAATTCATAACGACCCGCGATAGCCTAACAATTCATAACGACCTGAGATAGCCTGACAATTCATCTATTTAAAGACATGACGATAGTTTCGAAACTGTCGCTAATGGATCACGTGCCAGAAGAAGAATCAGAGTTAGAACATATGTGACTGTAATAGAGAAACCATTTAGCTGAGACATTCTTAGTTATAAGTACTGCACTGAGTTATCATGTGCTGAGAATTAAGATAGCGCAGTTGTGAATGTGTGGGAGAATTCATTTACCTAAGACATTGATATGATTGTAGAAGATGGCGGGTGTTTTTATTTATATTCGGAGTGTAGATTGTGTGATAAATGTGATTAAATATAATGTTTCCAACGGGATATAAATTTCGGAAAGTTGTGCAAAGTTTTCTACCAAGGAGGAGGATACGAACTGATAAGCACTTTTTTTAAAAATGTAACCAGCTAAAGTTGAATAGATCTTAAAAGATCGCATGTGAGACCTTAGCGATCAAACATGTGGGGGAAACATCAGCCGGGCTAAACCCGCATCGTGTGTTTTTCTTAAGTTAAGCCCTTAACTTACGACTGACTTAGCAGGTCGGTAAGGGATACATGTACTATGCTCAGAGAAATACATAGAATAATGGAGATTAAAGTAGCAACGATAAACATATGCAGGATAAAAAATAAAGAAGTCGAACTTATAGAAGAAATGACAAAAAGGAAAATTAAAATACTAGGATTAGCGGACACCAGAGTAAAAGGACAACAGATAAAGAAAACACACATGACTACACGAAAATATTCTCAGGAGTCGACAACACAGAAAGAGCAACACATGGAGTAGGTTTTATCATCGACCCAGAACACGCAAAGAACATTCTAGAAATAAAATATCATTCAGATAGAATTATCTCAATTAAACTACTAGAAGACGATCGAAAAACAAATTACATTCAAATCTATGCACCATGCAACAACAACGAAAAAGACAGCGAAGAATTCTACGACACACTGAGTGAAATCATTAACAAAATTGACGAAAGCGACGACATGTTAGTGATGGGAGATTTTAATGGAAGGCTTGGGAAACGCAACAGTGAGAACAGTACATCTTAGGACCCTTTGGCGATAAAACAGCTGAAATAAACGAAAATGGAGCAGAATGCTGGATCTATGCAATCAAAACAATTTATTTATCACCAACACATTCTTCAAACACTGAGAGTCGCAAGTATACACCTGGTACAAATGGATTGACACAACATGCAGGAGCCAGATAGATTTTATACTAACAAGAAAACAGAACAAGAGAAGAGTAACCGACAGTAGAGCAATCCCAAATATTACAGACGACACGGATCACAAGATGGTTATGATCACACTAAGACAGCCAAAAATAAAGAAATATACGAAAACAAACAAAAGAAGCGAAAGGAACAGACAATAAAAATAAAACAATTAAAAGATCAAGAAACAAGGAAAACCCTAGAAGAAAAACTAACAGAGGAATTAAAAAAACTCCCTAACGAAGTATGCACAATAGAAGAAGAGTGGAAACAATTTAAGGAAACAGTAACCATCTCTAAAACAGTTTGTGGAACGAAGCTAAGAACAAGAGAAGGGAAAAAGAGCACCCCGTGGTGGAACGAAACAATCAGAGAAGCAATTAAAGAAAAGAAGAAACTGTTTAAAAATTGGAGGGAGAACAAGAACCAAGAAAAATATGAAAAATATGCCTTAGTTCGAAAAAGAGTTAAAATGATGATCAAAGAAGCTAAGAAAAAGAATTGGACAGAATTCGGACAAAACATGAGCAGGGACTTCAAGACAGCCACAAGAGATTTCTACAAAGCAGTAAAAGCCACAAGAGCGAGAAAAGAAAACCATGATCTACTGAGCTGATAAATGACAAAGATGGACAGCCAATATCAAATAACCAATGTATGCACAGAGATGGAAAGAATATTTTGAAGACCTGTTAAACATACCAACTACCAATAAGACAATAAAAACCACGCTAGAGCTCACAAATACTGAACCCAACATCATGAAAGAGGAAATCGAAGAAATAATCAAATATGCACCAAGAAACAAAGCACCGGGGATAGATAACATAGCAATAGAAATAATAGCAGCAGCGGGAGAAACAGGAATGCAGTGGCTGAACAGAATATTTAATGCAGCATGGCACCAACAAGAAGCCCCAGAAGACTGGCAACAGGCAATCATCATACCAATATGGAAAAAGAAAGGTAGCAAAAGAGACTGCAGTCAATATAGAGGTATATCTCTTCTCAGCCATGTAGGAAACTATACGCCAAAATCTTGGAAAAAAGGCTGAGACCAATAATAGAAGTACAGTTAAGCGATTCTCAAATGGGGTTCCGAAAAAAACAGGATGTACCGACGCACTATTCACACTAAAACAGCTTGCAGAAAAAACGACAGAACACAATCAAAACTTATACATAGCCTTCATTGACCAGGAAAAAGCATTCAACAGAGTAAACAGAGAACAACTGTGGGAGATACTAACAACATACGGAGTAAGCCAACATCTAATCAACCTTATTAAAAGTCTCTACGTCAACAGCAGCTGCAGGGTCAGAACAACAGCAGGCTACACAGACCACTTCGAAGTTAGATCAGGTGTAAGACAGGGGTGCGTACCATCCCCCCTACTGTTTATTACATACATGGACCATATATGCAAGCTAGCCAACCCATCAGAGACAGGAGATCAACGAGCTTCTATTTGCAGACGATCGGGCACTAATACATGAAACAATAGAAGACCTACAAGAACACTTAAACAAACTCAACATCTCAGGCACAAAATACAACATGAAAATCAACATCAACAAAACATAAGTCATGAATGTCGCCAAAATTAAAAACAGAACATCAACATAACTATAGAAGGCAGACAACTAAAACAAGTAGAGGAATTCAAATACCTAGGAAGTCTAATGACAAACGATAATTCCCAAACAGCAGAGATAGAATCAAGATGCAACAAAGCTTGTCAAATCATCGGACAGTTATCACAACTATTGTCCAACAAGGAAATAACTCTGGAGGCAAAACGAGCACTATACAATACAATCTTCATCCCAACGTTGTGCTACCAATGCCAGACCTGGACCCTAGATGCAAAAACAATAAGAAAAATAACCTCTACATAGATGAATGTGTTAGACTAATGACAGGAAACAGTCTGAGAGATAAGATCAGAAATAAAGAACTGAGAAAAAAACTAGGAATAGCCCCCGCCATAGAATATATAAAGAAACAACAGATAAAATGGTTTGGCCACGTGACAAGGCAGAAAGAACAAAACACAACACAACGAGCCTTCAACAAACGTTGTGAGAACACCAGACCCAAGGGTCGACCACGAAAAAAGATGGGTCGATGGAATATTAGAAGCACTAGGAAACATAACAGCAGCAGAGGCGAACAGAAGAGCAAAAGACCGCAAATTATATCTTCCCTCGACGCTGAAAGGCAGATGAGGAAGGAAAGAGGAAGAGGAAGAAGATTGATATGATATTGAAGAATTAAGATAAGCGCAGTTGTGAATGTATGGGAGAATTCATTTACCTAAGACATTAGAGTGATGTTGAATATGACCACTATGTCAAAATTGAGAGACTAATGTATCATATGAGTCTTATGAGTCATATGACTAAGATATTACTAAGAATCATCATGCGAAGAGTGCGAAACAAAATCAGTCCAGAAATTAGCGATGAACAGTGTCGTTTTGTTAGAGATAAAGGAACAAGCAATGCCATTTATATCATAAGATCTTTAGTAGAAAGAGCCATAGAGGTGAAAACAGATCTATACCTAGTTTCATAGATTATACCAAGACATTTGACAAAGTAAAGCACCAAGAAATAATCAACATTTTAGAAAGCATAAACGTAGACAGCAACGATCTAAGAATAATAAAGAACATGTACTGGCAACAAACAGCGGCCATAAGAACTGGAAACCAATTGGGAATGTTTCAACAAATAAAACAGGGTGTTAGGCAAGGTTGTGTGCTTTCACCAGATTTGTTTACTATTTATAGTGAAAATATTTTAAGATCCATAAAAGGCATGCTTGGAATAACAATTGGAGGTCATAATATAAATAATCTAAGGTATGCTGATGATATATGAGTTACAAGAAATGATGGACATTATAGTGAAAGAAAGCAAAAATAAAGGACTCAGCCTTAATAGCAAAAAGACAGAGGTAATGGTAACAACAAAGAAAAAGACATCACCTCAGTGCGAAATAAAGACAAGTGGAACATTATTAAAACAGGTAAATGAATTTAAATATTTGGGAACTTTAACCTCAGACGGAAGATGTACAAAAGAGGTGAGATGCAGAATGGCTCAGGCAAAAGCAGCTTTCCAAAAAAATGAAGATACTATGCAATCCATTTTTGACAATAGAAACAAGAAAAAGGGTTCTTAAATGTTACGTAGAGCCAGTCTTAACATATGGATGCGAAGCATGGACAAAAGGATAACAGACAAGAAAATCACTGGAGTCTGTAGAAATGTGGTTTTACAGAAAAATGTTGAGAACACCATGGATAGCTTGGAAGTGTAATGAAAATGTTTTGAAAGAGGTCAAAGCAAAAAGAGAGGTAATTTCCAATATTAGGAAGAAACAATCGTCATTTTTTGGCCATGTAATGAGAAGAGAACAACTGGAATATATTGTTTGTAACAACTGGAAAAATTGAGGAACGAAGAGGTAGAGGGAAGCAAAGAGAAAAAATACCAGACAGCTTAAGAGAATGGCTTGGCGGAAGGTCAACAACAGAAATGATAAATAACTGTCGAGATCGAAAGTTGTGGAGAGACATGATCACCTACGCCAGTAGGCCCGGTACTTGATGATGATGATAAATGTTGATATTAGATCTAACTTACGAAGTAAATCAAGTAGCAAGAGAAGTCAGGTTCGGTGCAAGGTATTAGCAAGTTTATATATATATTCAATTTAGTATTTAATGTGCAAGTCGGACAAATGATCAAGAACTGGAAATAGCAAAGTTATCATAGTAGCTCAAGACAAGACATGCTCAAGCTATGGAGACAAGTCAAATTTATGCAAACAAGTTCACAACTAAAGAATTCAAGTAACTTCAGCCCGTCATGTCTCGAAACAATCCAATATTGCAAGACAAGAGAGCAGAAGTCGTCAAGTAGCGTACGACAAATCTACGTCAACTAGGGAACATTGTGACATTGTGAGATCGCCGAACTTAAAACGTGTCTCGTGAGAGAGAGAGAGAGAGAGAGAGAGAGAGACAGCCGTGTAATCACGTGACCGCGTGAGTGTAACCTGCTTCCTGCTCAAGAAATATAAACATTGCGTGTGTACTTTAATTTTCCAAGGATCAGGTGTGAATTACTTACTTATTTAATTATATTTAGGAATTGATTGATTGCCATTTTGAATTGATTGTTGAAATGAAAACTACTGACTTGTTATTATTTAGTTGAATACAAGCGTTATAAAATAGTATTTAATTGAAATATAGTTTTAATAAAGTTAATAAATTTAATTGAAATTTGACTAATTTCTCCACAGCAGTTAAATATAAACTGTGTTTTCCTTCCAGAGAGACGAATCATTGTATTATGAGTTGAAAATATGTTGTTAAATTATATTAAATTATAAATCGTTTCATGCAAATGATGACAGTGTACAAAAGGCAAATGTTAATTGCCTAATTATATAAATATGGAACAAATTCTTGCACATGTAGAATAAACAGTTAGATATAAGCAGACGATAGAAAACTTGTTTACAGCGAGTTAATCGATCGAAGTGATATTAGTGACGGCACTATAACATAGTAAAACATGGCAAAAACCTTAGTTCATGGCAATGAAGCGATGAGACTAGCAACTGAAACGGTAGGTGAGTTGAGTGTAGCAATCATCATCATCATCGAGTGCTGTCTCCGCAACGAAGGTTGGCTACCATTGAGCGCTATTCTGCTCTGTCTCTTGCTTTGATGGTGCAGGTTGTCATAGGCTGATTTGTCCATCTTTTGATGTTACTGTCCATTTAGTCTCGGTCTGCCTCTGTCTATTTTACCTTGTATTTTCCTCTCCAGGATTACTTTTAGTAGGCTGTTGTGTCTTTTAACATGGCCCAAAATGGCATTTGTCTTGTTTGAATTGTGCTTAGTAGTTCTCTTTTCATTTTTAGTTGTTTTAAGACTTCATCATTTGCTTTCTTTTCCTTCCATCCAATTCTACCTATTCTTCTATATATCCACATTTCAAAGGCTTCAATTCTCTATATTGTTTTCTTGTCTAATGTCCATGTTTCTGCACCATATAGGAATATTGAGAAAATGTAACATTTTGATATTCTTAGTTTTAGCCCTGGTGTTATTTGTTTTGATGTTAGTATGTTCTTCATGACATTAAAATGACTTTTTGCCAGTCCTATTCTTTTGTTTATTTCAGTTGTATATTTTCCATCACTGGTTATAGTATGTCCAAGATAGTTGTAGTTCTGAACTGTCTCCAGGTCTATTCCTTCAATTTTGATATCCACTTGTGGGTTTTGAGTATTTTCTTTGTTTATGATCATAGTTTTAGTCTTTTTGATATTCATATCTAGTCCGTATTTTTTGCTTGTCATGTTTATTTCATTAAGTAATTGTTGCAGATCTTTCGGATTTTCTGCTAGTAGTGTAGCAAATAGCCACATCGTCCGGTAGGGAGCGTCATGTGCTACAGGTGACACCCGTTCGTCATCAAGCAACTGTGTACAAAATCAAAAATAAAGAGACACTAGCAATAGGAACTTGGAACATTAGATCAGCATTCCAGGTTGGAAAACTAGATAACATCAGTCAATAATTGAAGAGAATGAAATTGAACATCTTGGGACTATCATGTGAAATGAGATGGACAGGAGCAGGATTATTATAACGCGACAGTGGAAATGTAATTTACTCTGGGGGAACCACACACGAAAGAGGAGTAGGCATCATGTTAGATAGAGAAAGAAGCAAAACAGTGAAAGGATTTTGGCCAGTATCAGACAGAATTCTGCTAGTAAAATTGAGAGGAAGACCAATGGATATCAACATAATTCAAGTTTATGCACCAACAAGTAATAGCGAAGAAGAAGACATTGACACTTTTTACGAGGAGCTAGAGGCGACCATGGAACAGTGTAAATCCCAAGAAATAACTATTATATTAGGGGATTTCAATGCAAAGGTAGGAACAGCTAAAGTGCAAAATGTGACTGGGGGGCATGGCCTCGGAGAGACGAATGACAGAGGGGATATATTGGGCAAAGACACATGAAATGATTATAGGTAACAGTAGTGTAGGTGGCTGTGAACTCAGGGGAATAGTGGAATAACATGCACCGAAATACAATAGATTTGGCACCGACTTTGCACCGACTTTGCACCAAAACGGTGCCAAAAAAAAAAAAATTATTTTTTCGAATTCGCGATTTTTTCGAACTTCATTATTTTTTTTTTGGGGAGAATTTTTTTTTTTGGTGTTCGTCAGTTTGTCGAATCACTGAGAGCTTAACCGCAGTAAATTCAATAGAGACTCTAATCCGGTGATCGCGCTCCGGTGATCGCCTCTCGCTGTGTGTTATTTTGTGAAAGAGTATATTTGTGTCGCCTCACGCGGTGTGCGTGAAAGAGTATTTTAAAAGAGTTTGTGAAAGTAAACAGAATTATTTAAAAAATATGTATTTGTGAAAGTAAACTCAGAATTATTAAAAAAAAAAAAAAAAAACAGTCTCCCGTCAGGATTCGAACACGGGTCTACTACGTGACAGGCCAGGCAACATGTAAAAAAATGCTGACAAGCAATAACATTGAAAGGTTAGTTTTGTCGAACGGTCTCCTGTGTTTCTGAGAGCTTAACCGCAGGTAAATTCAATAGAGACTCGGTGCTAATCCGATCGCCTCGCTCCGTGTCCGGTGATCGCCTCGCTGTGTGTTATTTGTGAAAGAGTATTTTAAAAGAGTATGTGATAAATAAAAATTCAGAATTATTAAAAACGTTAAGAAATATAGTTAAATGTGATAAAACTGATTTTTAAAAAAGGCGAAATAATAAAAACTATGAAAAAAATAAGCTGTAAATACTGACGGAAAACTGTATGTTAAGAAACTGGAATGACATGGCAGCTTTTGTTGACTGGGCTAGTGGTACTTGAGGAATGCTATTGTTAGGAAAAATCGCTTACAAGGAATCGTGGTCATTGTTAGGAAAATATGCTGACGGTCATTGTTAGGCATGTAACTGAAACTCCGTGTTTAGAGTTAAAGTTAGGCAAGGTTTTGTCAAAATGGAGGGCGGTTGTGTTTTGAAGGCTAATGAAACTTCCTATGCACCCGTGTTTGATAGACATTTAACAAACAGTACCACCAAAACAGGAGGGAGGAAACCCAGACGCTTAAAATTATCAACAACCGGCCAGAATATATATATATATATGATGTATTAATAAAATTGTGAAATATAGAATTTTGTTTTGCTTTACATTGAATGAGAAAGAGCGAGCGTCAGTATTTAATATTAGCACACCTTACTAACCGACACATGATGATGTTGGTAGCGATAACACACACGACCAATAATCTTTCCCCAAGAACCGCTATCCTGGCACATGATGTTAGCGATACTACAATAACACACCTGTGTCAACCAACTCGTTTTACATGTTGCCTATTACCCGCCCCTCCACCTCACATGCCCACCGCCGGCGAATAATAATCGGTTTGAAACTTTGTGTGGTATGATGATAATAGGACATGAAGGGATGATGGTGTTGAGGGTGGCACTAAAAAAATGTAGTGCAAGATCCGCGACCCAATCAGTTACGAGATCGCCTATAATTTTAAATTTTCCCCTTCATTTTACGTTTTTTTTTAAATATTGATTTTTCATAATTATGCCTCTACCTAACTTTAACTCTAAACACGGAGTTTCAGTTACATGCCTAACAATGACCGTCAGCATATTTTCCTAACAATGACCACGATTCCTTGTAAGCGATTTTTCCTAACAATAGCATTCCTCAAGTACCACTAGCCCAGTCAACAAAAGCTGCCATGTCATTCCAGTTCTTAACATACAGTTTTCCGTCAGTATTTACAGCTTATTTTTTTCATAGTTTTTATTATTTCGCCTTTTTTAAAAATCAGTTTTATCACATTTAACTATATTTCTTAACGTTTTTAATAATTCTGAATTTTTATTTATCACATACTCTTTTAAAATACTCTTTCACAAATAACACACAGCGAGGCGATCACCGGACACGGAGCGAGGCGATCGGATTAGCACCGAGTCTCTATTGAATTTACCTGCGGTTAAGCTCTCAGAAACACAGGAGACCGTTCGACAAAACTAACCTTTCAATGTTATTGCTTGTCAGCATTTTTTTACATGTTGCCTGGCCTGTCACGTAGTAGACCCGTGTTCGAATCCTGACGGGAGACTGTTTTTTTTTTTTTTTTAATAATTCTGAGTTTACTTTCACAAATACATATTTTTTAAATAATTCTGTTTACTTTCACAAACTCTTTTAAAATACTCTTTCACGCACACCGCGTGAGGCGACACAAATATACTCTTTCACAAAATAACACACAGCGAGAGGCGATCACCGGAGCGCGATCACCGGATTAGAGTCTCTATTGAATTTACCTGCGGTTAAGCTCTCAGTGATTCGACAAACTGACGAACACCAAAAAAAAAAATTCTCCCCCCAAAAAAAAATAATGAAGTTCGAAAAAATCGCGAATTCGAAAAATAATTTTTTTTTTTTTGGCACCGTTTTGGTGCAAAGTCGGTGCAAAGTCGGTGCCAAATCTATTGTATTTCGGTGCATGTTATTCCACTATTCCCCTGAGTTCACAGCCACCTACACTACTGGTAACACCTGGTTCAAACAACACCCTAGGCGACTATGGACATGGCAAAGCCCAGACAAAAAAGTACACAATCATATTGATCTTATACTGGTACAGAGAAGATTCAGGAATGGACTAACATCTGTTAAAACAAGGCCAGGAGCAGATTGTAATAGTGACCATGTAACAGTAGTTGGAAAGATAAGAATAAAACTGCTGAAGGCACAGAAATCTCCAAGAAATATAAAATTAGAACTAGATATGCTAAGAGTAGATAAACAGATGAGTGATAAGTACAGCATGATAATACAAAATATATATTGAGAAAATACAGGACATCCAGGAGCAGTGGGAAATGCTCAAACAATCGATTCAACAAAAATCAAAAGAAGTAATACCAGTGACTAAAAGAATCAACAAAAAGAAATGCATGACAGAAGAAATATTACAACTAATGGACGAAAGAAGAAAACATAAGAAAGAAGAACGGACATACAAAATATTGCACAAAGAGATCCAAAACAAGTGCAGTGAAGCAAAGGAAGGATGGTTAAAACAGATGTGAAGAAATGGTAAAACAACAGAAAGACTCAATTTATGCACAAACAGTTAAATGAATTAACAGGAAGAAAACAAGTCAAAGTTTCATGATGTGTGAAATCAAGGAAGGAAATATAATAATGGGACAGGAGAAGACAATGGAAAGATGGACAGAATATATCAGTCAACTCTATGATGATGAAAGATCAGAATTAAACAATTTAAATGAAGACACAGGACCACCAATAATGCAGAGTGAAGTGGCAATTCAACACATGAAAAGAGGCAAAGCTCCAGGTCCTGAAAATATAACAATCGAAGAGATAAATGCATTAGGAGAGCTGGGAGTACACGTCATAACAAAATTACTCAATGACATATATAACACAGGACTCATACCCGAAGAGCTACTAAAATCTATCTTTGTAGCCATAACGAAGAAGTCATGCGCCACTGATTGTGAAGACCATCGCACTATTAGTCTCATGAGCCATATGACTAAAATATTACTAAGAATAATCATGAGACATGTAAGGAACAAAATAAAACCAGAAATAAGTGAGGAACAATGTGGATTTGTGGAAGGAAAGGGCACCAATAATGCAATATACATCTTAAGAACATTGATAGAAAAATCTATATATGTGCTTTATAGACTACACGAAAGCATTTGACAAGGTAAAGGATGTGGAAATAATCAATATGCTGGAGAAATTAAACATTAATGGCAAGGATCTGCGAATCATAAAAAACATGTACTGGCAACAAACAGCAGCTATACGAATTAACGACCAAACAGGACAATTCCAATATATAAAACAAGGAGTCAGACAAGGCTGTGTTTTGTCACCGGATTTGTTTTCACTTTACAGTGAATATATTATGAGATCAATAGTAGACAGAAAAGGAATTGAAGTCAACGGTCACAACATAAATAATTTGCGATATGCGGATGACACAGTCTTAATAGCAGAGACAGAGAACGAACTACAAGAAATGATAGACATAATAGTAAAAGAAAGCAACAAGAAAGGTCTCAGTCTGAATAGTAAGAAAACAGAAGTAATGGTTATATCGAAGAAACAACCATCACCATCATAAAAGTAAGCGAGACAAATCTGAAACAAGTGCAACGTGTCAAATACTTGGGTACAATAATAACATCAGATGGGAATGCACCACAGAATATAAAGCAGAATAGCTCAGGCCAAAATAGCATTTCAGAAAATGAAAAACATCTAATGCAACAAATCTATGTCAATAAAAATGAGAAAGAGTTAATCGGTACTATATAGAACAAATTCCGACCTATGGAAGCGAATCATGGACAGTAGACAAACAAATGAAAAGACGATTAGAGGCCACAGAGATAGGATTTCTCAGAAGAATGTTGAAAGTTCCCTGGACAGCTAAAAAGACCAACGAGGAAGTCCTCAAAGAGGCCAACACAAAAAGGGAGCTCTTAAAAAACATCAGAAAGAAGCAATCAACATTTTTCGGGCACATCATGAGAAGAGGAAAGTTGGAATACTTGGTTACAACTGGCAAAATAAAAGGAAAGAGAGATCGCGGACGACAAAGAGAGAAAATACTGGATAGCTTGGTGTCATGGCATGGAAAACAGTCAACAACAGAACTGATACGATGCACTGTAGATAGAAGATTGTGGAGGGACATGATCACCTACGCCAACCGGTAGGGCACATGATGATGATGAGTGTAGCAATAAGCCATCAAAATATAAACAATAGTATTGCCACTTTCAAAGGAGAACCATCGAAATTTTGAAAGTGGATAGAAGGTATAGAAAATTTAGTCCACTTAACTACAAATAAAGAACTATAGCTCGTTTCAAATCACTTGCCCAACTTCAAAACGCTATTGCTCAGTAACCGTTTGTTAAAAACTGTTGAACTTTTCCAAATGTTATTAGAATGCAAAAGACCCTTTAAATGTATATTTAACAAATATCTTGCAGCTGCAGTTTTCTTAAAGCGGCGAATTTCTTTGATGTTTGTCAAAATTGTAAATTGTGAACCCCTAAATAATAGAAATTACCGTAGTTGCTGGTCTATGATTAATTTTCACTAGGTAAAGGCGTGGCCGTAATGGGGAAATACCAGGATTGGTATTGTCTTCTCAGTTCGAGGACGGACGATAATATCAAGGTATACCTGTATGTCCAATTTTCATAGTTGTGTGGTCCTGAAAAGGACCGTTTGTTGAACTAATTTAAGGTAATATAGGGGCCAACATTGTGGGGGCTATATACTTTCATTCTGAATCAGACGAGTCTAAAAGATTAATAACTGTTTGGGGTTGAACATTCCACAAACCATCATTTTTCCAATATTCCTCTTCCTGTTTTAAGACGTGGTCTTCACATTTAGCCCAATAATCTTTGTCTATATTTAATAAAGCGAGATTAGCAAGAGTCTTTACATCGCATATTTTGAATGTTGTATTTTCATCTGCCACTTGTCCTTTTAATTTTGCCCAGATTAGTTCTATTGGATTTAAATGAGCATGGTAAGGTGGCAGCCTCAAACTTATATGACCGTGCTCTTGGATAATCTTATCTATTTGAAAAATCTTTGTCCTTTGTTTTTGCTTTACTAGAGATAGTAATTCAGGTTTTAAGTACATGTTATTAAATTGTATGTGCTCCTTTGTGAGCCATATCTTAATAGCATCTTTTGTACTGGATGACGTCGGGACTTTATCTTCAAGTGCAACAATGTTGTGGTACGCTGCATTGTCCATTATTAGGCAAGATGGTCGATCTAGTGATGGGAGAACAGAATTTTCAATCCAATGTCTAAATATGTGACCATTCATCTCAGAGTGATAATCCCGATTGTCTATGGATTTTGAAAGAAAAATGAGCTCTGCATTCTGTATTAGTCCATGTTGTCGACTACCTGCATGAGCAATTATCAAGCGCTGTCCTTGCTGCTAGGTATTAATCTCTTAATCTTTCCATCTGATGACTGCCATTCCCTTTGGTTAGTGTGGTGAGCATTGATCCATGTTTCATCCAAGTACACAATATCATAACCTTGCTTGCGCACCTCTTTTACTTCACGTAAGTACTTGCTTCTCATGACTACTATATGTGGCTTCTCACAGATGATGTTTCGTCCATTGGAATACTTTCTGAATGTAAAGCCTGCAGCTCTCACATTCCTCCATAATGTAGACTTTGATATTTCAATACTGTTGTTCTTTTTCAGCGAAATTTTTAATTTTCTTATTGTAACAGTTTCATTCATACCCAACATTTTGCGAATTTCACTTCTAATAAGTTCACTGTCGAAATTATCCAACATTTTTGCTCTTCCTTGTGATTTTGTATATTTTGAACATTGACGGTCACGTGCTTGAATCCAGCGATTAAATGACCGTTTAGATAAATCCAAAATGTGTCTTGTCCTATTCTCAGGGTTTTCTAAAGAATGAAATAATCTTCCTCGTTTAGCCTCTTTGCAAAAATAGTCATACATTTTTATTGCGATGTTTTGTAAACTGCAGAATTTCATTTTAAGACTCATGATAAATGTTATCGTTCCACGTCTACACCTATGAATGAACGGAAATGGAACACACAATTTCTCAAGTGTCTAATTGTGTCAAAAAAACCACGGCGAAAGCGTGCAAACACGTCAATTTTACCGTGTATGGATTTTTACTCGCTATTTTTAACTTAAAATACTGTAAACATTAAGTTTTGACTACATCAATGGGTCGTTATAAATTTATATAAATCAAATAAGCAACAATAATAACCAAATGTTTTTTTAAAATGAAATTATGGCTTGTTTCATAACTCGTGCCCAACTTTAAAAATCGATAGCTTTTTAACCGCTTGTTGTAAGATATTCAAAATTTGCATGTAAAGTTATAATGATTAAAACCCAACAGGGAATTAATTTCATAAAAAAAACATTTGGTTATTATTGTTGCTTTATTTTAGGCATCCCCATAGCAAAAAATTATTTGAAAAAGCACGTTTATAAATGTTACACCCTGATAATTTTTAAATGGATACGCCTATGAAACTGTTTGAAAAATAACATGTAGCCTCTATACATACCTATACTATATTTTAGGCATCCCCGTAGCAAAAATTTACTTAAAAATCACTTTTATTAATTTCTACCCCCTCAATATTTTTGATGGATACGCATATGAAGCTGTTAAAAAAAAAAAAAGTTAACCTCAAGACTTACCACAAACTTTATTTTAGGCATCCCTGTAGCAAAAATGTACTGAAAAATAAACCACTTTTATTAATTTTACCCTTAGACCATTTTGAAGGATACGCCTATGAAACTCCTTAAAATATAAAATTTAACTTCTATGCTTACCTTAACCTTCATATTAGACATCATCGTAGCAAAAATTTACTTAAAAATCACTTTAATGATTTTTTACCCCTTCATCATTTTTTTAGGCATACACCTATGAAACTGTTTTTAAAAAAAAAATTACCTCTAGGCTTTTCTTAAACTCCATATCAGACATCCCTGTACCAAGATTTTGAATAAAAGTCACAGTTATGAAATTTACCCGCAGCCATTGTTTTAAAGATACGCCTATGAAACTGATAAAAAAATAAAATTTAACCTCTAGGCTTACCTCAAACTTTATTTTAGGCATCACCGAAGCAAAAATTTACATAATCATTTTTATGAATTTTATCCCCACCATTTTTGAGTGATACGCCTCTGAAACTTTCTTAAGAAATAAAATTTAATCTCTAGGCTTACCTCAAACTTTATTTTAGGCATCCCCGTAGCAAAAAAATTATTTTAAAAGCACGTTTATAAATGTTACACCCTGACAATTTTTTAGGGATACGCCAATGAAACTGTTTGAAAAATAACATGTAACCTCTATGCATACCTCAAACTTTATTTTAGGCATCCCGTAGCAAATATTTACTTAAAAATCACTTTTATGAATTTTAACTCTGTCCTTTTTTGAGGGATACGCCTATGAAACAGTTTAAAAAATAAATGTATCCTCTAGGCTTGCCTCAAACTTCATATTAGACATCATCGTAGCAAAAATTTACTTAAAAATCACTTTTATGAATTTTTACCCCTTGATCATTTTTTCTGGATACACCTATGAAACTGTTGAAAAAATACATTTAACCTCTAGGCTATCCTAAATCTTCATATTGGACATCACCGTCGCAAGATTTTGAGTAAAAATCACTTTTATTAATTTTACTCTCAGACATTTTTTTTTATGGATACGACTATGAAATCACTAAAAATAGTAAATTTATACGCTAGGCTTTCCCCAAACTTCACACATATACACAGATGGCTCTGCTACAAGCGCCATCAGAAATTGAGGTGGAGGTGTGTTCTTGAAGCTGAACAACCAAGAAGAGATCACCAAGTCAATAGCTGCTGGGAAAGTGTCAAACAACTTTAAAGCAGAAAATGAAGCCCTCAAAGACGCTGCAAAACTGGATATCCAACACAAAAATAGCGTGCACAAGATATTGGTGATACTGACTGATGCACTGTCAATCCTAACAGCTCTAAAATCCTCAGGAATAGTGAGCTAAATGACTTGAGAACCACCCTTACCAGATGTACAATAACTACCAGAGATTGGTCATCCAGTGATTACCATCACACTGTAATATATACGGAAACGAACGCGCAGACAGATTAGCTAAAGAGAGGAAGATTACCACAAGAGAACCATCTGGTAAGCTACGATGAAGTCAAATCCATCATTAAAGGAAAGTATAATGAAAAATGGAAACAAGAACACTCAAAGTATAACGAGATGGATGGATACCTCCAACTATCAAGGAGGGATAAAGTCATCATACTTCGCCTACGTACTGGCCACAACAGAATGAGAAACCACATGTTCACTAAACTCAAATTAGAAACTACCAGCCAGTGCCACTGTACCCTGGATAACATGACAACAAAACATGTTCTACAGGATTGAATCTTACGTCAAAGGACAGCTCTCTGCGAGCATGAATGCGTCATACATTTCACTACAGAATCCCGACAGTAGGGACCAACAATAACAGCATTACAACACATAATAGAAGTTCAACGAGCCAAGTGAATGAACTAATACAAAAATCGCCGCCGCAGTATTTATTTATCAAGCCAGCTATCAAAATTATTTAAAAAGTGTTGTCAAAGTATATCAAGAAAATACGAATTATATTAACAGTATAAATGCTGATATTGTATCTAACTTACGAAGTAAATCAAGTAGCAAAGAAGTCACATTGAATGCAAGGAATACGCAAGTTATATACATATTCAAGTTAACTGATCACGGGAAATTGGAAAATCTAATTCAATAAGCAGAACGATAAACATAGATATTTTAGGCATATCAGAGACAAGATGGAAAGAATGTGGGTACATAGAGGACGAAAAATATACTTTTATATACTCAGGAAACACAACAGAACATCAAAGAGGGGTAGGAATACTAATAAAAAGGGAGCTACAAAAATAAATAAGTACCCACTGGACATACAATGATAAGATTATACTACTCAAGATGAAAGCAAAACCATTCGACATTGCAATAATACAGACATACGCACCTACTCAAGACTACACAGATGAGCAAATAGAGGCATAGTATGAAGAACTAAATAAAGTTATGCAAGTGAAATCTTCGGACATCTTGATTGTAATGGGTGACATGAACGCTAAAGTAGGAAAAGGCAGATATAAGACCATTATAGGAAACCACAGTTTAGGAAAAAAGAAATGACAGAGGAGAACGATTAATACAATTCTGTGAAGAAAACAGGCTAATAATATGCAACACCTTCTCTGAGCAAGAGAAAAGGACACTATACACATGGAAATGCCCTGGAGATAAGAAGAGGAATCAAATAGATTAGATAATGATAAAAGAAATGTTCCGTAACAGCGTAAAGAAAGCCAAAACATATCCAGGAGCAGATATTAATTTAGATCACTATCCTGTAATGATTAAAATGAAAATCAAACTAAAGAGGAAAAAGCAAAAGTCTAATTCATCAACAATACCACCAGATATAACAGCTTTAAATCACAAAAGATATTAAAGATACCTATACAATACAAGTAAAGAACACATATCCGAACCTGCTAGAAGAAGGAACTGAATAATACAGAAGAGAAAATCCTGATGAAAAAGTAACAACCAAATGGCAATGCATAAAGAAAAGCATACAAGAAACCTGCGACACCTTACACAAAAATACAAAAATGGACAAATGACAACATCTTAGAGAAAAATGGAAGAAAGGAGACAAGCGAAGAACACTGCCCAATACAATAAAATAGATAATGAAATACGCAAAATGTACAAAAAGGTAAAAGAAGACTGGCTCAGCCAAAAATGTATAGAAATAGAAACTATGGAAAGCAAACAAGACTTAAGTGGAATGCACATAGAAATAAACCAATATATGCCTTCTTCATAAACTACACCAAAGCTTTTGACGGATTACACCACAAACAACTTATAGAATGCCTAAAAGAGATACATCTAGATGACATGGACATACGACTAATATGTAATCTATACTGGGAGCAAACAGCAAAAATAAAATATAACAAAGAGAACTCTACATCCATTGATATAAAAAGAAGAGTAAGACAGGGATGCATCCTATCACTAAGCATGTTCAATCTATACACTGAGCAAATCTTTAAAAACATCTGAGAGATGCCAGGCCTACACATTAATGGAAAGATAATCAATAACCTAAGATATGCTGATAATACTGTACTACTAGCTAAAAGTCCTAAAGATCTACAACAATTACTTAATCAAATAAACATGACAAGGAAAAAATATGAACTAGATATGAATATCAAAAAAACTAAAACTATGATCATAAACAAAGAAAATTCTCAAGACCTACAATTAAATATCACAGTTGAGAGAACACATCTGGAGACAGTCCAGAGCTACAACTACTAAGATGAAGTCTTAAAACAACTAAAAATGAAAAGAAAACTACTAAACACAATTCAAACAAGAGAAATGCGATTTTTAGGCCATGTTAAAAGACACAACAATAAAAGAAATCGTGCAGGAGAAAATACAAGGTAAAAGAGAGAGGCAGACCAAGACTAACATGGACGAGTAACATCAAAAGATAGACAAACCAGCCTATGACAACCTGCACCATCAAAGCAAGAGGCAGAGCAGAATGGTGCTCATGATAGCCAAACTTCGATGCGGAGATGGCACTCGATGATGATGATGAACTGATCACGGACTCAAAATAGCAAGTTATCATGAAAGCTCAAGACAAAGCGTGCTCAAGTTGTTGTGACAAGTCAAATTGATGTGAACAATAAGTTCACAACTAAAGAATTCAAGTTACTTCAGCGCGTCGTGTCACGAGAAACTCCCGAATATTGCAAGACAACAGAGCACGTTTAAGATTGAAATCGTCATTTGTCAATTAGCGTACGACAAATCCAGGTTAACTAGGGTACAGTGTGACATTGTGAGATCGTCGAACTTAAAACGTAGTGTCTGGAGAGACATCCGTGTAATCACGTGACCGTGTAAGTGTAACCTACTTCTGGCTTAAGAAACATAAACATCGAGTGTGTTCTTTCATTTTCCAAGGATTATTAAGTATGAATTACTTACTTAGTTAATTATATTTATGAATTGATTGATTGTCCTTTTGAATTGATTGTTGAAATGGAACTTAATGAATTGTTATTGTTTGGTAGAATACACGCGTTATAAAATAGTATTTAATTGAATTGTCATCAAACAGGTCGAGGATTTACCAACGCTGGCGAGGAGTAGTTTACCTGTGCCTACGTCATACAGGGGCACATTATTGTGTATTTTCACACTCCACAGGAAATGTAGGGAACAGAAGTTAAGGGGATAACCATTCATATCATTTGTGTAAATGGAAGGGCTGCTGTCCCCAGGATCCCCACCTCACTAAGACTGATGCCCTAGGCTAGGGCTGCCTAGCTAGTGGAAACTAGCCCAGATTCAACAGCACACAGACGTGCCGATTGCAATCTCGACACTAAGGACATCAGGTGTTACCCTAGTCCGACCACGCATCTTCCACCCCCCCAATTTTCTGTTCAAACTTTGACATAATGGGAGGTAGCAAAGCAGTACCCAAAGACTACTGTGTCACGTAGCCGACGTGACACAGTCTGTGTTGCTAGAGCAGGCAACACGGCTTTGCACCTAGGACAAGGTTTATAAGCCTTGCGTCTTAGCCAAAGAGAAAATTGGGCAGTTGGTTTATAAATATTCACTAGAATTTCATAAACCCGGCCACTGAAAACTACATACAAAATAGTTAACTATATAAATCTCTTGCTATTGTAATTTTTTTAGAGTACCAACATTTTGCATATCATTTCAAAAAAAAAAATTTCTTAAAGATGTTTATGTTTAAATATACAAAAACATATTTGGCAATGTGTCTTACAATGCACTAAAAATAAATCTTATCAATCAAAGTGTATGTGCTTTTAATTTATGATGTAACTAAAAAATATTACTTTCATATGAATTTTTTAAAGTATTATTGTCCTTGTTTATTAAGGGAAGCCACTACAAAACTGTAAATTTTCGTACAGTACAAGTTATTGTTCCTAGGGGTAATTCATTTTACCTTTTAGAACAGTTAGTAATATTCTCTAAAGTATTAATCATTAGACATGTTCAGCAATGCTATTTATTAAAATTAATACGATACATAAATGTGCTTCTAAGTTTTGTACAAATTATACAACTTAATTCAGTTAAATGGTAGCAATTTAAAATTATCAAGTATGCATAAAATTCAATTAGTACTCCACAATTTTTCTCTAAAAGGTGTTCGATGTAAACATTATATTAATCATTAGACGTGTTCAGCAAATGCATATAGAATTATATAATGTAATTGATAATGTGTTTCTAAGTTTTGTGCAAATTATAGAAAATTAGTTTGTTTTTAAATGATGGCAATACAAATTTCATGTTAGTCATATCTCATGATAATATCTATTAGATATTTCATTTTCGTCTTATCCCCACAAAATGCAGGGCATGTGATCAAAATCAAATCATATTTTCAAGAATATAGAGGCCATATCATTTCAGGTTCTCTAACAAAATAACTTAGAATATCATCAAGTAGTGATTACCATGAGTCCTATAACATTGATGCATATTTCCAGTTACTTTAATCTTAATTTTTAGACTGAAAATGAAAAATATTAAAAAATTAAGTAAGTTTGCTGCAGGTAAAAAAATATATATTAATACGATTATAATATCATTCTAATATTACAAATAATAATAATTGCCCTAAGTTACTAAATTGTTATTTTAAGTTAATAAAATTAAATGAAATCAGTAATATTAATAGCCCTCTCACTCACACATTTATTTTGCAGTCACAATAAAGTGACATTCTGGTTAAAATGGATTAGAAGTTGTACCTTATAGACATAAGAAATTATAGTTATAATGTAAATAAAAGAGAAACATTTCTTGAAAAAATAAGATATAATAATTTTAGTACAAAACAGTTAAAACAAGCTGTTCTCTTTGTTTGTTGAATAAAACAGACAGTACTTTAATTTAGTTATTATTTCTAATCATTGTGTTCTTTTTATTGTTTTACAGTTTCTCACAACCATATTTGGTTTGGAAATCTTCAGTGGATTGATTAGGACATTATTACAAATAAAATAAAGAAAGGAGTTTACAGTAATCTGGAGAAATTAAAACAGGGTATAGTCATCATCATCAAGTAGGTGATCTTGTCTCTCCACAACATTTGATCTTGATAATTATTTATAATTTCTGTTGTTGACCTCCTGTAAAGCTATTCTCTTAAGCTGTCCTGGTATCTTTTCTCTTTGCTTTCCTCTATCTCTTTGACCCTCATTTTCCCAGTTGTTACAATATATTCCAGCTGTTCACCTCTCATTACAAAAAATGATGATTGTTTCATCCAAATATTGGAAATTAGCTCTCTTTTTGCTTTGGCCTCTTTCTGAATGTTTTCATTACCTTTCTTAGCTGTCCATAGTATTCTCAACATTCTTCTGTAAATCCACATTTCTTCAGACAAATGGTATTCTTGTCTCTTGTCCTATTGTCTATGATTCACATCCATATGTTAAGACTAGCTATACATAACATTTAAGAACTCTTTTTCTTGTTTCTATTGTCAAAAATGGATTGCATGGTATCTTCCTCATTTTTTTAAAGCTGCTTTTGCCTGAGCCATTCTGCATCTCATCTCTGTTGTACATCTACCAACTGAGGTGAAATTGTTCCTCGAAAATTAAATTAATTTACCTGTTTTAATATTTTCCCACTAGTCTTTATTGTACATTGTGCTGAATATTTTTCCTTCTTGTTACCATTACTTCGGTTGTTTTTTCTATTAAGGCTGGATCTTTGATTTTATCTTTCCTTCACTATAATGTCTAACAATTCGTGTAACTTATTTTCACTCTTAATGATTAAAACTGTATCATCAGCATACCGTAGATTATTTATATTATGACCTCTGATTGTTCCAGGTGTGCCCCTTCTGGATCTTAAAATAATCTCACTATAAATATTAAACAAATCTAGTGACAGCACACAACAATATATTTTCTCTACTCATTAAATGACGTTCTTATAATTGGAAATTAGTTCTCATTTTGCTTTGGCCTCTTTCAAACGTTTTCATAACTCTTAACTGTCCATGGTATTCTCAACATGCTTCTGTAAAACTACATTTCTACAGACTTCAGTGATTTCCTTGTCTGTTGTCCTATTATTGTCCATGATTCACATCATCATCCAGATGTTAAGACTGGCTATACATAACATTTCAAGAACTCTTTTTCCTGTTTCTATTGTCAAAAGTTGATTGCATAGTATCTTCCTCATATTTTGGACAGCTGCTGGACCCTAGGGCAAAAATTAACTGTTTCTGGTATTTTCCAATGTTTTCTCATGTTTTAATTATTTTATTTTAAATCTACGTTTAGTAAATTGTCGTGTTTAGTTTGGATTTCGTAATGTAGATTGGTATTTATATTTAAACCGACGGTTTAATTTGATAGTTGATTCAGTCATCGTTAGTTATGATCGTCTCCAGTTGATTTGAATTTCTTATAGAAATTTTGTATAAAAATTTATCCTCTTTCTTTTATTTTCACCAAAATGTAGCGTCACAAATTATTTCTGTTTGGATTAACGTGCATCTTTCATTAGAAGACCTCTGGGTCTGTAATAGCCTACAACTAACCCTAACCCCAAATTAAAAAAAAAAATAAATTTAAATTCACAAAATATAGAAACAGATTTATAATTCAAGTTTAGTATGTCGATTCTGTGAAGGGAGATAACTCATATAGTAGAAATAATTTAGGACACTAAACACGACCTTTAATTTTTATTTATATGGTAACACTAATACAATAGTAATTTGATTAAAAGTGCCTACAATTAATTAAATTCTCAATATTTTTTTATTATAATATATAGTTGTAAAATAAATATAAGGGTGAAGTAGTCATATAGGTTTGTTAAATAAATAATGTAAAGTAGTCATATAGATTATTATAATATATAGTTGTAAAATAAATAAAAATGTAAAGTAGTCATATAGATTTTTTTTTCTTCTGCCAGATTTCACCTCGACGAAGTCCCTAGAGACTGGCAACTGAATTTTGTGTGTTAATGCATTTTTCCCTGGCAGCCATGTGCACAGGAATCCATCATCACTCAGGCAGATACTCCATCTTCGAAGGTATTCATATATTTTTTTTCAACCATGAGTAATTGACGTTTCAATTCAGGCCTCACTGCTGAGACCTGTGGTGGTTGCCGCAGATAAATAAAAATCCCAACTGATGCAGTCAAGATTTTAATCCACAACCTCTGTCTTGAAGCTGGCATTTTGCCTTGAGACCAACCAGTACCCCATAAATTATTATTATAACACATATGATTTGCTGGGTCATACTCCGTCATTTTAATGCTGAAAATGAAACGCAAAAAATTTATCTGAATTCTGTCATTACATGGAGCCTTGGTGGTTGAGTGGTTAGTGTGCTTCCTGATGAGAAGGGCATGGGTTCGATCCGCAGAAGTGGTAGAATTTTTTTTTTTACCGACAAGGCTCCTGGATTCACCCAGCCTCTAGCAATGGGTAGCAGAGATTTTTCTGATAAGTAAAGGTGGCTTTATGTTATACTGACCACATCACCTGAAAATGTGCCGTGGTCATAGAAAAATATTGTCACTACAACCAAATTCCCCATACTTCTAGCAAAGTAGGGGAGGGAAATTTTTTTTAAAGTATATTTTATTGTAGAGTATAGACTATAATAGATAATAGGCCATATAAAATGTTATGTCATAGTTAGTTTTTTTTATTGAAACCGAAACTAAAAGAAAATTATCAGAACTCTATCATTACTTCTGACAAAATGAAAGAATCACAATATACCAGACTTATGTTTCTGTCCAGTGTAAAACGGTATCGGCACCGCAGATTAATGCATTTGTCTTCACTTTAAAATACTGCTCATTTTGAGAGGGACGTAAACAATAATTTTTGTCATAACTTTTCTCAATTGTATCCCTTTTATCAGTTTTATTCTTTAAATTTTTGTAACCGTGTTCAGGAAAATGTAAGTTGTAATTTTGAGACTTGACCTGCATTTTCATAATTATGGCATCAGGTGGAAAGTGGTACCAACCCAACCAGCAAATCAGCTAAATTATCAGTGACAAACAGCTGTGAAAAATGTGGCACTAGCATGACAATCCCTAAAAGTGTGGAGAGTATTTATTATTTTTCTTATTTCTCTTTCAAATTTTGTTTCAGGTACACATTTACAACCATCTAGCATGTATATGACATGGTTCACGGAGTCAAACTCTGAGCTTAGAGAAGATTCTAAGTGAGCTTATTTCATATGGTCCCTTATGTCCTGAGATCCCAGAGAATGAGGATTCAAGGCTGCAAGGTTCAATGACTTTGAAACTGTAGAGAGGTGACTGCATGAAGGAGTTGATGTCAACATTAAACATGTTGGTAAGTCTATAGAACAGATCCTGTCCTATCCATGGAATCAATGTAGTGGGGGCTCTCTGCATCCACTCCACCAGTCAAAAGATAACTAATCAGATCTAACACGATGAGCCAGCTGTGACGGTTTCAGTCATGACCGATCAGATCTGACACCATGAGCCAGCTGTGACGGCCTCAGTTATGACCAATCAGATCTGACACCATGAGCCAGCTTTGACGGTTTCAGTCACGACCGATCAGATCTGACACCATGAGCCAGCTGTTACAGCCTCAGTCATGACCAATCAGATCTGACACCATGAGCTAGCTATTCTAGTTGTAGAGGAGCCTGTGTGCCCATATTCCCAAGAGATGTTCTAGTTGTAGAGGAGCCTGTGTGCCCATATTCCCAAGAGATGTTCTAGTTGTAGAGGAGCCTGTGTGCCCATATTCCCAAGAGATGTTCTAGTTGTAGAGGAGCCTGTGTGCCCATATTCCCAAGAGATGTTCTAGTTGTGGAGGAGCCTGTGTGCCCATATTCCCAAGAGCTGTTCTACTTGTAGAGGAGCCTGTGTGCCCATATTCCCAAGAGCTGTTCTAGTAGTAGCAATGCTATCAAGGGATCACCCAAGCTGCACAGGTCATAGGCTGGGGCCAGGAAAAGTGAGACACAAACAAGTTGAAATCAGATGCACTGGTCTACATGCCTAAATAACAGTACATGGTAACTCTCACCATGATGAAACTTCCTGTACAGGTCTTCAACAAACACTTTTCAAGCCATCCCATCTGCTACCATTCCATTAAGATCATTCCAGGTCTTCCCCATCCTCTTCATCTCTCCTTCCACCTGTTTTCTCCAAGTATATAAAAAGCAACTTTTAATTGATCGTTTTCACAAATATTTCAGGTAAAACCTTGCAATTCTCTTATTGTTCACTTTTCCGACTTTGTGAGCAAATTCTCCCAACCAAACACACGTTTTAGATCAATTTTCATTTATTTTCTTGCTGTTGATTAAAAAAAACAACAGATTCCTAAAAACGGAAAGGTCACAGTATGTTGTACCAGTTGGTAGCAAATCTTTTAAGTGGTGAAATATCCAGCAGTTAACTGCTGCAGGTACTAGAAACAGTCAGCTAAATCATCCCGTTACAATGTAGTGGAATTATGAATTATGTCAGAGTTATGAATAAATGATGTACGTCATCTAGAAGATTATTGTTTAATGTGCATTGTACAGAAGTTTATTGTTTAATGTAGATCTTGCGGAGGATTAATTTCAATGTACATTTTGCAGAAGATTAATTTTTGATGTAATATTTCATAAATTAATTTCTGAATTATTTCATTAATATTTTGTTCTATTTTGTATGTGTTATCAATTTTAACGTACATCATGCAGAAAATTTAATTAGTTTTTATTTTTTTACCATACATCATGCAAACAAAATAACGTCATATTTTTTTGTGAAAGATAAATTTGCTGTGTATATTTTTACAGATCATTATTTTATTATGTACATTTTAGAGACGTTTATTTTATTATCTACAGAGTATTTTTACAGAAGATTAAATTATGTACATTTTTACAGAAGATTAATTTGTTATGTACATTTTAATAGAAATGTAATTAATTGGTAATGTACATTTTACAGAAGATTAATTTATGTGCCTTTTTACAGAAGCGTATTATGTTATGTACATTTTGACAGAAGATTAATTTGTTAATGCACATTTTTACAAAAGATTAATTTATGTGCTTTTTGTTTAGAAGATTAATTTATTGTGTACATTAATATAGATTATTATTTATGTGCATTTTTAAGACAATTTGTTACGTACATTTTGAAAGAAGCATAATTTATTTTATACATTTTGACAGAAGATTAATTTATGTACATTTTGCAGAGTGCTTTTTTTAGAAGACTACTTTGTTTGGTACATTTTTACAGAAGCATAATTTATGTACATTTTTACAGAAGATTATGTTATGTGCTTCTTTTGTAAGATTAATTTGTTATGTACATTTTTACACAAGCGTAATTTGATATGTACATTTTTACAGAAGCGTAATTTGTTATGCTCATATTATAGAATATTAATTTTTTTATGTATATCTTTGAGAAGATTAATTTTTATTGTAAACCTTACAAATTATTAATTTTTGATGTCTATCTTGATTCTTGATCCATATCGTTAGACATCGCATAAGGCTTGTACTGTTTTTCACCACCTACTTCTATTCTAGGTGAGATGTTCATTCTTATCTAATGATTCTATGCCTGCCAACTTTGTTTCTCTTATAAGTGTTCTTTATGGCATATCTTTGTCGTCATATTTTTCTTTATCCTGAAATTTTCCCATTAAAAAAAGCTGTTTTGGAATTCTCTTATTGTCTCTTCTCAGTACATGTCCAACATATGTCCATCTTCTTTCCTTAATTTTAGATGAGAATGTTGGTTGCATGCCCATTTCTCTTATTTCAATATTAGTCTTGAATTCATTCCATTGTACACAGAGTATTTTTCTTAGGCATTTGTCTTCAAAAGTTTTTTGTCAATCTCTTTTTGATGTTTTCCAGCTTTCACTTGCATAGGTAGTGTTGATAATATGTTTGAGTTGAATATTCTAAATTTGGTTTTCTTGTTTCGTATTGTTTATTTCCATATTTTGTCCAGGATATACATGTATATCTTACGTATATGTTACAGAAGATTATTGTTTGATGTATATCTTACATAAGATTATTGTTTGATGTATATCTTACATAAGATTATTGTTTGATGTATATCTTACATAAGATTATTGTTTGATGTATATCTTACATAAGATTATTGTTTGATGTGTATCTTAGAGAAGATAATTGTTTGATGTATATCTTACAGAAGATTCCAGTGACGGTGTGTATACCATCAAGGGCATGACCAGAATGTTGAGGCGACTGAGACAGTATTCCCTATTGCATGTCGCTGTTGTTCATGGGACAATGGGGGTATGTATTAGATAAACAGAAATAAAGTTGGTGTATTTAACTCTAAATAAAATCTTTAGGTAATAACAACCTCTTCGCAATACAATTTTCTTGGAATTGGACACATGATTGTTCGAGACATGTTCTTTAGCTGAAATGACCTAAGTGACTATGACTCAAATGGAGATTCTAATATGACGCAAACTAAGCCCTGCCCTGATAAAAATTCAGAAGTTTCTAACTTACATTCAGAATTGCTGTCTATGCAGTTTTCATTATCTTTTTCCACCTTTCCGCTATAAAAATAGTTATTATTTATGTAACACCGCTGACATTGTGGTGTCTGTTTCAGTTCATCTCGCAAATTTGCTAAAATAACAATTGTCATCCTTATAACCCAGTGTTTATGGCTGTCGCTTTTACCAGCGCTGCAAACACAAAAACATAGTTCAACTTCCAAGACAAATTTCACAAAATTGAAACAGTAAAAAAAAAAATTATGGCTTTCACTTTTACTCAAAGAAATTATAAAATTATATTATTGTATAAACAAATATAGCTGTTCAGTGTTAATATGAGAGATTAAATGTCATGAATTAAGCTGATCATAAAATATAATTAAATCACCTATGGTCACCTGTGTAGCGAGTATAAAAACACAAAAAGTAAAGGTTCCCTCCATGCCTTGCTAGATGTATGGGGAATATGGTGTTAGTGACCAAATTTTTCTATGATCACAACACATTTTTGGGTGGTGTGGTCGGTATCCCTCCAGGCCGCCTTTACTTCCCAGAAAGATCTCTGGTATCCATTTTTAGAGGCTGGGTGAACCATGGAGCCTCGTCAATCCAAAATAAAATCCGCCACTGCTGAGGATCGAATCTGAACCATTCTGGTCAGGAAGTGAGCACACTAACCACTCAACCACCAAGGCTCCACAAAAACATAGGCCTACTCCAAAATCAAATTTAACAAAATTGAAATGGCTAAAAAAAATTATGACTTTCACTTCTACCCACAGAAATTATGAAATTGTATTTCTGTATAAACAAATATAGGCATTCAATGTTAGAGAGATTAAATGTGAATTAGGTGGATTGTAATATAAAATATATAGTCATGGTGTAATTTTTTCTGGGAGTGGCAGGCTAGACAAACATTCCGGTCAGACTTTGCAGAAGGGAATTCTGTATTTGACGTCACGGCTGAAGGAAACTACGGTGGAAGTTTTAAAGAGCGGCCATTCAGATGTGGACAATTGCCGCTGGCAAATATTTCCCTCTGTTGATCCTAATGCATGCAGTCAGCTGTTGGTCACTGACCGTACTTAGGTCAGTTGCTGGATCAGCGTCTTTGGCTCTGTTGATGAATTTTATGTAGAAGTATTAAAGAAAATGAGATAGGGGTGGGCACCAAGTTACTCATCTGGTAACTGAGTTGAGAGCAGACAGTTCCTACGTCAGGATTAGCAAATGACAGAGTTGATCAAGATCCTCCCCCCCCCCCCCCCGCCCCACCCTCCCAGTAGTACTTGTAGAAATAAACTAACCAATTTGGCCAAGTAAAAAGGGATCAGAAATGCTGTGCTGAGGTCAGATGTGTTAGGCTGAAAAGCACAGATATCAAAGCTTGGTCGTAAAGCTCAAAATAATACATCTACGCCCACTTAACCTTATATTACAAGACCTATCTGTGAGTGATGTTTTCATGATTTCGTCATAAAAATTACTACCACTTAATTATTACATTTGGAGATCCAAAAATATTATTTTCTTTGAACTTTGCTACACAGCTTTGTGTTTACCTAAGCAGAAACATTGGAATTGGAGGCTGTAATCATTTCCTGGGTTACATTACATTTATGGAACGCATCTGAACGCCTGCTCTTTGAAACATCTACCTTAGTTTTATGCAGTCGTGATGTCAAATACGTAACTCCCTCCCACTATGTCTGACCGGAATGTTTCCAGCACGCAGCTGCTGGAAAAATTACACCTGGACTATAATTTTTATTATGATCCACTCCACGACATTTAATCTCTCATATTAGCATTTTGCATCTAGATTTTTGTATACAGCCGTAAAGTATAATCATTTCTGCGAGTAAATATGAGTCATAATTTTTTTTGACTGCTCCAATTTTTTTAAACTTATCAGGAGAAGATCTGTGTTTTTTGTGCTCATGGCATCTGTGTTCATAATAGATATTAATCATATTTTAGGATCCGCTTAATTCACGACATTTAATATCTCATATTAATATTTCAAATCTGTATTTGTTTATACAACAATACAACCTAATAATTTCACTGAGTAGAAGTGAAAGTCATAATTTTTGTGGCCGCTTCAATTTTGTTAAATTGTATTTGAAGTTGAAACATATTTTTTGTGCTCGCTGCGTCGCTGAAAGTCATCAACACTGGGCTATTAGGTGGCAGTTGTTATTTTAGCAAATTTGTGAGATGAACTGAAACAACAGACAGGACACTGTTGACAGCATTATATAAACAATTATTATTTTTACAGCAGCAAGGTGGCGAGGAAAGGTTCTGAATGTAGGTTTAGTAACACCAGAATTGTTGTCAGAGAGTGGGTCTTATTTGTGTCAACGTGACATAGGTCATTTCATCTACAAAGTGTGTCCTGAACAGACGTACATCATATTTTTTATGGTCTGCACGTTTATGTCCGATCCAACATCATGGGAAACAAATCCAATACCCAAGTGTCACTGGAAGTAGAAATTAGGGGAGGGGGGGTGGTTGATGTTTGCAGGCAGCAAACTGTAAAATTTCAGCAATTTTTATTTTTGAGGTGGTAATTTTTAAGACGGTATCATAATATAGAGTTAATGTCTATCGAAGGGCAAAGGCCTGGGGCTGGGTAGTCTAGTATTAAGACCTCAGTCTCTAGACAAGAGAGAAAATGTCCAAGACAAGAATGTCCGGGGTTCGATTCACACTGGCTGTGAAAATTTTAAAAAATTAATATAATCTAATCCATGGCTTTACCTTCCCCTGGTCTCTGGGTAGTGTGATCCGAAGTTATTAAATAACATTAATGTTAGACTTCAGAGGAATGAAGTTTACCATAAATGTGTGACATTAACAACCTTGATTCTTGATCCTACCAGCTTCGTCCTACAACCTATGTCAAATTTCTTTTCCTTAAATGTAGATGAGATTTTTGGTTGCATGGCCATTTCAATATTGGTCTTGAATTCATTCCATTGTAGATGAGATCTTTTGTTGCATGCCCATTCTCTTATTTCAATATTAGTCTTGAATTCATTCCATTGTAGATGAGATCTTAGGTTACATGGTAATTTCTCTTATTTCAATATTAGTCTTGAATTCATTCCATTGTACACAGAGTATTTTTCTTAGGCATTTGTCTTCAAAAGCGTTTAGTTTTCTGTCAATCTATTTTGATGTTTTCCAGCTTTCACTTGCATAGATAAGTCTTGATAATATGTTTGAGTTGAATATTCTAGATTTGGTTTTCTTGTTTCGTATTGTTTATTTCCAAATTTTGTCCAGGATATACATGTATATCTTACATATATGTTAGAGAAGATTATTGTTTGATGTATATCTTACATAAGATTATTGTTTGATGTGTATCTTAGAGAAGATAATTGTTTGATGTATATCTTACAGAAGATTCCAGTGACGGTGTGTATACCATCAAGGGCATGACCAGAATGTTGAGGCGACTGAGACAGTATTCCCTATTGCATGTCGCTGTTGTTCATGGGACAATGGGGGTATGTATTAGATAAACAGAAATAAAGTTGGTGTATTTAACTCTAAATAAAATCTTTAGGTAATAACAACCTCTTCGCAATACAATTTTCTTGGAATTGGACACATGATTGTTCGAGACATGTTCTTTAGCTGAAATGACCTAAGTGACTATGACTCAAAGGAGATCCTAATATGACGCAAACTAAGCCCTGCCCTGATAAAAATTCAGAAGTTTCTAACTTACATTCAGAATTGCTGTCTATGCAGTTTTCATTATCTTTTTCCACCTTTCCACTATAATAATAGTTATTATTATGTAACACCGCTGATATTGTGGTGTCTGTTTCAGTTCATCTCGCAAATTTGCTAAAATAACAATTGTCATCCTTATAACCCAGTTTTTATGGCTGTCGCTTTTACCAGCGCTGCAAACACAAAACATAGTTCAACTTCCAAGACAAATTTCACAAAATTGAAACAGCAAAAAAAAAATTATGGCTTTCACTTTTACACACAGAAATTATCAAATTATATTTTTGTATAAACAAATATAGGTGTTGAATGTTAATATGAGAGATTAAATGTCGTGAATTAAGCTGATCATAAAATATAATTAAATCACCTATGGTCACCTGTGTAGCGAGTATAAAAACACAAAAAGTAAAGGTTCCCTCCATGCCTTGCTAGATGTATGGGGAATATGGTGTTAGTGACCACATTGTTCTATGACCACGGCACATTTTTGGGTGGTGTGTACGGTATCCTGCCAGGCCGCTTTACTTCCCAGAAAGATCTCTGGTATCCATTTTTAGAGGCTGGGTGAACCATGGAGCCTCGTCAATCCAAAATAAAATCTGCCACTGCTGAGGATCGAATCTGAACCATTCTGGTCAGGAAGTGAGCACACTAACAATTCTACCACCAAGGCTCTACAAAAACATAGGGCTACTCCAAATACAAATTTAACAAAATTGAAATGGCTAAAAAAAATTATGACTTTCACTTCTACCCACAGAAATTATGAAATTGTATTTCTGTATAAACAAATATAGGCATTCAATGTTAGAGAGATTAAATGTGAATTAGGTGGATTGTAATATAAAATATATAGTCATGGTGTAATTTTTTCTGGGAGTGGCAGGCTAGACAAACATTCCGGTCAGACTTTGCAGAAGGGAATTCTGTATTTGACGTCACGTTGAAGGAAACTACGGTGGAAGTTTTAAAGAGCGGCCATTCAGATGTGGACAATTTGCCGCTCGCAAATATTTCCCTCTGTTGATCCTGATGCATGCAGTCAGCTGTGGGTCACTGACCATACTTAGGTCAGTTGCTGGATCAGCGTCTTTGGCTCTGTTGATGAATTTTATGTAGAAGTATTAAAGAAAATGAGATAGGGGTGGGCACCAAGTTACTCATCTGGTAACTGAGTTGAGAGCAGACAGTTCCTGCGTCAGGATTAGCAAATGACAGAGCTGATCAAGATCCTCCCCCCCCCCGCCCCACCCTCCCAGTAGTACTTGTAGAAATAAACTAACCAATTTGGCCAAGTAAAAAGGGATCAGAAATGCTGTGCTGAGGTCAGATGTGTTAGGCTGAAAAGCACAGATATCAAAGCTTGGTCGTAAAGCTCAAAATAATACATCTACGCCCACTTAACCTTATATTACAAGACCTATCTGTGAGTGATGTTTTCATGATTTCGTCATAAAATTACTACCACTTAATTATTACATTTGGAGTTCCAAAAATATTATTTTCTTTGAACTTTGATACACAGCTTTGTGTTTACCTAAGCAGAAACATGGGAATTGGACGCTGTAATCATTTCCTGGTTTACATTAGCTTTATGAATGAAATTCAACTCCATCATGCTGTGGCTACTGGAGGTGTTATTTGTCTATTCACACAGCTGTCCTAAGTCTGTCAATCCATCAGCATATTCAGCTCCCTCTAAGTTTTGTTTGCTGTCCATCCGGTGTTACAAAGGTGTTTTATGTCTCACTGTTGGTCAAGGAGATTTCTCCCATCATAATAGAAAAAATTAATGTCTTGAAAAATTTCAGAAATAAAAAAAAAAAACAGCCAGTTTTGTATGATACCATACGCATCTGAACGCCTGCTCTTTGAAACATCTACCTTAGTTTTATGCAGTCGTGATGTCAAATACGTAACTCCCTCCCACTATGTCTGACCGGAATGTTTCCAGCACGCCGCTGCTGGAAAAATTACACCTGGACTATAATTTTTATTATGATCCACTCCACGACATTTAATCTCTCATATTAGCATTTTGAATCTAGATTTTTGTATACAGCCGTAAAGTATAATCATTTCTGCGAGTAAATATGAGTCATAATTTTTTTTGACTGCTCCAATTTTTTTAAACTTATCAGGAGATCTGTGTTTTTTGTGCTCATGGCATCTGTGTTCATAATAGATATTAATCATATTTTAGGATCCGCTTAATTCACGACATTTAATATCTCATATTAATATTTCAAATCTGTATTTGTTTATACAACAATACAACCTAATAATTTCACTGAGTAGAAGTGAAAGTCATAATTTTTGTGGCCGCTTCAATTTTGTAAAATTGTATTTGAAGTTGAAACATATTTTTTGTGCTCGCTGCGTCGCTGAAAGTCATCAACACTGGGCTATTAGGTGGCAGTTGTTATTTTAGCAAATTTGTGAGATGAACTGAAACAACAGACAGGACACTGTTGACAGCATTATATAAACAATTATTATTTTTACAGCAGCAAGGTGGCGAGGAAAGGTTCTGAATGTAGGTTTAGGAACACCAGAATTGTTGTCAGAGAGTGGGTCTTATTTGTGTCAACGTGACTTAGGTCATTTCATCTACAAAGTGTGTCCTGAACAGACGTACATCATATTTTTTATGGTCTGCACGTTTATGTCCGATCCAACATCATGGGAAACAAATCCAATACCCAAGTGTCACTGGAAGTAGAAATTAGGGGAGGGGGGGGTGGTTGATGTTTGCAGGCAGCAAACTGTAAAATTTCAGCAATTTTTATTTTTGAGGTGGTAATTTTTAAGACGGTATCATAATATAGAGTTAATGTCTATCGAAGGGCAAAGGCCTGGGTAGTCTAGTATTAAGACCTCAGTCTCTAGACAAGAGAGAAAATATCCAAGACAAGAATGTCCGGGGTTCGATTCACACTGGCTGTGAAAATTTTTAAAAATTAATATAATCTAATCCATGGCTTTACCCTCCCCTGGTCTCTGGGTAGTGTGATCCGAAGTTATTAAATAAAATTAATGTTAGACTTTAGAGGAATGAAGTTTACCATAAATGTGTGACATTAACAACCTTGATTCTTGATCCTACCAGCTTCGTCCTACAACCTATGTCAAATTTCTTTTCCTTAAATGTAGATGAGATTTTTGGTTGCATGGCCATTTCAATATTGGTCTTGAATTCATTCCATTGTAGATGAGATCTTTTGTTGCATGCCCATTCTCTTATTTCAATATTAGTCTTGAATTCATTCCATTGTAGATGAGATCTTAGGTTACATGGTAATTTCTCTTATTTCAATATTAGTCTTGAATTCATTCCATTGTACACAGAGTATTTTTCTTAGGCATTTGTCTTCAAAAGCGTTTAGTTTTCTGTCAATCTATTTTGATGTTTTCCAGCTTTCACTTGCATAGATAAGTCTTGATAATATGTTTGAGTTGAATATTCTAGATTTGGTTTTCTTGTTTCGTATTGTTTATTTCCATATTTTGTCCAGGATATACATGTATATCTTACATATATGTTAGAGAAGATTATTGTTTGATGTATATCTTACATAAGATTATTGTTTGATGTGTATCTTAGAGAAGATAATTGTTTGATGTATATCTTACAGAAGATTCCAGTGACGGTGTGTATACCATCAAGGGCATGACCAGAATGTTGAGGCAGCTGAGACTGAGACAGTACTCCCTATTGCATGTCGTTGTTGTTCATAGGACAATGGGGGTATGTATTAAACAGAAATAAAGTTGGTGTATTTAACTCTAAATAAAATCTTTAGGTATTAACAACCTCTTCACAATACAATTTTCTTGGAATTGGACACACGATTGTTCGAGACACGTTCTTTAGCTGAAATGACCGAAGTGACTATGACTCAAAGGAGATCCTAATATGACGCAAACTAAGCCCTGCCCTGATAAAAATTCAGAAGTTTCTAACTTACATTCAGAATTGCTGTCTATGTAGCTTTCATTATCTTTTTCCCCCTTTCCACTATAAAAATAGTTATTATTTATGTAACGCTGCTGACATTGTGGTGTCTGTTTCAGTTCATCTCGCAAATTTGCTAAAATAACAATTGTCATCCTTATAACCCAGTGTTTATGGCTGTCGCTTTTACCAGCGCTGCAAACACAAAAACATAGCTGAACTTCCAAGACAAATTTCACAAAATTGAAACAGTAAAAAAAAAAATTATGGCTTTCACTTTTACACACAGAAATTATCAAATTATATTTTTGTATAAACAAATATAGGTGTTGAATGTTAATATGAGAGATTAAATGTTGTGAATTAAGCTGATCATAAAATATAATTAAATCACCTATGGTCACCTGTGTAGCGAGTATAAAAACACAAAAAGTAAAGGTTCCCTGCATGCTTTGCTAGATGTATGGGGAATATGGTGTTAGTGACCACATTTTTCTATGACTACGGCACATTTTTGGGTGGTGTGGTCGGTATCCTGCCAGGCCGCCTTTACTTCCCAGAAAGATCTCTGGTATCCATTTTTAGAGGCTGGGTGAACCATGGAGCCTCGTCAATCCAAAATAAAATCCGCCACTGCTGAGGATCGAATCTGAACCATTCTGGTCAGGAAGTGAGCACACTAACAATTCTACCACCAAGGCTCTACAAAAACATAGGGCTACTCCAAATACAAATTTAACAAAATTGAAATGGCTAAAAAAACGATGACTTTCATTTCAACCCACAGAAATTATGAAGTTGTATTTCTGTATAAACAAATATAGGTGTTCAATGTTAATTAGAGAGATTAAATGTGAATTTGGTGGATCGTAATATAAAATATATAGTCAAGGTGTAATTTTTTCTGGGAGTGGCAGGCTAGACAAACATTCCGGTCAGACTTTGCAGAAGGGAATTCTGTTTTTGACGTCACGTCTAAATGAAACTATGGTGGAAGTTTTAAAGAGCTCCCATTCAGATGTGGACAATTTGTCGCTCGCAAATATTTCCCTCTTTTGATCCTGATGCATGCAGTCAGCTGTGGGTCACTGACCGTACTTAGGTCAGTTGTTAGATCAGCGTCTTTGGCCCTGTTGATGAATTTTATGTAGAAGTATTAAAGAAAATGAGATAGGAGTGGGCACCAAGTTGGTCATCCGGTAACTGAGTTGAGAGCAGACAGTTCCTGCATCAGGATTAGTAAATGACAGAGCTGATCAAGATCCTACTCCACCACCCCTCCCAGTAGTACTTGTAGAAATAAACTAACCAGTTTGGCCAAGTAAAAAGGGACCAGAAATGCTGTGCTGAGGTCAGATGTGTTAGGCTGAAAGGCACAGATATCAAAGCTTGGCTGTAAAGCTCAAAAAAATACATCTACGCCCACTTAACCTTAGATTACAAGACCTATCTGTGAGTGATGTTTTCATGATTTCATCATAAAAATCACTACCACTTGATTATTACATTTGGAGTTCCAAAAATAGTATTTTCTTTGAACTGTTGCTACACAGCTTTGTTTACCTAAGTAGAGGCATGGGAATTGGACGCTGTAATTATTTCCTGGGTTACATTAAATTTATGGAATGAAATTCGACTCCATCGTGCTGTGGCTACTGGAGGTGTTATGTTGTCTATTCACACAGCTGCCCTAAGTTTGTTAATCCATCCGCATGTTTAGCTTCCTCTAAGTTTTGTTTGCTGTCCATCCGGTGTTACAAAGGTTTGTTTCATGTCTCACTGACGGACAAGGAGATTTCTCCCATCATAATAGAAAAAATTGTCTTAAAAAATTACAGAAATGAAAAAAAAAACAGCCAGTTTTGTATGATACCATACACATCTGAATGCCTGCTCTTTGAAACATCTACCTTAGTTTTATGCAGTCGTGATGTCAAATACGTAATTCCCTCCCGCTAAGTCTGACCGAAATGTTTCCAGCGCGCCGCTGCTGGAAAAATTACACCTGGACTATAATTTTTATTATGATCCACTCCACGACATTTAATCTCTCATATTAGCATTTTGCATCTAGATTTTTGTATACAACCGTAAAGTATAATCATTTCTGCGAGTAAATGTGAAAGTCATAATTTTTTTGACTGCTCCAATTTTTAAAAACTTTTCAAGAGATCTGTGTTTTGGTGCTCATGGCGTTTGTGTTCATAATTGATATTAATCATATTGTACAATCCGCTTACAATGGTAACTTACAATTACATTGTAACTTACAATTACTATAATGGTAGTGATGTCTGCAAGCAGCAAACTGTCAAATTTCAAGAATTTTTATTTTTGAGGTGGTAATTTTTACGACAGTATCATAATATAGGGTTAATGTCTATCTAAGGGTAAAGGACTATCAGCTCATTTGAGTAATGGAGTAAAAACAAGAATGAGAAAGAAAGATTGGCGTATGAATAGATGGAAAGAAGTAAGGCAGGTGTTAGAAAGTAAGATTTGAAAAGATAGCCAGAGTAGATTTGAGAAAAAAAAAATTATCTTTATGACACATATTACCATTGCTGGTGTATGTCGGAGGGGCTCATGATAGAAACAGAGAGATAAAGGCCACTTGGTCAAGAAGTCGTCATAACGTGTGAGAATAACAAGTTTTATTTCACCCCTGATAGAAAAAATCCTTTCTATCTACTGCGGGTTTCAAACACAGCACGCAGGCTTTTCAGCCAGTGAAATAGTGGATTTTGGTGCACAGCCATGTGCTTCTCAGGACTGAATAGGTAAATCTGGAATAGAAAGACAGCGTAGATCAAAGAGAATATTTGTGAGAAATCTAAAAAATGTTCAAATTGCTGATCTTTACGAATAGACTCAAGGTGTAACAAAGCTTGTCAGATCATCAGTCGCATATCACCACTGCTGTTCAACATGGAAATAAGTAGAGGCTAAACGGGCACTATACAATGTTCATCCCAATGTTGTGCTACCAATGCCAGTCAGCGACCCTAGATGCAAGATCAATTTTTAAAATAACTACTAAAGATATGAAATGTGTTAGACGAATGACAAGAAACAACCTGAGAGCTTAGATCAGAAACAAAAAACATGAAAAAAGCTAGAAATAATTCCTGCCATAGGATACATAAAGAAACAACAGATAAAATGGTTTGACCATGTGATAAGACAGAAAGACCAAAACACAACATATTAAGCCTTCAATAAACGTTATGAGAACATCAGACCCAAGGGCTGACCATGAGGATAAATGGATTGATGGAATATTAAAAATACAATGAAACATAACAGCAGGAGAGACCAGCAGAGGGGTTAAAGACCACAAAATATATCTCCCCTCGACGCTAAAAGGCAAATGAGGAAGGAAAGAAGAAGATAAAGGTACTGTACAAGACTTGAATCGGCATCTTACTACGTGAGTTTTCACCCATATGTGCTTGGCCGTCTATCCATAAGTGTTCTGAGACTTCTGGATAGTGTCGCTTCTGGCACTGAAACACACGATGCGAGGTGGCAATCCTCACCTTCCCAGGGTACTGTCCTGGTAGCCATTTGTGTCAGCGACAGGGTCAGCTGCGAGGATATTTTTTTCCAACCACAAGTACAATTCACACTGTTTTCAGCAAGAATTGAACACGGGTTGTCCAAACATCGGTCGCCCAGTCGGGTGGTTTATCCAAATAGGCTACCAAAGCCCCCTAGAAGAATATGATTTTGAGAAATATGATTCTCAGGGTTCCATGACATTGACACATATCATGACTTGTTTTCACAGACAATACAGCTACTTCTCTCCCACGGAGCTAATGTGAACATAACGGACTAGAATCATGTGTCACCTCTGTCACTGGCTGTAGCCATACAACGACCAGATGTAGTTAAACTTCTTATTGAAGAAGGTCAGTCTATTTCTAACAAATTATTAGAAGAGACTGATCAGATTAAAACATATTTGTTTTTTACATGCCAACTTTATATATCTGAAGTCCACAGGGACTGAATATTTGTATGCATATCACTATTTTTTCTATTTTTCACTCCGGTAGCCATATACTTAAGTGCCTCTCTCCATATAGGCAGCCATTCTCCAACTTTAGAGGTACTTTCATTTTTAATCTTAAAAAATTTGTTGTTTTTTGGATGTATTTTGTCCTAATGGTTTAGCCCATGCAGTGGTTATTTTCAACCTACTCCTTTCCAATGTTCTGTCAATCCATCTGTTTCGTGGTCAGCCGTTATGTCTGGTGTTCTTGCAATGTTTATTGACGGCTTGTTGTGTTGTATTTTGATCTTTCTGCCTTATCATGTGGCCAAACCATTTTATCTGTTGTTTCTTTATATATACTATGGCACGGAATATGCCTAGCTTTTTTTCAGTTCTACATTTTTAATCTTCTCTCTCAGGCTGTTTCCTGTCATTTGTTCTTGAGTCCATATCTGGCATTGGTAGCACACAATGTTATTTAGATTGTCCCATTGTATACCTCTAGAGTTATTTCCTTGTTGGACAATAGTCATGATAGCTGTCTGATGATTTGACAAGCTTTTGTTGCATCTTGAGTCTATTTCTGCTGTTTGTGAATTATCGTTGTGAATAACCGTTGTTACAAATGTAAATATTCTGTCAAATATTATGGTTTTAATTCAAGCATATCTTATACTGGGGGCTGGGTGGTCTAGAAGTAAGTAGTCCAAGACAAGAATGTCTAGGGTTTGATTCCCACTGGCGGTGACATTTAAAAAAAATTAATATAATCTAATCCATGGATTACCCTCCCCTGGTCTCTGGGTAGTGTGATTCAATTTTTGCGACGGTATCATAATGTAGGGTTAATGTCTATCTAAGGGTAAAGGGCTATCAGCTCATTTGAGTAATGGGGTAAAAACAAGAATGAGAAAGAAAGATTGGCATATGAATAGATGGAAAGTAGTAAGGCATTTGTTTGAAAGTAAGATTTCAAAAGATAGCCAGAGTAGATTTGAGAAAAAAAAATTATCTTTATGACGCATATTACCATTGCTGGTGTATGTCGGAGGGGCTCATGACAGAAACAGAGAGATAAAGGCCACTTGATCAAAGCAGTCGCCACGAGTGAGAATAAAAAATTTTATTTCATACCTGATATAAAAGGTCCTTTCTATCCACTGCGGGTTTTCAAAACAGCACGCAGGCTTTTCAGCCAGTGAAACAGTGGATTTTGACACGCTGCCACGTGCTTCTCAGGACTAAATGAGATAAATCTGGAATAGAAAGACAGGGTAGATCAAAGAGAATATTTGAGATAAATCTAAAAATGTTCAAATTGCTGATGTTTACGAATAGACTCAAGATGTAACAAAGCTTGTCAGATCATCAGTCGCATATCACCACTGTTGTTCAACATGGAAATAACTGTAGAGGTAAAATGGGCACTATACAATATTCATCCCAATGTTGTGCTACCAATGCCAGTCAGCGACCCTAGATGCAAGATCAATTTTTAAAATAACTACTAAAGATATGAAATGTGTTAGACGAATGACAAGAAACAACCTGAGAGCTTAGATCAGAAACAAAAAACATGAAAAAAGCTAGAAATAATTCCTGCCATAGGATACATAAAGAAACAACAGATAAAATGGTTTGACCATGTGATAAGACAGAAAGACCGAAACACAACATATCAAGCCTTCAATAAACGTTATGAGAACATCAGACCCAAGGGCTGACCATGAGAAAAAATGGATTGATGGAATATTAAAAATACAATGAAACATAACAGCAGGAGAGACCAGCAGAGGAGTGAAAGACCACAAAATACATCTCCCCTCGACGCTAAAAGGCAAATGAGGAAGGAAAGAAGAAGATAAAGGTATTGTACAAGACTTGAATCGGCATCTTACTACGCAAGTTTTCACCCATATGTGCTTGGCCGTCTATCCATAAGTGTTCTGAGACTTCTGGATAGTGTCGCTTCTGGCACTGAAACACACGATGCGAGATGGCAATCCTCAC
The DNA here is from genome assembly GCA_032433765.1 of Megaustenia siamemsis. Classification (NCBI taxonomy): domain Eukaryota; kingdom Metazoa; phylum Mollusca; class Gastropoda; order Stylommatophora; family Ariophantidae; genus Megaustenia; species Megaustenia siamemsis. The sequence goes on from JAVIAB010000088.1 coordinate 61,415,263, forward strand.
CTTCCCAGGGTACTGTCCTGGTAGCCATTTGTGTCAGCGACAGGGTCAGCCACGAAGATATTTTTTGAGGTGGTCTAGAAGTAAGTAGTCCAAATAAAAATGTCCCGGGTTTGATTCCCACTGGCGGTGACATTTTTTAAAAATTAATAAAATTTAGTCCATGGATTACCCTCCCCTGGTCTCTGGGTAGTGTGATCTGAAGTTATTAAATAAAATTAATGTTAGACTTTAGAGGAATGAAGTTTACCATAAGTGTGTGACATTAACAACCTTGATTCTTGTTCCTACCAGCTTCATCCTACAACCTATGTCCATCTTCCTTCCTTAAATGTAGATGAGATCTTTGGTTGCATGACCATTTCTCTTATTTCAATATTAGTCTTGAATTCATTCCAATGTAGATGAGCTCTTTGGTTGCATGGCCATTTCTCTTATTTCAATATTAGTCTTGAATTCATTCCAATGTAGATGAGATCTTTGATTGCATGCCAATTTCTCTTATTTCAATATTTGTCTTGAATTCATTCCATTTTAGATGAGATCTTTGGTTGCTTGGCCATTTATCTTATTTCAAAATTGGTCTTGAATTCATTCCATTGTGCACAGAGTATTTTTCTTAGGCATTTGTCTTGAAAAGCTGTTACTTTTCTCTCTTTTAATATTTTCCAGCTTTCACATACATAGGTAAGTGTTAATACATTTGAGTTTAATATTGTAAGTTTGGTTTTCTTGCATATCATTTTTGATTTCCATATTTTGTTAACACCACAAGGTTTTCCAATGGTTTCCCACTTATTATTAACAACTTCTATCTATCTATCGTCCTTTCGAGCCGAAGATGGCACATAGGGCAGAACCACAACCACAATCTCAAAAACAGAAACCTTGTGTGCCAAAATGGCACATATTGCAGAGATCACTGCTTCTAAAATCTATGGCATTTACAACTTACTATCTATTAAATGAAAGGAACTAAATTATGGAAATGTGAAGAGAAACAAGAGGTGACAATTTCTGGGAATTGTTCAGTTGGTATTATTTCATAATTTCTAAAAAAGTTTCATGAAATTACAGAAAATACAACCCCAGGCTTGAAGAGCTGCAGTTGAAGAGCTAGGAAGTACTTGAATTATCTGATTATCTTTAATTACCTGTCTACTTTTCAGTGATCCTTCTTTGGTCGCCTTCAAATGTGACAGAAGTCTGATAGGCATTCTTGTTACGAGCCGCCTTCCCCACTCAAACTACAAACACCTTGGTAATTTTCTATGTGAATGTCGAATTTGCTGAACTTTTGACCATGTGCTTTGCACCGATTTGGTCCTGTTCCCTAACAGGTGATTTCACATCAAGTGGGCTGTTTACTAGTGTGTCACTGAATATTAACTAAGCCATAATATGTAAGCATTGCCAGATGACATGCGGGCGAGTCTGGATGACACCTGAGTAACAGATTTTGTGAGCATCTCCGTGATGTTGAGCAAAAGACTGGCAGCCCGGTGTCTGCCCATTTCAACTCCCCAGGCCATAGTGGCAGACCTGGTATGCAAGCCACTGATATTGCCTCGTGTCACTCCAGCAATCGCAGTCTGTTTGTCATTGAGAATCGTCTCATTGCCCAGTTTGGTTCACTGGGTCCCCAAGGCATGAACATATCGCTCTCATATACATAGGACATCTACCACACAAAATAACTCAAAACAACAGAAATGGAATCTAGTGGTTCCAAACAACTTGATGATTTAAACTTTGCTGATGACATAGCTCTCTTATCACACAGCCATCAACAGATGCAGGATAAAATAAGCATACTTGATGAGAGATCACAACAGCTAAGACTGAAGATTAATAGAGATAAGGCCAACATTATGAGAATTAATGCAGTTGGCAATAACCAAATAAAACTAGGAGAAATACCTCTATTAGATGTACAATCCTATATATATATATATATGGGCAGTAATATAGATAAAGAGGGAGGAACAGAAAATGATACCAAAATAAGGATATCAAAAGCAAGAGGAGCTTTCATTGCACTGCGAAACATATGGAAATGCAAAGAAATTAGGTTAAATACAAAAATAAAAATTTTCAACTCAAATGCAAAGTCAGTCCTATTATATGGCTGTGAAACATGGAGAACAGCAAAATTGACAATCACGAAGATACAGACTTTCATTAATGGATGCTTACGCAAAATAAAAGGATGGAAACGGCTGGACAAAATCACAAACATAGAATTATGAAAATGTACCAGTCAAACACCAGTGGATAAAGAGATACAGCGAAGATGATGGCACTGGATAGGACACACACTATGGAAGCCAACTGAGAGTATTAAACAACATGCTCTTTTTTGGAATCCCCAAGGGAAAAGACAAAGAGGAAGACCAAGGAATTCTTGGAGAAGACAGATAGAAGCAGAGATGAAGATGATGGGGAAGACATGGAATAATCTTAAAAGAATGGCAAAAAACAGAAGGACTTGGAAATGTTTGTTGAAGACCTATGCTCCACTGGGAGCTAAAAAGGTAGAAGATACATAGGACACCTACCACACATTTCTTACCCTCATGCGCTACTGCACCTGTTGTATGTATATTTGTCTGCATATGTATTAGCACATTTTAACACCTTCTGGTTTTCTTTTGTTTGCTTTGTGGTAATATATACACACTTATGCTTGTACGCATGTATGGCTATGTACACATGCTTTTTTGCACATCTGTTCGGTGTGCACACCCACAGTTAGATATACACAGTTTATAGGTGTCTTGTACCCACCTCTCCATATTTGTATAACCGTTCCTTTTTATTTCTTCCCTGACTGCCTGGTCAGTGAGATAATAATTGGTCAGCCCGCCCACCTATTATAGTTCAGTCAGAGGCTGACCAAGCTCTGGACCGCAAGGAAGTGACCTTTTTTTTTATTTCCTTTCTTGAGTATCTAGCATATTATCGCCATGTAGTTAGATTTATCCTTATATATATTTTTGTGTTGTTGTTTGTTGTTCCAGCTGAAGGCCTACTTGGCCGAAACATCAACTTTTGTTTTGAACTCACCTACATAAAGCTGTTACCATACCACATTTTTTTTGGTCACTTTAATTATCTGCCTTTTGCAATAATTTCATTCTCATTAATGGGTTTCTTTATTTCTAGAAATCATCGCAGGCCATTCAAAATTTGGTCGAAGAGATGAAAAAGCTACTGGGATCTCTCACAGCTGTGTTTCTCTCTAAAGTGTTTGGAGGCTGCTGACTTAGGAATTGGCCAATTCCGTTATATATAAACACACATGAGCTGACACACAGGCACTTACACAACTACACACACTCATTCTCACACATAAATCAAGGGAAGTAATCATACAATAAAAGAAATCAAAATGTCTGTTTTAAATTGTTGAATTTATTCTTGTTTATGTTCAGTACTTGTTATTTGGAATTGTTATGGATTTCATAATGAAGAAATGCTGCACTGGTAATAAAGTCATCGAATGGATACAAGGAGACCATTTGGAGGACCTCGACTTTGCTGATGACATAGTTCTCATCAGCAGTCAGATAAAAAGCGGAGCAGGAAAACACAAATGAACTATCATCAATAGCCAGCAAAATTGGACTTGAGATCAATCATGAAAATACTAAAGTCATGAAAAGTTTAATTCCAACAGATGACAAAATATACATGGAAAACAAACCAGTAGAAGAGATCGATCACTTTATCTACCTTGGAAGTCACATTGATCAAGAAGGGGATACAAGCAAAGAAATTAGAATCAGAATAGCTAAGCAGCAATGTCTTTCAGAAGCCTTGAAAAGTTGTGGAAATCAAACCTCATCAGCACAAACACAAAACTTAGACTATTCAAATCAAATCTATCCACCCTTACATCTGCGTGTGAAAGCTGGAAAACAACAAGAGATATAGAAACAAAATTGAACACATTCGAAAATAAATGTCTAAGGAAAATACTTGGTATAGTATGGAACGAATTCAAAACAAACGAGGAAATTAGAGAAATCGCCAATCAACCACTAATATCTTCAGTAATAAAGAAAAGACGATGGTCATATGTTGGACATGTGATGAGAAGAGATAATAACCGAATAGCAAAGTAAGCCCTCATATGGGAAACAGGAAAGAGAAAAAGAGGGAGATACTGAGAAGAACATTGATGAGAGAGGCAAGAGCAGCAGGAATCGGCTCCCTCAATGAGATAGAGCTGCTTGCACAGAACAGAGACAAATGGCGAGATTTGATCAAATATCTTTAAAAGAATTGAAAACTGCTAGAACAAAAATTAAGATGAGGAGTATCTTGGTCTATGCCCTATGGGCCGGCTACGGCTCGAAAGGTCAATAGATAGATGTTCAGTCTCCTATATTTTCATTTTCTTGTTCCTCTCTTCCTTCTGCTGTTGATCTTTCTACATCTGCTTCTCCACTGTTTTTAAGTCTTCTTTATCTGCTTTTCCTTCCTCTTCTTCTACATCCTCTTCTTTTTTCTTCGTCCACTTTTTCTTCGTCCACTTTTTCTTCGTCCACTTTTTCTTCGTCCACTTTTTCTTCGTCCACTTTTTCTTCGTCCACTTTTTCTTCGTCCACTTTTTCTTCGTCCACTTTTTCTTCGTCCACTTTTTCTTCGTCCACTTTTTCTTCCTTTTCATCTTCTCCTTTATCCTCATATTCCTCTTCTCTTGTTTCTATTTCTTGTACTTGTTTATTTTTTTCCTCTTCTTCATCTACTTCTGTTTCAGTTTCTATGTCTTCTTCCTCTGTTCCAACTTCTATTACTATTTATTTTTTTCTTCTTTTTCATTCCATAACCTTGGGGAACTCGGTCATCGTCAATTCGGAAGTCATCTGGGATAACACCGATGAAAAGGATGCAGTCATCTATACAAACGGATCTGTAATACGACACCAAAGGAGTGTATGGCACTTACAGTACACTCGGCAAGCAGAATAGTCAAAAAAGACAGTGGTGCGTACCATGAGAAGCAAGACGATGAAGGTGATAACAGTGACCAGGCATTCATCTGGTTAGAGTCACAAGACTACACCCACGTCTGCATACTAAGTGATCCGTTGAGCATGACAAGAAAAGTGGAGGCAGGATCTGTACGCATGCAATGGGTAGAGTCATTGCAGAAGTAAAAAATATGTAAGGTCACCATTGTCTATGTCCCTGTACGTGCGGGAGCATGGGGAAATGTAAGAGCGGACAGTTTGGGTATCTGCGCTGTCATTGAAGACGGTCAACCAATGAGTCGGGCGGACATCATCAATGACCTCCGAGCTGTGTGAAATGCACAGGACTTTGACAACCATGAGTCCACATCACTCATTCAGATGAAAGAGGTGGGAGTTAAGATGGGCACAGCCAGAAACGAGAAACATAGTGGCCATATAAAAAAAAAAGACTTACCAACACAGACCTGGAGTCGTCAGTCTTTGGACACTGGAACTTGCTGAGGAGATGATCTGAGTAGCTATGGACATGTTCGTCTCTAATATGTTTTGAATACACTTTTCTCTTGGTGCAAAGAAAGTGGAGTCGAAAATAAATGGGCAGCTTTTGCTCTCTTCTGAATTGTATGAAGGTGGCCTTTATGTCTTGCCTAATTTTTTTTTTCTAAGAGTAGTTCCATGGCGAGTATTCAGAGTAAGGGGGCATCGAAAATCCTTGTCTCACTGAAATACGTAGAACAAATGAAGGAGATTAATATCATGTTTCTTATAGGTGACCACACAACCGTGCCCTTACATAGAACAAATTATGGAGATTAATATCATATTTCTTATAGGAGACCACACAAACGTTCTCTTAGATAGAACAAATGAAGGAGATTAATATCATATTTCTTATAGGCGAAAACACAACCAATCCCTTCCACAGAACACATCATGGAGACTAATATCATATTTCTTATAGGGGACCATAACAACCGTGTCCTTCCATAGAACAAATGAGGGAGATTAATATCATTTTTCTCACTGACGACCACAAAAACCATGTTCTTACATGGAACAGATGATGAAAATTAATAGCATATTTCATATAGACGAAAACACAACCAATCCCTTTCATAGAAAACATCATGGACACTAATATCATATTTCTTATAGGTGACCACAACAACAGTGTCCTTCCATAGAACAAATTATGGAGATTAATATCATATTTTTTATAGGTGACCACACAACCATGACCTTCCATAGAACAAATGATGGAGATTAATATCATATTTCTTACAGGTGACCAAAACAGCCGTGTCCTTCCATAGAACAAATGATGGAGATTAATATCATATTTCTTTTAGGTGACCACACAACCATGACCTTCCATAGAACAAATGAAGGAGATTAATATCATATTTCTCACTAACGACCACAACAACTGTGTTCTTACATGGAACAAATTATGAAAATTAATAGCATATTTCTTATAGGCGAAAACACAACCAATCCCTTCCATAGAACACATCATGGGGACTAATATCATATTTCTTATAGGTGAGCACACAAGGTAAGACGATTTCTCCTTTTATTTGTTTGAATTTTCTTTTCAGCTCTAATGTTGAGAAAGTTAATATCTTATGCAGACTTCGTTTATGAATGGAACCAGACCTTGAACTAAAGTACAGCTAATGTGACCAACGAGTTTCTGAGCAATATCAAAATACGGACACATGTCAGTCTCTCACAAAGTATCATGAAGACAACATACAGATAATATTATGGATCCACTTCTACTGAATACGATGATGACGATGTCACTAGAAAGGACACACACACTGCGGCAGCTGTTTGGGGATATTAGTCGACATGCATTTTTTAGAATCTCACAAGAAAGAAGACAAATTATAATCATTGAAGAAAAATGTACAAATGGTGCATACTATATTTGGACTTCTAGTTCTAAAGCAACCAATTTAAATAAAATAACATGCTCTACCGTTGAATTGTTGATGAAAATATTAATATAACCTTGAGCAAATTCAAGTTATCCGCTTTTTTGTACAGGGGAAGCAACTTTTGACAAATTAACAACTAACGATCGGGAGTATTTGACAATGTAATTTCTTTCAACCGTCTTCATTTTGCATATTGCTTAGTAAATATAACATTTCATATTATCTTTGCATTTCTTTAAAAATTTCATATATAAAACAATTAATTAAAAAAAAAATCAAGTAAAAGAAATGTATTTTCCTTTCAGTTGTGGTAAAATATTAAATTATGAAAAATCTTTTTCAAGCACTTACTGTTATCTTCCTTCACGATGGGATTCGGAGTTCTTCCATTTAGTTTTATGTACTCTCTTTGAGTGCGATAGAAATGTGTGCCATTGAGTTTGAATGTTAGGCGACCAAACAACCGTGTTCTTACATAGAACAAATGATGAAGATTAATATCATATTTCTTATAGGTGACTACACAACCATGACATTCCATAGAACAAATGAAGGAGATTAATATCATTTTTCTCACTGACGACCATAACAACCGTGTTCTTACATGGAACAGATGATGAAAATTAATAGCATATTTCTTATAGACGAAAACACAACCAATCCCTTCCATAGAAAACATCATGGAGACTAATATCATATTTCTTACAGGTGACCACAACAACAGTGTCCTTCCATAGAACAAATGATGGAGATTAATATCATATTTCTTATAGGTGACCACACAACCATGACCTTCCATAGAACAAATGATGGAGATTAATATCATATTTCTTACAGGTGACCAAAACCACCGTGTTCTTCCATAGAAAAAATGATGGAGATTAATATCATATTTCATTTAGGTGACCACACAACCATGCCCTTCTGTAGAACAAATGAAGGAGATTAATATCATATTTCTTATAGGTGACCACACAACCATGACCTTCCACAGAACACATCATGGAGACTAATATCATATTTCTTATAGGTGAGCACACACGGTAGGACGATTTCTCCTTTTATTCATTTGAATTTTCTTTTCAGCTCTAATGTTGAGAAAGTTAATATCTTATGCAGACTTCGTTTATGAATGGAACCAGACCTTGAACTAAAGTACAGCTAATGTGACCAACGAGCTTCTGAGCAACATCAAAATACGGACACATGTCAGTTTCTCACAAAGTATCATGAAGACAACATACAGATACTATTATAGATCCACTTCTACTGAATACGATGATGACGATGTCACTAGAAAGGACACACACACATTGCGGCAGCTGTTTTGGGATATTAGTCGACATGCATTTTTTAGAATCTCTCAAGAAAGAAGACAAATTATAATCATTGAAGAAATATGTACAAATGTTGCATACTATTTTTGGTCTTCTAGTTCTAAAGCAACCAATTTAAATAAAATAGCATGCTCTACCGTTGAATTGTTGATGAAAATATTAATAAAATCTTGTGCAAATTCAAGTTATCCGCTTTTTTGTACAGGGAAGCAACTTTTGACTAATTAACAACTAATGATCGGGAGTATTTGACAATGTAATTTCTTTCAACCGTCTTTATTTTGCATATTGCTTAGTAAATATAAAATTTCATAATATCTGTGCATTTCTTAAAAGTTTCACATAAAGAACAATTACCTAAAAAAGAATCAAGTAAAAGAAATGTATTTTCCTTTAAGTTGTGGTAAAATATTAACTTATAAAAAATCTTTTACAAGCACTTACTGTTATCTTCCTTCACGATGATATACGGCGTTCTGCATTGTAGTTTTATGTACTCTCTTTGAGTGTGATGGAAATGTGTGCCATTGAGTTTGAATGTTAGGCGACCACACAACCGTGTTCTTACATAGAACAAATAATGAAGATTAATATCATATTTCTTATAGGTGACCACACAACCATGACATTCCATAGAATACATGACGGAGATTAATATCATTTTTCTCACTGACGACCACAACAACCGTGTTCTTACATGGAACAGATGATGAAAATTAAAAGCATATTTCTTATAGACGAAAACACAACCATACCTTCCGTAGAAAACATCATGGAGACTAATATCATATTTCTTATAGGTGACCACAACAACCATGTCCTTCCATATAACAAATGAGGAAGATTAATATCATATATCTTATAGGTGACCACACAACCATGACCTTCCATAGAACAAATGATGGATATTAATATCATATTTCTTTCAGGTGACCAAAACAACCGTGTCCTTCCATAGAAAATATGATGGAGATTAATATCATAGTTCTTTTAGGTGACCACACAACCATGCCCTTCTGTATAACAAATGAAGGAGATTACTATCATATTTCTTATAGGTGACCACACAAACCATGACCTTCCATAGAACACATGAAGGAGATTAAAATCATATTTCTCACTGACGACCACAACAACAGTGTTCTTACATGGTACAGATGATGAAAATTAATATCATATTTCTTATAGGCGAAAACACAACCAATCCCTTCCATAGAACACATCATGGAGACTAATATCATATTTCTTATAGGTGAGCATACACGTTAAGACGATTTCTCCTTTTATTCATTTGAATTTTCTTTTCAGCTCTAATGTTGAGAAAGTTAATATCTTATGCAGACTTCGTTTATGAATGGAACCAGACCTTGAACTAAAGTACAGCTAATGTGACCAACGAGCTTCTGAGCAATATCAAAATACGGACACATGTCAGTCTCTCACAAAGTATCATGAAGACAACATACAGATACTATTATAGATCCACTTCTACTGAATACGAATATGACGATGTCACTAGAAAGGACACACACACACACTGCGGCAGCTGTTTAGGGATATTAGTCGACATGCATTTTTTAGAATCTCACAAGAAAGAAGACAAATTATAATCATTGAAGAAATATGTACAAATGTTGCATACTATTTTTGGTCATCTAGTTCTAAAGCAACCAATTTAAATAAAATATCATGCTCTACTGTTGAATTGTTGATGAAAATATTAATAAAATCTTGAGCAAATTCAAGTTATCCGCTTTTTTGTACAGGGGAAGCAACTTTTGACTAATTAACAACTAATGATCGGGAGTATTTGACAATGTAATTTCTTTCAACCGTCTTTATTTTGCATATTGCTTAGTAAATATAAAATTTCATAATATCTGTGCATTTCTTTAAAAGTTTCACATAAAGAACAATTACCTAAAAAAGAATCAAGTAAAAGAAATGTATTTTCCTTTAAGTTGTGGTAAAATATTAACTTATAAAAAATCTTTTACAAGCACTTACTGTTATCTTCCTTCACGATGATATACGGCGTTCTGCATTGTAGTTTTATGTACTCTCTTTGAGTGTGATGGAAATGTGTGCCATTGAGTTTGAATGTTAGGCGACCACACAACCGTGTTCTTACATAGAACAAATAATGAAGATTAATATCATATTTCTTATAGGTGACCACACAACCATGACATTCCATAGAATACATGACGGAGATTAATATCATTTTTCTCACTGACGACCACAACAACCGTGTTCTTACATGGAACAGATGATGAAAATTAAAAGCATATTTCTTATAGACGAAAACACAACCATACCTTCCGTAGAAAACATCATGGAGACTAATATCATATTTCTTATAGGTGACCACAACAACCATGTCCTTCCATATAACAAATGAGGAAGATTAATATCATATATCTTATAGGTGACCACAACAACCGTGTGCTTCCATAGAAGAAATGAGGGAGATTAATATCATATATCTTATAGGTGACCACACAACCATGACCTTCCATAGAACAAATGATGGATATTAATATCATATTTCTTTCAGGTGACCAAAACAACCGTGTCCTTCCATAGAAAATATGATGGAGATTAATATCATATTTCTTTTAGGTGACCACACAACCATGACCTTCCATAGAACACATGAAGGAGATTAAAATCATATTTCTCACTGACGACCACAACAACAGTGTTCTTACATGGTACAGATGATGAAAATTAATATCATATTTCTTATAGGCGAAAACACAACCAATCCCTTCCATAGAACACATCATGGAGACTAATATCATATTTCTTATAGGTGAGCATACACGTTAAGACGATTTCTCCTTTTATTCATTTGAATTTTCTTTTCAGCTCTAATGTTGAGAAAGTTAATATCTTATGCAGACTTCGTTTATGAATGGAACCAGACCTTGAACTAAAGTACAGCTAATGTGACCAACGAGCTTCTGAGCAATATCAAAATACGGACACATGTCAGTCTCTCACAAAGTATCATGAAGACAACATACAGATACTATTATAGATCCACTTCTACTGAATACGAATATGACGATGTAACTAGAAAGGACACACACACACTGCGGCAGCTGTTTAGGGATATTAGTCGACATGCATTTTTTAGAATCTCACAAGAAAGAAGACAAATTATAATCATTGAAGAAATATGTACAAATGTTGCATACTATTTTTGGTCTTCTAGTTCTAAAGCAACCAATTTAAATAAAATATCATGCTCTACCGGTGAATTGTTGATGAAAATATTAATAAAATCTTGAGCAAATTCAAGTTATCCGCTTTTTTGTACAGGGGAAGCAACTTTTGACTAATTAACAACTAATGATCGGGAGTATTTGACAATGTAATTTCTTTCAACCGTCTTTATTTTGCATATTGCTTAGTAAATATAAAATTTCATAATATCTGTGCATTTCTTTAAAAGTTTCACATAAAGAACAATTACCTAAAAAAGAATCAAGTAAAAGAAATGTATTTTCCTTTAAGTTGTGGTAAAATATTAACTTATAAAAAATCTTTTACAAGCACTAAACTGTTATCTTCCTTCACGATGATATACGGCGTTCTGCATTGTAGTTTTATGTACTCTCTTTGAGTGTGATGGAAATGTGTGCCATTGAGTTTGAATGTTAGGCGACCACACAACCGTGTTCTTACATAGAACAAATAATGAAGATTAATATCATATTTCTTATAGGTGACCACACAACCATGACATTCCATAGAATACATGACGGAGATTAATATCATTTTTCTCACTGACGACCACAACAACCGTGTTCTTACATGGAACAGATGATGAAAATTAAAGCATATTTCTTATAGACGAAAACACAACCATACCTTCCGTAGAAAACATCATGGAGACTAATATCATATTTCTTATAGGTGACCACAACAACCGTGTGCTTCCATAGAACAAATGAGGGAGATTAATACCATATATCTTATAGGTGACCACACAACCATGACCTTCCATAGAACAAATGATGGATATTAATATCATATTTCTTACAGGTGACCAAAACAACCGTGTCCTTCCATAGAAAATATGATGGAGATTAATATCATATTTCTTTTAGGTGACCACACAACCATGCCCTTCTGTATAACAAATGAAGGAGATTACTATCATATTTCTTATAGGTGACCACACAACCATGACCTTCCATAGAACACATGAAGGAGATTAAAATCATATTTCTCACTGACGACCACAACAACAGTGTTCTTACATGGTACAGATGATGAAAATTAATATCATATTTCTTATAGGCGAAAACACAACCAATCCCTTCCATAGAACACACCATGGAGACTAATATCATATTTCTTATAGGTGAGCATACACGTTAAGACGATTTCTCCTTTTATTCATTTGAATTTTCTTTTCAGCTCTAATGTTGAGAAAGTTAATATCTTATGCAGACTTCGTTTATGAATGGATCCAGACCTAGAACTAAAGTACAGCTAATGTGACCAACGAGCTTCTGAGCAATATCAAAATACGGACACATGTCAGTCTCTCACAAAGTATCATGAAGACAACATACAGATAATATTATGGATCCACTTCTACTGAATACGATGATGACGATGTCACTAGAAAGGACACACACACACTGCGGCAGCTGTTTAGGGATATTAGTCGACATGCATTTTTTAGAATCTCACAAGAAAGAAGACAAATTATAATCATTGAAGAAATATGTACAAATGTTGCATACTATTTTGGTCTTCTAGTTCTAAAGCAACCAATTTAAATAAAATATCATGCTCTACCGGTGAGTTGTTGATGAAAATATTAATAAAATCTTGAGCAAATTCAAGTTATCCGCTTTTTTGTACAGGGGAAGCAACTTTTGACTAATTAACAACTAATGATCGGGAGTATTTGACAATGTAATTTCTTTCAACCGTCTTTATTTTGCATATTGCTTAGTAAATATAAAATTTCATAATATCTGTGCATTTCTTTAAAAGTTTCACATAAAGAACAATTACCTAAAAAAGAATCAAGTAAAAGAAATGTATTTTCCTTTAAGTTGTGGTAAAATATTAACTTATAAAAAATCTTTTACAAGCACTTACTGTTATCTTCCTTCACGATGATATACGGCGTTCTGCATTGTAGTTTTATGTACTCTCTTTGAGTGTGATGGAAATGTGTGCCATTGAGTTTGAATGTTAGGCGACCACACAACCGTGTTCTTACATAGAACAAATAATGAAGATTAATATCATATTTCTTATAGGTGACCACACAACCATGACATTCCATAGAATACATGACGGAGATTAATATCATTTTTCTCACTGACGACCACAACAACCGTGTTCTTACATGGAACAGATGACGAAAATTAAAAGCATATTTCTTATAGACGAAAACACAACCATACCTTCCGTAGAAAACATCATGGAGACTAATATCATATTTCTTATAGGTGACCACAACAACCGTGTGCTTCCATAGAACAAATGAGGGAGATTAATATCATATATCTTATAGGTGACCACACAACCATGACCTTCAATAGAACAAATGATGGAGATTAATATCATATTTCTTACAGGTGACCAAAACAACCGTGTCCTTCCATAGAAAAAATGATGGAGATTAAAATCATATTTCTTTTAGGTGACCACACAACCATGACCTTCCATAGAACAAATGATGAAGATTACTATCATATTTCTTATAGGTGACCACACAAGAAGGACATTCCATAGAACAAATGATGGAGATTAATATCATATTTCTCACTGACGACCAAAAGAACCGTGTTCTTACATGGAACAGATGATGAAAATTAATATCATATTTCTTATACGCAAAAACACAACCAATCCCTTCCATAGAACACATCATGGAGACTAATATCATATTTCTTATAGGTGAGCACACACGCAAGACGATTTCGTCCTTTTATTTATTTGAATTTTCTTTTCGGCTCTAATGTTGAGAAAGTTAATATCTTATGCAGACTTCGTTTATGAATGGAACCAGACCTTGAACTATAGTACAGCTAATGTGACTAACGTGCTTCTGAGCAATATCAAAATACGAACACATGTCAGTCTCTCACAAAGTATCATGAAGACAACATACAGATAATATTATGGATCCACTTCTACTGAATACGAATATGACGATGTCACAAGAAAGGACACACACACTGCGGCAGCTGTTTGGGGATATTAGTCGACATGCATTTTTTAGAATCTCACAAGAAAGGAGACAAATTATAATCATTGAAGAAATATGTACAAATGTTGCACAATATTTTTGGTCTTCTAGTTCTAAAGCAACCAATTTAAATAAAATAACATGCTCTACCGTTGAATTGTTGATGAAAATATTAATATAATCTTGAGCAAATTCAAGTTATCCGCTTTTTTTGTACAGGGAAAGCAACTTTTGACTAATTAACAACTAACGATCCGGAGTATTTGACAAAGTAATTTCTTTCAACCGCTACATTTTGCATATTGCTTAGTAAATATAAAATTTCATAATATCTGTGCATTTCTTTAAAAGTTTCACAAAAGAACAATTACCTAAAAAAGAATCAAGTTAAAGAAATGTATTTTCCTTTAAGTTGTGGTAAAATATTAAATTATAAAAAATCGTTTTCAAGCACTTACAGTTATTTTCCTTTACGATGGTATACGGCGTTCTGCCATGTAGTTTTATGTACTCTCTTTGAGTGCGATGGAAATGTGTGCCATTGAGTTTGAATGTTAGGCGACCACACAACCGTGTTCTTACATAGAACAAATAATGAAGATTAATATCATATTTCTTATAGGTGACCACACAACCATGACATTCCGTAGAATACATGAAGGAGATTAATATCATTTTTCTCACTGACGACCACAACAACCGTGTTCTTACATGGAACAGATGATGAAAATTAAAAGCATATTTCTTATAGACGAAAACACAACCATACCTTCCATAGAAAACATCATGGAGACTAATATCATATTTCTTATAGGTGACCACACAACCATGACCTTCCATAGAACAAATGATGGAGATTAATATCATATTTCTTACAGGTGACCAAAACAACCGTGTCCTTCCATAGAACAAATGATGGAGATTAATATCATATTTTTTTTAGGTGACCACACAACCATGCTCTTCTGTAGAACAAATGAAGGAGATTAATATCATATTTCTTATAGGTGACCACACAAGCAGGACATTCCATAGAACAAATGATGGAGATTAATATCATATTTCTTATAGGTGACCACACAACCATGACCTTAAATAGAACAAATTATGGAGATTAATATCATATTTCTTACAGGTGACCAAAACAACCGTGTCCTTCCATAGAACAAATGATGGAGATTAATATCATATTTCTTACAGGTGACCAAAACAACCGTGTCCTTCCATAGAACACATGAAGGAGATTAAAATCATATTTCTAACTGACGACCACAACAACAGTGTTCTTACATGGAATAGATGATGAAAATTAATATCATATTTCTTATAGGCGAAAACACAACCAATCCCTTCCATAAAACACATCATGGAGACTAATATCATATTTCGTATAGGTGACCATACACGTTAAGACGATTTCTCCTTTTATTCATTTGAATTTTCTTTTCAGCTCTAATGTTCAGAAAGTTAATATCTTATGCAGACTTCGTTTATGAATGGAACCAGACCTTGAACTAAAGTACAGCTAATGTGACCAACGAGCTTCTGAGCAACATCAAAATACGGACACATGTCAGTTTCTCACAAAGTATCATGAAGACAACATACAGATAATACTATGGATCCACTTCTACTGAATACGAATATGACGATGTCACTAGAAAGGACACACACACTGCGGCAGCTGTTTGAGGATATTACACGACATGCATTTTTTGGAATCTCCCAAGAAAGTAGACAAATTATAATCATTGAAGAAATATGTACAAATGTTGCATACTATTTTTGGTCTTCTAGTTCTAAAGCAACCAATTTAAAAAAAAAATAACATGCTCTACCGTTGAATTGTTGATGAAAATATTAATATAATCTTGAGCAAATTCAAGTAATCCGCTTTTTTGTTTGTACAGGGGAAGCAACTTTTGACTAATTAACAACTAACGATCGGGAGTATTTGACAATGTAATTTCTTTCAATCGTCTTTATTTTGCATACTGCTTAGTAAATATGAAATTTCATAATATCTGTGCATTTCTTTAAAAGTTTCACATATAGAACAATTACATAAAAAAGAATCAAGTTAAAGAAATGTATTTTCCTTTACGTTGTGGTAAAATATTAACTTATAAAAAATCTTTTACAAGCACTTACTGTTATCTACCTTCACGATGGGATTCGGAGTTCTTCCATTTAGTTTTATGTACTCTCTATGAGTGCGATGGAAATGTGTGCCACTAATTTTGTATGTTAGGCGACCACACAACCGTGTTCTTACATAGAACAAATGATGAAGAATAATATCATATTTCTTATAGGTGACCACACAACCATGACCTTCCATAGAACAAATGAAGGAGATTAATATCATTTTTCTCACTGACGACCATAACAACCGTGTTCTCACATGGAACAGATGATGAAAATTATAGCATATTTCTTATAGGCGAAAACACAACCAATTCCTTCCATAGAACACATCATGGAGACTAATATCATATTTCTTATAGGTGACCACAACAACCGTGTCCTTCCATAGAACAAATGATGGAGATTAATATCATATTTCTTATAGGTGACCACACAACAATGACCTTCCATAGAACAAATGATGGAGATTAATATCATATTTCTTACAGATGACCAAAACAACCGTGTCCTTCCATAGAAAAAATGATGGAGATTAATATCATATTTCTTATAGGTGACCACACAACCATGACCTTCCATAGAACAAATGAAGGAGATTAATATCATATTTCTCACTGACGACCACAACAACCGTTTTCTTACATGGTACAGATGATGCAAATTAATATCATATTTCTTATACGCGAAAACACAACCAATCCCTTCCATAGAACACATCATGGAGACTAATATCATATTTCTTATAGGTGAGCACACACGCAAGACGATTTCTCCTTTTATTTATTTGAATTTTCTTTTCATTTCTAATGTTGAGAAAGTTAATATCTTATGCAGACTTCGTTTATGAATGGAACCAGACCTTGAACTAAAGTACAGCTAATGTGACTAACGTGCTTCTGATCAATATCAAAATACGGACACATGTCAGTTTCTCACAAAGTATCATGAAGACAACATACAGATAATATTATGGATCCACTTCTACTGAATACGAATATGACGATGTCACAAGAAAGGACACACACACTGCGGCAGCTGTTTGGGGATATTAGTCGACATGCATTTTTTAGAATCTCACAAGAAAGAAGACAAATTATAATCATTGAAGAAATATGTACAAATGTTGCACAATATTTTTTGGTCTTCTAGTTCTAAAGCAACTAATTTAAATAAAATAACATACTCTACCGTTGAATTTTTGATGAAAATATTAATAAATCTTGAGCAAATTCAAGTTATCCGCTTTTTTGTACAGGGAAGCAACTTTTGACTAGCTAACAACTAACGATCGGGAGTATTTGACAATGTAATTTCTTTCAACCGTCTTCATTTTGCATATTGCTTAGTAAATATGAAATTTCATAATATCTGGGCATTTCTTTAAAAGTTTCACATATAGAACATTTACCTAAAAAAGAATCAAGTTAAAGAAATGTATTTTCCTTTACGTTGTGGTAAAATATTAACTTATAAAAAATCTTTTACAAGCACTTACTGTTATCTACCTTCACGATGGGATTCGGAGTTCTTCCATTTAGTTGTATGTACTCTCTTTGAGTGCGATGGAAATGTGTGCCATTGAGTTTGAATGTTAGGCGACCACACAACCGTGTTCTTACATAGATCAAATGATGAAGAATAATATCATATTTCTTATAGGTGACCACACATCCATGACATTCCATAGAAAAAATGATGGAGATTAATATCATATTTCTTATAGGTGACCACACAACCATGACCTTCCATAGAACAAATGAAGGAGATTAATATCATTTTTCTCACTGACGACCATAACAACCGTGTTCTCACATGGAACAGATGATACAATTTAATAGCATATTCTTATAGGGGAAAACACAACCAATTCCTTCCATAGAACACATCATGGAGACTAATATCATATTTCTTATAGGTGACCACAACAACCGTGTCCTTCCATAGAACAAATGATGGAGATTAATATCATATTTCTTATAGGTGACCACACAACAATGACTTCCATAGAACAAATGATGGAGATTAATATCATATTTCTTACAGATGACCAAAACAACCGTGTCCTTCCATAGAAAAAATGATGGAGATTAATATCATATTTCTTATAGGTGACCACACAACCATGACCTTCCATAGAACAAATGAAGGAGATTAATATCATATTTCTCACTGACGACCACAACAACCGTGTTCTTACATGGAACAAATGATGAAAATTAATATCATATTTCTTATAGGCGAAAACACAACCAATTCCTTCCATAGAACCCATCATGGAGACTAATATCATATTTCTTATAGGTAAGCACACACGGTAATACGATTTCTCCTTTTATTTATTTGAATTTTCTTTTCAGCTCTAATGTTGAGAAAGTTAATATCTTATGCAGACTTCGTTTATGAATGGAACCAGACCTTGAACTAAAGTACAGCTAATGTGACCAACGAGCTTCTGAGCAATATCAAATACGGACACATGTCAGTCTCTCACAAAGTATCATGAAGACAACATACAGATAATATTATGGATCCACTTCTACTGAATACGAATATGACGATGTCACTAGAAAGGACACACACACTGCGGCAGCTGTTTGGGGATATTAGTCGACATGCATTTTTTAGAATCTCACAAGAAAGAAGACAAATTATAATCATTGAAGAAATATGTACAAATGTTACACAATATTTTTGGTCTTCTAGTTCTAAAGCAACTAATTTAAATAAAATAACATGCTCTACCGTTGAATTGTTGATGAAAATATTAATAAAATCTTGAGCAAATTCAAGTTATCCGCTTTTTTGTACAGGGGAGGCAACTTTTGACTAATTAACAACTAACGATCGGGAGTATTTGACAATGTAATTTCTTTCAACCGTCTTCATTTTGCATATTGCTTAGTAAATACGAAATTTCATAATATCTGTGCATTTCTTTAAAAGTTTCACATATAGAACATTTACCTAAAAAAGAATCAAGTTAAAGAAATGTATTTTCCTTTACGTTGTGGTAAAATATTAACTTATAAAAAATCTTTTACAAGCACTTACTGTTATCTACCTTCACGATGGGATTCGGAGTTCTTCCATTTAGTTTTATGTACTCTCTATGAGTGCGATGGAAATGTGTGCCATTAATTTTGTATGTTAGGCGACCACACAACCGTGTTCTTACATAGAACAAATGATGAAGAATAATATCATATTTCTTATAGGTGACCACACAACCATGACCTTCCATAGAACAAATGAAGGAGATTAATATCATTTTTCTCACTGACGACCATAACAACCGTGTTCTCACATGGAACAGATGATGAAAATTAATATCATATTTCTTATAGGCGAAAACACAACCAATTCCTTCCATAGAACACATCATGGAGACTAATATCATATTTCTTATAGGTGACCACAACAACCGTGTCCTTCCATAGAACAAATGATGGAGATTAATATCGTATTTCTTATAGGTGACCACACAACAATGACCTTCCATAGAACAAATGATGGAGATTAATATCATATTTCTTACAGATGACCAAAACAACCGTGTCCTTCCATAGAAAAAATGATGGAGATTAATATCATATTTCTTATAGGTGACCACACAACCATGACCTTCCATAGAACAAATGAAGGAGATTAATATCATATTTCTCACTGACGACCACAACAACCGTGTTCTTACATGGTACAGATGATGAAAATTAATATCATATTTCTTATACGCAAAAACACAACCAATCCCTTCCATAGAACACATCATGGAGACTAATATCATATTTCTTATAGGTGAGCACACACGCAAGACGATTTCTCCTTTTATTTATTTGAATTTTCTTTTCAGTTCTAATGTTGAGAAAGTTAATATCTTATGCAGACTTCGTTTATGAATGGAACCAGACCTTGAACTAAAGTACAGCTAATGTGACTAACGTGCTTCTGAGCAATATCAAAATACGGACACATGTCAGTTTCTCACAAAGTATCATGAAGACAACATACAGATAATATTATGGATCCACTTCTACTGAATACGAATATGACGATGTCACAAGAAAGGACACACACACTGCGGCAGCTGTTTGGGGATATTACTCGACATGCATTTTTTGGAATCTCACAAGAAAGAAGACAAATTATAATCATTGAAGAAATATGTACAAATGTTGCACAATATTTTTTG
Organism: Megaustenia siamemsis; assembly: GCA_032433765.1. Lineage (NCBI taxonomy): Eukaryota > Metazoa > Mollusca > Gastropoda > Stylommatophora > Ariophantidae > Megaustenia > Megaustenia siamemsis. The sequence goes on from JAVIAB010000088.1 coordinate 61,436,085, forward strand.
GTCTTCTAGTTCTAAAGCAACTAATTTAAATAAAATAACATGCTCTACCGTTGAATTGTTGATGAAAATATTAATAAAATCTTGAGCAAATTCAAGTTATCCGCTTTTTTGTACAGGGGAAGCAACTTTTGACTAATTAACAACTAACGATCGGAGTATTTGACAATGTAATTTCTTTCAACCGTCTTCATTTTGCATATTGCTTAGTAAATATGAAATTTCATAATATCTGTGCATTTCTTTAAAAGTTTCACATATAGAACATTTACCTAAAAAAGAATCAAGTTAAAGAAATGTATTTTCCTTTACGTTGTGGTAAAATATTAACTTATAAAAAATCTTTTACAAGCACTTACTGTTATCTACCTTCACGATGGGATTCGGAGTTCTTCCATTTAGTTTTATGTACTCTCTATGAGTGCGATGGAAATGTGTGCCATTAATTTTGTATGTTAGGCGACCACACAACCGTGTTCTTACATAGAACAAATGATGAAGAATAATATCATATTTCTTATAGGTGACCACACAACCATGACCTTCCATAGAACAAATGAAGGAGATTAATATCATTTTTCTCACTGACGACCATAACAACCGTGTTCTCACATGGAACAGATGATGAAAATTAATATCATATTTCTTATAGGCGAAAACACAACCAATTCCTTCCATAGAACACATCATGGAGACTAATATCATATTTCTTATAGGTGACCACAACAACCGTGTCCTTCCATAGAACAAATGATGGAGATTAATATCGTATTTCTTATAGGTGACCACACAACAATGACCTTCCATAGAACAAATGATGGAGATTAATATCATATTTCTTACAGATGACCAAAACAACCGTGTCCTTCCATAGAAAAAATGATGGAGATTAATATCATATTTCTTATAGGTGACCACACAACCATGACCTTCCATAGAACAAATGAAGGAGATTAATATCATATTTCTCACTGACGACCACAACAACCGTGTTCTTACATGGTACAGATGATGAAAATTAATATCATATTTCTTATACGCAAAAACACAACCAATCCCTTCCATAGAACACATCATGGAGACTAATATCATATTTCTTATAGGTGAGCACACACGCAAGACGATTTCTCCTTTTATTTATTTGAATTTTCTTTTCAGTTCTAATGTTGAGAAAGTTAATATCTTATGCAGACTTCGTTTATGAATGGAACCAGACCTTGAACTAAAGTACAGCTAATGTGACTAACGTGCTTCTGAGCAATATCAAAATACGGACACATGTCAGTTTCTCACAAAGTATCATGAAGACAACATACAGATAATATTATGGATCCACTTCTACTGAATACGAATATGACGATGTCACAAGAAAGGACACACACACTGCGGCAGCTGTTTGGGGATATTACTCGACATGCATTTTTTGGAATCTCACAAGAAAGAAGACAAATTATAATCATTGAAGAAATATGTACAAATGTTGCACAATATTTTTGGTCTTCTAGTTCTAAAGCAACTAATTTAAATAAAATAACATGCTCTACCGTTGAATTGTTGATGAAAATATTAATAAAATCTTGAGCAAATTCAAGTTATCCGCTTTTTTGTACAGGGGAAGCAACTTTTGACTAATTAACAACTAACGATCGGGAGTATTTGACAATGTAATTTCTTTCAACCGTCTTCATTTTGCATATTGCTTAGTAAATATGAAATTTCATAATATCTGTGCATTTCTTTAAATGTTTCACATATAGAACATTTACCTAAAAAAGAATCAAGTTAAAGAAATGTATTTTCCTTTACGTTGTGGTAAAATATTAACTTATAAAAAATCTTTTACAAGCACTTACTGTTATCTACCTTCACGATGGGATTCGGAGTTCTTCCATTTAGTTTTATGTACTCTCTATGAGTGCGATGGAAATGTGTGCCATTAATTTTGTATGTTAGGCGACCACACAACCGTGTTCTTACATAGAACAAATGATGAAGAATAATATCATATTTCTTATAGTGACCACACAACCATGACCTTCCATAGAACAAATGAAGGAGATTAATATCATTTTTCTCACTGACGACCACAACAACCGTGTTCTCACATGGAACAGATGATGAAAATTAATAGCATATTTCTTATAGGCGAAAACACAACCAATTCCTTCCATAGAACACATCATGGAGACTAATATCATATTTCTTTTAGGTGACCACACAACCATGCCCTTCTGTAGAACAAATGATGGAGATTAATATTATATTTCTTATAGGTGACCACACAACCATGACCTTCCATAGAACACATCATGGAGACTAACATAATATTTCTTATAGGTGAGCACACACGCAAGACGATTTCTCCTTTTGTTTATTTTAATTTTCTTTTCAGCTCTAATGTTGAGAAAGTTAATATCTTATGCAGACTTCGTTTATGAATGGAACCAGACCTTGAACTAAAGTACAGCTAATGTGACCAACGAGTTTCTGAGCAATATCAAAATACGGACACATGTCAGTCTCTCACAAAGTATCATGCAGACAACATACAGATAATATTATGGATCCACTTTTACTGAATACGATGATGACGATGTCACTAGAAAGGACACACACACTGCGGCAGCTGTTTGGGGATATTAGTCGACATGTATTTTTTAGAATCTCACAAGAAAGAAGACAAATTATAATCATTAAAGAAATATGTACAAATGTTGCACAATATTTTTGGTCTTCTAGTTCTAAAGCAACCAATTTAAATAAATAACATGCTCTACCGTTGAATTGTTGATGAAAATATTAATAAAATCTTGAGCAAATTCAAGGTATCCGCTTTTTTGAACAGAGGAAGCAACTTTTGACTAATTAACAACTAACGATCGGGAGTATTTGACAATGTAATTTCTTTCAATCGTCTTTATTTTGCATATTGCTTAGTAAATATGAAATTTCATAATATCTGTGCATTTCTTTAAAAGTTTCACATATAGAACAATTACCTAAAAAAGAATCAAGTTAAAGAAATGTATTTTCCTTTTCGTTGTGGTAAAATATTAACTTATAAAAAATCTTTTACAAGCACTTACTGTTATCTTCCTTCACGATGGGATTCGGAGTTCTTCCATTTAGTTTTATGTACTCTCTATGAGTGCGATGGAAATGTGTGCCATTAAGTTTGAATGTTAGGCGACCACACAACCTTGTTCTTACATAGATCAAATGATGAAGAATAATATCATATTTCTTATAGGTGACCACACATCCATGACATTCCATAGAACAAATGAAGGAGAATAATATCATTTTTCTCACTGACGACCACAACAACTTGTTCTTACATGGAACAGATGATGAAAATTAATAGCATATTTCTTATAGGCGAAAACACAACCAATTCCTTCCATAGAACACATCATGGAGACTAATATCATATTTCTTTTAGGTGACCACACAACCATGCCCTTCTGTAGAACAAATGATGGAGATTAATATTATATTTCTTATAGGTGACCACACAACCATGACCTTCCATAGAACACATCATGGAGACTAACATAATATTTCTTATAGGTGAGCACACACGCAAGACGATTTCTCCTTTTGTTTATTTTAATTTTCTTTTCAGCTCTAATGTTGAGAAAGTTAATATCTTATGCAGACTTCGTTTATGAATGGAACCAGACCTTGAACTAAAGTACAGCTAATGTGACCAACGAGTTTCTGAGCAATATCAAAATACGGACACATGTCAGTCTCTCACAAAGTATCATGCAGACAACATACAGATAATATTATGGATCCACTTTTACTGAATACGATGATGACGATGTCACTAGAAAGGACACACACACTGCGGCAGCTGTTTGGGGATATTAGTCGACATGTATTTTTTAGAATCTCACAAGAAAGAAGACAAATTATAATCATTAAAGAAATATGTACTCGCCTGTGCGCTGCCGGGGCCCGAAAGGGAAGTAAAGAATAGCGGCGCTGTACCCTACCAGGCATGTTCGTAAGAGGCGAGAAAGGAGGGTTAGGCATGGGACTGGCTATCCCATACTGTAAAAAAATAAGCCGAAAAAACTTCACAAACATGAAAAAAAAAAGAAAGATAAAGTAAATCCGTCAACCAGGAAAGAGAAGGGCTCTCTGTCTAAGAGATGTATGACGCAATCCGGAGAAAGCCATAGGGAGTCCGGGTTGCCGACTCACCCTTTGTCTACCAGGAAATCATCCAGAATTGGCACCTGGAATGTTCGTACCCTTAACGAACAGGGAAAAGCGGCACAAGTGGCAGCAGAGATGACCAACTACAAGATAGATATTCTGGGAATGTGTGAAACAAGATGGCTGGGAGCGGAGAGAATAAATTGAATACAGGGGAGATGATTTTATCATCAGGACACCAGGAACCAGGAGCACAACATAGCGAAGGGGTAGCTATAATGCTATCAAAGAATGCACAGAAGACACTAATAGAATGGGAGGCAGTGGGACCAAGACTGGTGAGAGCAACATTTAGAACAACCAAAAACAAAATAAAATTACACATTATACAATGCTATGCACCAACCAACGATAAAGATGACTCAGTTAAAGATGATTTTTATAAACAGCTACAATGCCAGATGGATGCAAGACGAGCCAAGGATATTATAATCTTGATGGGAGACCTAAATGCTAAGGTAGGATCAGACAACAGAGGCTTCGAAGAGATTATGGGAAAACATGGACTTGGAGATATAAACGAGAATGGAGAGATATTTGTGAATTTCTGCGCCCTTAACCAAATGAGCCTAGGAGGAACAATATTCCAACATAAAAGAATACACAAAGCTACATGGATGTCACCAGATCATAGAACGGAAAACCAAATTGATCACATATGTATTAATAATAAGTTTAAGTCATCCTTACAGGATGTAAAAGTATATAGAGGGGCAGATATAGCTTCTGATCATCATCTTCTGTTAGCCAAACTTAAAATTAAATTAAAAAGGTATACTACAACGAATAAGGGCAGAAAGTATTTCAATGTAGGGTTTCTTAAAGAACAAGGAATTAAAGATAAATTCGCAGTCACAATATCAAACAAATACCAAGTCCTCCAACAACTAGAAAATACAATAAATATAGAAGATCATTGGAAACAGGTAAAAAATATATGGAAAGAGACATGCGAAGAAACACTGGGGAAAAGAGAACGCCAGAATAAGGCATGGATGACAGCAGAGACCCTGGATAAAATTAAAGAAAGAAAGAACAAGAAAGCAGACATAAATAAAAGCAAAACAAGAAGTAATAAAGCCAAGACACAGGAAGCTTACACAGAGGTGAACAAAGAAGTGAGAAGATGCATTAAAAGGGATAAGAGGAAATATATAGATGAATTAGCTAAAGAGGCAGAAGAAGCAGCAAATAAAGGGAATATGAAAGAACTGTACAACAGCACAAAGAAATTAGGTGGAAAATTCAAACAGATCAACACCTTTATCAAAGATAAGAAAGGAAATCTGCTTAGTAATATAAGGGAACAAATGGAGAGATGGAAGGAGCACTTTGAAGAACTTTTGAACAGACCCGGCTCAAATAATCCTCCAGATATACTACCAGCAGAAGAAGAATTACACGTTAACTGCGGAAAACCAAGCAAAGAAGAAATAATGAAAGCCATCAAACTATTAAAAGATGGTAAAGCCACAGGACCAGATGAAATTCCTTCGGAAGCCATCAAAGCAGATATTATCACCTCTACCAAGATGTTACATAATCTATTGGATAAAATTTGGGAGAGGGAAGAAATACCTAAAGACTGGAGAGAAGGTTATATGATCAAACTACCAAAGAAAGGAAGTTTACAGGAGTGCACAAATTATAGGGAATTATGCTACTATCAGTGCCAGGAAAATATTAGGCAGAATCATTCTGGAGAGACTAAAAGAGGCTATAGAGAAACACTTGAGAGATGAACAAGCAGGTTTTAGGAAGAACAGATCATGTGCTGATCAAATAACTACTCTACGTATAATAGTTGAACAAAGTTTAGAACTAAAATCCCCACTTTATATTGGATTCATAGATTACGAAAAGGCATTTGATAGTTTAGACAGAAGAATGCTTTGGAAGTTGCTGAGTCATTATGGAATCCCCATAAAGTTTATTAACCTGATAAAAACAATGTATGAAGGAACAAAATGTAGTGTGGTGCATGAAGGACAGCTTACAGAAGCATTTGAAATAAGAACAGGAGTAAGGCAAGGATGCCTTCTGTCTCCATTTCTCTTTCTACTGGCCATAGATTGGATTATGAAAATAACTCAAAACAACAGAAATGGATCCAGTGGTCACTGACCAAACAACTTGATGATTTAGACTTTGCTGATGACATAGCTCTCCTATCACACAGCCACCAACAGATGCAAGATAAAATGAGTATATTAGATGAGAGATCACAACAGCTAGGACTAAAGATTAATAGAGATAAGACCAACATTATGAGAATTAATGCAGTTGGCAATAACCAAATAAAACTAGGAGAAATACCTCTACTAGACGTACAATCTTATATATATCTGGGCAGTAATATAGATAAAGAGGGAGGAACAGAAAACGATACCAAAATAAGGATATCAAAAGCAAGAGGAGCTTTCATTGCACTGGGAAACATATGGAAATCCAAAGAAATTAGGCTAAATACAAAAATACAAATTTTCAACTCCAATGTTAAGTCGGTTCTATTATATGGCTGTGAAACATGGAGAATAACAAATTGACAATCACGAAGGTACAGACTTTCATTAATGGATGCTTGCGCAGAATAAAGGGATGGAAATGGCAGGACAAAGTCACTAACGTGGAATTATGAAATGTACTGGTCAAATACCAGTGGATAAAGAAATACAGCGAAGACGATGGCGATGGATAGGACACACACTACGGAAACCAACTGAGAGTATTACACAACACAGGCCCTTTTTTGGAATCCCCAGGGGAAAAGACAAGAGGAAGACCAAGGAATTCTTGGAGAAGACAGATTGAAGCAGAGATGAAGATGATGGGGAAGACAGGAATGATCTTAAAAGAATTGCAAAAACAGAACGACTTGGAAAGTGTTTGTTGAAGACCTATGCTCCACTGGGAGCTAAAAAGGTAGAAGAATATTATATTTCTTATAGGTGACCACACAACCATGACCTTCCATAGAACACATCATGGAGACTAACATAATATTTCTTATAGGTGAGCACACACGCAAGACGATTTCTCCTTTTGTTTATTTTAATTTTCTTTTCAGCTCTAATGTTGAGAAAGTTAATATCTTATGCAGACTTCGTTTATGAATGGAACCAGACCTTGAACTAAAGTACAGCTAATGTGACCAACGAGTTTCTGAGCAATATCAAAATACGGACACATGTCAGTCTCTCACAAAGTATCATGCAGACAACATACAGATAATATTATGGATCCACTTTTACTGAATACGATGATGACGATGTCACTAGAAAGGACACACACACTGCGGCAGCTGTTTGGGGATATTAGTCGACATGTATTTTTTAGAATCTCACAAGAAAGAAGACAAATTATAATCATTAAAGAAATATGTACAAATGTTGCACAATATTTTTGGTCTTCTAGTTCTAAAGCAACCAATTTAAATAAAATAACATGCTCTACCGTTGAATTGTTGATGAAAATATTAATAAAATCTTGAGCAAATTCAAGGTATCCGCTTTTTTGAACAGGGGAAGCAACTTTTGACTAATTAACAACTAACGATCGGGAGTATTTGACAATGTAATTTCTTTCAACCGTCTTCATTTTGCATATTGCTTAGTAAATATGAAATTTCATAATATCTGTGCATTTCTTTAAAAGTTTCACATATAGAACATTTACCTAAAAAAGAATCAAGTTAAAGAAATGTATTTTCCTTTACGTTGTGGTAAAATATTAACTTATAAAAAATCTTTTACAAGCACTTACTGTTATCTACCTTCACGATGAGATTCCGAGTTCTTCCATTTAGTTTTATGTACTCTCTATGAGTGCGATGGAAATGTGTGCCATTAATTTTGTATGTTAGGCGACCACACAACCGTGTTCTTACATAGAACAAATGATGAAGAATAATATCATATTTCTTATAGGTGACCACACAACCATGACCTTCCATAGAACAAATGAAGGAGATTAATATCATTATTCTCACTGACGACCATAACAACCGTGTTCTCACATGGAACAGATGATGAAAATTAATAGCATATTTCTTATAGGCGAAAACACAACCAATTCCTTCCATAGAACACATCATGGAGACTAATATCATATTTCTTTTAGGTGACCACACAACCATGCCCTTCTGTAGAACAAATGATGGAGATTAATATTATATTTCTTATAGGTGACCACACAACCATGACCTTCCATAGAACAAATGATAGAGATTAATATCATATTTCTTATAGGTGACCACACAACCATGACCTTCCATAGAACAAATGATGGAGATTAATATCATATTTCTTACAGATGACCAAAACAACCGTGTCCTTCCATAGAAAAAATGATGGAGATTAATATCATATTTCTATTAGGTGACCACACAAACATGCCCTTCTGTAGAACAAATGATGGAGATTAATATCATATTTCTTATAGGTGACCACACAACCATGACCTTCCATAGAACAAATGATGGAGATTAATATCATATTTCTTACAGATGACAAAAACAACCGTGTCCTTCCATAGAAAAAATGATGGAGATTAATATCATATTTCTTTTAGGTGACCACACAACCATGCCCTTCTGTAGAACAAATGATGGAGATTTATATCATTTTTCTTATAGGCGAAAACACAACCAATCCCTTCCATAGAACACATCATGGAGACTAATATCATATTTCTTATAGGTGACCACACAACCATGACCTTCCATAGAACAAATGAAGGAGATTAATATCATTTTTCTCACTGACGACCATAACAACCGTGTTCTCACATGGAACAGATGATGAAAATTAATAGCATATTTCTTATAGGCGAAAACACAACCAATTCCTTCCATAGAACACATCATGGAGACTAATATCATATTTCTTATAGGTGACCACAACAACCGTGTCCTTCCATAGAACAAATGATGGAGATTAATATCATATTTCTTATAGGTGACCACACAACAATGACCTTCCATAGAACAAATGATGGAGATTAATATCATATTTCTTACAGATGACCAAAACAACCTTGTCCTTCAATAGAAAAATGATGGAGATTAATATCATATTTCTTATAGGTGACCACACAACCATGACCTTCCATAGAACAAATGAAGGAGATTAATATCATATTTCTCACTGACGACCACAACAACCGTGTTCTTACATGGTACAGATGATGAAAATTAATATCATATTTCTTATACGCAAAAACACAACCAATCCCTTCCATAGAACACATCATGGAGACTAATATCATATTTCTTATAGGTGAGCACACACGCAAGACGATTTCTCCTTTTATTTATTTGAATTTTCTTTTCAGTTCTAATGTTGAGAAAGTTAATATCTTATGCAGACTTCGTTTATGAATGGAACCAGACCTTGAACTAAAGTACAGCTAATGTGACCAACGAGCTTCTGAGCAATATCAAAATACGAACACATGTCAGTCTCTCACAAAGTATCATGAAGACAACATACAGATAATATTATGGATCCACTTCTACTGAATACGATGATGACGATGCCACAAGAAAGGACACACACACTGCGGCAGCTGTTTGGGGATATTAGTCGACATGCATTTTTTAGAATCTCACAAGAAAGGAGACAAATTATAATCATTGAAGAAATATGTACAAATGTTGCACAATATTTTTGGTCTTCTAGTTCTAAAGCAACCAATTTAAATAAAATAACATGCTCTACCGTTGAATTGTTGATGAAAATAATAATAAAATCTTGAGCAAATTCAAGTTATCCGCTTTTTTGTACAGGGGAAGCAACTTTTGACTAATTAACAACTAATGTTCGGGAGTATTTGACAAAGTAATTTCTTTCAACCGTCTTCATTTTGCATATTGCTTAGTAAATATGAAATTTCATAATATCTGTGCATTTCTTTAAACGTTTCACATACAGAACAATTACCTAAAAAAGAATCAAGTTAAAGAAATACATTTTCCTTTTCGTTGTGGTAAAATATTAACTTATAAAAAATCTTTTACAAGCACTTACTGTTATCTTCCTTCACGATGGGATTCGGAGTTCTTCCATTTAGTTGTATGTACTCTCTTTGAGTGCGTTGGAAATGTGTGCCATTGAGTTTGAATGTTAGGCGACCACACAACCGTGTCCTTCCATAGAACAAATGATGAAGAATAATATCATATTTCTTATAGGTGACCACACAACCATGACATTCCATAGAACAAATGAAGGAGATTAATATCATTTTTCTCACTGACGACCATAACAACCGTGTTCTCACATGGAACAGATGATGAAAATTAATAGCATATTACTAATAGGCGAAAACACAACCAATTCCTTCCATAGAACACATCATGGAGACTAATATCATATTTCTTATAGGTGACCACAACAACCGTGTCCTTCCATAGAACAAATGATGGAGATTAATATCGTATTTCTTATAGGTGACCACACAACAATGACCTTCCATAGAACAAATGATGGAGATTAATATCATATTTCTTACAGATGACCAAAACAACCGTGTCCTTCCATAGAAAAAATGATGGAGATTAATATCATATTTCTTATAGGTGACCACACAACCATGACCTTCCATAGAACAAATGAAGGAGATTAATATCATATTTCTCACTGACGACCACAACAACCGTGTTCTTACATGGTACAGATGATGAAAATTAATATCATATTTCTTATACGCAAAAACACAACCAATCCCTTCCATAGAACACATCATGGAGACTAATATCATATTTCTTATAGGTGAGCACACACGCAAGACGATTTCTCCTTTTATTTATTTGAATTTTCTTTTCAGTTCTAATGTTGAGAAAGTTAATATCTTATGCAGACTTCGTTTATGAATGGAACCAGACCTTGAACTAAAGTACAGCTAATGTGACTAACGTGCTTCTGAGCAATATCAAAATACGGACACATGTCAGTTTCTCACAAAGTATCATGAAGACAACATACAGATAATATTATGGATCCACTTCTACTGAATACGAATATGACGATGTCACAAGAAAGGACACACACACTGCGGCAGCTGTTTGGGGATATTACTCGACATGCATTTTTTGGAATCTCACAAGAAAGAAGACAAATTATAATCATTGAAGAAATATGTACAAATGTTGCACAATATTTTTGGTCTTCTAGTTCTAAAGCAACTAATTTAAATAAATAACATGCTCTACCGTTGAATTGTTGATGAAAATATTAATAAAATCTTGAGCAAATTCAAGTTATCCGCTTTTTTGTACAGGGGAAGCAACTTTTGACTAATTAACAACTAACGATCGGGAGTATTTGACAATGTAATTTCTTTCAACCGTCTTCATTTTGCATATTGCTTAGTAAATATGAAATTTCATAATATCTGTGCATTTCTTTAAAAGTTTCACATATAGAACATTTACCTAAAAAAGAATCAAGTTAAAGAAATGTATTTTCCTTTACGTTGTGGTAAAATATTAACTTATAAAAAATCTTTTACAAGCACTTACTGTTATCTACCTTCACGATGGGATTCGGAGTTCTTCCATTTAGTTTTATGTACTCTCTTTGAGTGCGATGGAAATGTGTGCCATTAATTTTGTATGTTAGGCGACCACACAACCGTGTTCTTACATAGAACAAATGATGAAGAATAATATCATATTTCTTATAGGTGACCACACAACCATGACCTTCCATAGAACAAATGAAGGAGATTAATATCATTTTTCTCACTGACGACCATAACAACCGTGTTCTCACATGGAACAGATGATGAAAATTAATAGCATATTTCTTATAGGCGAAAACACAACCATACCTTCCATAGAACACATCATGGAGACTAATATCATATTTCTTTTAGGTGACCACACAACCATGCCCTTCTGTAGAACAAATGATGGAGATTAATATTATATTTCTTATAGGTGACCACACAACCATGACCTTCCATAGAACACATCATGGAGACTAACATCATATTTCTTATAGGTGAGCACACACGCAAGACGATTTCTCCTTTTGTTTATTTTAATTTTCTTTTCAGCTCTAATGTTGAGAAAGTTAATATCTTATGCAGACTTCGTTTATGAATGGAACCAGACCTTGAACTAAAGTACAGCTAATGTGACCAACGAGTTTCTGAGCAATATCAAAATACGGACACATGTCAGTCTCTCACAAAGTATCATGCAGACAACATACAGATAATATTATGGATCCACTTTTACTGAATACGATGATGACGATGTCACTAGAAAGGACACACACACTGCGGCAGCTGTTTGGGGATATTAGTCGACATGTATTTTTTAGAATCTCACAAGAAAGAAGACAAATTATAATCATTAAAGAAATATGTACAAATGTTGCACAATATTTTTGGTCTTCTAGTTCTAAAGCAACCAATTTAAATAAAATAACATGCTCTACCGTTGAGTTGTTGATGAAAATATTAATAAAATCTTGAGCAAATTCAAGGTATCCGCTTTTTTGAACAGGGAAGCAACTTTTGACTAATTAACAACTAACGATCGGGAGTATTTGACAATGTAATTTCTTTCAATCGTCTTTATTTTGCATATTGCTTAGTAAATATGAAATTTCATAATATCTGTGCATTTCTTTAAAAGTTTCACATATAGAACAATTACCTAAAAAAGAATCAAGTTAAAGAAATGTATTTTCCTTTTCGTTGTGGTAAAATATTAACTTATAAAAAATCTTTTACAAGCACTTACTGTTACCTTCCTTCACGATGGGATTCGGAGTTCTTCCATTTAGTTTTATGTACTCTCTATGAGTGCGATGGAAATGTGTGCCATTAAGTTTGAATGTTAGGCGACCACACAACCTTGTTCTTACATAGATCAAATGATGAAGAATAATATCATATTTCTTATAGGTGACCACACATCCATGACATTCCATAGAACAAATGAAGGAGAATAATATCATTTTTCTCACTGACGACCACAACAACTTGTTCTTACATGGAACAGATGATGAAAATTAATAGCATATTTCTTATAGGCGAAAACACAACCAATTCCTTCCATAGAACACATCATGGAGACTAATATCATATTTCTTTTAGGTGACCACACAACCATGCCCTTCTGTAGAACAAATGATGGAGATTAATATTATATTTCTTATAGGTGACCACACAACCATGACCTTCCATAGAACACATCATGGAGACTAAAATAATATTTCTTATAGGTGAGCACACACGCAAGACGATTTCTCCTTTTGTTTATTTTAATTTTCTTTTCAGCTCTAATGTTGAGAAAGTTAATATCTTATGCAGACTTCGTTTATGAATGGAACCAGACCTTGAACTAAAGTACAGCTAATGTGACCAACGAGTTTCTGAGCAATATCAAAATACGGACACATGTCAGTCTCTCACAAAGTATCATGCAGACAACATACAGATAATATTATGGATCCACTTTTACTGAATACGATGATGACGATGTCACTAGAAAGGACACACACACTGCGGCAGCTGTTTGGGGATATTAGTCGACATGTATTTTTTAGAATCTCACAAGAAAGAAGACAAATTATAATCATTAAAGAAATATGTACAAATGTTGCACAATATTTTTGGTCTTCTAGTTCTAAAGCAACCAATTTAAATAAAATAACATGCTCTACTACCGTTGAATTGTTGATGAAAATATTAATAAAATCTTGAGCAAATTCAAGGTATCCGCTTTTTTTGAACAGGGGAAGCAACTTTTGACTAATTAACAACTAACGATCGGGAGTATTTGACAATGTAATTTCTTTCAACCGTCTTCATTTTGCATATTGCTTAGTAAATATGAAATTTCATAATATCTGTGCATTTCTTTAAAAGTTTCACATATAGAACATTTACCTAAAAAAGAATCAAGTTAAAGAAATGTATTTTCCTTTACGTTGTGGTAAAATATTAACTTATAAAAAATCTTTTACAAGCACTTACTGTTATCTACCTTCACGATGAGATTCGGAGTTCTTCCATTTAGTTTTATGTACTCTCTATGAGTGCGATGGAAATGTGTGCCATTAATTTTGTATGTTAGGCGACCACACAACCGTGTTCTTACATAGAACAAATGATGAAGAATAATATCATATTTCTTATAGGTGACCACACAACCATGACCTTCCATAGAACAAATGAAGGAGATTAATATCATTATTCTCACTGACGACCATAACAACCGTGTTCTCACATGGAACAGATGATGAAAATTAATAGCATATTTCTTATAGGCGAAAACACAACCAATTCCTTCCATAGAACACATCATGGAGACTAATATCATATTTCTTTAAGTGACCACACAACCATGCCCTTCTGTAGAACAAATGATGGAGATTAATATTATATTTCTTATAGGTGACCACACAACCATGACCTTCCATAGAACAAATGATAGAGATTAATATCATATTTCTTATAGGTGACCACACAACCATGACCTTCCATAGAACAAATGATGGAGATTAATATCATATTTCTTACAGATGACCAAAACAACCGTGTCCTTCCATAGAAAAAATGATGGAGATTAATATCATATTTCTATTAGGTGACCACACAAACATGCCCTTCTGTAGAACAAATGATGGAGATTAATATCATATTTCTTATAGGTGACCACACAACCATGACCTTCCATAGAACAAATGATGGAGATTAATATCATATTTCTTACAGATGACAAAAACAACCGTGTCCTTCCATAGAAAAAATGATGGAGATTAATATCATATTTCTTTTAGGTGACCACACAACCATGCCCTTCTGTAGAACAAATGATGGAGATTTATATCATTTTTCTTATAGGCGAAAACACAACCAATCCCTTCCATAGAACACATCATGGAGACTAATATCATATTTCTTATAGGTGACCACACAACCATGACCTTCCATAGAACAAATGAAGGAGATTAATATCATTTTTCTCACTGACGACCATAACAACCGTGTTCTCACATGGAACAGATGATGAAAATTAATAGCATATTTCTTATAGGCGAAAACACAACCAATTCCTTCCATAGAACACATCATGGAGACTAATATCATATTTCTTATAGGTGACCACAACAACCGTGTCCTTCCATAGAACAAATGATGGAGATTAATATCATATTTCTTATAGGTGACCACACAACAATGACCTTCCATAGAACAAATGATGGAGATTAATATCATATTTCTTACAGATGACCAAAACAACCTTGTCCTTCAATAGAAAAAATGATGGAGATTAATATCATATTTCTTATAGGTGACCACACAACCATGACCTTCCATAGAACAAATGAAGGAGATTAATATCATATTTCTCACTGACGACCACAACAACCGTGGTCTTACATGGTACAGATGATGAAAATTAATATCATATTTCTTATACGCAAAAACACAACCAATCCCTTCCATAGAACACATCATGGAGACTAATATCATATTTCTTATAGGTGAGCACACACGCAAGACGATTTCTCCTTTTATTTATTTGAATTTTCTTTTCAGTTCTAATGTTGAGAAAGTTAATATCTTATGCAGACTTCGTTTATGAATGGAACCAGACCTTGAACTAAAGTACAGCTAATGTGACTAACGTGCTTCTGAGCAATATCAAAATACGGACACATGTCAGTCTCTCACAAAGTATCATGAAGACAACATACAGATAATATTATGGATCCACTTCTACTGAATACGAATATGACGATGCCACAAGAAAGGACACATACACTGCGGCAGCTGTTTGGGGATATTAGTCGACATGCATTTTTTAGAATCTCACAAGAAAGGAGACAAATTATAATCATTGAAGAAATATGTACAAATGTTGCACAATATTTTTGGTCTTCTAGTTCTAAAGCAACCAATTTAAATAAAATAACATGCTCTACCGTTGAATTGTTGATGAAAATATTAATAAAATCTTGAGCAAATTCAAGTTATCCGCTTTTTTGTACAGGGGATGCAACTTTTGACTAATTAACAACTAATGTTCGGGAGTATTTGACAAAGTAATTTCTTTCAACCGTCTTCATTTTGCATATTGCTTAGTAAATATGAAATTTCATAATATCTGTGCATTTCTTTAAAAGTTTCACATACAGAACAATTACCTAAAAAAGAATCAAGTTAAAGAAATGCATTTTCCTTTTCGTTGTGGTAAAATATTAACTTATAAAAAATCTTTTACAAGCACTTACTGTTATCTTCCTTCACGATGGGATTCGGAGTTCTTCCATTTAGTTGTATGTACTCTCTTTGAGTGCGTTGGAAATGTGTGCCATTGAGTTTGAATGTTAGGCGACCACACAACCGTGTCCTTCCATAGAACAAATGATGAAGAATAATATCATATTTCTTATAGGTGACCACACAACCATGACATTCCATAGAACAAATGAAGGAGATTAATATCATTTTTCTCACTGACGACCACAACAACCGTGTTCTTACATGGAACAGATGATGAAAATTAATAGCATATTACTAATAGACGAAAACACAACAAATCCCTTCCATAGAAAACATCATGGAGACTAATATCATATTTCTTATAGGTGACCACAACAACCGTGTCCTTCAATAGAACAAATGATAGAGATTAATATCATATTTCTTTGACATGACAATGGAGGTGATTGCAGTGACCAAGGCATTCAAATGGTTAGAGTCACAAGACTACATCCACGCATGTATACTGAGTGATTCGATGAGCATGATAAAAAAAGTGGAGGCGGGCTATGTACGCATGCAATGGTTAGAGTCGTTGCAGAAATCCAAAATACGTAAGGTCACCTTTGTCTATGTCCCTGGACATGCGGGAGTACGGGGAAATGAGAGAGCGGACAGGTTGGCTAGCTGCACTGTCGTTGAGGACGGGCAACCGATGGATCGGGCGGACATCATCAATGCCCTTCGAGATGTTGGAAGAGCACAGGACTTCGACAAACACAGATCAACGTCACTTCTTCGGATGATGGAAATGGGAGTTAAGATGGGCACGGCCAGAAATGAGAAACTTGGTGGCCGTGTAAGAAGACTTATCAACCAACATAGAACTGGAGTCGTCAATCGCTGGACACTAAGGGAATTGCTGAGGAGGGATCTGAGCACCTATGGACATGTTCGGAGTGCAATGATGATGACCCGCAATAACTCAATAACTCAATCATATTTCTTATCGGTGACCACACAACCATGACCTTCAATAGAACAAATGATGGAGATTAATATCATATTTCTTACAGATGACCAAAACAACCGTGTCCTTCCATAGAAAAAATGATGGAGATTAATATCATATTTCTTTTAGGTGACCACACAACAATGCCCTTCTGTAGAACAAATGATGGAGACTAATATCATATTTCTTAAAGGTGACCACAACAACCGTGTCCTTCCATAGAACAAATGATGGAGATTAATATCATATTTCTTATAGGTGACCACACAACAATGACCTTCCATAGAACAAATGATGGAGATTAATATCATATTTCTTACAGATGACCAAAACAACCGTGTCCTTTCATAGAAAAAATGATGGAGATTAATATCATATTTCTTATAGGTGACCACACAACCATGACCTTCCATAGAACAAATGAAGGAGATTAATATCATATTTCTTATACGCGAAAAAACAACCAATCCCTTCCATATAACACATCATGGAGACTAATAGCATATTTCTTATAGGTGAGCACACACGCAAGACGATTTCTCCTTTTATTTATTTGAATTTTCTTTTCGGCTCTAATGTTGAGAAAGTTAATATCTTATGCAGACTTCGTTTATGAATGGAACCAGACCTTGAACTAAAGTACAGCTAATGTGACCAACGAGCTTCTGAGCAATATCAAAATACGGACACATGTCAGTTTCTCACAAAGTATCATGAAGACAACATACAGATAATATTATGGATCCACTTCTACTGAATACGATGATGACGATGTCACAAGAAAGACACACACACTGCGGCAGCTGTTTGGGGATATTACTCGACATGCATTTTTTGGAATCTCACAAGAAAGAAGACAAATTATAATCATTGAAGAAATATGTACAAATGTTGCACAATATTTTTGGTCTTCTAGTTCTAAAGCAACCAATTTAAATAAAATAACATGCTCTACCGTTGAGTTGTTGATGAAAATATTAATAAAATCTTGAGCAAATTCAAGTTATCCGCTTTTTTGTACAGGGGAAGCAACTTTTGACTAATTATCAACTAACGTTCGGAGTATTTGACAATGTAATTTCTTTCAACCGTCTTCATTTTGCATATTGCTTAGTAAATATGAAATTTCATAATATCTGTGCATTTATTTAAAAGTTTCACATACAGAACAATTACCTAAAAAAGAATCAAGTTAAAGAAATGCATTTTCCTTTTCGTTGTGGTAAAATATTAACTTATAAAAAATCTTTTACAAGCACTTACTGTTATCTTCCTTCACGATGGGATTCGGAGTTCTTCCATTTAGTTGTATGTACTCTCTTTGAGTGCGTTGGAAATGTGTGCCACTGAGTTTGAATGTTAGGCGACCACACAACCGTGTCCTTCCATAGAACAAATGATGAAGAATAATATCATATTTCTTATAGGTGACCACACAACCATGACATTCCATAGAACAAATGAAGGAGATTAATATCATTTTCCTCACTGACGACCACAACAACCGTGTTCTTACATGGAACAGATGATGAAAATTAATAGCATATTTTTTTTACGCGAAAACACAACCAATTCCTTCCATAAAACACATCATGGAGATTAATATCATATTTCTTATAGGTGAGCACACACGCAAGACGATTTCTACTTTTGTTTATTTGAACTTTCTTTTCAGTTCTAATGTTGAGAAAGTTAATATCTTATGCAGACTTCGTTTATGAATGGAACCAGACCTTGAACTAAAGTACAGCTAATGTGACCAACGAGCTTCTGAGCAATATCAAAATACGGACACATGTCAGTTTCTCACAAAGTATCATGAAGACAACATACAGATAATATTATGGATCCACTTCTACTGAATACGAATATGACGATGTCACAAGAAAGGACACACACACTGCGGCAGCTGTTTGGGGATATTACTCGACATGCATTTTTTGGAATCTCACAAGAAAGAAGACAAATTATAGTCATTGAAGAAATATGTACAAATGTTGCACAATATTTTTGGTCTTCTAGTTCTAAAGCAACCAATTTAAATAAAATAACATGATCTACCGTTGAATTGTTGATGAAAATATTAATAAAATCTTGAGCAAATTCAAGTTATCCGCTTTTTTTGGACAGGGGAAGCAACTTTTGACTAATTAACAACTAACGAACGGGAGTATTTGACAATGTAATTTCTTTCAACCGTCTTCATTTTGCATATTTCTTAGTAAATATAAAATTTCATAATATCTGTGCATTTCTTTAAAAGTTTCACATACAGAACAATTACCTAAAAAAGAATCAAGTTAAAGAAATGTATTTTCCTTTTCGTTGTGGTAAAATATTAACTTATAAAAAATTGTTTACAAGCACTTACTGTTATCTTCCTTCACGATGGGATTCGGAGTTCTTCCATTTAGTTGTATGTACTCTCTATGAGTGCATTGGAAATGTGTGCCATTGAGTTTGAATTTTAGGCGACCACACAACCGTGTTCTTACATAGAACAAATGATGAAGAATAATATCATATTTCTTATAGGTGACCACACAACCATGACATTCCATAGAACAAATGAAGGAGATTAATATCATTTTTCTCACTGACGACCACAATAACCGTGTTCTTACATGGAACAGATGATGAAAATTAATAGCATATTACTTATAGACGAAAACACAACCAATTCTTCCAGAGAAAATATCATGGAGACTAATATCATATTTCTTATAGGTGACCACAACAACCGTGTCCTTCCATAGAACAAATGATAGAGATTAATATCATATTTCTTATAGGTGACCACACAACCATGACCTTCCATAGAACAAATGATAGAGATTAGTATCATATTTCTTATAGGTGACCACACAACCATGACCTTCCATAGAACAAATGATGGAGATTAATATCATATTTCTTACAGATGACCAAAACAACCGTGTCCTTCCATAGAAAAAATGATGGAGATTAATATCATATTTCTATTAGGTGACCACACAACCATGCCCTTCTGTAGAACAAATGATGGAGATTAATATCATATTTCTTATAGGTGACCACACAACCATGACCTTCCATAGAACAAATGATGGAGATTAATATCATATTTCTTACAGATGACAAAAACAACCGTGTCCTTCCATAGAAAAAATGATGGAGATTAATATCATATTTCTTTTAGGTGACCACACAACCATGCCCTTCTGTAGAACAAATGATGGAGATTAATATCATTTTTCTTATAGGCGAAAACACAACCAATCCCTTCCATAGAACACATCATGGAGACTAATATCATATTTCTTATAGGTGAGCAGACACGCAATACGATATCTCCTTGTATTTATTTGAACTTTCTTTTCAGCTCTAATGTTGAGAAAGTTAATATCTTATGCAAACTTCGTTTATGAATGGAACCAGACCTTGAACTAAAGTACAGCTAATGTGACCAACGAGCTTCTGAGCAATATCAAAATACGGACACATGTCAGTCTCTCACAAAGTATCATGAAGACAACATAAAGATAATATTATGGATCCACTTCTACTGAATACGAATATGACGATGTCACTAGAAAGGACACACACACTGCGACAGCTGTTTGGGGATATTACTCGACATGCATTTTTTGAAATCTCTCAAGAAAGAAGACAAATTATAATCATTGAAGAAATATGTACACATGTTGCATACTATTTTTGGTCTTCTAGTTCTAAAGCAACCAATTTAAATGAAATAACATGCTCTACCGTTGAATTGTTTATGAAAATATTAATATAAGCTTTTGCAAATTCAAATTATCCGCTTTTTTGTACGGGGGAAGCAACTTTTGACTAATTAACAACTAACGATCGGGAGTATTTGACAAAGTAATTTCTTTCAACCGTGTACATTTTGCATATTGCTTAGTAAATATACAATTTCATAACATGTGTGCATTTCTTTAAAAGTTTCACATAAAGAACAATTACCTAAAAAAGAATCAAGTAAATGAAATGTATTTTCCTTTACGTTGTGGTAAAATATTAACTTATAAAAAATCTTTTACCAGCACTTACTGTTATCTACCTTCACGATGGGATTCGGAGTTCTACCATTTAGTTGTATGTACTCTCTTTGAGTGCGATGGAAATGTGTGCCATTAATTGTGTATGTTAGGCGACTACACAACCGTGTTCTTACATAGAACAAATGATGAAGATGAATAGTGTATTTCTTACAGACAACCACAACAACCGTGTTCTTCCATAGAACACATCATGGAGACTAATATCATATTTCTTATAGGTGAGCACACACATGCAAGACGCTTTCTCCTTTCATTTGTTTGAATTTTCTTTTCAGCTCTAATGTTGAGAAAGTTAATATCTTATGCAGACTTCGTTTATGAATGGAACCAGACCTTGAACTAAAATACAACTAATGTAACCAACGAGCTTCTGAGCAACATAAGAAAAAAAACAAAACAAATGTCAGTCTCTCACAAAGCATCATGAAGACAACATACATATACTATTATGGATCCACTTCTACTGAATACGATGATGACGATGTCACTAGAAAGGACACACACACACACTGCGGCAGCTGTTTGGGGATATTACTCGACATGCATTTTTTGGAATCTCCCAAGAAAGAAGACAAATTATAATCATTGAAGAAATATGTACAAATGTTGCATAATATTTTTGGTCTTCTAGTTCTAAAGCAACCAATTTAAATAAAATAACATGCTCTACCGTTGAATTGTTGGTGAAAATATTAATATAATCTTTATCAAATTCAAGTTATCCGTTTTTTTGTAAAGGAGAAGCAGTTTTTGACTAATTAACAACTAACGATCCGGAGTATTTGACAAAGTAATTTCTTTGAAACGTCTTCATTTTGCATATTGCTTAGTAAATATAACATTTCAAAATATCTGTGCATTTCTTTAAAAGTTTCACATATAGAAAATTTACCTAAACAAAGAATCAAGTTAAAGAAATGTATTTTCCTTTAAGTTGTGGTATAATATTAAATTATAAAAAATCTTTTTCAAGCACTTACAGTTATTTTCCTTTACGATGGTATACGGAGTTCTTCCATTTAGTTTTATGTACTCTCTTTGAGTGCGATGGAAATGTGTGCCATTGAGTTTGAATGTCAGGCGACCACACAACCGTGTTCTTACATAGAACAAAGGATGAAGAATAATATCATATTTCTTATAGGTGACATCACAGCCATGACATTCCATAGAACAAATGAAGGAGATTAATATCATATTTCTTACAGACGACCACAACAACCATGCCCTTCCATAGAACAAATGAAGGAGATTAATATAATATTTCTTATTGCTGACCACAACAACCGTGTCCTTCCATAGAACAAATGATGGAGATTAATATCATATTTCTTATAGGTGACGAAACAACCATGACATTCCATAGAACAAATGATGGAGATCAATATCATATTTCTTACAGACGACGACAACAACCATGCCCTTCCATAGACCAAATGAAGGAGATTAATATAATATTTCTTATAGGTGACCACAACAGCCGTGTCCTTCCTTAGAACAAATGATGGAGATTAATATCATATTTCTTATACGTGACCACACAACCTTGCTCTTCCCTAGAACAAATGAAGGAGATTAATATAATATTTCTTATTGATGACCACAACAACCGTGTCCTTCAATAGAACAAATGATGGAGATTAATATTATATTTCTTATATTTGACCACACAACCATGACCTTCCATAGAACAAATGAAGGAGATTAATATCATATTTCTCACTGACGACCACAACAACCGTGTGCTTACATGGAACAGATGATGAAAATTAATATCATATTTCTTATAGGCGAAAACACAACCAATCCCTTCCATAGAACACATCATGGAGACTAATATCATATTTCTTATAGGTGAGCAGACACGCAATACGATATCTCCTTTTATTTATTTGAATTTTCTTTTCAGCTATAATGTTGAGATAGTTAATATCTTATGCAGACTTCGTTTATGAATAGAACCAGTCCTTGAACTAAAGTACAGCTAATGTGACCAACGAGCTTCTGAGCAACATCAAAATACGGACACATGTCAGTTTCTCACAAAGTATCATGAAGACAACATACAGATAATATTATGGATCCACTTCTACTGAATACGATGATGACGATGTCACTAGAAAGGACACACACACTGCGGCGGCTGTTTGGGGATATTACTCGACATCCATTTTTTGGAATCTCCCAAGAAAGTAGACAAATTATAATCATTGAAGAAATATGTACAAATTTTGCATAATATTTTTGGTCTTCTAGTTCTAAAGCAACCAATTTAAATAAAATAACATGCTCTACCGTTGAATTGTTGATGAAAATATTAATATAATCTTTATCAAATTCAAGTTATCCGCTTTTTTGTACAGGGGAAGCAACTTTTGACTAATTAACAACTAACGATCCGGAGTATTTGATAGAGTAATTTCTTTAAACCGTCCTCTTTTTGCATATTGCTTAGTAAATATAACATTTCATATTATCTGTGCATTTCATTAAAAGTTTCACATATAAAACAATTATTTTAAAGAGAATCAAGTAAAAGAAATGTATTTTCCTTTAATTTGTGGTGTAATATTAAATTATAAAATATCTTTATCAAGCACTTACAGTTATTTTCCTTTACGATGGTATATGGTGTTCTGCCTTGTAGTTTTATGTACTCTCTTTGAGTGCGATGGAAATGTGTGCCATTGAGTTTGAATGTTAGGCGACCACACAACCGTGTCTTACATAGAACAAATGATGGAGATTAATATCATATTTCTTATAGGTGACCACACAACAATGACATTCCATAGAATAAATGATGGAGATTAATATCATATTTCTTACAGACGACCACAACAACCATGAACTTCCATTCAACAAATGAAGGAGATTAAGAGTGTATTTCTTACAGACGACCACAACAACCGTGTCCTTCAATAGAACAAATGATGGAGATTAATATCATATTTCTTATAGGTGACCACACAACCTTGCCCTTCCCTAGAACAAATGAAGGAGATTAATATAATATTTCTTATAGGTGACCACAACAACCGTGTCCTTACACAGAACAAATGATGGAGATTAATATCATATTTCTTATAGGTGACCACACAACCATGACCTTCAATAGAACAAATGATGGAGATTAATATCATATTTCTTTTAGGTGACCACACAACCATGCCCTTCTGTAGAACAAATGAAGGAGATTAATATCATGTTTCTTTTAGGTGACCACACAACCATGACCTTCCATAGAACAAATGAAGGAGATTAATATCATATTTCTCACTGACGACCACAACAGCCGTGCTCTTACATGGAACAGATGATGAAAATGAATATCATATTTCTTTTAGGCGAAAACACAACCAATCCCTTCCATAGAACACATCATGGAGACTAATATCATATTTCTTATAGGTGAGCACACACGCAAGACGATTTCTCCTTTTATTCATTTGAATTTTCTTTTCAGCTCTAATGTTGAGAAAGTTAATATCTTATGCAGACTTCGTTTATGAATGGAACCAGACCTTGAACTAAAGTACAGCTAATGTGACCAACGAGCTTCTGAGCAACATCAAAAAACGGACACATGTCAGTCTTTACTTGTTTTCCTTATCTGCTTCCTGACTTCTCCTCCAATGATGTCCATATCTGTCAGGACGCAGTTAAAGTCTCCCCCTAAAATAATATTTTGTCCCCTGTATGAGCCTGCAAGCAGGCTGTCTAGTCTGTCGTAAAAGATAGGTTGTTGTCCGTAATGTGGTGGTGCGTGTATGCAGACTATGGTGTATGTGTGTTTGTCGTCGTCTTTTACTTGAACTATGACTGTCCTGCCGTCACTATCTCTGTCTTTCCTAATGATCGTCCACGACGATTCAATTGTTTGTAAAATTACCACACCTGAACCTGTTTTGTTTGTGGCTAGGCTAATGCACGCGTGCCGCAGGCCTAGCCGTGTTGTGATGCGGGATGCGTGGTCGTCTGTGTGTATGTTTGTTTCCTGTAGTAAAATGAAATCTGGCTTGTGTTTATGTATGAGTGTTGTGATGTGATCTAATTTGGACCTGAGGCCCATAATGTTAATATGATAATGGTTGCTGTCATTTACCAAATGATTTATAAAAATAAATTCTATTTACATATATACATTCAAGAGTATTTAAAAATGAAATAGTTCTGGCAATATATGTGCAAGTTAATATAAAACAGGTACATTCAACCACGTGCTCACAAATAATTTGAATAAGACATGTACATTCACCCACTTGCTCACAAATAATTTGAATAATACACGTACATTCGCCCACATGCTCACAAATAATTTGAATAAGACATGTACATTCATCCACGCGCTCACAAATAATTTGAATAAGACACGTACATTCATCCACGCGCTCACAAATAATTTGAATAAGACATGTACATTCATCCACGCGCTCACAAATAATTTGAATAAGACACGTACATTCATCCACGCGCTCACAAATAATTTGAATAAGACACGTACATTCATCCACGCGCTCACAAATAATTTGAATAAGACATGTACATTCACCCACGCGCTCACATAAAGTTCTAATAAAACAAATACATTCATCCTCGTGTTCCCTAAGATTTAATGTAAAACATATCCATTCACCCAAATGCTCACTGAGATTAATAATGAAATAGCTACATTCGTCCACATGCTCGCAAAAGGTTAAAGGATTGTAAATGTGATCTGATTGTACACTTACTTGTTTCAGTCGTTTCAGAATAATACAACTAACACGTATGTTGCACAATATCATCATGAATTAAAAATACAGTTTGTGTTTTATCCTTTTTTTAATTTGTTTTCTTCTTTGGTGTTGGCATCTCTTGTGTCGAGTCGTCTTTATCCGTGTCAATTATTAATCTCCCGATTGTGGGGATTTCGGCTGGAAAGTCTTCCTTGCTCTCGGGCTCTGCTTCAACTTTCATCTTCTGACTGTTGTGCCGGCGTTTTTTCCCAGCATGGACAGTGACGAAACCGTCACTTTTTGGCGTTTCGCCGGTTCTCTGACTGTCAACTTTGGTCTTGTTGTATTCTACTGTCTTGTCTCTTGTGACTGTCTGGTCGACAGCGTTCGATTCCTCTGATGGGAGGTCTTGTTTGTTGGCTTCGGCAATAACTATTTGCTCGGCAATAACTATTTGCCTCTCCCTTTCCTCCATTAGTCACCTTTCTTGTCTCTGTTTTTTCAGTGGACATTGACTGTCCCAGTGAGAATCACTGGTACAGTGTGTACACTGTGTTCGGCCGCCTGGAAGTGTCACCCACGTGGTTACAATTCTCCCACTTCGGGATCTCACTTTCATGTAGTGAGGGATTTTTACGTTTTCAACTGGTCTATACCTGAACATCCAATCACAGGTGATACCGATTCTGGCTGCTTCTGCTTCTTTGTCGCCTGTCATCTTTGTCGCCTGTCATCTTTGTCGCCTGTCATCTTTGCGACGAGTTTTTCTACTAGAGCTTTATCGATGGTTGGGGGTAACCAATGGATCACCCCCTTCCCCTTCCCCTTCTCCTTCTCCACGTGCTCGATTTCGATTGAAAGTTTTGGCGATGGCAGCTCGATTTTTTCCCTTCCAATAGTTTGTAGTGTGTGACGTGTGCCGCCGAACTTGGAGTGAAGTACCACTTGAATGGGCTGTCCAAGCGGTACAGGGCTGTGATGCTGTTCTGTCCGATACCGAAGGGTCCGGACAGAACTCCAAGAAGAAGGTTAAAATTAACCTTCGAAATGTCTTGTCCACTGATGTTGAGCACAAGCGTGCCACTCCTATGAATGAGGTTTCCCTCGAAATCTCCATCCAGATCGAGCATTGGCACCTCCATATTTACGTGACCTATATGTCACCACAGAACACAATAAATAAAAGCACAATCCAATGAAAAAAACCATTTTGGTCGGTTTATAAATATTCACTAGAATTTCATAAACCAGACCTTGAACTAAAGTACAGCTAATTTGACCAACGAGCTTCTGAGCAACATCACAATACAGACAAGTGTCAGTCTCTCAGAAACTATCATGAAGACAACATACAGATAATATTTTTGATCCACTGCTACAGAATACAATGCAGACGGTGTCGCTGGATAGGACACACACACTGCGGCAACCATTTGGGGATATTACTCGACATACATTTTTTGGAATCCACCAAGGAATAAGACAAATTATAATCTTTGAAGAAACATGTATAAATGTTGCATAATATTTGTTGTATCGCCTCGTTCTAAAGCAACAAATATAAATACAAGAACATGCTCTACTGTTGAATTGTTGATCGACATATTAATATAAACTTTACTAAATTTAAGTATTCTTCCTTCTTTTGCAGGGGAAGCAACTGATGCCCGATTGCTAAATAACATTATGAAATCTTTTAAAATGTTCATTCTATAAACCGTCTGCTTTTTGCATATTTCTTTGCATATATAAAATTTCATAAAATCTGTGCATATTTTTATAACTTTTTATATAGGTTTAATTAAATCAAATTAAAGAAATGTATTTTGTATTAATTTCTGCTAAGAAATATAATATTTAAAAAATAGATTTTAAGTACTTATAGTTATCCCCTTTCATTTACAGGGAGGCAACTTCTGCCTGTAACAATGCGCTATAATTATATAAAATTGCTGTGCAGTGAAAATATTTGTGAAATTACGGAATACATCGGGTCACAAATTTCTAAATCCCTGAACATGCGGGAGCACGGAGAAATAAAAAAAAAAGGGACCAGGTTGTCTAGAGGTGCTGTCATTAAAGACGGTCAAACAATGGGTCGGGCGATCATCATCAATGCCTAACACTGACATGCACACAACTATACGAGGCATGACTAACACTGACACACACCAAGATATGAGATATGACTAACACAGACGCACACATACACTAAGATATGAGATGTCACTAACACAGACACAATCTATAATATGAGGTGAGGTGTGACTAACACAGGTGCACACACTAGGATATGAGATATGACTTAACCTAAGTCACGCACACACAAAGATATGAGACATGACTATACACAAACACACAGAGATATGAGATATTACTAACATAGACAGACGGACACTAAGATATGAGATGTGACTAGCATGGACACAAATATATGAGACATGACAAGCATAGATATGCACACACAAAGGAATGAGATGTGACTAACATAGACATGCACACAAGGATATGAGATGTGACTAACATAGACATGCAAACAATGATGTGAGATATGAATAACACACACACACACACACACAAAGATATGAAACATGATTAACACGGACACACACCAAGATATGAGATATGACTAACATAGACATGCACTCAAAGATGTGAGATATGTCTAACAGCTCGCACAAAGATTTGACACATGACTAACACAGATACACACTAAGATATGAGATATGACTAAACACAGACACACACAAAGATATGAGACATGATTACACGGACACACACCAAGACATGAGATATGACTAACATGACACACACCAAGATATGAGCCATGTCTAGCACAGACAGACAAGCTAACATATCATATCATGGACAGTAGACAAACATTTGAAAAGACGATTAAAGGCCACATAAATGGGATTTCTCAGAAGAATGTTGAAAGTTCCCAGAACTTAGCGATATGGTCTTAGTTGCACTTTGAATTTGATAATTGCCATATTTTTCATTACGTGAGCAACAACTTTGATTCTTGAC
Source organism: Megaustenia siamemsis (assembly GCA_032433765.1). Classification (NCBI taxonomy): domain Eukaryota; kingdom Metazoa; phylum Mollusca; class Gastropoda; order Stylommatophora; family Ariophantidae; genus Megaustenia; species Megaustenia siamemsis. The sequence continues at coordinate 61,465,361 of JAVIAB010000088.1, forward strand.
CCTTCCAGTGCAGTTGATCTGAGCACCTGTGGACATGTTCAGAGTGCAATGATGATGACCCGCAAGTAACTGAATATGATGCTACTTCCAGATATGGTGGTCTTCTTGAACTTGTATCTGTAGAGCATGTCTGTTATCTGGGATACGATGATCTTCCATATAGGTTTATATACTCTCTTTGAGAGCGACGGAAATGTGTGCCATAGTGTTTGATGTTATGTGTTAATGTTATGTGTTTTGTTGTTGTTGTTGCGTTCGCCAGCTTTCAACTCTGACGAAGTCTCTAGAGACTAGGAACTGAATTTTGCGTGTTAATCCATTTTTCCCTGGCATCCGTGTGCACAGGTGTCCCTCGCCGCACAGGCAGATAACTCCGACTTCGGAGGTACTCATGTTTTTTTCCGTCGATGAGTAACTGACGTTTCAAGCCGGGCCTCGCTGCTGAGACCAGAGGTGCTTGCCGCAGAGAGAAATAACAAATAAGAATCCCAACCGGACTTATTGATATATATATCAATACAAATTGAAAGACAAATGAGGAAGGAAAGAAGAAGAGTTAAAACATTGTGATAGTAACATTGGCAATGAAGAAGAAGATGGACAAAAGAAAAGGGCTGATGACAATTTGCTATAAAGACGAATAAGGGACATCTTGAGGAAAACAAAAACATATACCATTCCGAGTGTATGTAACATATTGTTTGAAACAAACCGATGCTCGTCAACGATAGTAATTGTCCGACCCTGTTTTGTCGAGCAGCTTCTCTCGTGGTTGTTCTTGGCGATATTAAAACGATAGGTCAAGCGGTAGAACAAACAAGTCAATTTTATGTATATTTACCATTATGTTATATACACGTTTATAGTTTCTTTTTTTTTTTTTAAATAAGGAATATGCATTTCAAATACTGAAGAAGTGAACATTCGCTAAAAGAAATATACGGAGATGAACGATTCGGAATCTACGGTGGAAATTGAACTGTGGGTAAAAGTAGAGGGCGAGATGACAAATAAGATCAGTGTGTTAAACATTATCATTAAAGATGAAGATTCAGCAGTCTTTCAGAATATACCACAATACAAGCGGGTGGGGTTACGGCAACCTTCGACACGTCGGCAACTGACACATAGCAATAATGGGGCGGGTGAAGAATATTAGCAAATGTAGCAACAGGAAATACAGACAAAGAGAAGGAGACAAGTAGGCGGGCAGTATAGTAGCGTTAGGAAGTTCCCTCCTCCACCCTTCCCCAACAAAAAAAATAATAATAAATAAACGTTGCAAAAAATATTTAGCAGTTGGACTAGTGTTCAAAAGCCGTACATATACAATATAACGACTATAGCTGCTAAGTTGATCTGTACTCATGCTATTAATTTTTTGCCTACAGCGAGAGCTTAATGGTCTATGTGTCTGGTCTATATTTCCTAATAAACAAACCTCTATAATAACTATCTATAAATTAATGCAAACCTCAAATATAACTATCTACAGATTATTTCTTCTATTACTGCTCTGTCCGTTTTCTTCTAAAACTTTCGTCTATGCCTGCACTTGTTGTAACCAACAGCGTTAGTGTTTTAGTAAAAAAAAATAAATAAATAAAATAGACATTGAGTTGCAGTATTGATTAGCCCTCTTATCTTCTCTCTCTCTCTCTCTCTCTCTCTCTCTCTCTCTCTCTCACACACACACACACACACACACACACAATTTATTGTGCATGTTATTTTTGTGTTGAGTAGCCAGTGTTGCAGCATCTCTGATGGCCTCAGTTTTTGCTTTAAAGTTGTTTGAGAATTTTCCAGTAGCTATTGACTTGGTGATCTCGTCCTGGTTATTCAGCGTCAAGAACACCCCCCCCCCCCCACCACCTCCATTTCTGGTGGCATTTGAAGCAGGGCCATCTGTGTATATGTGGGACCAAGAGTTCTGTGGGTAGGTATCGTGTATGTGTTTTTCTGCTACGTGTTTTCTTTCTGTCCCACGAGGAGACATATCAGAAACCCAAGGGTTTCGATATTGTTTGGGAAAGTACTGGGTCTCCAGTAGTTACTTCATTGGCAATTGCAGCGAAGTTGCTCCTCTTTAGTCGTACAATTCCGGAACCAGTTATTCTTTAGTGCATGGAGTGGCTAAGGAGCCTTCTATATTTCTCCGCTTGTTGCAATACTTTAGTGACCCGTCTGTCATCTAAGGGTTGTAAACCTGTTACTGTTTCTAGAGTCTTGATAGCGTAGTAGATAGCACCAGTGATGATACGGGCAGCTTGGTTCTGTGCTTTGTTAATTTTGCTAAGGTGTGATTTGGAAGCCATAGCCCAGGCTGTGACTCCGTATTCTAGAACTGGTCTGACTCTTCCTACGTATAGTCTTTTCAAAATATTGCTGTCTGCCCCCCCCCCCCCCCCAAGTCCGTTCCTGCCAATTTCTTTATAATATTTGTTTGTTTTCTGACTTTTTTCCTAGCTCTGTCTATCCGATTTTTCCAAGTCATTCTGCGATTCATGGTGACGCCAAGATATGTTGGGTTTTGGTCAATAGGGAGTGTATGGTCTTTTATCTTCAAGTTTGCAGAGAGTGTGTTTCTAGATAGGCTGAAAATTGTATATGTAGATTTTTTGTGATTGGTAAGAACCAGGTTCGTCCATTCTTCAAGTTCACCTAGGACATCTTGCATCCTGGGTCCAGCCACCGACATACTTTCCTCGCGAGCCCATAACGCCAGATCATCTGCGTATATTGCTGAGCGTATTCTGGGTGGAATGCCCATTACGATGTCATTTATGAAAATTAAAAAGAATGTTGGGGACAAGAATCCGCCTTGTGGGACACATTGTTTGATAGAGACCTTCTTACTAAGTTGACCTTGAACTTGTACTCAGACCGTTCTATCCTGAATGTATTGAGAGATCCAATTATGGAAGAACACCGTATCCCATCGTAAAGGAAGATAACTTTAAGTGCTTGAGAAAGAGATTTCTTTTAATAATTTAATATTTAACTTCAACTTAAAGGAAAATACATTTCTTTTGAATCTATTTTAAATAATAGATTTATATATGACACTTTTAAAGAAATGCATAGATATTTTATATATGACATTTTATATTTACAAAAGCAATATGCAAATTCGAGGCGGGTGATGAAAATTACTTTGTCAAATGTTACATACTGTTAGTTGTTAATTAGACAAAAGTTGCTTCCCCTGAAAAAAAAAAAAGAAAGCGGATAACTTAAATTTGCACAAGCTTGTATTAATATCTTTATCAACAATTCGACGGTAGATCACGTTATTTTATTTAAATTGGTTGCTTTAGAACTAGGAGACCAAAAATATTATGCAACATTTGTATATATTTCTTCAAAAATAATTTGCCTTTTTTCTTGGGAGATTCCAAAAAATGCATGTCGAGTAATATCCCCAAATGGCTGCCGCGGTGTGTGTGTGTGTCCTATCTAGTGACATCGTCATCATCGTATTCAGTAGAAGTGGATCCATAATAGTATCTGTATGTTGTCTTGATGATAAACTAACATATATTTATACAAGTCAGGGGAGAACAAAAGTTGCCCACCTATACAGACGACACAATTTTCTTCCCACTAAGAGAAAGGTCCATCCAAAACATATTAGAGACGTTCAAAAATTTCGGTCCGGGCAGTGGAGCCAAACTGAACGTCCAAAAATCAACCATAATAGTGATCGGCAAATGTACAAACAAGGCAGATTTCCCCGTTGGCCTAACATCAACATATAACAAATAAATAACGGGGGCCTCGGTATCCTAGTTGGGAAAACCACCCGACTGGACTACCAACGTTCGGACAACCCGTGTTCGATTCCCGCTGGGAGCAGTGTGAGTTGTACTCGTGGTTGGAAAAAAAAAACACCCCTACGGTCGACTCAGCCGTTGGCAGAAATGGGTACCAGGGTATTACCCTGGGAAGGTGAGGAATGTTGCCTCGCATCTGAGTTTCGATGCCTGAGGCGACACTATACAGAAATCTCCGAACATTTCTGGATAGGTGACCGAGCACATATGGGCGTAAACTCGCGTGCTATGACGCCGGTTCAAGTTTCGTACTTTACCTTTACATAACAAATAACGTCAACATATAACATGAAACAAATAACGTCAACATATAACATGAAACAAATAACGTCAACATATAACATGAAACAAATAACGTCAACATATAACATGAAACCAATAACGTCAACATATAACAAATAACGTCAACATATAACAAATAACGTCGATATTTAACATCACCACACAGCGCGTCAACACATAACATTAACACATAACATCAATCTATATGGCACACATATCAGTCGCTCTCAAGGAGAGTACATAAAACTACATGGAAGAACATCGCATCCCAGATGACAGACATGCTCCACAGATACAAGTTCAAGAAAACCACCATATCTAGAAGTAGCACCGTATAGATTTATTTGCGGGTCATCATCATTGCATTCCGAACACTCAGATCCCCTCCTCAGCAAGTACCGCCCTGTCCAAAGACTGACGACTCGAGGTCTGTGTTGGTTGATAAGTTTTTTTGTTGTTTTTTTTTATACGGCCACTAAGTTTCTCGTTTCTAGTTGTGCACATCTTAACTCCCATCTCTTTCACCCGAACGAGTGATGTGGACTCATGGTTGTCAAATTCCTGTGCATTTCACACACGTCGGAGGTCATTGATGATATCCGCCCGACTTTTGGTTGACCGTCTTCAATGACAGCACAGATACCCAACCTGTCCGCTGTTACATTTTCCCGTGCTCCATCACGTACAGGGACGTAGACAATGGTGACCTTACGTATTTTTTACTTCTGCAATGACTCTGCCCATTGCATGAGTACAGAGCCCGCCTCCACTTTTCCTATCATGCTCAACGGATCACTTAGTATGCAGACGTAGGTGTAGTCTTGTGACTCTAACCAAATGAATGCCCTAGTCACTGCCATCACCTCCATTGTCATGCTACTCGCGGTCATAACGTATGCACCGCTGTCTTCTTTGACTATTCTGCTTGCCGAGCATGCTGTAAGTGCCCATACACTCCTTTGGTGTCGTATTACAGATCTGTCTGTATAGATGACTGCATCCTTTTCATTGGTGTTATCCCAGATGACTTCCGTATTGACCAAGACTGAGTTCTGTTCCCTACATTTCCAATCGAGCGTGATAATACACGAGAATAATCCCCCGGATGATGTAGGCACCTGTTTCCACTGCTCATCAGTGTTGCTATTGGTAAACCCTCAGGCCTGTTTGATGATATCTTCTGCTCGACCCACCCATGATTTGCCTCTTTTTAGCCTGACACCTTTCCCTGTGTTAAGCTCGTTGTGCAATGGATGCTCCTTATCTTCAGGTATGCTCCTTCCCTCCAGAACTTGATCCTGCCATCCATAGTTGGAAAGTCAAGAAGATACCTCATTGCTGCACAGGGAGTGTCTCTCGTATCACCGAGATAAAGCGCATAGCTTCATTCTGCATTTTCTCCAGCCTGTCAATTTATGTTGTACTGACAGTAAGAATTGCTAAGGTGTACACAATTAGTACAAGAACTAGTTACTGGAATAGAAGGGTAGGTAGCCTCTGCTCAATGTTAGCAGCTGCCGTGACCTTAAAGACATCTAATCTTTTGTGGGATTTTGTTATCACATGGTCGTCTTGAGCCTAAAACACAGGGTGTGATCAAACTAAACTTCGAACTATCACATCAACCTGTCCCTGGTCACCTCAGCTTCCATTCGTACCACTGGTGTTTCCATGTTAACAATATGATTGTTAAGGGAGAACCATGATAGATAGAGATGGTAAAGTAACATGAAACAATAGACAGGTCTCAACTTTCAGTCTCAAAGAATGATTGGAAGTAGAGATGGCAAAGTAACATGAAACAATGGACAGGTCTCAACTTTCAGTCTCAAAGAATGATTGGAAGTAGAGATGGGAAAGCAACATGAAACAATAGACAGGTCTCAACTTTCAGTCTCAACAAAAGATCGGAGATAAAGGGAAATGGACAACATTGATGAGGTCTGTCAGTGGTCACCCAATGATCCCCAAGGTTATGGAATGAAGAAGAAGGAAAAGAGGAAGGCAAAAAATAAATAGTAGTAATAGAAGTGGGAACAGAGGAAGAAGACATTGAAACAGAAACAGAAGAAGGAGTTGAAGAAGAGGAAAAAATAAATAAGAAGAACAAGCAGAAACAAGAAGAATATGAGGCTAAAGGAGAAGATAAAAAGGAGGAAAAAGTGGACGAAGAAAAAAGAGAAGAGGAAGAACAGAAGAATAATTAGAAAAAGCTGAAGTACAAGAAGTAAAAATAGCAGAGAAGCAGATGTAGAAAGATCAACAGCAGAAGAAAGAGAAAGACAAGAAGAAAATATAGAAGACTGAACATAAACAAGAACAAATTCAACAATTTAAAACTGAGACATTTTGTTTTCTTTTATTGTATGATTACTTCCCTTGATTTATGTGTGAGAATTGAGTGTGTGTGTAGTTGTGTAAGTGCCTGTGTGTCAGCTCATGTGTGCATGTGCTTGTATAGAAAGGAATTGGCCAATTCCTAAGACAGCAGCCTCCAAACACTTTAGAGAGAAACAAAGCTGTGAGAGATCCCAGTAGCTTCATCTCCTCGACCAAATTCTGAATGGCTTGTGATGATTCCTGGAAGTAAACAAACCCATTAATGAGAATGAAATCATTGCAAAAGGCAGATAAAGTGACAATTTTAAAAAAAATTGGGTATGGTAACAGCTTTACGTAGGTGAGTTCAAAACAAAAGTTGACATTTTGGCCAACAAGTAGGCCTTCAGCTGGAACAACAAACAACAACACAAAAATATATACACAAATCTAACTACATGGCGATAATATGCTAGATACTCAAGAAAGGAAATAAAAAAAAGATCACTTCCCTGTGGTCCAAAGCTTGGTCAGCCTCTGAATGAACTAAAATAGGTGGGCGTGCTGACCAATTATATATCTCACTGACCAGGCAGTCAGGGAAGAAATAAAAAGGAATGGTTATACAAATATGGAGAGGTGGGTACAAGATACCTATAAACTGTGTATATCTAACTGTGGGTGTGCACACCGAACGCATGTGCAAAAAGCATGTGTACATAACCATACATGCGTACAAGCATAAGTGTGTATATATTACAACAAAGCACACAAAAGAAAACCAGGTGTCAAAATGTGCTAATACATATGCTGACAAATATACATACATGTGCAGGTGCGGTAGTGCATGAGGGTAAGAAATGTTTGGTAGATGTCCGATGTATATGAGAGCGATATGTTCATGCCTTGGGGTGCCAGTGAACCCAACTGGGCAATGAGATGATTCTCAAAGACAAACCGACTGCGATTGCTAGAGTGACATGAGGCAATACCAGTGGCTTGCATGTTAGGTTTACCACTATTGCCTGGAGAGTTGAAATGGGCAGACACCGGGCTGCCAAGTCTTTTGCTCAACATCACAGAAATGCTCACAAAATCTGTCACTCAGGTGTCGTCCAGACTCGTCCACATGTCATCGGGCAATGCTTACATATTATGGTTTAGATAATATTCAGTGATACACTAGTAAACCGCCCACTTGATGTGGAATCACCTGTTAGGGAACAGGACCAAATAGGTGCAAAGCACGTGGTCAAAAGTTCAGCAAATTCGACATTCACATAGAAAATTACCAAGATATTTTTGGTTTTAGTGGGGTACGTGGCTCGTGACAAGAATGCCTCTCAGACTCCTGTCGTGTTTGAAGGCGAATCACTGAAAAGTTGACAGGTAATTAAAGATAATCAGGTAATTCAAGTACTTCAACCCTGTGTTTTATTTTCTGTAATTTCATGAAACTTTTTTAGAAATGGTCAAACAATACCAACTGAACAATTCCCAGAAATTGTCTGAGCAGCTCTTTTTCTCTTCATATTTCCATAATTTAGTTCCTTTCATTTAATAGATAGTAGGTTGTTAATAATAAGTGGGGAAACCATTGTAGAACTTTGTGGTGTTAACAAAATATGGAAATCAAAAATGATATGCAAGAAAACCAAACTTAGAATATTCAACTCAAATGTATTAACAACACTTACCTATGTATGTGAAAGCTGGAAAATAACAGAAGAGAGAAAAGTAAAAACTATTCAAGACAAATGCCTAAGAAAAATATGCTGTGTCCAATGGAATGAATTCAAGACTAATATTGAAATAAGAGAAATGGCCATGCAACCAAAGATCTCATCTACAATGGAATGAATTCAAGACTAATATAGAAATAAGAGAAATGGCCATGCAACCAAAGATCTCATCTACAATGGAATGAATTCAAGACTAATATAGAAATAAGAGAAATGGCCATGCAACCAAAGATCTCATCTACAATGGAATGAATTCAAGACTAATATTGAAATAAGAGAAATGGCCAAGCAACCAAAGATCTCATCTACAATGGAATGAATTCAAGACTAATATAGAAATAAGAGAAATGGGCATGCAACCAAAGATCTCATCTACAATGGAATGAATTCAAGACTAATATTGAAATAAGAGAAATGGCCAAGCAACCAAAGACCTCATCTACATTTAAGGAAAGAAGATGGACATAGGTTGTAGGATGAAGATGATAGGATCAAGAATCAAGGTTGTTAATGTCACACATTAATGGTAAACTTCATTCCTCTAAAGTCTAACATTAATTTTATTTAATAACTTCGGATCACACTACCCAGAGACCAGGGGAGGGTCAAACCATCAATTAGATTTTATTAATAAAAAAATGTTCACTGCCAGTGTGAATTGAACCTGGGACATTCTTGTTTTGGACATTTTCTCTCTTGTCTAGAGGCTGAGGTCTTACTACTAGACCACCCAGCCCCCGCCATATAAGATATGCTTGAATTAAAACCATAATATTTTACAGAATTTTTACATTTGTAACATCAGTTATTCACAACAACAATTCACAAACAGCAGAAATAGACTCAAGATGCAACAAAGTTTGTCAAATCATCAGACAGCTATCATGACTATTGTCCAACAAGGAAATAACTCTAGAGGTATAAAATGGGACAATCTACATAGCTGTGTGCTACCAATGCCAGACATGGACTCAAGAACAAATGACAGGAAACAGCCCGAGAGATAAGATTAAAAATGTAGAACTGAAAAAAATCTAGGCATAATCCCTGCCATAGAATATATAAAGAAACAACAGATAAAATGGTTTGGCCACATGATAAGGCAGAGAGATCAAAATACAATACAACAAGCCTTCAATCAACTTTGCAAGAACACCAGACTCAACGGCTGACCACGATAAGATGGATTGACAGAACATTAGAAAGGAGTAGGTTGAAATTAACCACTGCATGGGCTAAACTGATAGGACAAAATCTATCCAAAAAACAACAAATTTTAAGAATAAAAATAAAAGTACCTCTAAAGTTGAAGAATGCCTGCCTATATGGAGAGAGGCACCTAAGCATATGGCTACCGGAGTGAAATAATAGTAAAAAGTGATATTCATACAATTATTCAGTCCCTGTGGACTTCAGAGATATAAAGTTGGCATGTAAAAAACAAATGTTTTAATCTGATCAGTCTCTTCTAATAATTTGTTAGAAATAGACTGACCTTCTTCAATAAGAAGTTTAACTACATCTGGTCGTTGTATGGCTACAGCCAGTGACAGAGGTGACACATGATTCTGTCCGTTATGTTCACATTAGCTCAGTGGGAGAGATGTAGCTGTATTGTCTGTGAAAACAAGTCATGATATGTGTCAATGTCATGGAACCTTGAGAATCATATTTCTCAAAATCATATTCTTCTAGGGGGCTTTGGTAGCCTATTTGGAAAAACTACACGACTGGGCTACCGACATTTGGACAACCCGTGTTTGATTCTCACTGGAAACAGTGTGAATTGTACTTGTGGTTGGAAAAAAGTATCCTCGCAGCTGACCCTGTCGCTGGCACAAATGGGTACCAGGGTAGTATCCTGGGAAGATGAGGATTGCCATCTCGCATCGTGTGTTTCAGTGCCAGAAGTGACACTATCCAGAAGTCTTAGAACACTTATGGATAGACGGCCGAGCACATATGGGTGAAAACTCACGTAGTAAGATGCCGATTCAAGTCTTGTACATTACCTTTACCTTCTTCTTTCCTTCCTCATTTGCCTCTTAGCATTGTGGGAAGATATATTTTGTGGTCTTTAACTCCTCTGCTGGTCTCTCCTGCTATTATGTTTCATTGTGTTTTTAATATTCCATCAATCCATTTTTTCTCATGGTCAGCCCTTGGGTCTGATGTTCTCATAACGTTTATTGAAGGCTTGATATGTTGTGTTTTGGTCTTTCTGTCTTATCACATGGTCAAACCATTTTATTTGTTGTTTCTTTATGTATCCTATGGCGGGAATTATTTCTAGCTTTTTTCATGTTTTTTGTTTCTGATCTAAGCGCTCAGGCTGTTTTTTGTCATTCGTCTAACACATTTCATATCTTTAGTAGTTATTTTAAAAATTGATCTTGCACCTAGGGTCGCTGACTGGCATTGGAAACACAACGTTGGGATGAACATTGTATAGTGCCCATTTTACCTCTACAGTTATTTCCATGTTGAACAATAGTGGTGATATGTGACTGATGATCTGACAAGCTTTGTTACATCTTGAGTCTATTCGTAAACATCAGCAATTTAAACATTTTTAGATTTCTCTCAAATATTCTCTTTGATCTACCCTGTCTTTCTATTCCAGATTTACCTATTCAGTCCTGAGAAGCAAGCACGTGGCTGTGTGTCAAAATCCACTATTTCACTGGCTGAAAAGCCTGCGTGCTGTGTTTGAAACCCACAATAGATAGAAAGGATTTTTTCTATCAGGGGTGAAATAACATTTTTTATTCTCACACGTTGTGGTGACTGCTTTGACCAAGCGGCCTTTATCTCTCCTTTCCTGTCATGAGCCCCTCCGACATACACCAGCAATGGTAATATGCGTCATAAAAATAATTTTTTTTTTCTCAAATCTACTCTGGCTATCTTTTGAAATCTTACTTTCTAACACCTGCCTTACTTCTTTCCATCTATTCATACGCCAATCTTTCTTTCTCATTCTTGTTTTTACTCCATTACTCAAATGAGATGATAGTCCTTTACCCTTAGATAGACATTAAACATATATTATGATACCGTCGTAAAAATTACCACCTCAAAAATAAAAATTCTTGAAATTTGACAGTTTGCTGCCAAACATCACCCAACACCCCCCCCCCCCCCCCCCCTCCATATTTTTGGAACTCCAAATGTAATAATTAAGTGGTAGTAATTTTTATGACGAAATCATGAAAACATCACTCACAGATATGTCTTGTAATCTGAGGTTAAGTGGGCATAGATGTATTATTTTGAGCTTTACAGCCAAGCTTTGATATCTGTGCCTTTCAGCCTAACACATCTGACCTCAGCACAGCATTTCTGATCCCTTTTTACTGGCCAAACTGGTTAGTTTATTTCTACAAGCACTACTGGGGGGGGTGGTGGAGTAGGATCTTGATCAGCTCTGTCATTTACTAATCCTGATGCAGGAACTGTCTGCTCTCAACTCAGTTACCGGATGAGCAACTTGGTGCCCACCCCTATCTCATTTTCTTTAATACTTCTACATAAAATTCATCAACAGGGCCAAAGACACTGATCCAACAGCTGACCTAAGTATGGTCAGCGACCCACAGCTGACTGCATGTGTCAGGATCAACAGAGGGAAATATTTGCTAGCGACAAATTGTCCACATCTGAATGGCAGCTCTTTAAAACTTCCACCATAGTTTCATTCAGTCGTGCCGTCAAATACAGAATTCCCATCTGCAAAGTCTGACCGGAATGTTTGTCTAGCCTGCCACTCCCAGAAAAAATTACACCATGACTATATATTTTATATTACGATCCACCTAATTCACATTTAATCTCTCTAATTAACATTGAATACCTATATTTGTTTATACAGAAATACAATTTCATAATTTCTGTGGGTAGAAGTGAAAGTCATTGTTTTTTTTAGCCATTTCAATTTTGTTCAATTTGTATTTGGAGTAGGTCTATGTTTTTGTGAAGCCTTGGTGGTTGAGTGGTTAGTGTGCTCACTTCCTGACCAGAATGGTTCAGATTCGATCCTCAGCAGTGGCGGATTTTATTTTGGATTGACGAGGCTCCATGGTTCACCCAGCCTCTAAAAATAGATACCAGAGATCTTTCTGGGAAGTAAAGGCGGCCTGACAGGATACCGAACACACCACCCAAAAATGTGCCGTGGTCATAGAAAAATATGGTCAATATAGTCACTAACACCATATTCCCCATACATCTAGCAAGGCATGGAGGGAACCTTTACTTTTTGTGTTTTTATACTCGCTGCACAGGTGACCATAGGTGATTTAATAATATTTTATGATCAGCTTAATTCACGACATTTAATCTCTCATATTAACATTGGACAGCTATATTTGTTTATACAATAATATAATTTTATAATTTCTGTGAGTAAAAGTGAAAGCCATAATTTTTTTTTACTGTTTCAATTTTGTGAAATTTGTCTTGGAAGTTGAACTATATTTTTGTGCTCGTAGCGCTGGTAAAAGCGGCAGCCATAAACACTGGGTTATAAGGATGACAATTGTTATTTTACCAAATTTGCGAGATGAACTGAAACAGACACCACAATGTCAGCGGCGTAACATAATAATAACTATTATTATAGTGGAAAGGCGGAAAAATATAATGAAAGCTGCATAGACAGCAATTCTGAATGTAAGTTAGAAACTTCTAAATTTTTATCAGGGCAGGGCTTAGTTTGCGTCATATTAGGATCTCCTTTGAGCCATAGTCACTTAGGTCATTTCAGCTAAAGAATGTGTCTCGAACAATCATGTGTCCAATTCCAAGAAAATTGTATTGTGAAGAGGTTATTACCTAAAGATTTTATTTAAGAGTTAAATACACCAACTTTTTTTCTGTTTGCCTAATACATACCCCCATTGTCCCAACAACAGCGACATGCAATAGGGAGTACTGCTTCAGTCTCAGCTGCTTCAACATTCTGGTTATGTCCTTGACACACCGTCACTGGAATCTTCTGTAAGATATACATCAAACAATTATCTTCTCTAAGATACACATCAAACAATAATCTTCTCTAACATTTATGTAAGATATACATGTATATCCTGGACAAAATATGGAAATAAACAATACGAAACAAGAAAACCAAATTTAGAATATTCAACTCAAACATATTATCAACACTTACCTATGCAAGTGAAAGCTGGAAAACATCAAAAGAGATTGATAGAAAACTAAACACTTTTGAAAACAAATGCCTAAGAAAAATGCTCTGTGTGCAATGGAATGAATTCAAGACTAATATTGAAATAAGAGAAATGGCCATGCAACCAACAATCTCATCTAAAATTAAGGAAAGAAGATGGACATATGTTGGACATGTACTGAGAAGAAACAAGAGAATTCCAAAACAGGCTTTTTTATGAGAAACTTTCAGGATACAGAAAAATATGACGACAAAGATATACTATAAAGAACACTTAGAAGAGAAGCAAAGTTGGCAGGCATAGAATCATTAGATAAGAATGAACATTGCACCTAGAATAGAAGTAGGTAGTGAAAAACACTACAAGCCTTATGCGATGTCTAACGATACGGAAGGGATCAAGAATCAAGATAGACATCAAAAATTAATAATTTGTAAGGTTTACAATAAAAATTAATCTTCTCAAAGATATACATAAAAAATTAATATTCTATAATACGAGCATAACAAATTACGCTTCTGTAAAAATGTATGTATCAAATTACGCTTGTGTAAAAATGTACATAACAAATTAATCTTACAAAAGAAGCACATAACATAATCTTCTGTAAAAATGTACATAAATTATGCTTCTGTAAAAACATACGTAACAAAGTAGTCTTCTAAAAAAAATCACATAACAAATTAATCTTCTGCAAAATTGTACATAACAAATTAATCTTCTGTCAAAATGTATAAAACAAATTATGCTTCTTTCAAAATGTACGTAACAAATTAATCTTCTTAAAAATGCACATAAATAATCTTCTATATTAATGTACACAATAAATTAATCTTCTAAACAGAAAGCACATAAATTAATCTTTTGTAAAAATGTGCATCAACAAATTAATCTTCTGTCAAAATGTACATAACATAATACGCTTCTGTAAAAATGCACATAAATTAATCTTCTGTAAAATGTACATAACCAATTAATCTATTTTCTGTAAAAATGTACATAACAAATTAATATTCTGTAAAAATGTACATAATTTAATCTTCTGTAAAAATATTCTGTAGATAATAAAATAAACATCTCTAAAATGTACATAATAAAATAATGATCTGTAAAAATATACACAGCAAATTTATCTTTCACAAAAATTTATGACGTTATTTTGTTTGCATGATGTATGGTAAAAAAAAATAAAAACTAATTAAATTTTCTGCATGATGTACGTTAAAATTGATAACACATACAAAATAGAACAAAATATTAATGAAATAATTCAGAAATTAATTTATGAAATTTTTACATCAAAAATTAATCTTCTGCAAAATGTACATTGAAATTAATCCTCCGCAAGATCTACATTAAATAATAAACTTCTGTACAATGCACATTAAACAATAATCTTTTAGATGATGTACATCATTTATTCATAACTCTGACATAATTCATAATTCCACTACATTGTAATGGGATGATTTAGCTCATCTGTTTCTGGTACCTGCAGCAGTTAACTGCTGGATATTTCAACCCTTAAAATATTCGCTACCAACTGGTACAACATACTGTGACCTATCCGTTTTTAGGTATTTTGTTTTTTTTAATCAACAGCAAGAAAATAAATGAAAATTGATCTAAAACATGTGTTTGGTTGGGAGAATTTGCTCAAGTCAGAAAAGTGAACAATAAGAGAATTGCAAGGTTTTACCTGAAATATTTGTGAAATACACATAATAATAAAATATATAATATAGATATAGAAATATAGATAAATTAAATGTTTCTTTTTATATACTTGGAGAAGTCAGGTGGAAGGTGAGATGAAGAGGATGGGAAAGACTGGAATGATCTTAAGGGAATGGTAGCAGATTGGATGGCTTGAAAAGTGTTTGTTGAAGACCTGTACAGGAAGTTTCATCATGGTGAGATTTACGATGTACTGTTATATTAGGCATGTAGACCAGTGCATACGATTTCAACTTGTTTGTGTCTCGCTTTTCCTGGCCCCAGCCCTATGACCTGTCCAGCTTGGGTGATCCCTTGATAGCATTGCTACCACTAGAACATCTCTTGGGAATATGGGCACACAGGCTCCTCTACAACTAGAACATCTCTTGGGAATATGGGCACACAGGCTCCTCTACAACTAGAACATCTCTTGGGAATATGGGCACACAGGCTCATCTACAACTATAACAGCTGGCTCATGGTGTCAGATCTGATCGGTCGTGACTGAGGCTGTAACAGCTGGCTCATGGTGTCAGATCTGATCGGTCATAATTGAAACCGTCAAAGCTGCCTCATGGTATTAGATTTGATTGGTCATGACTGAGGCTGTAACAGCTGGCTCATGGTGTCAGATCTGATCGGTCATGACTGAAACCGTCAAAGCTGGCTCATGGTGTCAGATCTGATTGGTCATGACTGAGGCTGTAACAGCTGGCTCATGGTGTCAGATCTGATCGGTCATGACTGAAACCGTCAAAGCTGGCTCATGGTGTCAGATCTGATTGGTCATCTTTTTCACTGGTGGAGTGGATGCAGAGAACCCCCACTACAATGATTCCATGGATTGACAGGATCTGTTCTATAGACTTACCAACATGTTTAATATTGACATCAACTCCTTCATGCAGTCACCTCTCTACAGTTTCATTGAACCTCGCAGCCTTGAAGGCCGTATCCTCATTCTCTGGGATCTCAGCACATAAGGGACCATATGAAACGAGCTCACTTAGAATCTTCTCTAAGCTCAGAGTTTGACTACGTGATCCATGTCATATCCATGCTAGATGGTTGTAAATGTGTACCTGAAACGAAAATTGGAAAGAGTAATAAGAAAAATAATGAATACTCTCCACACTTTTAGGGATTGTCATGCTAGTGCTCACATTTTTCACAGCTGTTTGTCACTGATAATTTAGTTGATTTGCTGATTGGGTTGGTACCACTTTCCACCTGATGCCATAGTTATGAAAATGCAGGTCAAGCCTCAAAATTGCAACTTACATTTTCCTGAACACGGCTAAAAAATTTAAAGAATAAAACTGACAGAAGGGATACAATTGAGAAAAGTTATGACAATAATTATTGTTTACATCCCTCACAAAATGAGCAGTATTTTATTTATTTTAAAGTGAAGACAAATGTATTCATCTGCGGCGCCCGATACCGTTTTACACTGGACAGAAACATAAGTCTGGTATATTGTGATGCTTTCATTTTGTCAGAAGTAATGGTAGAATTCTGATAATTTTCTTTTGTTTTCGGTTTCAATAAGAAGGACTAACTATGACCCAGCATTTTATATGGCCTATTATCTATTATAGTCTATACTATACAATAAAATATACTTTTTAAAAAAAATATCCCTCCCTGCTTTGCTAGAAATATGGGGAATTTGGTTGTAGTGACAATATTTTTCTATGACCACGGCACATTTTCAGGTGATGTGGTCAGTATAACACAAAGGCACTTTTACTTATCAGAAAAATTTCTGCTACCCATTGCTAGAGGCTGGGTGAATCCAGGAGCCTTGTCGGTAAAAAAGAAAAAATCTACCACTTCTGCGAATCGAACCCAGCCCTTCTCATCACGAAGCATACTAACCACTCAACCACCAAGGCTACATGCAATGACATAATTCAGATACATTTTTTGGGTTTCATTTTCAGAAATAAAATGACGGAGTATCACCCAGCAAATCATACGTGTTATTATAATAATTTATGGGGTACTGGTTGGTCTCAAGGCAAAACGTCAGCTTCGAGACAAAGAGGTTGTGGGTTAAAATTTTGACTGCATTAGTTGGGATTTTTATTTATCTGTGGCAACCACCCCTGGTCTCAGCAGTGAGGCCTGAACTGAAACGCCAATTAATCATGATTGAAAAAAATATATGAATACCTTCGAAGACGGAGTTATCTGCCTGTGTGGCGATGGATTCCTGTGCACACGGCTGCCAGGGAAAAATGGATTAACACACAAAATTCAGTTCCCAGTCTCTAGGGACTTTGTCAGAGGTGAAAGCTGACAGAAGAAAAAAAAATCTATATCACTACTTTACTACATTTGTATTTATTTTACAACTATATATTATAATAATCGATATGACTACTTTATAATTTTTTTATTTTACAAATCTATATGACTACTTCACCCTTATACTTATATTACAACTATATATTATAATAAAAAATATTGAGAATTTAATTAATTGTAGGCACTCTAAATCAAATTACTATTGTATTAGTGTTACCATATAAAATAAAAGTTAAAGGTCGTGTCTAGTGTCCTAAATTAATTATACTAAATGAATGATCTCCCCTTCACCGAACCGACATAATATACTTGAATTATAAATCTTTTCTAATTTGTGTGAATTTAAATGTATTTTTCAACAAATTTTAAGGTTAGGTTAGTTGTAGGCTATTCCAGACCCAGCGGTTTTCTAATGAAAGATTCGAGAGCAACTAAATAAAGTGCACGGGGACGTTAATCCAAACAGAAATAATTTTAGATGCTACATTTTTGGTAAAAATAAAAGAAAGAAATTCAAATCAACTGGAGACGATCGTAACTTACGATGACTGGATCAATTATCAAATTAATCCAGTTTAAATATTAAATACCAATGTACACTACAAAATCTAAACTAAATACGACAATTTACTAAACATAGATTTAAAATAAAATAATTAAAACATGAGAAAACATTGGAAAATACCAGAAACAGTTAATTTTTGTGGCTAGGGTCAAGCAGCTGTCCAAAAAATGAGGAAGATACTATGCAATCAATTTTTGACAACAGAAACAAGAAAAAGACTTCTTAAATGTTATGTATAGCCAGCCTTAACATCTGGATGAGGATGTGAATCATGGATAACAATAGGACAACAGACAAGGAAATCACCGGAGTCTGTAGAAATGTAGTTTTACAGAAGAATATTGAGAATACCTTGGACAGCTAAGAAGAATTATGAAAACGTTTTTGAAAGAGGCCAAAGCAAATAGAGAACTAATTTCCAATAATAAGAAACGCCATTTATTGAGTAGAGAACCCGTGGAGTATAATGTTGTGTGCTGTCACTAGATTTGTTTAATATTTATAGTGAAATTATTTTAAGATCCATAAGGGGCATACCTGGAACAATCGGAGGTCATAATATAAATAATCTAAGGTATGCTGATGATACAGTCTTAATCATTAAGAGTGAAAATAATTTACACGAGTTGTTAGACATTATAGTGAAGGAAAGATAAAATAAAAGACCCAGCCTTAATAGAAAAAAACAACCAAAGTAATGGTAACAAGGAAAAATACTCACCAAAATGTACAATAAAGACTTGTGGAAAAATATTAAAACAGGTAAATTAATTTAAATATTGAGGAACAAGAGATGTACAACACAGATTAGATGCAGAATGGCCCAGGCAAAAGCAGCTTTAAAAAAATGAGAAAGAAACCATGCAATCCATTTTTAACAATAGAAACAAGAAAAAGAGTTCTTAAATGTTATGTATAGCTAGTCTTAACATATAGATGTGAATCATAGACAATAGGACAGGAGACAAGAATATCATTGGAGCTTGTAGAAATGTGGTTTTACAGAAGAATGTTGAGAATACTATGGACAGCTAAGAAGGGTAATGAAAACATTCAGAAAGAGGCCAAAGCAAAAAGAGAGCTAATTTCCAATATTTGGATGAAACAATCATCATTTTTTGTAATGAGAGGTGAACAGCTGGAATATATTGTAACAACTGGGAAAATTGAGGGTCAAAGAGATAGAGGAAAGCAAAGAGAAAAGATACCAGACAGCTTAAGAGAATGGCTTGGCAGAAGGCCAACAACAGAAATGATAAATAATTATCAAGATCAAATGTTGTGGAGAGACAAGATCACCTACTTGATGATGATGACTATACCCTGTTTTAATTTCTCCAGCTCACTGTAAACTCCTTTCTTTATTTTATTTTTAATAATGTCCTAAATCAATCCACTGAAGATTTCCAAACCAAATATGGTTGTGAGAAACTGTAAAACAATAAAAAGATCACAATGATTAGAAATAATAACTAAATTAAAGTACTGTCTGTTTTATTCAACAAACAAAAAGAACAGTTTGTTTTACTTTTTTGTACTAAAATTATTATATCTTTATTTTTTCAAAAAATGTTTCTCTTTTATTTACATTATAACTATAATTTCTTATGTCTATAAGATACAACTTCTAATTCATTTTAACCAGAATTGCACTTTATTGAGACTACAAAATAAATGTGTGAGTGAGAGGGCTCTTAATATTACTGATTTCATTTCATTTTATTAACTTAAAATAACAATTTAGTAATTTAGGATAATTATTATTATTTGTAATATTAGAATGACATTATAATCGTATTAATATATATTTTTTTTACCTGCAGCAAACTTACTTAATTTTTTATTATTTTTCATTTTCAGTCTAAAAATTGTGATTGAATTACTTCGAACAATGACATCAATGTTTATAGGACTCATCGTAATAACTACCTGATGATATTCTAAGATATTTTGTTAGAGAACCTGAAATGGCCTCCATATTCCTGAAAATATGATTTGATTTTGATCACCTATCCTGCATTTTGTGGGGATAAAACGAAAATGAAATATCTAATAGTTATTATCATGAGATATGACTAATGTGATAATTTTTATTGCCATCATTTAAAAACAAACTAATTTCATATAATTTGCACAAAACTTACAAACACATTTATCAATTACCTTAATATAATTCTGTATGCATTGCTGAACACGTCTAATGATTAATATATTGTTTACATCGAACACCTTTTAGAGAAAAATTGTGGAGTACTAATTGAATTTTATGACATAATTGATAATTTTAAAATGCTACCATTTAACTGAATTAATTTCATATAATTTGCACAAAACTTAGAAGCACATTTATGTATCGTATTAATTTAAATCTATATGCATTTCTGAACATGTCTAATGATTAATACTTTAGAGAATATTACTAACTGTCTAAAAGGTAAAATGAATTACCCCTAGGAACAATAACTTGTACTGTAAGAAAATTTAGTTTTGTAGTGGCTTCCCTTAATAAACAAGGACAATAATACTTTTAAAAATTCATATGAAAGTAATATTTTTTAGTTGCATCATAAATTAAAAGCACATACACTTTGATTGATAAGATTTATTTTTAGTGCATTGTAAGACACATTGCCAAATATGTTTTTGTATATTTAAACATAAACATCTTTAAGAAATATTTTTTTTTTAAATGATATGCAAAATGTTGGTACTCTAAAAAAATTACAATAGCAAGAGATTTATATAGTTAACTATTTTGTATGTAGTTTTCAGTGGCCGGGTTTATGAAATTCTAGTGAATATTTATAAACCAACTGCCCAATTTTCTCTTTGGCTAAGACGCAAGGCTTATAAACCTTGTCCTAGGTGCAAAGCCGTGTTGCCTGCTCTAGCAACACAGACTGTGTCACGTCGGCTACGTGACACAGTAGTCTTTGGGTACTGCTTTGCTACCTCCCATTATGTCAAAGTTTGAACAGAAAATTGGGGGGGTGGAAGATGCGTGGTCGGACTAGGGTAACACCCGATGTCCTTAGTGTCGAGATTGCAATCGGCACGTCTGTGTGCTGTTGAATCTGGGCTAGTTTCCACTAGCTAGGCAGCCCTAGCCTAGGGCATCAGTCTTAGTGAGGTGGGGATCCTGGGGACAGCAGCCCTTCCATTTACACAAATGACATGAATGGTTATCCCCTTAACTTCTGTTCACTACATTTCCTGTGGAGTGTGAAAATACACAATAATGTGCCCCTGTATGACGTAGGCACCGGTAAACAACTCCGCGCCAGCGTTGGTAAATTCTCAGACCTGTTTGATGACATATGCTCTTATTAGAATTATTGGTGTCTTGTTCTTTATAATATATTTCTGGACCATTAAGTAAAGTAAGCCTGAGTAGGCAGACACACAGAAGCGAGTATCCAGTAGAGGTGTGAAATCTGTGATATGGTGTGTGACTGGCCGAGCGAGATGTGTGATCGCTGGCCGCTGTGAATAATTGTACGTAGTTGCCATTGTTAGGGTTGTCGGAATAAAGATACATGGTCTTTCAACTTCAGCAGTGTGCAGACATTTATTGATAACATTGATTTAGTGATAACAGTCGCTACCTATGCCAGGGCGTTGAATCGAACTGAGAGTTGTCACGGCGCATACAAGACGACGGTTAAACAAGTCAGTTCAGTCAGATTACAGCCGAAGTACTAGTTGAGGACTTGAGAACCTGACAGCTGAGACGAAGAGGTGAGCGCACGTTGACCACTGCACGTTTTTGTACCTTGTGAACGTCATCATCGCCTGACCAGTAACAGTAGCCCTTATGGGGCGTGTGTACATACTATCGACACAAGCAGAGAAAGAACGCTGTTGTCATAAACGGTGTACTACAGTGGACTGTTATTAAAGGCTGTTCAAAATGGTGCTGGCAGGTCATTTTCATTGGCCTATCATACCATTACCAATATTCATACCATTGTCATTGCCTAACATCGTTTCAACCTGTTATATGTGAATAGGACAACTGACAAAAAAAATAAGGCTGTGGAAGGACTGGAGGCTGTAGAAATATAGTTTTACAAAGAATGTTGAGAATACCATGGACAGTTAAGAATAGTAATGAAAACGTTATGAAAGAGACCAAAGCAAAAAGAGAGCTAATATCCAATATTAGGAAGAAACAATTACCATTTTAATGCCATATAATGAGAAGGGAACAGCTGGAATATATTGTAACAACTGGAAAAATTGAGGGACGAAGAGATATAGGGAGACAAAGAGAAAAGATACCAGACAGTTTGGCAGCAGGTCAACAAACAGAAATGATAAATATAGGGTGTTTATAAAGTCTCACTACACTTGGTA
This sequence comes from Megaustenia siamemsis, assembly GCA_032433765.1. Classification (NCBI taxonomy): domain Eukaryota; kingdom Metazoa; phylum Mollusca; class Gastropoda; order Stylommatophora; family Ariophantidae; genus Megaustenia; species Megaustenia siamemsis. The sequence continues at coordinate 61,487,682 of JAVIAB010000088.1, forward strand.
TCTAGGTCAATTTGAAAAAAATGTTTATGACGTCATCACAATATGTGCTCAATGGTAAGTTCACTTGTTGCGACAGTTTTCTTAATGACTTGTCTGGACTTTTAAGGATTCTGTCTTGGATATCTAAACATATTTCATCATTCACAGCAGGCCTACCAGATCGTGGAGCATCTTCCACATTTCCAGTAGCAATAAACTTATTCAACAAATTTCATTGACATTGGGAGCACATATTGTGATGACGTCATAAACATTTTTTTTTCAAATTGACCTAGATACCAAGTGTAGTGAGACTTTATAAACATATAATATAACATATAAACATATAAAAATATACAATTTATTTCCGGTCTGTGATCGTTACCCTATGCTATAGTCATTGAGAACGTCATCGTGTAAGACACTACTGCAATAGCCAATTTTTTAGTTGGCTGCGTGGTAGTGTGCCAAGCGTTCGGCTTCTCGTGGCAAGGCGCGGTGCCACTGAGTACGGGTTCGATCCCACTTCGGACCATATATTGTTCTTCGTTTTTTCTATTGTTGTTTGTCTGTCAATTTTTCCGAGTGCTAACACATACTTCTTTGTTCTATTATTCCCTATTATCGCCTCGGAAGTTCCCCATATAATAATATTTATGTATTATTATTTGTACCCAGTATATAATCACTGGGAACTACTATTCGTGCTGTTTCGTCCTATAAATGTTTGTCTACAACACAAGTATTCAGCCCTACTGGGAGATACTTGCATTAATAGGAAAGTACAAATATACAATTTATTTCCGGTCTGTGATCGTTACCCTATGCTATAGTCATTGAGAACGTCATCGTGTAAGACACTACTGCAATAGCCAATTTTTTAGTTGGCTGCGTGGTAGTGTGCCAAGCGTTCGGCTTCTCGTGGCAAGGCGCGGTGCCACTGAGTACGGGTTCGATCCCACTTCGGACCATATATTGTTCTTCGTTTTTTTCTATTGTTGTTTGTCTGTCAATTTTTCCGAGTGCTAACACATACTTCTTTGTTCTATTATTCCCTATTATCGCCTCGGAAGTTCCCCATATAATAATATTTATGTATTATTATTTGTACCCAGTATATAATCACTGGGAACTACTATTCGTGCTGTTTCGTCCTATAAATGTTTGTCTACAACACAAGTATTCAGCCCTACTGGGAGATACTTGCATTAATAGGAAAGTACAAATATACAATTTATTTCCGGTCTGTGATCGTTACCCTATGCTATAGTCATTGAGAACGTCATCGTGTAAGACACTACTGCAATAGCCAATTTTTTAGTTGGCTGCGTGGTAGTGTGCCAAGCGTTCGGCTTCTCGTGGCAAGGCGCGGTGCCACTGAGTACGGGTTCGATCCCACTTCGGACCATATATTGTTCTTCGTTTTTTTCTATTGTTGTTTGTCTGTCAATTTTTCCGAGTGCTAACACATACTTCTTTGTTCTATTATTCCCTATTATCGCCTCGGAAGTTCCCCATATAATAATATTTATGTATTATTATTTGTACCCAGTATATAATCACTGGGAACTACTATTCGTGCTGTTTCGTCCTATAAATGTTTGTCTACAACACAAGTATTCAGCCCTACTGGGAGATACTTGCATTAATAGGAAAGTACAAATATACAATTTATTTCCGGTCTGTGATCGTTACCCTATGCTATAGTCATTGAGAACGTCATCGTGTAAGACACTACTGCAATAGCCAATTTTTTAGTTGGCTGCGTGGTAGTGTGCCAAGCGTTCGGCTTCTCGTGGCAAGGCGCGGTGCCACTGAGTACGGGTTCGATCCCACTTCGGACCATATATTGTTCTTCGTTTTTTTCTATTGTTGTTTGTCTGTCAATTTTTCCGAGTGCTAACACATACTTCTTTGTTCTATTATTCCCTATTATCGCCTCGGAAGTTCCCCATATAATAATATTTATGTATTATTATTTGTACCCAGTATATAATCACTGGGAACTACTATTCGTGCTGTTTCGTCCTATAAATGTTTGTCTACAACACAAGTATTCAGCCCTACTGGGAGATACTTGCATTAATAGGAAAGTACAAATATACAATTTATTTCCGGTCTGTGATCGTTACCCTATGCTATAGTCATTGAGAACGTCATCGTGTAAGACACTACTGCAATAGCCAATTTTTTAGTTGGCTGCGTGGTAGTGTGCCAAGCGTTCGGCTTCTCGTGGCAAGGCGCGGTGCCACTGAGTACGGGTTCGATCCCACTTCGGACCATATATTGTTCTTCGTTTTTTTCTATTGTTGTTTGTCTGTCAATTTTTCCGAGTGCTAACACATACTTCTTTGTTCTATTATTCCCTATTATCGCCTCGGAAGTTCCCCATATAATAATATTTATGTATTATTATTTGTACCCAGTATATAATCACTGGGAACTACTATTCGTGCTGTTTCGTCCTATAAATGTTTGTCTACAACACAAGTATTCAGCCCTACTGGGAGATACTTGCATTAATAGGAAAGTACAAATATACAATTTATTTCCGGTCTGTGATCGTTACCCTATGCTATAGTCATTGAGAACGTCATCGTGTAAGACACTACTGCAATAGCCAATTTTTTAGTTGGCTGCGTGGTAGTGTGCCAAGCGTTCGGCTTCTCGTGGCAAGGCGCGGTGCCACTGAGTACGGGTTCGATCCCACTTCGGACCATATATTGTTCTTCGTTTTTTTCTATTGTTGTTTGTCTGTCAATTTTTCCGAGTGCTAACACATACTTCTTTGTTCTATTATCGCCTCGGAAGTTCCCCATATAATAATATTTATGTATTATTATTTGTACCCAGTATATAATCACTGGGAACTACTATTCGTGCTGTTTCGTCCTATAAATGTTTGTCTACAACACAAGTATTCAGCCCTACTGGGAGATACTTGCATTAATAGGAAAGTACAAATATACAATTTATTTCCGGTCTGTGATCGTTACCCTATGCTATAGTCATTGAGAACGTCATCGTGTAAGACACTACTGCAATAGCCAATTTTTTAGTTGGCTGCGTGGTAGTGTGCCAAGCGTTCGGCTTCTCGTGGCAAGGCGCGGTGCCACTGAGTACGGGTTCGATCCCACTTCGGACCATATATTGTTCTTCGTTTTTTTCTATTGTTGTTTGTCTGTCAATTTTTCCGAGTGCTAACACATACTTCTTTGTTCTATTATTCCCTATTATCGCCTCGGAAGTTCCCCATATAATAATATTTATGTATTATTATTTGTACCCAGTATATAATCACTGGGAACTACTATTCGTGCTGTTTCGTCCTATAAATGTTTGTCTACAACACAAGTATTCAGCCCTACTGGGAGATACTTGCATTAATAGGAAAGTACAAATATACAATTTATTTCCGGTCTGTGATCGTTACCCTATGCTATAGTCATTGAGAACGTCATCGTGTAAGACACTACTGCAATAGCCAATTTTTTAGTTGGCTGCGTGGTAGTGTGCCAAGCGTTCGGCTTCTCGTGGCAAGGCGCGGTGCCACTGAGTACGGGTTCGATCCCACTTCGGACCATATATTGTTCTTCGTTTTTTTCTATTGTTGTTTGTCTGTCAATTTTTCCGAGTGCTAACACATACTTCTTTGTTCTATTATTCCCTATTATCGCCTCGGAAGTTCCCCATATAATAATATTTATGTATTATTATTTGTACCCACTTTATAAACACCCTGTAAATGTGGAGATCGAAAGTTGTGGAGAGACATGATCAACTATGCCAGCAGGTATGGTTCTTGACGAAGATTTTGTTTATTTAATCGTGCAATCTGGTAAGAAAGGTATCGTAATCTAGGGATAACGAGCACACATAACGTGTACGCACGTACGTACGTGCATGCGTGCGTGTGTATATGTGTGTGTGTGTGTTTTTGAGGGTGAATTTCAATTGCTTCTCAGATGTTCACATTGAATCTTTGAATGATCGTTGTGTTGTTTATTATCTTTTTTTCAAAACAACTTTTTTTCACAGGTCTGTCTTCTGTGTCCACTCTACGACCATGTTTGGCATTGGTAGCATTAAACTGGCGAAGGAGAACTGCTTTCGGGGTAACTAAAAGTAGTATGACCATAAAGATCATGGCAGTTACTAAAGCGAATCCATGGCTCGAAATACAACCTTTTACTCAAGTGTGTTTTCTGAGTGATTTGACCAGGTAGATCAAATGGGTTCAAAGACAGTGGTTGGTGTCATTAAAAATTTCAAGACTGACAAGTGTATGTTTCATCTTCGTCCCTGGATACTTGACACAGGAAGTAGACACCAGCGACAATGAAAATTTCATGGTGGTCGTAGGAAAAAAGTAGCCCCATTTGACAAGAAACCAAAGCGTAAGTTTACCAAAGTCGAAGCAGCTCGCAATGGAGCTCCACGAGACACAGAAGCAACTGACACTGAAGAGGAGCTGCCACTGCCCACCGCCCACACCTGGCCAGCTCGTCATAGACACCAGCGAGTTCGAAGAAGAAACACCATCCTGGGCAGATAATAAAATCAGATGGAAGATGCACCACATAAATAAAAAGCAGAATAGCTCAAGTTAAAATAGCATTTCAAAAAATGAAAAATATCTTATGCAACAAATCTATGTTGTATAGCAGTGAGAAGGAGAGTTCATCGGTGCTGTATCGAACCAATTCTGACATATGGAAGCGAATCATGGACAGTAGACACACAAATGAAAAGACGATTAGAGGCCACAGAGATGGGATTTCTCAGAAGAATGTTGAAAATTCCCTGGACAGCTAAAAAGACCAATGAGGAAGTTCTCAAAGAGGCCATCACAAAAAGGGAACTCCTTAAAAACATTAGAAAGAAACAATCAACATTTTTGGGGCACATCCTGAGAAGAGGAAAGTTGGAATACTTGGTTACAACTGGCAAAATAAAAGGAAAAAGAGATCGCGGACGACAAAGAGAGAAAATACTGGATAGCTTGGTGTCATGTCTTGGAAAACAGTCAACAACAGAACTGATACGATGCACTATCAATAGAAGATTGTGGAAGGACATGATTATGAAAGAATGATGATGAGCTTGATAACTACTACAGCGGCGATTTTGTTTCAATTCATTCACTTGGCTCGTTGACTTATGAAAACAAAATTTGTTCAGCGTCCCCGATAGGCCACTTTTTTTAATCAATTAGTTCATTCTTTTCTCCTGCACCCTGTTACAACACCTGTTGAAAAGAATTCTAGTTCTCTGGCTGATTTATAACGTGTTTTTTACATACAGACCTAGGGTCTTGTAGATGGCCTCTCTTACATACAGACCCAGGCTCTTGTAGATGACCTCTCTTACATACAGACCCAGGCTCTTGTAGATGACCTCTCTTACATACAGACCCAGGCTCTTGTAGATGACCTCTCTTGCATACAGACCCAGGCTTTTGTAGATGACCTCTCTTAAATACAGACCCAGACTCTTGTAGATGACCTCTCTTACATACAGACCCAGGCTCTTGTAGATGCCCTATTTTACATACAGACCCAGGCTCTTGTAGATGACCTCTCTTACATACAGACCCAGGCTCTTGTAGATGACCTCTCTTACATACATACCCAGGCTCTTGTAGATGACCTCTCTTACATACATACCCAGGCTCTTGTTGATGACTTCTCTTACATACAGACCCAGGCTCTTGTAGATGACCTCTCTTACATACAGACCAGACCCAGGCTCTTGTAGATGACCTCTGTTACATACAGACCTAGGCTCTTGTAGATGACCTCTATACAGATCCAGGATCTTGTAGATGAACTCTCTTACATACAGCCCCAGGCTCTTGTAGATGACCTCTCTTACATACATACCCAGGCTCTTGTAGATGACCTCTCTTACGTACAGACCCAGGCTCTTGTAGATGACCTCTCTTACATACAGACCTAGGCTCTTGTAGATGACCGCTCTTACATACAGACCCAGGCTCTTGTAGATGACCTCTCTTACATACATATCCAGGCTCTTGTAGATGACCTCTCTTACATACAGACCCAGGCTCTTGTAGATGACCTCTCTTACATACAGACCCAGGCTCTTGTAGATGACCTCTCTTACATACATACCCAGGCTCTTGTTGATGACTTCTCTTACATACAGACCCAGGCTCTTGTAGATGACCTCTCTTACATACAGACCGAGGCTCTTGTAGATGACCTCTGTTACATACAGACCTAGGCTCTTGTAGATGACCTCTATACAGATCCAGGATCTTGTAGATGAACTCTCTTACATACAGCCCCAGGCTCTTGTAGATGACCTCTCTTACATACATACCCAGGCTCTTGTAGATGACCTCTCTTACATACATACCCAAGCTCTTGTAGATGACCTCTCTTACATACAGACCCAGGCTCTTGTAGATGACCTCTCTTACATACATACCCAAGCTCTTGTAGATGACCTCTCTTACATACAGACCCAGGCTCTTGTAGATGACCTCTCTTACATACATATCCAGGCTCTTGTAGATGACCACTCTTACATACAGACCCAGGCTTTTGTATATGACCTCTCTTACATACAGACAGAGGCTCTTGTAGATGACCTCTCTTACATACAGACCCAGGCTCTTGTAGATGACCTCTCTTACATACAGACCCAGGCTCCTGTAGATGCCCTATTTTACATACAGATCCAGGCTCTTGTAGATGACCTCTGTTACATACAGACCCAATGCTCTTGTAGATGACCTCTCTTACATACATACCAAGGCTCTTGCAGATGACCTCTCTTACATACATACCCAGGCTCTTGTAGATGACCTCTCTTACATACAGAACCAGGCTCTTGTAGATGACCTCTCTTACATACAGACCCAGGCTCTTGTAGATGACCTCTATACAGATCCAGGATCTTGTAGATGAACTCTCTTACATACAGCCCCAGGCTCTTGTAGATGACCTCTCTTACATACATACCCAGGCTCTTGTAGATGACCTCTCTTACATACATACCCAAGCTCTTGTAGATGACCTCTCTTACGTACAGACCCAGGCTCTTGTAGATGACCTCTCTTACATACAGACCTAGGCTCTTGTAGATGACCTCTCTTACATACAGACCCAGGCTCTTGTAGATGACCTCTCTTACATACATATCCAGGCTCTTGTAGATGACCTCTCTTACATACAGACCCAGGCTCTTGTAGATGACCTCTCTTACATACATACCCAGGCTCTTGTAGATGACCTCTCTTACATACATACCCAGGCTCTTGTTGATGACTTCTCTTACATACAGACCCAGGCTCTTGTAGATGACCTCTCTTACATACAGACCGAGGCTCTTGTAGATGACCTCTGTTACATACAGACCTAGGCTCTTGTAGATGACCTCTATACAGATCCAGGATCTTGTAGATGAACTCTCTTACATACAGCCCCAGGCTCTTGTAGATGACCTCTCTTACATACATACCCAGGCTCTTGTAGATGACCTCTCTTACATACATACCCAAGCTCTTGTAGATGACCTCTCTTACATACAGACCCAGGCTCTTGTAGATGACCTCTCTTACATACATACCTAAGCTCTTGTAGATGACCTCTCTTACATACAGACCCAGGCTCTTGTAGATGACCTCTCTTACATACATATCCAGGCTCTTGTAGATGACCACTCTTACATACAGACCCAGGCTTTTGTATATGACCTCTCTTACATACAGACCCAGGCTCTTGTAGATGACCTCTCTTACATACAGACCCAGGCTCTTGTAGATGACCTCTCTTACATACAGACCCAGGCTCCTGTAGATGCCCTATTTTACATACAGATCCAGGCTCTTGTAGATGACCTCTGTTACATACAGACCCAATGCTCTTGTAGATGACCTCTCTTACATACATACCAAGGCTCTTGCAGATGACCTCTCTTACATACATACCCAGGCTCTTGTAGATGACCTCTCTTACATACAGAACCAGGCTCTTGTAGATGACCTCTCTTACATACAGACCCAGTCTCTTGTAGATGACCTCTATAATGATCCAGGCTCTTGTAGATGGCCTTATCTAAAAGTCACGGCATCAAAAATGATCTTGTTATAGATCACAGCAGATTATTGATCTTTTAACATCTTTATCTAAGGAAAGAGAGATCGCGGACGACAAAGAGAGAAAATACTGGATAGCTTGGTGTCTCTGCATGGAAAATAGTCAACAACAGAACAGATACGATGCATTATAGATAGAAGATTGTGGAAGGATAGGTTCGCCTTCGCCAACCGATAATAGCACATGATGATGATGAATATCTTTATCAGAAATTTGAGTTCATCTATATCATGCATCTTAGTTATTACCGGGTGGACACAGCAAACAATGAGCCGATGAAACAGTATATGAGTTCATGGGACAACGTCTTGCATGGCGTTAAACATCATATATGTTATATGTACATGGAGACGACATAGTTGTAGACAATCAGCGATCGGTCTATCATTCGCTCACATCTAGTTACTGGATATCATTTTAGCCTGATGATCAATTAGTGGTAGCACTGAACATCATTTATGTTGATATTAAGAGATCCTCTAAGTTAACACTGATGGATTGTGAAACTGTCTTCTAATGCTTATCTCCGCTGATTTACTGACACAACTATCACACTTCTCAACTGTGTTCCACCTGTTTACTTAACCAACTTTGTAACTACACAATTAAACTACCATTGCAACTACACAATTCAACTGCCACTGCAACTTCACAATTCAACTGCCACTGCAACTATACAATTCAACTGCCACTGTAACTATACAATTCAACTGCCACTGTAACTATAAAATTCAACTACCATTGTAACTATAAAATTCAACTGCCACTGTAACTAAACAATTCACTGCCACTGTAACTAAACAATTCAACTGCCACTGTAACTATACAATTCAGCTACCACTGTAACTATACAAATCAACTACTTTTGTAACTAAACAATTCAACTTCCATTGTAACTATACAATTCAACTACCACTGTAACTATACAATTCAACTACCACTGTAACTATAAAATTCAACTACCACTGTAACTATAAAATTCAACTACCACTGTAACTATACAATTCAACTGCCATTGTAACTATAAAATTCAACTGCCACTGTAACTAAACAATTCAACTACCATTGTAACTATACAATTCAACTACCACTGTAACTATACAAATTAACTACCATTGTAACTAAACAATTCAACTACTTTTGTAACTAAACAATTCAACTTCCATTGTAACTATACAATTCAACTGCCACTGTGACTATACAATTCAACTACCATTATAACTATACAATTCAACTACCATTGTAACTATACAATTCAACTGCCACTGTGACTATACAATTCAACTACCATTATAACTATACAATTCAACTACCATTGTAACTATACAATTCAACTGCCACTGTGACTATACAATTCAACTACCATTATAAACTATACAATTCAACTACCATTTCAACTGCCACTGTAACTAAACAATTCAACTACCATTGTAACTATACAATTCAACTACCATAGTAACTATACAATTCAACTGCCACAGTAACTAAACAATTCAACTACCATTGTAACTATACAATTCAACTACCACTGTAACTATACAAATTAACTACCATTGTAACTAAACAATTCAACTACTTTTGTAACTAAACAATTCAACTTCCATTGTAACTATACAATTCAACTACCACTGTGACTATACAATTCAACTACCATTATAACTATACAATTCAACTACCATTGTAACTATACAATTCAACTGCCACTGTGACTATACAATTCAACTACCATTATAACTATACAATTCAACTACCATTTCAACTATACAATTCAACTGCCACTGTAACTATACAATTCAACTACCATTTCAACTATGCAGGTCAACAAACAGAAATGATAAATAAATGTGGAGATCGAAAGTTGTGGAGAGACATGATCAACTATGCCAGCAGGTATGGTTCTTGATGAAGATTTTGTTTATTTAATCGTGCAATCTGGTAAGAAAGGTATCGTAATCTAGGGATAACGAGCACACATAACGTGTACGTACGTGCATGTGTATATGTGTATATGTGTGTATATGTGTGTATATGTGTGTATATGTGTGTATATGTGTATATGTGTGTATATGTGTATATGTGTGTATATGTGTATATGTGTGCGTGTGTATATATGTGTGTGTGTGTGTGTGTGTGCGTGCGTGCGTGCGTGCGTGCGTGCGTGCGTGCGTGCGTGCGTGTGTGTGTGTGTGTGTGTGTGTGTGTGTGTTTTTGAGGGTGAATTTCAATTTCTTCTCAGATTTTCACATTAAATCTTTGAATGATCTTTGTGGTGTTTATTATCTTTTTTTCAAAACAACTTTTTTCACAGGTCTGTCTTCTGTGTCCACTCTACGACCATGTTTGGCATTGGTAGCATTAAACTGGCGAAGGAGAACTGCTTTCGGGGTAACTAAAAGTAGTATGAACATAAATATCATGGCAGTTACTAAAGCGAATCCATGGCTCGAAATACAACCTTTTACTCACGTGTGTTTTCTGAGTGATTTGACCAGGTAGATCAAAGGGGTTCAAAGACAGTGGTTGGTGTCATTAAAGATTTCAAGACTGACAAGTGTATGTTTCATCTTCGTCCCTGGATACTTGACACCAGGAAGTAGACACCAGCGACAATGAAAATTTCATGGTGGTCGTAGGAAAAAAGTAGCCCCATTTGACAAGAAACCAAAGCGTAAGTTTACCAAAGTCGAAGCAGCTCGCAATGGAGCTCCACGAGACACAGAAAGCAACTGACACTGAAGAGGCGCTGCCCACACCTGGCCAGCTCGTCATAGACACCAGCGAGTTCGAAGAAGAAACACCATCACCATCCTGGGCAGATAATAAAATCATATGGAAGATGCACCACATAAATAAAAAGCAGAATAGCTCAGGTTAAAATAGCATTTCAAAAAATGAAAAATATCTTATGCAACAAATCTATGTTGTATAGCAGTGAGAAGGAGAGTTCATCGGTGATGTATAGAACCAATTCTGACATATGGAAGCGAATCATGGACAGTAGACACACAAATGAAAGACGATTAGAGGCCACAGAGATGGGATTTCTCAGAAGAATGTTGAAAATTCCCTGGACAGCTAAAAAGACCAATGAGGAAGTTCTCAAAGAGGCCATCACAAAAAGGGAACTCCATAAAAACATTAGAAAGAAACAATCAACATTTTTTTGGGGCACATCATGAGAAGAGGAAAGTTGGAATACTTGGTTACAACTGGCAAAATAAAAGGAAAAGAGATCGCGGACGACAAAGAGAGAAAATACTGGATAGCTTGGTGTCTCTGCATGGAAAATAGTCAACAACAGAACATATACGATGCATTATAGATAGAAGATTGTGGAAGGATAGGTTCGCCTTCGCCAACCGATAACAGCACATGATGATGATGAATATCTTTATCAGAAATTTGAGTTCATCTATATCATGCATCTTAGTTATTACCGGGTGGACACAGCAAACAATGAGCCGATGAAACAGTATATGAGTTCATGGGACAACATCTTGCATGGCGTTAAACATCATATATGTTATATATACATGGAGACGACATAGTTGTAGACAATCAGCGATCGGTCTATCATTCGCTCACATCTAGTTACTGGAAATCATTTTAGCCTGATGATCAATTAGTGGTAGCACTGAACATCATTTATGTTGATATTAAGAGAACCTCTAAGTTAACACTGATGGATTGTGAAACTGTCTTCTAATGCTTACCTCCGCTGATTTACTGACACAACTATCACACTTCTCAATTGTGTTCCACCTGTTTACTTAACCACCATTGTAACTACACAATTAAACTACCATTGCAACTACACAATTCAACTGCCACTGCAACTTCACAATTCAACTGCTACTGTAACTATAGAATTCAACTACCACTGTAACTATACAAATCAACTACCATTGTAACTACACAATTCAACTACCACTGTAACTATACAATTCAACTGCCACTGTAACTATACAATTCAACTACATTGTAACTATACAATTCAACTGCCACTGTAACTATACAATTCAACTGCCACTGTAACTATACAATTCAACTACTATTGTAACTATAAACTTCAACTGCCACTGTAACTAAACAATTCAACTACCACTGTAACTATACAATTCAGCTACCACTGTAACTATACAAATCAACTACCACTGTAACTATACAATTCAACTACCACTGTAACTATACAATTCAACTACCACTGTAACTATACAATTCAACTACCACTATAACTATACAATTCAACTACCATTGTAACTATAAAATTCAACTGCCACTGTAACTAAACAATTCAACTACCATTGTAACTATACAATTCAACTACCACTGTAACTATACAATTCAACTACCACTGTAACTATACAAATCAACTACCATTGTAACTAAACAATTCAACTACTATTGTAACTAAACAATTCAACTTCCATTGTAACTATACAATTCAACTGCCACTGTGACTATACAATTCAACTACCATTATAACTATACAATTCAACTACCATTGTAACTATACAATTCAACTGCCACTGTAACTATACAATTCAACTACCATTATAACTATACAATTCAACTACCATTGTAACTATACAATTCAACTGCCACTGTGACTATACAATTAAACTACCATTATAACTATACAATTCAACTACCATTTCAACTGCCACTGTAACTAAACAATTCAACTACCATTGTAACTATACAATTCAAATACCATTGTAACTATACAATTCAACTACCACAGTAACTATACAAATCAACTGCCACTGTAACTAAACAATTCAACTACCATTGTAACTATACAATTCAACTACCACTGTATTTATACAATTCAACTACCACTGTAACTATACAAATCAACTACCATTGTAACTAAACAATTCAACTACTTTTGTAACTAAACAATTCAACTTCCATTGTAACTATACAATTCAACTACCACTGTGACTATACAATTCAACTACCATTATAACTATACAATTCAACTACCATTGTAACTATACAATTCAACAGCCATTGTAACTATACAATTCAACTGCCACTGTGACTATACAATTCAACTACCATTATAACTATACAATTCAACTACCATTATAACTATACAATTCAACTACCATTTCAACTGCCACTGTAACTAAACAACTCAACTACCATTGTAACTATACAATTCAACTACCACTGTAACTATACAATTCAACTACCACAGTAACTATACAAATCAACTGCCACTGTAACTAAACAATTCAACTACCACTGTAACTATACAAATCAACTACCATTGTAACTAAACAATTCAACTACTTTTGTAACTAAACAATTCAACTTCCATTGTAACTATACAATTCAACTACCACTGTGACTATACAATTCAACTACCATTATAACTATACAATTCAACTACCATTGTAACTATACAATTCAACTGCCACTGTGACTATACAATTCAACTACCATTATAACTATACAATTCAACTACCATTTCAACTATACAATTCAACTACCACTGTAACTATACAATTCAACTACCATTTCAACTATACAATTCAACTGCCACTGTAACTATACAATTCAACTACCATTTCAACTATACAATTCAACTACCACTGTAACTATACAATTCAACTACCATTTCAACTATACAATTCAACTACCACTGTAACTATACAATTCAACTACCATTTCAACTATACAATTCAACTACCACTGTAACTATACAATTCAACTACCATTTCAACTATACAATTCAACTGCCACTGTAACTATACAATTCAACTACCATTTCAACTATACAATTCAACTACCACTGTAACTATACAATTCAACTACCACTGTAACTATACAAATTAACTACCATTGTAACTAAACAATTCAACTACTTTTGTAACTAAACAATTCAACTTCCATTGTAACTATACAATTCAACTACCACTGTAACTATACAATTCAACTACCATTTCAACTATACAATTCAACTACCACTGTAACTATACAATTCAACTACCATTTCAACTAAACAATTCAACTGCCACTGCAGCAACTAACTCGCCGACTACTAACGATCTAAACCAATGTCCATTTCTATCAGTCGTCATCTCATAACTCTAAAGTTGCTCTTCAAACTTGACTTATTGACTACATGTCGTCTCCTTATCGGTAACAAGATACAACAGTCTTTATTCTTCTTACAACGCCATATTTCTTCCATTGCACGCTACATTGTTGGTCGTCGTGGACGAGTGATGGCATGACCTATCTGAGCCTGTTGGCTAAGGTCTTGGTCAGAATCTTTTCCACATTTAGTAGCGATATGGTTCTGTAGTTTTTTCAGCTGTGTCTTGTATGTGTTGTTTTTGGGAGGAAGTGAAATGTATGACGCATTCATGCTCGCAGGGAGCTGTCCTTTGGCGGGCGATTCAGCGACAACCCTCAGAAGCAGTGGGCATAGAACGGAGAGGAAATGTAAGTAGAACTCTATTGTGAGTCCAGCCGGCCCAGGCGTTTTGTTCTTTTGCCTGGCTCTCACTGAGGTCGTCAAATCCGCGAGTGTTATCTCAGCGTTCAATGATTGGTTGCCTGTTTCTGTCAATTTCTTTGTGTCTTGTATACATTTGTCTTTAACATCTTCCCGTGTGTCTTCTTGTGTATAGAGCTTCCGGTAGTAATGCTCGAAAGCTTTGGCGATCTCTGCTGTTTCCGTTTGTTTGTTTCCTTCCATGTCGACAATTTCTCGGAACTGTCTGCTGCGTTGCACGTCTTTTTCGATTTGCAAGAACTGCTTGCTAGCTGTTTCTTGGGTGCTCATGTCTTGGCACGCACGTATCGATGCTCCTTGGTGTTTGTAGTTTTCATAATTGAGCAGTTCGTCTTCGAGCGCTGATATGTTGGAGTCGTTCTTGTCGGTCTGCTCTGTTAGTTTGATGGCTCTTTGTAGTTAGTATGTGTTCTTGATTCCTCTTGTAGTTGTGTATTTGTGATACCAGCACCATTGTCCGATCCCTTATTGTGCATTCCATGACCTCCCAGTGAGTTAGAGCGTCGTGCACGTTTTCGTCGCTGGTGTACGAGTGGATCAGCTGTGTCATTTTCTGGGTGTATGAGTCGTTGTGGAGCAGCGTGTTGTTAAATTTCCAGTGTGTTGACCTTCTCGCCTCGCTCTTCTGAGTGCTGCTTATTTCGGTGAAGACCCGTTGTGGTCTGTGAAACGTAACGCACCGTTTATATGGCTGGTCTTGTTGATGTGGTGGGTTCTTCTACTTCTTCTTTTTTAGCTCCCAGTGGAGCATAGGTCTTCAACACACACTTTCCAAGTCGTTCTGTTTTTTGTCATTCTTTTAAGATCATTCCATGTCTTCCCCATCATCTTCATCTCTGCTTCTATCTGTCTTCTCCAAGAATTCCTTGGTCTTCCTCTTTGTCTTTTCCCCTTGGGATTCCAAAAAAGGGCCTGTTGTGTAATACTCTCAGTTGGCTTCCGCAGTGTGTGTGCTATCCAGCGCCATCGTCTTCGCTGTATCTCTTTATCCACTGGTATTTGACTGGTTCATTTCCATAATTCTATGTTAGTGATTTTGTCCTGCCATTTCCATCCTTTTATTCAGCGTAAGCATCCATTATTTAAAGTAGTTATTTAGTCAGCACATGATCTGTTCTTCCTAAAAGCTGCTTGTTCATCTCTCAAACGTTTCTCTATGGCCTCTTTTAGTCTCTCCAGAATGATTTTGCTTAATATTTTCCCTGGCACTGGTAGCAGCATAATTCCCCTATAATTTGTGCACTCCTGTAAACTTCCTTTCTTTGGTAGTTTGATCATATAACCTTCTTTCCAGACCTTAGGTATTTCTTCCCTCTCCCAAATTTTATCCAATAGATTATGTAACATCTTGGTAGAGGTGTTAATATCTGCTTCGATGGCTTCCGAAGGAATTTCATCTGGTCCTGTGGCTTTACCATTTTTTAATAGTTTGATGGCTTTCGTTATTTCTTCTTTGCTTGGTTTTCCACAGTTAACGTGTAACTCCTCTTCTGCTGGTAGTATATCTGGAGGGTTATTTGAGCCGGGTTTATTCAAAAGTTCTTCAAAGTGCTCTTTCCATCTCTCCATTTGTTCCCTTATATTACTAAGCAGATTTCCTTTCTTATCTTTAATAAAGGCATTGATCTGTTTGTATTTTCCACTTAATTTCTTTGTGCTGTTGTACAGTTCTTTCATATTCCCTTTATTTGCTGCTTCTTCTGCCTCTTTAGCTAGTTTATTTATATATTTCCTCTTATCCCTTTTAATGCATCTTCTCACTTCTTTGTTCACCTCTGTGTAAGCTTCCTGTGTCTTGGCTTTATTACTTCTCGTTTTGCTTTTATTTATGTCTGCTCTCTTGTTCTTTCTTTCTTTAATTTTATGCAGGGTCTCTGCTGTCATCCATGCCTTATTCTGGCGTTCTCTTTTCCCTTGTGTTTCTTCGCATGTCTCTTTCCATATATCTTTTACCTGTTTCCAATAATCTTCTATATTTATTGTATTTTCTAGTTGTTGGAGGACTTTGTATTTACTTGATATTGTGACTGCGAATTTATCTTTAATTCGTTATTGTTCAAGAAAACCTACATTGAAATACGTTCTACCCTTATTCGTTGTAGTATACCTTTTTAGTTTAATTTTAAGTTTGGCTATCAGAAGAAGATGATCAGAAGCTACATCTGTATGTGATCAGTTTCATTTTCCGTTCTGTGATCTGGTGACACCCATGTAGCTTTGTGTACTCTTTTATGTTGGAATATTGTTCATCCTAGGCTCACTTGATTAAGGGCGCAGAAATTCAGAAATATCTTTCCATTCTCGTTTATATCTCCAAGTCCATGTTGTCCCATAATCTCTTCGAAGCCTCTGTTATCTGATCCTACTTTAGCATTTAGGTCTCCCATCAAGATTATAATATCCTTGACTCGTCTTGCATCAATCTGACATTGTAGCTGTTTATAGAAATCATCTTTAACTAAATCATCCTTATCATTGGTTGGTGCAAAGTATTGGATAATGTGTAATTTTATATTGTTTTTGGTTGTTTTAAATGTTGCTCTCATTAGTCTCGGTCCTACTTCTTCCCATTCTATTAGTGTCTTCAGTGCATTCCTTGATAGCATTATAACTACCCCTTCACTATGTTGTGCTCCAGGTCCCTGGTGTCCTGATGATACAATCATCTTTCCTGTATTTAGTTTTATTCTTTCCGTTCCTAGCCATCTTGTTTCACACATTCCCAGAATATCTATCTTGTAGTTTGTCATTTCTGCTGCTACCTGTGCAGCTTTTCCCTGTTCGTTTAGGGTACGAACAATCCAGGTGCCAATTCTGGAGGATTTCCTGGTAGACAAAGGGTGAGTCGGCAACCCGGACTCCTTCCATTCTTTTGACAACGTTGTATGAACAAGTTTTGTGTGTAGTCTCCAGGCTTAGCGGGTGCGTGTGCCAGTATGTGTCTAAAAGGTCGTGGTAGTCTATTTGAGCCCATAGTATGTCGAATTGATTGGTTCTGTCTTTGTTGGTGTCTCTGACTTGCCTCTTAAAGTCTCATCCCGTGATGTCCATTTCCGACAAAACACAGTTGAAATCGCCGGCCAGAATATGTCTTTTTGTCTGTCAGTCGATTCCCTAGATGTTCGTAGAAATGGGGCTCATCTCATTGGTCAGGTGGTGCATGAATGTTAACTATCGTGTATGTGTGTCTTCAGCTCCTTTCTAAGCAAATACAACCTTAACCTCCTGTTGTTTAACTCTTCAATAAAAATAGTTATTATCTGCAACTGGATATCCTCATTCCTTACACCTGACACCGTGAAAACGCTCTTTCCGCTAAACTAATCAGTCCCCATACGTACACACGGCTTCCCCTTCTTTTTACTTCATCTTGTGTAATTTTGTAAATAAATCTTGTGGACTACTTTCTTCTGCATACCTCAACTGTTCATATTTGTTCGCACTCGCCCACGTTTCCACGGGTACTGACTCTAACCTTCTTATGAACGCAGACACTTCATCTAAACAGGTCTCTCTCTCTCTCTCTCTCTCTCTGCGATCAAGACTCAATCAGAGTAGGATACCAGACTCTCACATAAAGACAGCTGTCTGTTTAAGTGAATTGATCGACCTCACAGACAGAACATCATAATTTGAGTTTGTTAGATCCACTCTGATTAAATACCTGTTAAAACGTTGCACTGTGTTCTGCGCCAGTGGCCCAGTGCATCCGATTTCAGCCAACATTTTATTCAGGTTTGCTTTACTTAGCCTTTGATTGTCCCCAAACTTTCCACAAGGCAGCAGATTGTCTTTTCTATAGGGGGATTCTGCCCTTAGATGGTCGGCCCTCCAGGTTTACGAGCACCATCTGCCCGAGTCACTAGAGGTGACTAACACAGACATCACACACAAAGATATGAGATGTGACTAACACTGACATGCACACAACGATATTAGGCATGGCTAACACTGACACACACCAAGATATGAGATGTGACTAACAGAGACACACACTAAGATATGAGATGTGACTAAACACAGTCATGTACACACAAAGATATGAGACATGACGAACATAAACATGCACTCACAAAGATAGGAATGTGATTTACATAGACATGTCTAAAATATGAGACATGACTAAAACAGATACACACACAAAAATATGATATATGACTAAACACAAACACACAAAGATATGAGACATGACTAACATAGACAGACACACATTAAGATATGAGATGTGACTAGCATGGACATACACACAAATATATGATACATGACTAACATAGACATACACACACAAAGGTATGAGATGTGACTAACATAGACATGCACACAAAGATATGAGAAATGACTAAACACAAACACACAAAGATATGAGACATGACTAACATAGACAGACACACATTAAGATATGAGATGTGACTAGCATGGACATACACACAAATATATGATACATGACTAACATAGACATACACACACAAAGGTATGAGATGTGACTAACATAGACATGCACACAAAGATATGAGATATGACTAACACAGACATGCATGCACAAAGATATGACACATGACTAACACAGATACATACTAAGATATGAGATATGTCCCCTGAGTCTTGAGTCCGCATCAGATAGTACAGTCTGGCCACGTGGCTGGGTGCGCTTATGATGATGTAAGACATATACAAGGCAAAGAACATCCTATCCATACTAACCTGGGTGCTAGCTCGCACTGAGCTCCACCTAGGATCGTTGATCGGTTTCAGCTCGGAAACTTCCAGCATCGGCAGGCCACTGAGCATCGTCCACCGGAACTTGTGTATGATGGACAGAACGGTCGTGAAGTAATGACAGTAATGGCAATCAGCGGTAGTAGAAACGTTACTACCGAGTCAATGTAGGTTATTATGTGCAAGAACATCAGCCTTGGACTTGGCAAGCATTTCTCAAGACCTATTTCGTTTGGCGTTACCTCAGCAGCAACAGCAGTGGCCATATACTGCAACAACGACAAGACTAGAATCCGCCGTTGAGAATGAACGAAATTCTGCAAATTCAGATCTTGGCCGTTGGGCTTTGTTCAAACGCAAACAAACGTCCAACTTGGAACATGTCTGAAATACTATATTCCTTAGTTCTTTATTTTTCGTTAAGTGACTTAATTTGTTTCTATATTTTCTATCCACTCTCAAAATTCCGATGATTCTCCTTTGAACGTGGCAGTACGATTGCTAATTATTTTGATAGTTCATTGCCATCCTCATCTCACCTACCGTTTCAGTTGCTAATTGCATCGCATCATTGACAGGATCTAAGGTTGTTGCCATGTTTTACTATGTTAGTACTTTAACATTTATACAATTTCTCACTTCAATCGATTGACTTGCCTGTAAAAAAGTTTTCTATCGTCTGCAAATATCTAACTCCTGATTCTATATGTGCAAGAATTTATTCCATTTCATTTTTATATAATTATGCAATTTAGATTTGCCTTTTGTGTTATGTCACAATGTGCATGAAGCGATTGATAATTAATTTAATATAATTGAACAACATATATTCAATTCATAATACAAAGGTCTTGATTCGTCTCTCAAGAAGGAGAACAGTTTATATTACTTGCTCTGGACAAATTTCAATTCATTTTTTGTAACTTGAAAATATATTTCAATTAAATACTATTTTATAACGCGTGTATTCTGCCAAACAATAACAAGTAATTAAGTTCCATTTCAACAATCAATTCAAAAGGACAATCAATCAATTCATAAATATAATTAACTAAGAAAGTAATTCATACTTAACAGTCCTTGGAGAATGAAAGTGAAAGAACACACGCGATGTTTATGGTTCCTAAGCCTGAAGTAGGTTACACTCACACGGTCACGTGATTACACGAGTGTCTCTCCAAACACTACGTTTTAAGTTCGACGATCTCACAATGTCACACTGTTCCCTAGTTATCCTGGATTTGTCGTACGCTAATTGACAATTGATGATTTCAATCTTAAACGTGCTCTGTTGTCTTGCAATATTCGGGAGTTTCTCGTGACACGAAGCGCTGAAGTAGCTTGAATTCTTTAGTTGTGAACTTATTGTTGACATCAATTTGACTTGTCTCGACAACTTGAGCACGCTTTGTCTTGAGCTTTCACGATAACTTGCTATTTTGAGTTCGTGATCAGTTCATCATCATCATCGAGTGCCATCTCCGCATTGAAGCTTGGCTATCATGGAGCGCCATTCTGCTCTGTCTCTTGCTTTGATGGTGCAGGTTGTCATATGCTGGTTTGTCCATCTTTTGATGTTACTCGTCCATGTTAGTCTTGGTCTGCCTCTGCCTCTTTTACCTTGTATTTTCCCCTCCAGGATTACTTTTAGTAGGCTGTTGTGTTTTTTAACATGGCTCAAAAATAGCATTTGTCTTGTTTGAATTGTGCTTAGTGGTTCTCTTTTCATTTTTAGTTGTTTTAAGACTTCATTATTTGTTTTCTTTTCCTTCCATCCAATTCTACCTATTCTTCTATATATCCACATTTCTTAGGCTTTAATTCTCTGTTCTGTTTTCTTGTCTAATGTCCATGTTTCTGCACCATATAGGAATGTTGAGAAGACATAACATTTTGCTATTCTTAGTTTTAGCCCGGGTGTTATTTGTTTTGATGTTAGTATATTCTTCATGACATTAAAATTACTTTTTGCCATTCCTATTCTTTTTATTTATTTCAGTTGTACATTTTCCATCACTGGTTATAGTATGTCCCAGGTAGCTGTAGCTCTGAACTGTCTCCAGGTCTATTCCTTCAATTGTGATATTCACTTGTGGGTTTTGAGTATTTTCTTTGTTTATGATCATAGTTTTAGTCTTTTTGAAATTCATATCTAGTCCATAATTTTTGCTTGTCATGTTTATTTCATTAAGTAATTGTTGTAGATCTTTAGGATTTTCTGCTAGTAGTCCAGTATCATCAGCATATCTTAGGTTATTGATTATCTTTCCATTAATTTGTAGGCCTGGCATCTATGTGATGTTTATAAAGATTTGCTCAGTGTATAGATTGAACAAGCTTGGTGATAGGATGCATCCCTGTCTTACTCCCTTTTTTTATATCAACAGGCTAAACAACACTTGTAAACAATACAACATGAAGATCAACATAAGCAAAACCGAAGTAATGGCAATAGCGAGAAAGAAAAAAAAACTAAACATCATAATAGATAATACAACTTTGAAGCAAGTAGACAATTTTAAATATCTGGGTAGCACGTTAACACAAGACAATAACCAAGAGATAGAGATAGATATAAGGTGTAACAAAGCATGCCAAGTTATAGGCCAAGTATCAACACTATTGAAAAACAAAGCAATAATTACGGAAGCAAAAAGGGCAATATACAAATCTATTTTTCTACCAACTCTGTGTTATCAGTGCCAGAATTGGACGCTGGACTCTAGAACAATAAGAAAGATAACGACCACCGAAATGAAATGTGTCAGAAGAATGATAGGAAACAGCTTAAGGGACAGAGTAAGAAACACTGACCTGAGGAAGAAACTCGAAATTGAACCAGCCATCGAATACATAAAGAAACAACAGATAAATTGGTTCGGCCACATAACAAGACAAAAAGAACTAACAATGACTCATAGAGCCATAAACAAACGCTACGCAAACGCCAGATTAAGAGGAAGACCGAGAAAGAGATGGATAAATGGAATACTAGAGTCACTAGGAGGAATAACATCAAAAGAGGCCAACAGAAGAGCAAAGAATCGCAGATTGTTTCTCCCCTCGACGCCAACGGCAGCAGAGGAAGGATAGAAGAAGAAAGTAGAAGAAGAATGGGTGTAGAGTTCTCTTTGTTATAATTTATTATTGCTGTTTGCTCCCGGTATAAATTACATATTAGTCGTATGCCCATGTCATCTAGATGTATCTCTTTTAGGCATTCTATAAGTTGTTTGTGGTGTACTCCGTCAAAAGCTTTGGTGTAGTCTATAAAACAGGCATATATTGGTTTGTTTATTTCTGTGTACTTTTCGATTAATGTTCTCATGCAGAATATGGCTTCTTTTGTCCCACTATTTTTCCTAAATCCAAATTGCTGTTCATCTAATTCAGTATTGATTTTATTCTGAATCCTTCCTTGTATAACTTTTAGCAAGATCTTTGTAACATGGCTCATTAGGCTTATTGTTCTAAAGTCACTGCATTCAACTGCACCATTCTTTTTAGGCAATGCAATGAAAGTTGATGTTTTTAGTTCATTTGGTATGTATCCTGTGTGGTGTATGTCGTTGCATATGTCTGTAATCAACTCAACGCCAAAATCCTCTAGTGCCTGTATCATCTCTATCTGTTTGTTGTCAGGTCCTGCTGCTTTTCCCCTTTTCATTGTTTTTATAGCTTTTTCCACCTCAGATTTTAAGATTTTATAGCCTAATGTACATTTTATGATTGGTTTCTTGTCCCTTTGATCATGAAATAGTTCCATTATATATTCCTGCCATCTATCTATTATACCTTTATTATTTGTTAGCATTTTTCCTTTTTTGTCTGCTTTGCATCCACCTTCCGTGGCTTTTTTAAATTTTTATTAGTCATTCTCTTTATTTCTATGTGCATTCCTCATAAGTCTTGTTTGCTTTCCATAGTTTCTATTTCTATACATTTTTGGCTGAGCCAGTATTCTTTTGCCGCTTTGAACATTTTGCGTATTTCATTATCTATTTTATTGTATTGGACAGTGTTCTTCGCTTGTCTCCTTTCTTCCATTTTTTCTAAGATGTTGTCAGTTATCCATTTTTGTTTTTTGTTCTTTTCTTTTTTGGGTAAGGTGCCGCAGGTTTCTTGTATGTTTTTCTTTATGCAATGCCATTTCGTTGCTACTTTTTCATCAGGATTTTCTCTTCTGTATTGTTCAATTCCTTCTTCTAGCAGCTTCTGATATGTGTTCTTTACTTGTATTGTATAGGTATTTTTAATATCTTTTTGATTTAAAGCTGTTATATCTAGTGGTATTGTTGATGAATTAGACTTTTGCTTGTTTCTCTTTAGTTTGATTTTCATTTTAATCATTACAGGATTGTGATCTGAATTAATATCTGCTCCTGGATAGGTTTTGGCTTTCTTTACGCTGTTACGGAACCTTTCTTTTATCATTATATAATCTATTTGATTCCTCTTCTTATCTCCAGGGCTTTTTCATGTGTATAGTTTTCTTTTCTCTTGCTCAAAGTAGGTTTTACATATTATTAGCCTGTTTTCTTCACAGAATTGTATTAAACTTTTTCCTCTGTCATTTCTTTTTCCTGAACCATGGTTTCCTATAATGGTCTTATATTTACTTTTCCTACTTTAGCATTCATGTCTCCCATTACAATCAAAATGTCCGAAGATTTCACTTGCTTCATAACTTTATTTAGGTCTTCATAGTATGCCTCTGTTTGTTCATCTGTGTAGTCTTGAGTAGGTGCGCATGTCTGTGTAGTCTTGAGTAGGTGCGCATGTCTGTGTTATTGCTATGTCGAATGGTTTTGTTTTCATCTTGACTAGTATAATCCTATCATTGAATGTCCAGTGGGTACTTATATAGTTTTGTAGCTCTCTTTTTATTAGTATTCCTACCCCTCTTTGATGTTCTGTTGTGTTTCTTTAGTATATAAGCGTATATTTTTCGTCCTCTATGTACCCACATTTTTTTCCATCTTGTCTCTGATATCCCTAAAATATATCTATGTTTATCCGTTCTACTTCTTGAATTAGATTTTCCAATTTCCCGTGATCAGTTAACTTGAATATATATATAACTTGCTTATTCCTTGCATTGAACGTGAGTTCTTTGCTACTTGATTTACTTCGTAAGTTAGATACAATATCAGCCATCATTATATGACCCTTTTCGTCTTGTCAGGCGGTCTAGTGGTGGCTTTTGTGTATATTTTTGAGGTTTTGTTTTTTTGTCGAACAGCTTCTCTTGTGGCTAATTCTACCAATATTTGACAAACACACACGGCCACATAATGAACAAGTCAGGACCACTGATCCACAGGGCTTTCCATCCTTTTTCATGAGTCTTTTCTCTTCTAAGTTTTGCCTTAACACAGTCTTAAATGATAGTATACCATTCCTTATACATGTTCTCCGTGATGTGCTATCACTTGCCAGATGTTTCCAGTCATTTTCACAGACAGAGAAGTCATTCAGAGATGACTTACAGATATCTCTATATCGTAGTTTAGGTCTGCCGATTTGTCTTTTTCCGTGTATTAGTTCACCATACAGTATTTGCCTGAGAATGCGCTTTTCTTCCATTCGTTGGACATGCCCCAGCCATCTTAGTCTTCGACATCTGAGCATCGACATGATTGTTAGGATCTTAGCACGTTGCAGGACAGTTAAGTTAGTTATTTTGTCCTGCCATTTGATATGCATTATTTTGCAGAGACATCGCATGTGGAAGACATTTAGTTTGTTTTCCTGGTTTGAGTATGTTGTCCAGGCTTCAGATCCATATAATAGTGTGCTAAGCACACAGGTGTGATATATTAAGAGTTTAGTCTTCAGTGTTAGTTTCGTGTTGTTCCAGGTCCTTTCTGTGAGTTTGCCGAAGGTCGTAGCTGCCTTACCAATTCGGCTGTTTAATTCTTCATCAAGAGAGATGGTTTGCGTAATTGTGGGTCCAAGATATGTAAATTTCTGAACTGATTGTAGTGGACAATCTTTTAGAGTAATTAATAGAAGTTTTATGTCGCCTTGACTTAGTATTACTGTCTTCTGAACATTCATTGACAGTGAAAAAGGTCGCATGCTTTGTCCAGGTTGTTGAGCAGCGATTGTAGGGTGGCTTCCCTATGAGCGACTAGGGCTGCATCGTCAGCAAATAAAAGTTCTTTAAGTAGGGCCACTTTGCCTACTCTGCCTGGACACGGAATATGGAGATAGTGATTTACCCAGTCACATTATCTCCCTCTCGACTTAATCAGTCTTTATACTGTTAATATAATTCGTATTTTCTTGATATACTTTGACAACACTGTTGAAATATTTTTGATAGCTGGGCTTGATAAGTAACTACTACGGCGGCGATCTTTGTATTAGTTCATTCACTTGGCTCGTTGAGCTTCTATTATGTGTTGTAATGCTGTTATTGTTTGTCCTACTCACGGGCATCTGTTGTGAAACGTTTGACGCATTCATGCTCGTAGAGAGCTGTCCTTTGACAAATGATTCAGCGACGACCTGCACAAGCAGTGGGTCTGGGAGATGAAAATGTAGATAAAACGCTACTGTGAGTTCATCCGGCCCAGGCGTTTTGTTCTTTTGCATGGCTCTCACTGAGGTCGTCAAATGCGCGATTGGTCTTTTATGTCTTCCCGTGTGTCTTCTTGTGTATAGAGCTTCCGGTAGTAATACTCGAAAGCTTTGGCAATCTCTGCTGTGTCCGTTTGTTTCTTCTTCTTCTACGATCATTGCTCTTTAAATCTATGACTCCGGACTCTCTTATGATGGTAATCATCCTCTCTCTTTAGCTAATTTGTCTGCGTTTTCGTGTCTGTGTATATTACAGTGTGATGGTACCCACTGGATGACCACTCTCTGGAAGTTATTGCGCAGCTAATAAGGGTTGTTCGCAAGTCATTTAGCTCACTGTTCCAGAGGGTTTTTAGATCTGTTAGGACTGACAGTGCATCAGTCAGTATCACCAATTTCTTGTGCACGTTATTTTTCTGTTGGATAGCCAGTTTTGCAGCGTCATTGAGGGCTTCAGTTTCTGCTTTAAAGTTGATTGAGAATTTCCCAGTAGCTATTGACTTGGTGATCTCTTCCTGGTTATTCAGCCTCAAGAACACACCTCTTTCTTCATTTCTGGTGGCGTTTATAGCAGAGCCATCTGTGTAAATGTGTGACCAGGGGTCCTGTGGGTAGTTGTCGTTTATGTGTTTTTCTGGTATTTTGTTTCTGTCTGTGTCTGTTTGGGTGCCTTTTTCATGAGTCCGTTTGTTTGTCTGCGTTGCACGTGTTGTTCGATTTGCATGAACTGCTTGCTGGCTGTTTGGTGGGTGCTCATGTCTTGGCTCGCACGTATCGATGCTCATTGGTGTTTGTAGTTTTCACAATTGATCAGTTCTTCTTCGAGTGCTGATATGTTGAGGTCGTTCTTGTCAGTCTGCTTTGTTAGTTTGATGGCTTTTTGTAGTATGTGTTCTTGCTTCCTTCTGTTGTGTGTTTGTGTTTCCAACACCATTGTCCGATCCCTTATTGTGGTTTTCATGACCTCCCAGTGAGTTAGAGTGTCGTGCACGTTTTCGTCGCTGGTGTACGAGTGGATCAGCTGTGTCATTTTCTGGACGTATGTGTCGTTGTGGAGCAGCGTGTTGTTATATTTCCAGTGTGTTGACCTTCTCGCCCGCTCTTCTGAGTGCTGCTTATTTCGGCGAAGACCCTTTGTGGTCTATGTAACGTAGCGCACCGTTTTTGTGGCTGGTCTTGTTTATGGGTTAGGTTGATGGGGCATAAACCCTGTCCAGTCTATTGACAACGTTGTATGGACTGGTTTTGTGTGTAGTCTTCCGGTTTAGCGGGTGTGTGCCTGTGTCTAAAAGGTCGTGTTCGTCTATTAGAGCCCATAGTATGTCGAGTTGATTGGCTCTGTCTTTGTTGGTGTCTCTGACTTGCCTCTTAAAGTCTCCTCCGTGATGTCCATTTCCGACAAAAAACAGATGAAATTGCCGGCCAGAATAATGTCTTGTCCTACGTATTTGGTTATGGAAGGCCCCGGTATCACTGCAAACGAATTACAATCCATAATTGCTCAACCGCCCGTGCCAGCGTAATCATCAGAATTAATATCTCATCTCTCACAAAAAGAAAGGTAACTGTAGTCCCCATCGTAGCAGTCTTAGCACACGCCAAAAGACATAAAGCGAAACCGCGCAGAAAGTGAACACAGTCAACTGTTCCCTGTCATACGATATCATCATTCATCGTAAACAATTGGAATATCGAAACATGATCAAAACGGATGAGACACACAGCTCACGGTGTGCACTGAGCACTTAACTCAGTAGCTCCTGCAACAAGCCGGACTTGGAATATCAGGAAACTACAACAAGGAACAATTTTCATGCATAGCCTTCAATTGTTCCTGCCGCCTATCCACCATATACGGGAAGATCACGTCCTCTTGAAAATGATGATCGTCGTATACGAGTGTGATACATTCATGCCTCGTGGGGTCAGCGAACCATACTTGACTATGAGGCGATTCTCCAAAGCAAATTGGCTGCAGTCGCCAGAGTGACAAAGGACAATACCAGTGATACGGGTGTCGTCTTTGCCCTATGTGGTTTGGGGAGTTGAAATGGGAAGACACTGGAGTGCCAGTATTCTGTTGAACATCTCGTAGATGTTCACAAAATCTTTTCGCTAATCGGCTACCACTCTCGCCAATGTAAGTCATGTGGCATCGTTGGCATATGATGGCATAGATGATGTTACGGGACACACATGTTAAGCCATGCTTGATCTCGAATCGTCCATTAGGGAATAAGACCGAGTCAGTAGGGAGCATATAGACACAGGTGATACAGTTCCGACCACAAGGGGCCGTACCGAAGTGTTGAGGGTGGGAGCGAGGGAGATGGCTCCTAACCAGAATATCTCTCAAATTCCTGTCGCGCTTGAAGGCGATCATCGGGGGATCACTGAAAAGTAGACGGGTGGTGGGATCAGAGAGGAGAATGGAACGGTAGCGGTTGAGTAGCTTCACAGCAGCTAAGTTGTGAGGATGATAGGTGAGAGTGAGTATGGTTCTCTCAGAGTGGAGGCGGTTAGAGGGAGTGAGTGCCTGGGGACGGGAGATAAGGAGGACCCGCTTGAGGGCAGACTGGAGGATCGAGTCTGGATAAAGTCGGCGGCTGAAGAAACCTAATATAAGTTGAGCCTGTAGAAGAAAATCTTGGTCATCCTGGCAGATGCGACGGAGACGCAATAACTGGGAGAACGGAATAGAATCACGACAAGAAGGTGAAGGGGATAAGTATAGAGAAGATAACAATGGGCGTCTGTGGGTTTATAGAAAACCGAGGTGTGGAGGCCCGAGGTACCCAAGGAAACAATAAGATGTAGGAAGGTGACAGAGGAAGTGGATATACAAGATGTGATCTTGATAGTTTTGTGATAGCTACCAATATAGTCGATAAACCTGGAGAGGTCATCCTCAAGTAGATCGGTAAGTCCGAAGCAGTCATCAATGTACCGAAGGTATATGATGGGAAGGGGACCTTGATATGAATTGAGAATTTGGTACTCAAGGTAACCCATAAACAGGCAAGCATAGCTAGGGCCCATCTTGGCTACTCCACTAACCATTGAACTCAAAGGTATTGAGGTTGTGTACAAGCTCAGTAAGGCGGAGAAGAGTGGCAGTACCCACAGAGGGGTGTTGTCTCTGGTCAAGAAAGAAATGTAGAGCCAGAAGGCCGTCGGAGTGAGGAATAGAGGTGTAGAGAGAGTAAACATCAAGGGTGAAAAGTCGGTATGAGCAACCACGGGAGATGGAAGAGAAGATACTCAAGGCATGGTTGGTGTCCTTGACATATGAGGGAAGACTAACGATCATGGGCTGGAAGACACTGTCTAGATAGTCAGATATGTGTTCAGTCGGGCAAGCACACGCTGACACGATGGGGTGTCCTGGATTGTCAATTTTGTGAATTTTGGGGAGCATGTAGAAAGATGGTTTCCCAAGACCACTATTGGGGATAATGAGGCCCGACGCACTTGGAGGAAGTAGGTTGTCTCGGATCAGTTCCTTGATGGTAGATTGGACTTGCTTGTTGTGACGGACAGTAGCGTCGTCAGGGCGGGGTTTAATAAAACGTGGTATTGGATAGCTGTTTGTTGCCCTCTGAAATGTATAAGTCTTTACGACAAACTACCACCGCTCCACCCTTGTCTGTCGGTTTGATGACAATGTCCTCCCGGCGGCGGAGATTAGAGAGGGCCCGAAGCTCGGAGGGAGATAAATTAGAGTGGTGAAGTTTCCTAGCGCACAGTTGTTGTATCTCACGTGAGGTGACATTTATGTAGTGATCCAAGGCCTGTGATGAGCCGAGTGTGGTGTCCAATCCGATTTGCGGGAGTGGAAGCGAGAAAACTCATCTACAGGGGTGGGTGAGGAGGAAGCAGCAGCAGTGTACGAGAAACGGAACTTTAAACGCATACGCCTATGGAAATCATGGACATCCTTACACAGAGTGTAATGGTCACTAGAAAGACGACGGGGGATACATTTTAAACCTTTAGAAAGAACATACCTCTAATTATGTGAGAGATGGAGGTCGGGGGGTATGCAAACAACTAAAGAGTCGGGGGCCGACGTGGCGATGTAGTTTTATGTTCTCTCTTTGAGTGCGATGAAAATGTATGCCATTGAGTTTGATGTTATGTGTTAATGTTATGTATTTATGTTATGTGTTGATTTTTTATGTTGACGTTATATGTTGATGTTATTTGTCGACGTTATGTGTTATATGTTGACGTTATTTGATATATGTTATATGATGATGTTATATGATGATGTTATTTGTCGACGTTATTTATTATATGTTATATGATGATGTTATTTGTCGGCGTTATTTATTATATGTTATGCTGATGATATAAGTTGATATCAGGCCGAAGGAGGAAGTCTGCCTTGTATAGCCATTTGCCGAGCGCCATTATGGTTGTTTTCTGGACGTCCAGTTTGGCCCCACTGCCCTGACTAAAATCTTTGAACGTCTCTAATGTGTTCTGGGTGGATCTTTCTATTCTATCTATTGTCCTTTCGAGCCCACACGGCACATAGGGCAGAACCACAATCTCAAATACAGAAACCTTGCGTGCCAAGATAGCACATATTGCAGAGATCACTGCTTCTAAAATCTATGGCTCTGTTTCCATAACAATACTTTTTAAAATGACAGCTTGTCAAGCCATCGATAAACCTCCTTAGTCGCCTCATACGACGTGCCTGGAAGGTCACAGTGTCACTATTCTTTACTTCCCTCATAACGAGGCCCCGGTAACAAGCAGGAGAATGAATCTAATGGTTCCAAATAATTATATAAATACACTTTTAGTCATCTCAGATTGTTCAAGTTTTATGAAAAGCACAGCTGTTTTGTTTTAAATCAAAGTGGCACCATTTTAGTTCTGTAGAAAATTGAGCATCATTTATTGAAGATGATGTCCGTCTGCCAATGCATCTCACCCATCTTAATATAGAGGTATTCTATGGAAGTTGTTTCAATTTGTAACACCGCACATGCAAAACCGAACACATTATACCTTTATATATATCTATATTTGTGGGAAGAAAATGGTGTAATATGCTTATGTGGGCAACTTTTGTTCTCCCCTGACTTGTATAAAGGTGCCCCTTATGCTTCTTGTCTGATTTATTCTAAGATTGGCTCTATTGGAGTATACAGAGTAAGTGTGGCAGCGGGCATCCTTGTCTCACTGAACTACATAGAACAAATGATGAAGATTAATATCATATTTCTTATAGACGACCGCACAACGGTGTCTTTACATAGAGCAAATGATGAAGATTAATATCATATTTCTTGTAAGCGACCACACAACCGTGTCCTTACATATAACAAATGATGGAGATTAATATCATATTTCTTATAAGCGACCACACAACCGTGTCCTTACATAGAACAAATGATGAAGATTAATACCATATTTCTTATAGGTGACCACATATGTTAGGCGATGTCCCTTTTCATTTATTTGAATTTTCTTTTCAGCTCTAATGTTGAGAAAGTTAATATCTTATGCAGACTTCGGAACCAGACCTTGAACTAAAGTACAGCTAATGTGACCAACGAGCTTCTGAGCAACATAAAAAAATAGACAAATGTCAGTCTCTCACAAAGTATCATGAAGACAACATACAGATAATATTAACCTCTCTCATCGTCTCACGGAAGTTAGGCTCCAAACATGGTGACCCGACTGTCTCCTGTTTATCAGGAGTATCCCGTGTTTTCTGCTAGCAGTCTTGCTCTCCGCATTGTGTCGCTGGTCCCTGGATGAACTACTGTACAGCCTTCACACCGGGGTCACAACGAGTCGAGAAGAATACATAATGTAACTTGATTTATTTGCACAAATGCTGAATATAGCAATGCACTGAATATAACAATGTATTTACAAATGCAGGGCGGTATGGCTAACCGTCACAGTCGATCCAGTAGGCTTACACTGTTTTTCGACACACGACTGTATTTCGCCCACTACTCCGGTTACCAATGACTTTTACCCCGTCACTCTCATTACTAACGTTCTACTCTAACACTTACTTATATCTAGACTTGGGCGTACTATTCTCCTCTCTAGATCGATGTATGAAATCTCCACCTAACGTTCTACTCTAACTATTATATCTAGACTTGGGTGTACTATTCTCCTCTCTAGATCGATGTATGAAATCTCCACCTAACGTTCTACTCTAACACTTATATCTAGACTTGGGTGTACTATTCTCCTCTCTAGATCGATGTATGAAATCTCCACCTAACGTTCTACTCTAACACTTACTTATATCTAGACTTGAATGTACTATTCTCCTCTCTAGATCGGTGTATGAAATCCCCACCTAACGTTCTACTCTAACACTTGCTTATATCTAGACTTGAATGTACTATTCTCCTCTCTAGATCGATGTATGAAATCCCCACCTAACGTTCTACTCTAACACTTACTTATATCTAGACTTGAATGTACTATTCTCCTCTCTAGATCGATGTATGAAATCCCCACCTAACGTTCTACTCTAACACTTACTTATATCTAGACTTGGGTGTACTATTCTCCTCTCTAGATCGATGTATGAAATCTCCACCTAACGTTCTACTCTCTCTCTCTCTAACTCTGCGATCAGGACTCAATCAGAGTAGGGCTCCAGACTCTCGCACGAAGACAGCTGTCTGTTTATGCCTGTTAGATCCACTCCGATTGAATACCTGTTAAAACGTTGCACTGTGTTGTGCGCCAGTGGCCCAGTGCATCCGATTTCAGCCAGCATTTTGTTCAGGTTTGCTTTCCTTAGCCTTTGATTGTCCCCAATCTTCCTGCAAGGCAGCAGCAGATCTTTTCTGTAGGGGGATTCTGCCCTTAGATGGTCGGCCTTCCCAGGTTTACAAGCACCATCTGCCCGAGTCCCTAGAGGTGAAAAACACAGACATGCGACTTGTAATATGAGGAAACTGCAACTAGGAACACTTTTCATGCACAGCCTCCAACTGTTCCCGCCGCCTATCCCCATATACCGGTAAGTCACGTCCTCTTGAAAATGATGATCGTCGTAGCACTTGATGATGTTAGGCCATCATTGATGACTCCAATTCTGAACATAGAGACACACAGTCAGACGTCAAATTTTCCCCGTCGCACATCAAACAGCAGACCGTAAGATTTGCGCACGGCCGGTTTAGGGAACCATTACGATGACCTACTCTAACACTTATATCTAGACTTGGGTGTACTATTCTCCTCTTTAGATCGATGTATGAAATCTCCACCTAACGTTCTACTCTAACACTTCCTTATATCTAGACTTGAATGTACTATTCTCCTCTCTAGATCGGTGTATGAAATCCCCACCTAACGTTCTACTCTAACACTTACTTATATCTAGACTTGAATGTACTATTCTCCTCTCTAGATCGATGTATGAAATCTCCACCTAACGTTCTACTCTAACACTTACTTATATCTAGACTTGGGTGTACTATTCTCCTCTCTAGATCGATGTATGAAATCTCCACCTAACGTTCTACTCTAACACTTGCTTATATCTAGACTTGAATGTACTATTCTCCTCTCTAGATCGGTGTATGAAATCCCCACCTAACGTTCTACTCTAACACTTACTTATATCTAGACTTGAATGTACTATTCTCCTCTCTAGATCGGTGTATGAAATCTCCACCTAACGTTCTACTCTAACACTTACTTATATCTAGACTTGAATGTACTATTCTCCTCTCTAGATCGGTGTATGAAATCTCCACCTAACGTTCTACTCTAACACTTGCTTATATCTAGACTTGAATGTACTATTCTCCTCTCTAGATCGGTGTATGAAATCTCCACCTAACGTTCCGTTATGACCGAGCCGGTTATGCTCCTCCTGCTGACACAAACCGGCTGCCCATCGCCGTGGTCGTCTCCTACCTAATACTAAAACTTAGATTCTTCAATCTCCCAGCTTACTATGCTGTACTCAACAGCTGGTCAACAACAGAAATGATAAATAACTGTCGAGATCGAAAGTTGGGGAGATACATGCCAGTAGGCATGGCACTTGATGATGATGAATGATTTTTATGAACGATATATTTCAGCTATTATAGTATCTCAAAAGAACCTGTTATGTTTTAAGAATATAAATACTACCTTAGATATTGAAAGAATTCTAACCTCATGATGAGAGTACACAATAAAACATTTCTTACTATTTCTTTCTTTTTTTCCCGTAAATCTTTCATCCCTCCTCGTTCTTATTACTTCAGATTCAGTTAAATATTTCTATCTTAACATCCAGTCTATTGCTCTTTATGTTGTTATCACTTTTTTTTTCTTTCTACTCATTTCTCCTCCTTCCCTCCCTCTCCTTCTCTCTCTCTATCCCTATCTATCTACTTGTAAAACGTCATAGTTTGTCTTGTCTCTCCATAGAGAATCAACTGCCTGATAAGATTTTATCTTTTCATGTTCTCTTCTTTACTCGCTTCCCCGCATGGTGTTTTAACATTCTTCATTTCTTCTCAATTTTTTTTTTTCTCATTTGTTGAGGCGTTGAGGGGAGATATAATTTGTTGTTTTTGTTCTTCTGTTGGCTTCTGCTGTTGTTATGTTCCCTAGTGTTTCTAATATTCCATCAGTTCATCTTTTTTGTGGTCGTCCCTTGAGTCTGATGTTCTCGCAAAGTTTATTAATAGCTCCTTGTGTTATTTTATTTTCTTCCTGTATTATCAATTGGCAGAAACATTTTATCTGTTGTTTCTTTATGCATTATATGGCGGGAATTATTCATAGATTTTTCTTAGTCCTTCATTTCTGATCTTATCTCTCATGTTTAAGTATTTGATTCATATTTTATATTTGTACTTCTCTATCTCTTTCTCTCTCTCTCTCTCTCTCTCTCTCTCTCTCTCTCTCTCTCTCTCTCTCTCTCCTTTGACTCCCCCTGTCTCATTTCATTTGTCATAGTATCGTCCAGCGAATGTTCAATAAAAGAAACATTAAAATAAAGATAGCGCGTCACTTGCAAATCTAAAACTCGTTTCTTCCTCGTCCACGATCTGCTCTCGTGTCGAGATTACCTTTGATAACAGATCGTCCTAGATGAGCCTGTCTCACTGAGACAAATCGAACCGAGGCTTGTGGTTGATACGGGCAAATGTCATAGGTCCAGTTATCGGTGTTATCGGATGAGAAGTAGAGCAGCTAAGCTCCAGAAAAAGAGAGAATAGTGAAAAGGGAAGATAAAAAGAAGAAAGATAAGTAATCTGAAAGAAGAGGAAAAGGGGAGGAATGGAAAGAAGATGAGAGGAAAAGATGTGAAGGGGTAGAAAAGAATGGGAATAAACGATGAATGGAAAGTGGAAAAGGAGAAAGAAAGATGATGTAAAGGCAGAAATGAAAGAATGTGATACAAAAGAAGGGGAAAAAATTAAGTAAAGAAGATGACGAAGTTAAAGAAAGGTGATGTAAAAGAAGAAATAAAAAATATGATGTCAAAAAAAGAAAAAAGAATGTGAAATAAAGGAGACGGCGACGAGAAGAAAGAAAGATGATGTAAAAGCAGAAGTGGAATGATTGATGTAAAAGAAAGAAAAAGAATGAAGTAAAGGAGATAATGAGGAGAAAAAATCGGACGTAAAGGATGAAGAGAAGAGTTAATGCGAAGGAGATAATAAATGAAGACAACATAATTTATAGAAAATGAAGCCAAGGAAGAAAAAGGAAGACACAGTTTGAATGGCAAAATAACAAAACGAAAAATACAAACTTGAGGATATTTTAAAGTAAAGATGAAATATATGAATAAATAGGGAGCCGAGATAGCTCAGTGGTTAGTGAACTGGACTACAAAGAACAAGAGGTAGGGTTCGATCCCAACCGACGGCTTCCGGGTTCACCCAGCCTTAAATGAGTACAAGATTTTATCTGGGAAAGTAAAGCGGCACGGGCGTAATACCGACCACGTTACACCAAAAAATCATGTAAGACGTCGGTTTCTAGACATGAAGGTTCGGTTTCGATTTTTCACTATAGCCGGTGGGCAACATTTAAAAGAAATGTAAAATTAAATTGAAGGTTTTTCGTGCATATTTGGATAGTGATAACCGATGTCTAGCCCTCTCGGATAACGGCAAAAAAAGTCCCCTGTGCACCCCGCGCACGGTAAAGAACGCTCGGCAGTTCTTAGAGAAAGAAAAGAGTATGCCAAAATGACCGCTGCCTGGGTAAAATTAATAGGAAAAAAAATCTACCACAAAACGTTAAAACTCTTGACGATAAAAACGAGGGTAACTCTGAAGTCGGAGAATATCTGCCTGTATGGCGAGCGACACATATGCATACGGTTGCTGGTGTGAGAAGTAGGAAAAAAATATTCACGCACAATTCAGTCCCTCACTACTTCCCTAGAGATATTGAGTTATTGACTTATTGAGTTATTGGCATATTGAGTTATTGACTTATTGAGTTATTGACTTCTTGAGTTATTGACTTATTGAGTTATTGACTTATTGAGTTTTTGAGTTATTGACTTATTGAGTTATTGAGTTATATTGATTTATTGAGTTATTGACTTTTTGAGTTATTGAGTTATTTGCGGGTCATCATCATTGCACTCCGAACATGTCCATAGGTGCTCAGATCCCCTCCTCAGCAAGTCCCACAGTGTCCAGCGACTGACGACTCCAGTTCTGTGTTGGTTGATAAGTCTTCTTACACGCCCACTAAGTTTCTCGCTTCTGGCTGTGCCCATCTTTACTCCGGTCTCTTTCATCCGAAGAAGTGACGTGGATTCATGGTTGTCGAAGTCCTGTGCCCTTCCCACATC
Organism: Megaustenia siamemsis; assembly: GCA_032433765.1. NCBI lineage: Eukaryota > Metazoa > Mollusca > Gastropoda > Stylommatophora > Ariophantidae > Megaustenia > Megaustenia siamemsis. Next base: position 61,524,442 of record JAVIAB010000088.1, read on the forward strand.
TCGACAAGCATTGATGATGTTCGCCCGATCCATTGGTTGACCGTCTTCAACGATAGCCCAGCTAGCCAACCTGTCCGCTCTTTCATATCCCCGTGCTCCCGCTGCTAGATATATAAACCTGGCAAACGTAAACAAACAACAACAACAACAACAGAATGATACAAAGTTGGGGAATACATTAAGAGAAGTAGGAACTAAGGAAGAGAAGACAGGAACAAAGATAAACATCACCAACTAGCTAGTGTAGATTTGTAGGTTATTTTTTGTCAATATCGTCATCAATGCACTCCGGTCACATCCATGTGTACTCATCATTATCATAATCATGTGCCAAACCGATTGACGTAGGCGATCATGTCCTTCCACAATCTTTTATCCGCCGTGCATCGTATCAATTATGTTGACTGTTTTCCATGTCATAACACCAAGCTGTGTAGTGTTTTCTCTCTTTGTCGTCCGCGATCTCTCTTTCCCTGTATTTTGCCAGTTGCAACCAAGTTTTCCAACTTTCCTCTTCTCATGATGTGTCCGAAAAAATGTTTCTTTCTAATGTCTTTTAGGAGCTCCCTTTTTGTTTTGGCTTCTTTGAGAATTTCCTCCTTGATCTTTTAGCTGTCCAGTGAACTTTCAACATTTTTCTGAGAAATCCCATCTCTGTGGCCTCTAATCGTATTTTCATTTGTTTGTCATCTGTCCATGATTTGCTTCCATAGGTCACTTGGCTCTATATTGCACATATGAACTATCTTTCCCACTTGTATTGTCATAGACTTGTTGCATAAGACGTTTTCCATTTTTTTAAATGCTATTTTGGTCTGAGCTATTCTGCTTTTTATTTCTGTGATGCGTCTTCCCACTGATGTTATTACTGTACCAAAGTATTTGCCCAAGTATATGGGCGCTCATATCTCCTCTAAATGCTCATCAGCAGGCAGCGAGTAATTGTCTGTCAATGGTGATTCTTGTCGTTCTTTCAGAAAATAGTTCTGCTCTTGCAAAGCCAGAATCTCACATTGAAGTGCACAGTCTAGAGTGATAGGAAATGAATTAGTGATAGGGAGTAAATTTGGGAGCTGCGATAGCTCATTGGTTAGTGAACTGGACTACAAAGGACAAGAGGTAGGGTTCGATCCCAATCGACGGCTTCCGGTTCACCCAGCCTTTAATGGGTACCGGATTTTTTTCTGCGAAAGTAAACCGGCACGGACATAATATCGACCACATTACCCCAAAAATCATGTGCCGAAGGTCTGTACAATTTATGGTCACTAACACCATATTTCCTATACGCCACTTGGCGTGACGAGAGTACTTTACTTCTTTAAAAGTCTATCGCTCTGTCTATCTCTCTAATGTTGTTAACGATTAAATGGTAAATGTTAAATGTTAAAAATGGGATGATCACGACTTTACACAATTTCTCTACACTTGTTAATCAGTTCAACTATTGTCATACCGAAACAAAATCAGTCCACAAATTAGCGATGAACAGTGTGGCTTTGTTAGAGATAAAGGAACAAGCAATGCCATTTATATCATAAGATCTTTAGTAGAAAGAGCCATAGAGGTGAAAACAGATCTATACCTATGTTTCATAGATTACACCAAGGCATTTGACAAAGTAAAGCACCAAGAAATAATCAACATTTTAGAAAGCATAAACATAGACAGCAAAGATCTAATAATAATAAAGAACATGTACTGGCAACAAACAGCGGCCATAAGAACTGGAAACCCATTGGGAATGTTTCAACAAATAAAACAGGGTGTTAGACAAGGTTGTGTGCTGTCACCAGATTTGTTTAATATTTTAGTGAGATTATTTTAAGATCCATAAGGGGCATGCCTGGAATAACAATTGGAGGTCATAATATAAATAATCTAAGGTATGCTGATGATACAGTTTTAATTGCTAAGAGTGAAAATGAGTTACAAGAAATCTTGGACATTATAGTGAAAGAAAGCAAAAATAAAGGACTCAGCCTTAATAGCAAAAAGACAGTAGTAATGGTAACAACAAAGAAAAAGACATTACCTCAGTGCAAAATAAAGACAAGTGGAGCAATATTAAAACAGGTAAATGAATTTAAATATTTGGGAACGTTCCTTCATGCAGATTGTTGGGCCAAGTCAAGACTCCACTTTAAGAATTCTGCTCTGATGCTACTGCGTTCGTGCACTTGGTTGCGGTGTTTAAAGTGAATTAAGCATTGCAGGTGCATCCATTGTTGACAAATTGTGTGCATATTACTAGGGTTGCCAGATGAAAAAAATGAAAAGCAGGACATTTCATCTAAAAAAGCCTGATTTTTCACCAAAAAGCAGGACACTTTTTAGGAAAAATCCAACAAAAAAGAATGTGCTTATTTTCAATACTTTATATAATAGGGTAAACAGTTAATTACAGAACACGATAAAAATGCGAGAAGAGTGTTAACAAATCTAAAATTAACTGAAATTTTTTAATGTAAAGGTAAAAAAATAAGCTTTTACCTTGTTTAAAGTCCAGATTGTTGATACTTTTCTGATGATCCAATTTCTCTGAGCAAAGAATGTTGCTTGTCATCCAGTAAATACTGGTAGAAGTCCACACAAGACAGATGTCTTAAATTAAACTTTACAAGTAGAATTCCTTTAATAGACTCAAGACATAGGCGGTTTCTCTCTTTTATCCACTGAGAATTTATTAGAGAAAATAGCCTCTCCACACACGCATTATGACTTGGTACGGCAAAGTAAAATTGACATATCTGACGAAGTTCAGAGTTTGATTCAGAATTTGGATGTGCCTTCAGAAAGTTAACCCACTGTTTGTCTAATGGAGATTTATAATCCTCTTCTGATAAATTAGCTGCATACTGTTTGAGGTTGCAGAACTGGTCAAAGAGTTTTGATTCTTCAATTTTTACATTTTTTCTTTGTTGTAGGTAGTGCAAACATGAATCAAGTTTTGTTGTAGGTAGTGCAAACATGAATCAAGCTTTGTTGTAGGTAGTGTAAACATGAATCAAGCTTTGTTGTAGGTAGTGCAAACATGAATCAAGCTTTGTTGTAGGTAGTGCAAACATGAATCAAGCTTTGTTGTAGGTAGTGCAAACATGAATCAAGCTTTGTTGTAGGTAGTGCAAACATGAATCAAGTTTTGTTGTAGGTAGTGCAAACATGAATCAAGTTTTGTTGTAGGTAGTGCAAACATGAATCAAGTTTTGTTGTAGGTAGTGCAAACATGAATCAAGTTTTGTTGTAGGTAGTGCAAACATGAATCAAGCTTTGTTGTAGGTAGTGCAAACATGAATCAAGTTTTGTTGTAGGTAGTGCAAACATGAATCAAGCTTTGTTGTAGGTAGTGCAAACATGAATCAAGCTTTGTTGTAGGTAGTGCAAACATGAATCAAGTTTTGTTGTAGGTAGTGCAAACATGAATCAAGCTTTGTTGTAGGTAGTGCAAACATGAATCAAGCTTTGTTGTAGGTAGTGCAAACATGAATCAAGTTTTGTTGTAGGTAGTGCAAACATGAATCAAGTTTTGTTGTAGGTAGTGCAAACATGAATCAAGTTTTTGTTGTAGGTAGTGCAAACATGAATCAAGTTTTGTTGTAGGTAGTGCAAACATGAATCAAGCTTTGTTGTAGGTAGTGCAAACATGAATCAAGTTTTGTTGTAGGTAGTGCAAACATGAATCAAGTTTTGTTGTAGGTAGTGCAAACATGAATCAAGCTTTGTTGTAGGTAGTGCAAACATGAATCAAGCTTTGTTGTAGGTAGTGCAAACATGAATCAAGCTTTGTTGTAGGTAGTGCAAACATGAATCAAGCTTTGTTGTAGGTAGTGCAAACATGAATCAAGTTTTGTTGTAGGTAGTGCAAACATGAATCAAGCTTTGTTGTAGGTAGTGCAAACATGAATCAAGTTCATTAAACTTAATTTTTTTAGATTTGCATTTCATCCGCTGAAAGCATTTTAGTTCTTCAAGTGGTAACATCCATTTGTGCAAATATTCAAGGCAAGTATTATAAAAGTCCGTCATTTGTTTTTGAAATGGATACATTTTTGCAAATATTCAAGGCAAGTATTATAAAAGTCCGTCATTTGTTTTTGAAATGGATACATTTGTGCAAATATTCAAGGCAAGTATTATAAAAGTCCGTCATTTGTTTTTTGAAATGGATATATTTTTGCTCCAATCCATTCTCTATGAGGGATTCTAATGCTTCTCTTACATTCATAGGTACATATTCTTCCTGAAGTCTATTCCTCAATGAGGTTAAAACAAAATCAATTATGTCAATCACTTCTATGGCAGACATATTTTCTCTTTCAAGTTCAGCTATTTTGACATGAAATATAAACATATTAGAATGCAGAAACCACAGGTATAGCTCTGCCAGTTCATCTTCAATAAAGTTTCTTATGGTTGAAGGAACACAGTTTTTAGGTTGTGAAAGAAAGTAAGCTTTCAATGCTGGATACATTTTTTGAAGTTTTCCAATTGCAGGAAAGAGCGTCTGCCATCTCGTTTAGTGTGATATAAAAGCTCTTCGTATCTGATTTCAACAAAGTCACAAAATTATTTTAACTGTTCTGTTCTAACTGCATAAATGTGAAAAAAGTTAAATATTTGAAGAACAATGCTCTCTATGTCAACACTGAGACAATCTGCACCATGTTGACAACAGTTGTGGAGGATATGCGCAGGACATCCAACACCATTTATCTGCTCATTTACTCTCTTCTTTAAATGTGAAAAAACATTGTTCCCAGTATTTCTTGCTAATCCTCCAAAATTAACATTGGCGTTATCCCCAGAGAAAGCAATGCACTTTGCTGATAAATTGTGAGTTTCTAATGTATGTGTTATGTAATCCGATACTGTTTCAGCAGTTTCATTTATACATGATTTTAGTTCCAATACCTTTACTTGGATTCCTTCATCCTTATTAAAGTAATGCACAACCAACGGGAATAGTTTTAGTGCTGCATGATTGCTAGCATCTGTGGCAATTCCAAAATAAGGCACATCATTTCTTAAGCTGTCAGTCACAATACTCAAAGCATGAGGGGCAATAACATTATGAACAATAGCTTCTGTTTTACTGCGTCCACACTTAATATTTCTTGCAATGTCAGAATCAGAGTAGATAGTTTTGTTTAACTTAGATGTACAGTGTCCATGGAATTGTATGATGACTGATGGTGTGAAATCGTGTGAAAGGTTAAAAAAGTTCCTTCAGCTGCCAATACCATTTTCTCTAAAGAAGTAAATAATTTACAGCTAAAGCACGTATTTATCTTTTTGATGAAGAAGCAGTCCTGATTGCATTCTTATGTTTTTCTGTATCAATATGTCTGCAAATCTCCTACACCTCTGTGTCCAAATTTTACAAAGGAATCACAGACTATGCATTTTGCTTCACTTTCATTTCTTCCCTTTGAAAAACATGGAAACATTGTTCTTAAATTGTCAGAAAATCTGCACTTCCTTTTACTAGTTTCTCCTGCTTTCAACATGTTAAAAATTAAGATAATTAAAGATTGAACTAGATTTAAAAAGCGTTCATTAATAAATTAAACTGAACGTAAACAAGGTACGAACGAACAAGGAAGCGGAAGTAAGGTACTAAACCAAAACCAAAAATTGCGCTTGCGATCCTTTGCGCACAACGTCGTTTAATATATGTATGGTATCCCAAGATGGTCATTTATACTATTTAATCAGGTAAATCAGGCAACACATTGTGTACAAACATTTCTATACTGTTTCAGCAGATGGAAACATCACAAAATGCAATGTGTCATGACTTAACTAAAATATTTTATATTTATGTCCGATAAAGTCCGACACATTAAAAAGCAGGACATTTGTGATTTTTAATAAAGTCCGCCCGGACGCCGGAAAAACACCTAAAAAGCAGGACATGTCAGGCAAAATCCGGACGTCTGGCAACCCTACATATTACGTCATAACGTTGGGCGATCGCATATCCCTAACTGTATGTTCGAAAAGAAGGGCAAAATAAAGATTTCGATTTTGTTCGTGAATCTGCACCCTGGTACGACTCCCTGCTCTTCATGTTGATCAAAGGGATGTTGGCTAAATTCGGGAGAGCTCTCCCTGTAACTATCGGTGTATCCGTAGTGAGGGGTGAAAAGAGTAGAGCCACTGTTACTCACCACGCATGTCTTAAAAGGCGAATAAGGTTTGGAATTGTCGCCTGTGCAAATGAATAGGACGTGCACTGAGCGATCTTGAATAGAATTACCGATGAAATTATGTGACAAGTGGTGCAGCGGATATGGGGAAATTTTGGCTGCAATGAATGAATGGTTCCATGGATAGGATATATGATATTGTATATGATATGACATGATATATGATATGATATATGATATGATATATGATATATGATATATGATATATGATATGATATGATATATGATATGATATGATATGATATATGCTATGATATATGATATGGTATATGACATGTTATATGATATGATATATGATATGATATATATGATATGATATATGATATGATATGTGATATGATATATGATATGGTATATGATATATGTGATATGATATATGATATGGTATATGATATGATATATAATATGATATATGACATGATATATGATATGATATATGATATGATATATGGTATGATATATGATATGATATATGATATGATATATGGTATATAATATGATATATGATATGATATATGATATGATATGATATATGATATGATATATGATATGATATATGATATGATATATGATATGATATATGATATGATATATGATATGATATATAATATGATATATGATATGATATATGATATGATATATTATATGATATATGATATGATATATGATATGATATATGATATATGATATGATATATGATATATGATATATATGATATGATATATGATATGATATATGATATGGCATATGATATGATATGATATATGATGATATGATATGATTGATATGATATGATATATGATATGATATATGATATGGTATATGATATGATATATGATATATGATATGATATATGATATGATATATGATATGATATATGATATGATATATGATATGATATATGATATATGATATGATATGATATGATATATGATATGATATATATATATGATATGATATATGATATGATATATGATAAGATATATGATATATGATATGATATATGATATGGTATATGATATGATATATGATATATGATATGATATATGATATGATATATGATATATGATATGATATGATATGATATGATATGATGATATGATATGATATATGATATGATATATTATATGATATGATATGATATGATGATATGATAAGATATGATATATGATATGATATATAATATGATATATGATATGATATATGATATGATATATGATATATATGATATGATATATGATATGATATATGATATGATATATGATATGATATATGATATGATATATGATATGATATATGATATGATATATGATATGATATATGATATGATATATGATATGATATATGATATGATATATGATATGATATATGATATATGATATATGATATATGATATATGTTATGATATATGATATGATATGGGTAATTTCCTAGTTTGATCAGATATATTATTTCAGTTTGGAAGAGTGATGTTCCCTAAAATATGTCTGCCAAAATACAGTGGTTCTACGCATTCTTGGCGTTGGGGTCATTACGCTGGCATGTGTCACTCACACTGACGCCGCACAATTCCCTTCGATCAGAAGATCATAATTAGGCCGAGTGGCGTCGTTTTTGTCACGCGTTATAATATATTTATAAATATTTAACACTAAAGCTAAACCTAACCCTGGACCCAACGCCCAATCAACAGATACTCCGAAATGATTACATGCCAGCGTAATGACCACGACGCCAAGAATGCGTAGAACCACTGTATTTTGGCAGACATATTTTAGGGGACATCACTCTTCCAAACTGAAATACTATATCTGATCAAACTAGGAAATCACCATGATATGATATATGATATATGATGTGACATGATATGATATGATATATGATATGATATATGATATATGCTGTGATATATGCTGTGATATATGATATGATATATGATATGATATATGATATGATATATGATATATATGATATATGATATGATATATGATATGATATATGATATGATATATGATATGATATATGATATGATATATGATATGATATATGATATGATATATGATATGATATATAATATGATATATGATATGATATGATATATGATAGATATATTATATGATATATGACATGATATATGATATGATATATGATATGATGTATGATATGATATGATATATGATATGATATATGATATGAAAGGACATGAAACAGGATAGGATAGGATAGGATAGGATAGGATAGGATAGGATAGGATAGGATAGGATAGAACAGGAGAGCTACAAAGAGAACGGGGGAGGACTTGTAAACCAATTTATTATTTAACCCTGCAGGATTTGCTGGGGAGGGGATCTAAGAGCTTATGGACATTTATTCTGTGAGCGACCAGGATAGTCCACAGACCAACATTGATTCAATTAAGGTGACACTGACATTTTATTTTGTGAACCTTGGGAGTTCTTTGGTTCATTGGTTATGGAAGGCCCCGGTATCACTGCAAACGAATTAAAATCCATAATTGCTAAACCACCCGTGCCAGCGTAATCATCCGAATTAATATCTCATCTCCCGAACAAAGAAAGGCAACTGTAGTCCTCATCGTAGCAGTCTCAGCACACGCCAAAAGACATAAGGCGAAACCGCGCAGAAAGTGAACACAGCCATCTGTTCCCTGTCATACGATATCATCATTCATCGTAAACAATTTGAATATCGAAACATGATCAAAACGGATGAGACACACAGCTCACGGTGGGCACAGAGCACTTCACTCAGTAGCTCCTGCAACAAGCCGGACTTGGAATATGACGAAACTGCAAAAAGTAACACTTTTCATACATCATCATCATCAAGTACCGTGCCTACTGGCGTAGGTGATCATGTCTCTCCACAACTTTCGATCTCGGCAGCTATTTATCATTTCTGTTCTTGACCTTCTGCCAAGCCACTCTCTTAAGCTGTCTGTTATTTTTTCTCTTTGCTTCCCTCTATCTCTTCGTCCCTCAATTTTTCCAGTTGTTACAATATATTCAAGTTGTTCTCTTTTTATTACATGGCCAAAAATTATGATTGTCTCTTCCTAATATTGGATATTCGCTCTCTTTTTGCTTTTACCTCTTTCAGAACGTTTTCATTACTCTTCTTAGCTGTCCATGGTACTCTCAACATTCTTCTGTAAAACCACATTTCTACAGACTCCAGTGATTTTCTTGTCTGTTGTCCTATTGTCCATGATTCGCATCCATATGGTAAGACTGGCTCTACATAGCATTTAAGAACTTTTTTCTTGTTTTTATTGTCAAAAATGGATTGCATAGTATTTTCCTCATTTTTTGGAAAGCTACTTTTGTCTGAGCCATTCTGCATCTCACCTCTTTTGTACATCTTCCGTCTGAGGTTAACAAAGTTCTCAAATATTTAAATCCATTTACCTTTTCATACATAGCCTTCAATTATTACTGCCGCCTATCCACCATATACCTGAAGTTCATGTCCTGAAAATGATGATCGTCATATTTGTGTGTGTTTGAACCTTGGGAGTTGTAAACAGTAATGTAGCTATAGCGGTGGTATGGTCAGTTTTATGTAGACAGGATATTGGGGAATGGTCGTTTAATTAAATGGATGTGAAGAAAAGTTAATGAATCCAATGGGTTGAGAAAACTTGTGAACCAAATAGGGCTATATGGACGAGATTCTGGAACCAGGGAATAAGAGTTAAAAAAAAAAGAAAAAAATACACTGTATTGGAAATGACTGATCTAAATTGATTTCATCTGGCTCGTCTTTCAACCAATCATTTTACAGAGTGCGAAAATAGTTAGCCAATCAAATAATATCAATTTGGACGTGAAAAGAATATTTTCTTTTCTTGGCTTAATCCCACAACCTGCTTCTGCAGTAACGGCGATTTGTTGCAGTTTTAGAATATTGGTTATCGTCTTGTTATCTTTAACGTGCAAGCAATGTTAAATGACATTTCAGTATTTTTCTTATTTTTTTTTTAATCAGTGGTTATTTTGCGCTTAAGTTGTGTTTGTTCCATTGTGTGTGTTCATCTGTGCCAGTTTGGAGTCACGTTGTAATTGTTCTCTACTAAAGTGGGTGCGGAGATGTTTGATGAGGCGGTGCATATTTGTTGCTATAATACATCAGTTGTTTATCACTGATCCGTTAGTTGATTTATTAATTTGTTTTTCCGAGACGATCAGATACATGATTCTTCTATTCTACATACACAGTAATCAGAATAAGCTGAATCTTAAAATGTAAAAACTTCTGTGGTTAAAAAAGGAAAACTACAACCCTGGAACTCGTTGATACGCCAATCTTTGATCTCTTTGTTACGATCATTATTGGACTAAAATATTATTCATTCAAACGCGTTTACTTGAGCTAAAGATGGTCAGTTTTGTGTTGGCGTCACAAATTGGAACCACCTACATGAAATATCACTTTTCTGAATGAGTAGAATATGTCTGGGCTCAGGACATCGTCATCCATAATTGCTGCAAAATTTTCAAGATTAAAACTAAAATATGACTGAGATGTAAACAGCTGTAATTTTAAGTACATCGAATTATCAATGAGATTAAATTAGTGTATATATTAATCTACATTTTCGTTTACATTTTTAAAAAATGCATTTTCCCTTGATGTGTGTGTTAGTTTTGATTCACTGTGGATACATTTTTCAAAATAATTTTGTTAAATGTGCGGCTCGACTAAACATAATGTTTCCAACCCCGACAAGACCCGCCATATCTTCCAACCACCTGAACGCTTCCGGTTTCTACATATCGACAGTTGATGAGCGTCAAGAAATGATGGCCAGAGCTCTACAAATGTGCTACTGGGGAAGCGGTGCATCTGTGTCCCTGGAGGAGCCGAGCTTTGTTCATAATTTAACCACAGGAATTTTAAAGCTATTCTACCTGCAAGACTCTCCCATCATACACTACCAGTTGTCCAACACGAAAGAAGATTCACAGAAGCTTCGGAGAATTATTAAAGACTCGTACAAGCAACAGTTACTCACAGACTTCATTTTAATCAGTGGCTGTCCGTGGTGCACACTTAAGACAGCATCTCGTATTTTCCAGAATGAGAAAAGAGGATTTGGCGCCTTAATGACCAATCGTATGCGATTTGTAATCTTGATTTGGACGACTATGAAAAATACAATCCATGCCATGTTAAAGCGTTCTCCGTTTGACAATGTTGTGGTAATTACTGTAAATAGAACAACGCATGAAATTGATGAAATATTTACGCTAATGTGGCGTGCAGGAAGAAAGCGAGAGTTCGAGAAAATTAGATCCATACAAAATTATTCACATGTCTGGAACAATAGAGCATGTTCAATTTTTCCAAATTTAAGTTTTGGATTAAACGGCCGCAAATTAAAAATCCTGGCCAAAGAATGGGTGACTTATGTTACCAAAGTCACAGAAAATGTGACAGCAAAGATGTCATACTCTGGCTTCAGTCCTGCTGTTATTAACACTTTGGCCTATGATCTTAACTTTTCTTACGCATTCTATCCTGATCCGAAAATATATAGTATTCCTACGTGGAGTGAGTACGTTGCTAAGATACAAAACCAAGAAGTAGACTTTGGAGCTGCGCTTTATATTAGTAACGCGATGACGTATTACAACACAACAATAACACACCCAGTAATTAGTGGTGATATCAGGGGAGTGTATTTGTATCGAAAAACAGTAGAGTTACCACGATGTGAAATTTTAATTTCGAGTGGTCTTTACTGGTATTTTGCGTTTAGTTTAGGCGCAACAGTAGCAATCTATATGGTTATAACAAAGTGCGTAGGGTATACGAGTGACTTCGACGACAATATCTGCTGTCAATCGATGAAATCTATGACAGAAACTAAACATGTTAGACATAAGTTTGGTGGGTTAAGACAATTAGAAATGCAGAATTCAGATTTTGGAAGTATGCCACGGTTTCTTAGATCCCCTAATTTTGGAGAAGAAAATTATTGTTGGAAAACAGAAATAGGAGAAATGAGTCTGGTTGGAGAACAAATAAGATCAAACACAAAAATCGGAAAATTTGAAAGAGAGTCTGTGTCCATTTACAAGGAGAGTTCGAGATCAGGTGACAGGTTGAGTTATGAGGAATCGCTCGGAGATGGGGAAATGTCGGGTTGTGAGAAGAGATCATATTTCAAGAGAAAATCGAGATATAATGGTATGTTAAGACAGTATATGAGAAGGTCGAATTGTAGAGAGATACTGAGATATGCGGAAAATTCGATTTATGAGAGCACGTCGAGTTATGAAGACAGGCCACGTTATGAGAACATGTCGAGTTGTGAAGACAGGCCACAGACCAAAGTGAGTTATGAAGACAGGCCACGTTATAAGAGCACGTCGAGTTATGAAGACAGGCCACGTTATGAGAGCAAGTCGAATTATGAAGACAGGCCACGTTATAAGAGCACGTCGAGTTATGAAGACAGGCCACGTTATAAGAGTACGTCGAGTTATGAAGACAGGCCACGTTATGAGAGCAAGTCGTGTTGTGAAGACAGAACACGTTATAAGAGCAAAGTGAATTATGAAGACAGGCCACGTTATACGAGCAAAGTGAATTATGAAGACATGCCACGTTATGAGAGCAAAGTGAGTTATGAAGACAGGCCACGTTATGACAGCAAAGTGAGTTATGAAGACAGGCCACGTTATGAGAGCAAAGTGAATTATGAAGACAGGCCACGTTATGACAGCAAAGTGAGTTATGAAGACAGGCCACGTTATGAGAGCAAAGTGAATTATGAAGACAGGCCACGTTATGAGAGCAAAGTGAATTATGAAGACAGGCCACGTTATGACAGCAAAGTGAGTTATGAAGACAGGCCACGTTATGAGAGCAAAGTGAATTATGAAGACAGGCCACGTTATGAGAGCAAAGTGAGTTATGAAGACAGGCTACGTTATGACAGCAAAGTGAGTTATGAAGACAGGCCACGTTATGAGAGCAAAGTGAATTATGAAGACAGGCCACGTTATGAGAGCAAAGTGAGTTGTGACGATAAATTGAATCGCGAGAGCAAGCTCGATTACAAGGGCAAACTGAGTTATAAAGGAAAGTTGAGTCATAAGAAAAGATCGAGTAGTTTAAACAGGTCGAGTTACGAGGAAAAGTCGAAATATGGGGGAGTGTCGACGTATGACAAGGTCATTTATAAAGGCAATGTGAGCTATAAAGTTGAATTGAATTTTATGAAATGGTCGAGTTACGAGAGAAGGTCGAATTGGGAAGAGAAGTCGAGAGGCAGGGAAAGATCAAATTTTGAGAGATGGTCGAGTTGTGGGAGAGAGTCTAGTTATGCGAAAATGTCGAGATGTGTGGACCGACCAAAAAATATAGACATTACTAGTATTTGTAACTTAAAAATGAGCAAATTGACAACTGGTGAAGGGTTAGCATGTGCGGCAAGTTCTAAAGAGAGGGTGGTCTCAAACAGTTTGAGAAAGATCTTTAGAAAAGGTAACAATTACAGTCTCTACCATGAAAGAAACACCTCACAAGACAATACAGTGGTTACTGCATCCAGTTCTTGCCAAGTGATGTTTCCAAATATAGTCGAGCCACTAACCAATGAGAGTACTCAACGGAGGCACGTGATTTTGAATACAGCCAATGAAATTTGGAATAATAATATTTCCGATAATTCAATCCACAGGGTTAAGAAACGTCATTTGGCCAAGACTCAAATAAATGGTTTTCTTGACATCTATTTTGCATTTTTGGGTTCCATCTTCGGGAGAGGTTTGATTCCGACTCCTCCGCATTTGTCAGCTCGTTTACTAGTGTGCACTTGGTGTTTAAGTCTAATTGCAATCACGACAATCATCAACGGCACGCTAACAGCGGACTACGTAGACAGCATTAGCACACCGCCTTTCAAAACATTTGATGAACTGCTTGCACAACGCGAATACACATGGGGGTTGTACAACGAATCCACATTCCTTCAAGTTTTAGAAACTTCGAAACCAGGAACAACAATGAGGAAACTTTACGATGGCCTCAAAGTTTTCGAAAAAAAAGACAAGAAAGTACTTGGCACATTTGAAGACATTCATCACAAACTGGTTTCAGAAAAATTCGTTGCAATTATGGACACTTTCACCTACAACTATTTAAAATACGTAAAAAATGTGCCAAACTTAATTCTAATGCCCGATGTTCTTATGACGGTTCATATGGGATACATTTTCCCGAAAAATTCTGAACTGGCAGATCTTCTTTCCAAGAACATTATGAAAATAGTCGAGTATGGTATTGTAGAGGACATAGGCAGAAGGACTTATCAAACCCGAAAAGGACAGACAACCAAGAAAGCAAGTGAAGTAGCGAGCCCTGTAAATATAAGATCGTTACGAGTACCAGTTTTAGTTTGTGGATACTCGGCAGCTTTATCGGTTGTTATGTTATTAATTGAATGTATCGTTTTTAAAATAAAAGCGATTACGATGTTGCGAAGAGGAGTTCGATACTGTCAGTCTTTTGTGAAAAGGCAGCGTTATTGTGACGAGTGATAACCCGTCGGATATACAGTTTATATATATATATATATATATATATATATATATATATATATATATATATGTCACTGCTTCGGATGAAAGAGATGGGAGTTAAAATGGGCACAGCCAGAAACGAGAAACTTAATGGGCGTATAAGATAACTTATCAACCAACACAGAATTGGAGTCGTCAGTCGCTGGACACTGCGGGACTTGCTGAGGAGGGGATCTGAGCACCTATGGACATGTTCGGAGTGCAATGATGATGACCCGCAAATAACTCAAAAGCGGGCACAGTTGTTGTTAGGGAGTGGGTATTACACTTCACAGTGCAGGGGCCAATCGGTGCGCTTAGAAGGAAAAGCAGATGTATGTATCTATAATCACCTTACAGGAATAGTCAGTCCGCATACGCTTTGAGAATGACTGATAGCCACGAGTTGATACGAGCTTGCTGCTGCTCTTTGACTCATTAGATGTGTCGGGTCGTAATGGCTTTCTTGACATTCCCGGCTCTTACTGGAGAGGTTGGAGTTCGTATGTACCATGGCTATGCTGGGAAACTACTAGTCCAGCCCAGAGGTACTGCAATACTGGGTCCTCTATATCAGTAACAGCCACCACTACAGGGAACACGGCGATCCTAGCTTCTGTGAGCCAGCCTGTTTTGACGTAGACTGTTACCAGGGGTGACCACGAGGAGGTAGATATGCTAGGTCTTGGTCGGCTGATGGTGCGCCGACCCTGCTGTTGAGACTGCAGGTCACAGGCGCTTGTGCTCCCCCAACGCTTCCAGAATAGCCGTGACGGGCCGTGGAGCGGATATGGGGATGTTCCAATTGTAGTGAAACTGATTCCATAAATATAATAGAATACATTTTTTTTTAAAATTCCATTTGTAAACGCTGTCTGTTATACGTCCAAGTCATATCTTGTGCTCGTGTTTTCAGTGCTTTTTTCGCTTTACATTTAGTGTGTTTTGTTAAGTATATGACCCTATTGTATGTAGGCTTTATTGTATGTACACTTTATTGTATGTAGACTTTATTGTATGTAGACTTTATTGTATATAGACTTTATTGTATGTAGGCTTTATTGCATGTAGACTTTATTGTATATAGACTTTATTGTATGTAGGCTTTATTGCATGTAGACTTTATTGTATATAGACTTTATTGTATGTAGGCTTTATTGTATGTAGGCTTTATTGTATATAGACTTTATTGTATGTAGGCTTTATTGTATATAGACTTTATTGTATGTAGGCTTTATTGTATGTAGACTTTATTGTATGTAGACTTTATTGTATATAGACTTTATTGTATGTAGGCTTTATTGCATGTAGGCTTTATTGTATATAGACTTTATTGTATGTAGGCTTTATTGTATGTAGGCTTTATTGTATATAGACTTTATTGTATGTAGGCTTTATTGTATATAGACTTTATTGTATGTAGGCTTTATTGTATGTAGACTTTATTGTATATAGACTTTATTGTATGTAGGCTTTATTGTATGTAGGCTTTATTGTATGTAGACTTTATTGTATATAGACTTTATTGTATGTCGGCTTTATTGTATATAGACTTTATTGTATGTAGGCTTTATTGTATATAGACTTTATTGTATGTAGGCTTTATTGTATGTAGGCTTTATTGTATATAGACTTTATTGTATGTAGACTTTATTGTATGTAGGCGTTATTGTATGTAGACTTTATTGTATATAGACTTTATTGTATGTAGGCTTTATTGTATGTAGACTTTATTGTATATAGACTTTATTGTATGTAGGCTGTATTGTATGTAGGCTTTATTGTATGTAGGCTTTATCACATGTAGACTTTATTGTATGTAGACTTTATTGTATGTAGGCTTTATTGTATGTAGGCTTTATTGTATGTAGACTTTATTGTATGTAGGTTTTTATGTATGTCGGCTTTGTTGCTTGTAGGCTTTGTTGCATGTAGGCTTTATTGTATGTAGACTTTGTTGCATATAGGCTTTTATGTATGTAGGCTTTGTTGCATGTAGGCTTTTCCGTATGTAGGCTTTGTTGCTTGTAGGCTTTGTTGCATGTAGGCTTTTCCGTATGTAGGCTTTATGCTTGTAGGCTTTGTTGCATGTAGGCTTTTCTGTATGTAGGCTTTGTTGCTTGTAGGCTTATCTGTACATAGGCTTTGTTGCATGAAGGCCTTGTTGCATATAGGCTTTGTTGTATGTAGGCTTTGTTGCATGTAGGCCTTGTTGCATATAGGCTTTGATGCTTGTAGGCAGTGTTGTATGTAGGCTTTGTTGCTGGTAGGCTTTGTTGTAAGTAGGTTGTGTTGTATGCAGGCCTTGTTGCATATAGGCTTTGTTGTATGACAAATTTTTGCTGTCAATTGTTTCAATGAGTGACACTACATCTATCATTCAAAATAAAATTATATCCAAAACTCAAGGCAAAAACTCACATTATCAACATTTTGTATCTTTTCTATTTGTACATTCTGTCTGTTCTGTTTTCTGAACTGTACTTTTTATTTTAAGTTATATTCTAATATTTGTTTTTGTTTGTATACACCAGACTTACATCTATAGTAAAGTCCTGGGGGACTGATTTTTGCGTGAATATAATTTTTCCCCACTGATGTCAAATGTGTTCAGGTGTCCCCCGCCATACAGGCAGATATTCTCAGACTTCATAGCTACTCTAATTCTTTATCGCCGAGAGGTTTAAAGTTTTTGAGTACATTTTTTCCTTCAATTCCAGCTAATGGCTCTTTAACATATGCGGGGTGCACACGTGACCTCATGTTTCTTGCTGTTACAATCCGTGAGAGCTTAAAATCGGTTTATCTCACTACCAGAGATCACAGGGAAAGCAGAAAAGATATAGATTCAAAGTGAATGTTCCCACTGCCTGTGGTCGGATTCAAATATCAAGGAGACCTTTAGCATGACAATAGAAGTGGGAGATTTGGCTAGAGACAGAGATTGTTTCAAATGGGCTAAGGTAAATACAATATTCTGCAAAGGACATGCGATTTGATGATGATGATGATCAAGTATTTTTAAAAATGTCACTGAATGCTGTGTATGAAGTATGTTATATGCTAGAACTGCCAATCATGATTTGTGCCCCAACCATTTATGTTTCCTTTCCTGGACCATGGACAGTAGGTCGATGGCTCATTCATTTTCATTATAATTGTTTGCTGCGCACGCTAGCTTTATATCTCTAACGAAATCCTGAGGGACTAAATTTTGCATCAATAGAGGGAAATATTCTCGACTTCAGAATTTTATTGTCAAGAGTTTTAACCGTTGTGGGTAGATTTTTTCTTATTAATTTTGCTTGGGATGTGGCCATATTTTGGCTTACTCTTTTCAATTCGTAATTGCCAAGGTATTTTATTTAGAGAATGTTGAAAGTTCATTGGACAGCAAAAAAGACCAACGAGGAAATTCTCAACAAGGTCAACACAAAAAAGGAGCTTCTAAAACCATCAACAAGAAATAATCAACATTTTTCTGGCATATCATGAGAAGATGACAGTTGGAATACTTGGTAACAACTGGCAAAATACAAGAAAAGAGAGATCGTGGATGACAAAGAGAGAAGGTACTACTAGATTAATGTCATGGCATGGAAAACAGTCAACAGCAGATTTGATATGATGCACAGTGGATAGGACATGATCGCTACAAGCATGCATGATTAGCTGAAATGTTTATCTTATCTAATAGTAAACAGTGACACACTATGTTATCACTTATTTGGAGTTCCCTTTATTGAGGTAAAATTATATTGTGAGCAATTAGAGGGTATCACGAAAGTGTGCTATGAAAGAAAACATGTTATATGAATACTGATAATGGAGAATTTGGCACATATATCACTAAAACCAAACATTTACATACAAATATGTTTACAATACAGGCTCATATCTTCTTCCCCATTTGTTGATTAGACAACATGAACATTTTCAAAACCAGCAGGGGAAAAAAGTGAAAACACAGAAACTGAAAGTGATGGATGTGCTCCCCAAACCACACAGTTGTACATCCAAAATGAAATGACTCAGTGCTCAACTGTTGTACATTCAAAATGAAATGACTCAATGCTCAACTGTTGTACATCTAAAATGAAATGACTCAATGCTCAACTTTTGTACATCCAAATGAAATGACTCAATGCTCAACTTTTGTACATCCAAAATGAAATGACTCAATGCTCAATTGTTGTACATCCAAAATGAAATGACTCAATGCTCAACTGTTGTACATCTAAAATGAAATGACTCAATGCTCAACTGTTGTACATCTAAAATGAAAAGACTCAATGCTCAACTGTTGTACATCCAAAATGAAATGACTCAATGCTCAACTTTTGTACCTCTAAAATGAAATGACTCAATGCTCAACTTTTGTACATCTAAAATGAAATGACTCAATGCTCAACTTTTGTACATCTAAAATGAAATGACTCAATGCTCAACTTTTGTACATCTAAAATGAAATGACTCAATGCTCAAATCAAACTATTAAAATAAATAAATGTCTTTATGGCATTATTCCATTACTAGTACCTGCCAGATGGACAAACAGGCATATAAAGCTGCTTGACCTGAACAGTCATCACAAGGGGTTGGGTGTCAGAGTTTTTTCATTTCACTGCCAATAAGAAACAAATTTTTGACCCTACTGGGATTCCAAACCGTGTTGTTCTAGTTTGGAACCTGACAGGTTATTGATTCAGCCACCTACTTACCAATCATAGTAGATATATACATCCTTAGCAGCAAAAGGATTAACTCTAAAAAATCAGCAAGAAAAAAAGGGGAATACACAAATACTGAAAAAAAAACGGATCAATAAATGTGCATCAGAATACCTGAAATCATGCAGATCAAATCATATCAAAATTATATATTGAAAACAAATTGACTACTTCCTGAAATCACATTATTGTAAAGTGTACTACATCCAAAATAAAATTACTTTCTCAAATCACATTATTGTACATACAAAATAAAATGACTACTTTCTCAAATCACATTATTGTACACACTAGCACCATGTACAAGGCAGATTACTTACAAAAGCATTCCATATTTTTTAGAGACTAAAAGGCTACACAGAAAGGGAGGTAAATAAAATAAGTACAGATGATCATGTAGAAGGGAAACATCCTTACACATGCCTTTTTTAACTCTTTGCTTTCCCAGTAACGCTCACACCAGAGAATTTCTTTTGCCTTTTGCTACCCAATAACACTCACACCAGTGTGGGCCTCGGTAGCCTAGTTGGGAAGACCGCCCCGCTAGCTACTGACGTTCGGACAACCTGTGTTCTCTTCCCGCTGGAAACAGTGTGAATTGTACTTGTGGTTAGAAAAAATATCCCTGCAGTCAACCCAGCCGCTGGCAGAAACTGGTACCAGTGTAGCACTCTGGGAAGGTGAGGAATGGTGCCTCACTTGAGGTGACACTAGACAGGAGTCTCTGACCACTTCTGGATAGGTGGCTGAGTACATATGGGTAAAAAAATCCTCCATGTTAAGACGTCGATTCAAGTCTCATACTTTACCTTTACGCACTCCGGCTCTTGTGAAATTGAGTTTTTACAAGTCCAATAATTCAGCTCAAACCAGTAGAATAATCGGGAAGGAAAAGTTTTACAAAAATGTTGGTAGAAGGATGATAAATGCTGCCAATATAAGAAAATCTACAATGCAATGTGATCGAGTTGTCTCCTCCTGCAAGGCAGTTGTTGACTGTGATGATAGCTGTCTCGTTCTAGGAGAATAAATTTGACAAACAATTGTCATTTTAAAGATAAATGAATACATTATTACGGTGGTTCCTAGCACAGGGTTACAAACCAAGATATTTAGGTTACAAATAAAAAAAAAAAAGATGGGTGAAAAAAGGCACAATTGACACCAATTTACAATAATGTACATGTTAAGTAATAATATCTAATACAACAAATGTTGCATTAATTTATTTAGTGTTGTTTTGTTACGAGTGTGTCGATTTTTTGGGAAAGGCAATCTGAGATGATATATATATATATATATATATATATATATATATATATATATATATATATATATGGCCCTTTTCGTCTTGTCAGACGGTCTAGTGGAGGCTATTGCGTATTTTTTTGAGGTATTGTTTTTGCTGAACAGCTTCTCTCGTGGCTAATTCTACCAATGTTTGACAAACACACGCGGTCACATAATGAACAGGTCAGGCTCGCTGGTCCACAGGGTTTACCATCCTTTTTCATGAGTCTCTTCTCTTCTAAGTCCTGTCTTAGAACAGTCTCAAATGTTGTTATACCGTTCCTTATACGTGCTCTCCATGATGTGCGATCACTTGCCAGATGTTGCCAGTCGTTTTCACAGATGGCGAAGTCTTTCAGAGATGATTTGCAGATATCTCTATATCGTAGTTTAGGTCTGCCGATTTGTCGTTTTCCGTGTTTTAGCTCGCCATATAGTATTTGCCTAGGAATGCGTTTTTCTTCCATCCGTTGGACATGCCCCAGCCATCTTAGCCTTCGACTTCTGAGCATCGACATGATTGTTAGGGTCTTAGCACGTTGCAGGACAGTTAAGTTGGTTATTTTGTCCTGCCATTTGATGTGCATTATTTTGCGGAGACATCGCATGTGGAAGACATTTAGTCTTTTTTCCTGGTTTGAGTATGTTGTCCAGGTTTCGGATCCATATAGTAGTGTGCTAAGCACACAAGTTTGATATATTAAGAGTTTAGTCTTTTGAGTTAGTTTCGTGTTGTTCCATGCCCTTTTTGTGAGTTTGCCGAAGGTCGTAGCTGCCTTACCAATTCGACAGTTTATTTCTTCATCAAGAGAGATGGTTTGCGTAACTGTGGATCCAAGATATGTAAATTTCTGTACTGATTCTAGTGGGCAGTCTTTTAGAGTAATAGATATAGGTTTGAAGTCACCTTGATTTAGTATTACTGTCTTCTGAACATTAATTGACAGTGAAAAAAGGTCGCATGCTTTATCCAGGTTGTTGATCAGCGACTGTAGGGTGGCCTCACTATGAGCGACTAGGGCTGCATCGTCAGCATATATATATTGTCCTTTCGAGCCGAAGACGGCACATAGGGCAGAACCACAATCTCAAAAACAGAAACCTTGCGTGCCAAAGTGGCACATATTGCAGAGATCACTGCTCTAAAATATATCTTCTTCTTTCCTTCCTCATCTGCCTTTCAGCGTCGAGGGGAGATATAATTTACGGTCTTTTGCTCTTCTGTTCGCCTCTGCTGCTGTTATGTTTCCTAGTGCTTCTAATATTCCATCGATCCATCTTTTTCGTGGTCGACCCTTGGGTCTGGTGTTCTCACAACGTTTGTTGAAGGCTCGTTGTGTTGTGTTTTGTTCTTTCTGCCTTGTCACGTGGCCGAACCATTTTATCTGTTGTTTCCTTATATATTCTATGGCGGGGGCTATTTCTAGCTTTTTTCTCAGTTCTTCATTTCTGATCTTACCTCTCAGGCTGTGTCCTGTCATTCGTCTAACACATTTCATCTCTGTAGAGGTTATTTTTCTTATTGTTCTTGCATCTAGGGTCCAGGTCTGGCATTGGTAGCACAACGTTGGGATGAAGATTGAAAATATATGGCGATATATAATATATATATATATATATATATGAATTCATTGTATTCTCTGTGTTCTGAATGTAAATATATATTCACTATCTGTTCATATAATTTCATGAATATTTGGTCTCATTACTTAGCTGTTTATGTACATTTTACAAAAACAAATAAATCTGAAAAGAACAGCAACTATATTAATTACAAACATTTTGCAAATATGAAGGGTATACAAGAATAGGCTGCCATGGGTTTCCCCACAAGAAAAAGGATTGGGAACCACTGAAATAATGACAGTAATATGGACAAATTCAATATTTTGTGTTCACTGACACTGGGTGCAGCCATTCGTAACAGGTGCATTATACTCACAAGCTAAACTAAGGAAAACACCTAGTATTATGTCATCTCTGACATCTGAAAGCATTATATCAATTCTGACATTTGATAGTATTACACCATCTCTGACACATTTGAAAGTATTACAACATCTCTGACACATTTGAAAGTATTACAACATCTCTGACACATTTGAAAGTATTACAACATCTCTGACACATTTGAAAGTATTACAACATCTCTGACACATTTGAAAGTATTACACCAAAGTATCACACCATCTCTGACACATTTGAAAGTATTACACCAAAGTATCACACCATCTCTGACACATTCAAAATTATTACACCCCCCCCCCCCCCCCCCCCCCTTCCGATACATTTGAAAGTATTATACCAAAGTATTACATCATCTTTGATACACTTGAAAGTATTACACTATCTCTGGTACATTTGAAAATATTATATCATCTTTGACACATTTGAAAGTATTACACCAAAATATCACACCATCTCTGACACATTTGAAAGTATTACACCAAAATATAATATCACACCATCTCTGACACATTTGAAAGTATTACACCAAAATATCACACCATCTCTGACACATTTGAAAGTATTACACCAAAATATAATATCACACCATCTCTGACACATTTGAAAGTATTACACCAAAATATCACACCATCTCTGACACATTTGAAAGTATTACACCAAAATATCACACCATCTCTAACACATTTGAAAGTATTACACCAAAATATCACACCATCTCTAACACATTTGAAAGTATTACACCAAAATATCACACCATCTCTGACACATTTGAAAGTATTACACCAAAATATCACACCATCTCTGACACATTTGAAAGTATTACACCAAAATATCACACCATCTCTGACACATTTGAAAGTATTACACCAAAATATCACACCATCTCTGACACATTTGAAAGTATTACACCAAAATATCACACCATCTCTGACACATTTGAAAGTATTACACCAAAATATCACACCATCTCTGACACATTTGAAAGTATTACACCAAAATATCACACCATCTCTGATACATTTGAAAGTATTACACAAGTGTCTAGAGATTTTTCTGGTAAGTAAAGGTGGCCTGGTGTGATACTGACAACATTACTCAAAAATGTGCTTGGACTATAGAAAAATATGGTCACTAACCACATATTCACCATATGCCTAGTATGGCAAAGAGGGAATCTTTACTTTTTTACATTAATTCGTTAACATTTTCACGTCAGATAATTGTATTCAAGTAAATAAACTCAGGAGATAAAGGGTTAAGTAATTTCCACATTAGATATTCTATATCTTCCTGATGTAATTTTGTATTATCTATGTTTGAGCACTTTCCATAGTTGCAGAATATAAATCTACATATTATTATTCACATAATATAAACGTACAAGTGAAATCTAAAAATATACATTTTGTAAAATTTGTCATTTTCAGGCAAAAAGTTTTTTTTCCAAAACATATACATGTACATACATTTTTGTTTAATATTTATGTAGTTACTAAGAATTTACACAATTTTCAATACGTAAAATATAATTAAAGCGTTCACAAACTTGCTTAAAAGTCACTTAGAGTGGGGATATTAGAGCTTAACTAGTAATTTCTCTATGTGTATGTGCATGTGTGTGTATATAGCTTTATCAATTCTGCAAGGAATTATGAAAAGTGCGAGGAGGAGAGGCAGGCAGAGAAAGATATGGGAAAATAATATTAAAGAATGGACAGGCCTCAATTTTGCAGAGTCCCAAAGAATGACTGTGGATAGAGATTAATGGAGAAGGTTGATGAAGTCCAACAACACCTCCCCTGATGAAGTCTGTCAGTAGTACTCCAACAATCCTTCCGCTGATGAAGTGTATCAGTAGTACTCCAACAATCCTTCCGCTGATGAAGTCTGTCAGTAGTACTCCAACAATCCTTCCGCTGATGAAGTCTGTCAGTAGTACTCCAACAATCCTTCCGCTGATGAAGTCTGTCAGTAGTACTCCAACAATCCTTCCGCTGATGAAGTCTGTCAGTAGTACTCCAACAATCCTTCCGCTGATGAAGTCTATCAGTAGTACTCCAACAATCCTTCCGCTGATGAAGTCTATCAGTAGTTCTCCAACAACCCCTTCGTTGATGAAGTCTATCAGTAGTTCTCCAACAACCCCTTCGTTGATGAAGTCTATCAGTAGTTCTCCAACAACCCCTTCGTTGATGAAGTCTATCAGTAGTTCTCCAACAACCCCTTCGTTGATGAAGTCTATCAGTAGTTCTCCAACAACCCCTTTGTTGATGAAGTCTATCAGTAGTTCTCCAACAACCCCTTCGTTGATGAAGTCTGTCAGTAATTCTCCAACAACCTCTTCATTGATGAAGTCTGTCAGTAGTTCTCCAACAACCTCTTCATTGATGAAGTCTATCAGTAGTTCTCCAACAATCCTTCCACTGATGAAGACTATCAGTAGGTCTCCAACAATCTTTCCGCTGATGAAGTCTATCAGTAGTTCTCCAACAACCCTTCGTTGATGAAGTCTATCAGTAAATCTCCAACAACCCCTTTGTTGATGAAGTCTATCAGTAGTTCTCCAACAACCCCTTCGTTGATGAAGTCTATCAGTAGTTCTCCAACAACCCCTTCGTTGATGAAGTCTGTCAGTAATTCTCCAACAACCTCTTCATTGATGAAGTCTGTCAGTAGTTCTCCAACAACACCTCCACTGATGAAGTCTGTCAGTAATTCTCCAACAACCTCTTCATTGATGAAGTCTGTCAATAGTTCTCCAACAATCCTTCCGCTGATGAAGTCTATCAGTAGTTCTCCAACAATCCTTCCACTGATGAAGTCTGTCAGTAGTACTCCAACAATCATTCCACTGATGAAGTGTATCAGTAGTACTCCAACAATCCTTCCACTGATGAAGTCTATCAGTAGTTCTCAACAATCCTTCCACTGATGAAGTCTATCAGTAGTTCTCAACAATCCTTCCACTGATGAAGTCTATCAGTAGTTCTCCAACAATCCTTCCACTGATGAAGTCTATCAGTAGTTCTCAACAATCCTTCCACTGATGAAGTCTATCAGTAGTTCTCCAACAATCCTTCCACTGATGAAGTCTGTCAGTAGTTCTCCAACAATCCTTCCACTGATGAAGTGTATCGGTAGTACTCCAACAATCCTTCCACTGATGAAGTCTATTAGTAGTTCTCAACAATCCTTCCACTGATGAAGTCTATCAGTAGTTCTCCAACAATCATTCCACTGATGAAGTCTGTCAGTAGTTCTCCAACAACACCTCCACTGATGAAATCTGTCAGTAGTTCAACAACACTTCCGCTGATGAAATCTGTCAGTAGTTCTCCAACAACACCTCCACTGATGAAGTCTGTCAGTAATTCTCCAACAACCTCTTCATTGATGAAGTCTGTCAGTAGTTCTCCAACAACACCTCCACTGATGAAGTCTGTCAGTAGTTCTCCAACAACACCTCCACTGATGAAATCTGTCAGTAGTTCTCCAACAACACTTCCGCTGATGAAATCTGTCAGTAGTTCTCCAACAACACCTCCACTGATGAAGTCTGTCAGTAGTTCTCCAACAAATCCTTCATTGATGAAGTCTGTCAGTAGTTCTCCAACAACTCCTCCATTGATAAAGTCTATCAGTAGTTCTCCTCCAACAATTCCTTCATTGATAAAGTCTATCAGTAGTTCTCCAACAACTCCTCCATTGATAAAGTCTATCAGTAGTTCTCCTCCAACAATTCCTTCATTGATAAAGTCTATCAGTAGTTCTCCAACAACTCCTCCACTGATAAAGTTGATCAATAGTTCTCCAACAACTCCTTCATTGATAAAGTCTATCAGTAGTTCAATATTCCTTCCGCTGATAAAGTCTATCAGTAGTTCTCCAACAACTCCTTCATTGATAAAGTCTGTCAATAGTTCTCCAATATTCCTTCCGCTGATGAAGTCTATCAATAGTTCTCCAACAATCCTTCCGCTGATGAAGTCTATCAGTAGTTCTCCAATATTCCTTCCGCTGATTAAGTCTATCAATAGTTCTCCAACAATCCTTCCGCTGATGAAGTCTATCAGTAGTTCTCCAATATTCCTTCCGCTGATGAAGTCTATCAGTAGTTCTCCAATATTCCTTCCGCTGATGAAGTCTATCAGTAGTTCTCCAATATTCCTTCCGCTGATGAAGTCTATCAGTAGTTCTCCAATATTCCTTCCGCTGATGAAGTCTATCAGTAGTTCTCCAATATTCCTTCCGCTGATGAAGTCTATCAGTAGTTCTCCAACAATCCTTCTGTTGATGAAGTCTGTCAGTAGTTCTCCAACAATCCTTCTGTTGATGAAGTCTGTCAGTAGTTCTCCAACAATCCTTCTGTTGATGAAGTCTATCAGTAGTTCTCCAACAATCCTTCTGTTGATGAAGTCTGTCAGTAGTTCTCCAACAACCTCCATGTTTACAGAATGTGGAAGAAAGGAAGGGAGGTTACCTAAGGGGCTAGGAATTAAAGAAACCATGGTTTGAGTTTTTATTTTAACCCAAAAAGGAAACAAAATTCTGACCCTGATTTTAAGCCACATTCACTTTCATGAGAGAATGGGAGGTTTTTTTAAAAAATTCCCTCAAATAACAAAGATAAGCATAATTCACTTGGATACACCGTTTTTAAAAAATGTTGAAAAAAAATGAGACAAGAGGAAAAATATTGAGAGCACAAGATGTCATGGGTTGTAAACAGGTTGTCAAAGCAAAAGTAATTTCTTTGTCTCTCTTTCCTGTACTTCAATCATCGTGGGAAAAATGGGAAGTGGGATATTCTAGAACTCTGTTATTTGTTTCTCATAGTAGTTTGTTTGTTGTTTTTCTATTCGCTAAGCCAGGTGTTCAATAACCATTACAGAAAATTGTAGGAAAGGAGTATTTGTATAGAAAATTCAATTTCTTCAGGCATTCAGGCTTTTTTTTTTTTGGTTATGGAAGGCCCCAGTATCACTGCAAATGAATTAAAATCCACAATTGCTCAACCGCCCATGCCAGTGTATTCATCCGAATTAATATCTCATCTCCCAAACAAAGAAAGGTAACTGTAATCCCCATCGTAGCAGTCTCAGCACACGCCAAAAGACATAAGGCAAAACCGAGCAGAAAGTGAACACAGCCAACTGTTGCCTGTCATACGATATCATCATTCATCGCAAACAATTGGAATACCGAAACATGATCAAAACGGATGAGACACACAGCTCATGGTGTGCACAGAGCACTTAACTCAGTAGCTCCTGCAACAAGCCGGACTTGGAGTATGAGGAAACTGCAACAAGGAACACTTTTCATGCATAGCCTTCAATTGTTCCCGCTGCCTATCCACCATATCCAGTCAGGCTTTTATATCATCAATCTAAGATTTTTAAATGTAAATTCTCTATCATTATTAATGAGCATTTGGTATAAAAAAACTCTAAAACCACTGAACATATATTATCAATAAACTCTCACTACCACACAATTCTCTGTATAAGAGAAAACTTCAGGGATAACAAAAACCAATGGATGTCTAAAAAAAGTTTTGAGGTAGATACAATGAACAAATGTCAATATAATAAGTTTCAGGAAATAAGGGGGAGGTGTGTTAATGTTCAGTTTCAAGCCCACATCTAATACACATTTTCATTGGCTGTCCAAGACGGGTATATATGGTAAAACATACGTTTAAAGACGGAGATGTATTTTATTAGGAAATGAGAACTCTAAAGAGTTTACTTACTGTTCTCCACAGGAATGTTAACACAATCAGTACCACAAATCTACCTACTGTTCTCCACAGGAATGTTAACACAATCAGTACCACAAATCTACCTACTGTTCTCCACAGGAATGTTAACACAAGCAGTACCACAAATCTACCTACTGTTCTCCACAGAAATGTTAACACAATCAGTACCACAAATCTACCCACTGTTCTCCACAGAAATGTTAACACAATCAGTACCACAAATCTACCTACTGTTCTCCACAGAAATGTTAACACAATCAGTACCACAAATCTACCTACTGTTCTCCACAGGAATGTTAACACAATCAGTACCACAAATCTACCTACTGTTCTCCACAGAAATGTTAACACAATCAGTACCACAAATCTACCTACTGTTCTCCACAGGAATGTTAACACAATCAGTACCACAAATCTACCTACTGTTCTCCACAGAAATGTTAACACAATCAGTACCACAAATCTACCTACTATTCTTCACAGAAATGTTAACACAATCAGTACCACAAATCTACCTACTGTTCTCCACAGGAATGTTAACACAATCAGTACCACAAATCTACCTACTGTTCTCCACAGAAATGTTAACACAATCAGTACCACAAATCTACCTACTGTTCTCCACAGAAATGTTAACACAATCAGTACCACAAATCTACCTACTGTTCTCCACAGGAATGTTAACACAATCAGTACCACAAATCTACCTACTGTTCTCCACAGGAATGTTAACACAATCAGTACCACAAATCTACCTACTGTTCTCCACAGGAATGTTAACACAATCAGTACCACAAATCTACCTACTGTTCTCCACAGGAATGTTAACACAATCAGTACCACAAATCTACCTACTGTTCTCAAAAGGAAAGTTAACACATTCTGTACCACAAATCTACCTACTGTTCTCCACAGGAAAGTTAACACATTCTGTACCACAAATCTACCTACTGTTCTCCACAGGAAAGTTAACACATTCTGTACCACAAGCCTACCTACTGTTCTCCACAGGAAAGTTAACACATTCTGTACCACAAGCCTACCTACTGTTCTCCACAGGAAAGTCAACACATTCTGTGCCATGAGCCATAATACACAGATGTAGTAATCTGTGTGAGAAACTCAGGAGTCATGATCTCTGGCTTTTAATTTATTGACATATCTGCAATTATTTCTGCTGAAATATTTAATTCTTTCAAATAACCTCTTTTCCAACTTTCTGAGCCAATTGTCCTAGATATTTCAAACTAAAAAAACAAACAAAAAAAAAACCAGTTGTGAAAGAGCATGTTAGACCCTTAGTAGTGAATGTATTAATGTGAAGATTCGGCTTTCAACTTTAAAGTATTGTCTGTTAACTTCAGACCTAAAATTACAAAAACTCCATGAGATATCTTCATATAGTAAGACAGGATCTAAGCAAAAATGAACTATGGTAACCGATTGTGAGTGTGTGTGTGTGTGGGGGGGGAGAGATGGTTTATTACTGTATTGTACATAGAAGTAAGATGTCAAATCTTAACCATAAAATACTGGCAAGACAAATATATCTTTATCAGTTTTCACCCATTTCCGCTCTACTGTCTTGTGGGTAATAACCATTTTATGTTGATGATTAGTTGAACAAAACAATAAAATAAAAACTGGTAAAAAAAAAAAATAAACTTCATAAAGAGTTTTTAAAAATTATATCATTTGTGAAATTATCTGGAATATCTGTAAATAAAGCTTGAAATATATTTTCTTGATTTGAAATAACTGTATGGAACACAAGCACATTAGAGAAATGAGGAAAAAAAAAAGAAAAAACCCTCATTTCTCAATATATGTAGCAACAATTAAGAACATGTATACACACAAATTAAACACTTGATAAATAAACAACACTTGAAAACTCATTCCAGAACATGCAGTCACTAGAAAGTATAAAATACAAGAAACAGCAGCAAGCAAATAATTTCTTAATTTGTAACAACAATCCTGGATACACACACAACCACGCAGCAATTGTTGATAAATTTGTGACAAATACTTGAATATAAGCATTTTTAAAATATTTTTTCTACATTTATGACAAATATTTGAATAATAAACATATAAAAATATAGTTGGGAGGAGGAATGGGGTGCGTACACGCCTGATTGGGCTAGAGGTAAGATGTTGGCAGCTAGATAGGAAGATCCCAGCTTCTAAACCTGCCTCAAGTGGTAGGAATTTTTTTCTCTTCTATCTATCTATCTATTGTCCTTTCGAGCCGAAGACAGCACATAGGGCAGAATTACAATCTCAAAAACAGAAACCTTGCGTGCCAAAATGGCACATATTGCAGAGATCACTGCTTCTAAAATCTATGGTTCTGTTTCCATAACAATGCTTTTTACAATGACAGCTTGTCAAGCCATCGATCAACCTCCTTAGTTGCCTCTTACGACATGCCTGGAAGGTTTTCTCTTCTAGTCCGTAGTTAATTAGTGGCTTTACCTGTCTCTGGGTAGTGAGATAATGGCAAAATAACAGAAGGCCCGCATGCAAGCTGCACACGTTAAAGAATCTTTGGTGTTAAAAGTCAAAAGGCTTAGGCCAAAAAATAGAAGCTGCCTGGGCAAAATTGATAGAAAAATCAACCCAAAATTTCAAAAGTCTCGATGATAAAAAAAATTAGACTTCTCTGAAGTCGGAGAATATCTGCCTGTATGGCGGAGAACACCTGAGAATGTGGCTGCCTGTGAGAAAAATATTTTAAAAAGTGATATTCACACAAAATTCAGTCTCTCGGGACATCGCTTGAGATATAAGGCTGACACATGCCAAGAAAACATTTTGTTTTTTCTTGTGATAAATATCGGAATAATAAACATATTTGAAATGTTTGTTTCTAGACTTGTGAGCATATTAGAGCGATGTATTCAATTCTTATTTTAAAGGTGATATTTTATAACCAAGAGCTCAGGAGAGATTTATAAAATTATATATCTTCGTGCTTAACAGATTTCCTTATCACAGCTGAATGTTTTATTCTTACTATTTTTTTTCCTAATCCCATAAATTTTGCATCACTTCTGGTTGATGTTTCACAACTGCATTATATTCTCCACATTCTTAAAATTGAGTGTATTACACTCTCCACATTCTTAAAATTGAGTGTATTACACTCTCCACATTCTTAAAATTGAAAGTATTACACTCTCCACATTCTTAAAATTGAAAGTATTACACTCTCCACATTCTTAAAATTGAGTGTATTACACTCTCCACATTCTTAAAATTGAAAGTATTACACTCTCCACATTCTTAAAATTGAGTGTATTACACTCTCCACATTCTTAAAATTGAGTGTATTCCACTCTCCATATTCTTAAAATTAAGTGTATTACACTCTCCACATTCTTAAAATTGAAAGTATTACACTCTTCACATTCTTAAAATTGAGTGCATTCCACTCTCCATATTCTTATAATTGAGTGTATTACACTCTCCAAATTCTTAAAATTAAGTGTATTACACTCTCCACATTCTTAAAATTGAAAGTATTACACTCTCCACATTCTTAAAATTGAGTGTATTACACTCTCCACATTCTTAAAATTGAGTGTATTCCACTCTCATATTCTTAAAATTAAGTGTATTACACTCTCCACATTCTTAAAATTGAAAGTATTACACTCTTCACATTCTTAAAATTGAGTGTATTACACTCTCCACATTCTTAAAATTGAAAGTATTACATTCTTCACATTCTTAAAATTGAGTGTATTACACTCTCCACATTCTTAAAATTGAAAGTATTACACTCTCCACATTCTTAAAATTGAAAGTATTACACTCTTCACATTCTTAAAATTGAGTGTATTACACTCTCCATATTCTTAGAATGGAAAGTACTACACTCTCCACATTCTTAAAATTGAAAGTATTACACTCTTCACATTCTTAAAATTGAAAGTATTACACTCTTCAAATTCTTAAAATTGATATTTTATGTGAGTGGTTCCAGTTTAACCTATAATTGATGCAGGGCCACATTGCATAGCTGGTGGGTGAATTTTGGTGACACCCCAAAAGACAAGTGGCCAAATAGTATGCCTGATATTTTTGCATTAAATAAATTATTGAACCTATTTCATTTTAGCACAAAGACATTTTCAGGGACTCTTCGCAAGCACATGGCTAGGAAGCAACTATCCTGAAAAGGCCAAAAGGCTTAAAATTTTATTTAAAACATGTTTATTTTTTTTACTTCTTTTGGTATTAAAAAAAATTGACAACCTTCATTTATATTGGTACTTTCATGAAAATTTCAAAAATAAAAAAATAATTATTTAATATAATAATTAGATAACTCTTGACGATTAGAAATAAACAAAAAAAAAATACATAATCCATGTCTTTATGTCAATTATTACAAAAAGTATGAATTAAAAAAGATTTTTTTTTTTTTATTATTGTGTCATATCAGCTGTAAAAACATACCCGATACCAGACTTCTAACGATGTAATAGGATTTTTAAGGCCACGTCCTGGTCATGCTGCCTATCACTTGACAAGAGTACTGTGATGTTAGCTAACTGCGGCAAATAATAATAATAAATGACAAGGTCATTAAATTGCTGGCAGCAAAAATGTGGGCGACTATTTCACCTTGAATTTGAACAAACTAAGTACAAATGGACATCAAATCTAAATACCCATTTAATTTTACCTTTGCATTCTTTTGATTTTGATCTATCACTTGGTATAGCGTGGAACGAATTCAAAACAAATGAAGAAATTAGAGAAATCACCAATCAACCACTAATATCTTCAGTAATCAAGAAAAGATGATGGTCATATGTTGGACATATGATGAGGAGAGATAATAACCGAATAACAAAGCATGCCCTCGTGGGAAACAACAAGTAAGAGGAAAAGAGGCAGACCCAGAGAGACACTGAGAAGAACATTGATCAGAGAGGCAAGAGCAGCAGGAATCAGCTCCTTCAATGAGATAGAGTAGCTTGCACAGAACAGAGACAAATGGCGAGATTTGATAAAATATCTTTAGAAGGATTGAAATCTGCTAGAATAAAAATTTAGATAAGAGAAGGATTATGTGGGTCTATGCCCTATGGGCCGGCTACGGCTCTAAGGTCAATAGATAGCTAGGTAGATTTTTTTGATTATGTCACAGTGCTACTGACCACTCCGATCCAATTTCTCAAGCCATTCTAAATGGCTCAGAGAAAGTGCATCAATTTGATCCCCTTGAAATTTACCAGTTATGTAAAAATAGATGCGGAATCGAAATATTCATTTCATTTTAAAAGTGCAATTGTTTAATTAGTAGCAAAATGAAGAACAATAAAAATGAGAAAGAGAGTTCATCGGTGCTATATAGAACCAATTCTGACCTATGGAAGTGAATCATGGACAGTAGACACACAAATGAAAAGACGATTAGAGGCCACAGAGATGGGATTTCTCAGAAGAATGTTGAAAGTTCCCTGGACAGCTAAAAAGACCAATG
This sequence comes from Megaustenia siamemsis, assembly GCA_032433765.1. Classification (NCBI taxonomy): domain Eukaryota; kingdom Metazoa; phylum Mollusca; class Gastropoda; order Stylommatophora; family Ariophantidae; genus Megaustenia; species Megaustenia siamemsis. The sequence continues at coordinate 61,558,497 of JAVIAB010000088.1, forward strand.
AGGGAGTTCTCAAAGAGGCCAACACAAAGAGGGAGCTCTTAAAAAACATCAGAAAGAAGCAATCAACATTTTTCGGGCACATCATGAGAAGAGGAAAGTTGGAATACTTGGTAACAACTGGCAAAATAAAAGGAAAGAGAGATCGCGGGCGACAAAGAGAGAAAATACTGGATAGCTTGGTGTCATGGCATGGAAAACAGTCAACAACAGAACTGATACGCATATGCACTGTTGATAGAAGATTGTGGAGGGACATGATCACCTACGCCAACCGGTATGGCACATGATGATGATAATGAAGAAAATTTACTAATTAAGCAGAAAAAATTGAATAAAAAAAAAACAACAGGAATTCTCATGGTCACCATTTTTATAATGCAGAATGAACCTGTACTTGATTGAAAAAAAACTACTTCTAGTATCCTTATAATCATGTGATATCATGCACAATAAATTAGTGATTCTGACTGATACTCTGTCAGTACTATTGGCTCTAAAAAGCCCCAAGAACAATGAACTAGATGACTTGAGAACAACCCTGGACCAACTATGCAATAACTTCCAGAGAGTAGTCATTCAGTGGATACCATCACACTGTAATATACAAGTGAACAAAAGCGCAGACAAATTAGCTAAAGAGGGAGGGAGATTACCACAAGAGAACCATCCGCTCAGATATGATGAAGCCAAATCCATCCTCAAAGGTCAGTACCATGAAAAATGGAAACGAGAACACCCAAAGCATAACGAGAGTGACGGATACCACCAACTATCAAGGAGGGATCAAGTCATCTTACTTCGCCTATGCACTGGCCACAATAGAATGAGGAATCACAAGTTCACCAAATTCAAAATAGGTACAACCAGCCTATGCCACTGTACACTGGACAATATGACTATAAAAATTGTTCTACAGGTTTGCCCCCAGTACACAGACCTGAGAAGAGCAATGTGGTGCACACCCACCTCCCTGGAAGAGAAACTATATGGGGCAATCGATTCACTTAAACAGACAGCTGACTTCATGAAAGAGTCTGGAGTCCTACTCTGATTGAGTCTTGATCGCAGAGAGAGAGAGAGAGAGAGTTGTGATATCATATTGAAATAAAATTAAATGTGGACACACTTATTATGCTGCTTTCAATGGCCTTAATGCAAACAAAATTCCCAAGGTCGACCCAAATATCCGACCGATTTAAAACTAGAATATCAAAGTACTTAATATTTTATATATATATCATCAGCATCATGTGCTGAGCCTGCTGGCATAAGTGATCATGTTTCTCCACAACTTTCGATCTCGACAGTTATTTTTCATTTCAGTTGTTGACCTTCTGGCAAGCCATTCTCTTAAACTGTCTGGTATTTTTTCTCTTTTCTTCCCTCTATCTCTTCGTCCCTCAATTTTTCCATTTGTTACTACATATTCCAGCTGTTCTCTTCTCATTACATGGTCAAAAAGTGATGATTGTTTCTTCCTAATATTGGAAATTAGCTCACTTTTTGCTTTGGCCTCTTTCAGAACATTTTCATTACTCTTCTTAGCTATCCATAGTATTCTCAACATTCTTCTGTAAAACCACATTTCTACAGACTCCAGTGATTTTCTTGTCTGTTATCCTATTGTCCATGATTTATATGCATATGTTAAGACTGGCTCTGCATAACATTTAAGAACTCTTTTTCTTGTTTCTATTGTCAAAAATGGATGGCACAGTATCTTCCTCATTTCTTGGAAAACTGCTTTTGCCTGAGCCATTCTGCATCTCGCCTCTGCTGTACATCTACCATCTGAGATTAACCTTGTTCCAAAGGTATTTAAATTCATTTACCTGTTTTAATATTGTTCCACTTGTCTTTACTGTGCATTGTAATCTAAATCAGGGCATAATTGTCTCTGCATTTTCAGCTCTTTGGAAAGTACATTTAAAACTGACCTGTCAGCTTGGAGTAAAACTATAGATGTGTTCGATTAACACTGCGGAAGCCAACTGAGAGTGTTACACAACAGGCCCTTTTTTAAAATCCCCAGGGGAAAAGACAAAGAGGAAGACCAAGGAATTCTTGGAGAAGACAGATAGAAGCAGAGATGATCATGATGGGGAAGACATGGAATGATCTTAAAAGAATGGCAAAAAACAGAACGACTTGGAAAGTGTTTGTTGAAGACCTATGCTCCACTGGGAGCTAAAAAGGTAGAAGAAGTAGAAGATTGTCCAATATGGATTGCACAGTATCTTCCTCATATTATATATATAAATAATGATGAAGTTAATTATTTAATTATTGTGAGATAGATTTCATTGTATGTTTCATATCAAACTGTGAAAAAAGTGTCATAGCAAAATAATGAGAACTTTAAACAATTTTTAGAAATCTTTGGATGGGCAGGGTAAGCCAAGTGCTGCTAGAGCGTTTGTTGGACATGTACTGTCTGTGTATTCACAAAGTCATTGTCCCAATTGTGGTTATTGTAATCAGTTTAAAAAACAGTTACTGTGACATTACATAGGATCTATTAATAATTTCAGACGCGTTCGGGAATTTTCTGGAGTCGCTGCTTGTTATTGTTGATGAGGTGTTTTTGATGGGATCTCGCAGGTCCTATCAGTTCTTTGAGTTGTGTAGCCACCTTGGGGAAAAAAAAGAAATTAAAAGAAAATACAAATTGTTATAAAATATGTAGCTGTTGCTAGTTCTACTACAGCAATCTAAACCTGATGGGCTGTTGCTAGTTCTACTACAGCAATCTAAAACTGATGGGCTGTTGCTAGTTCTACTACAGCAATCTAAAACTGATGGGCTGTTGCTAGTTCTACCACAACAACAAACAATCTAAAACTGATGGGCTGTTGCTTGTTCTACCACAGTAATCTAAAACTGATGGGCTGTTGCTTGTTCTACCACAGTAATCTAAAACTGATGGGCTGTTGCTTGTTCTACCACAATAATAAACAATCTAAAACTGATGGGCTGTTGCTAGTTCTACCACAATAATAAACAATCTAAAACTGATGGGCTGTTGCTTGTTCTATCACAATAATAAACAACCTAAAACTGATGGGCTGTTGCTTGTTCTACCACAATAATAAACAACCTAAAACTGATGGGCTGTTGCTTGTTCTACCACAATAATAAACAATCTAAAACTGAATGGCTGTTGCTTGTTCTACTACAGCAATCTAAAACTGATGGGCTGTTGCTAGTTCTACCACAATAATAAACAATCTAAAACTGATGGGCTGTTGCTAGTTCTAACACAATAATAAACAATCTAAAACTGATGGGCTGTTGCTTGTTCTATCACAATAATAAACAACCTAAAACTGATGGGCTGTTGCTTGTTCTACCACAATAATAAACAATCTAAAACTGAATGGCTGTTGCTTGTTCTACCACAGTAATCTAAAACTGATGGGCTGTTGCTTGTTCTACCACAATAATAAACAATCTAAAACTGATGGGCTGTTGCTTGTTCTATCACAATAATAAACACCTAAAACTGATGGGCTGTTGCTTGTTCTATCACAATAATAAACAACCTAAAACTGATGGGCTGTTGCTTGTTCTACCACAATAATAAACAACCTAAAACTGATGGGCTGTTGCTTGTTCTACCACAATAATAAACAACCTAAAACTGATGGGCTGCTGCTTGTTCTACCACAATAATAAACAACCTAAAACTGATGGGCTGTTGCTTGTTCTACCACAATAATAAACAGCCTAAAACTGATGGGCTGTTGCTTGTTCTACCACAATAATAAACAACCTAAAACTGATGGGCTGTTGCTTGTTCTACCACAATAATAAACAACCTAAAACTGATGGGCTGTTGCTTGTTCTACCACAATAATAAACAATCTAAAACTGATGGGCTGTTGCTTGTTCTACCACAATAATAAACAACCTAAAACTGATGGGCTGTTGCTTGTTCTACCACAATAATAAACAACCTAAAACTGATGGGCTGTTGCTTGTTCTACCACAATAATAAACAACCTAAAACTGATGGGCTGTTGCTTGTCCTACCACAATAATAAACAACCTAAAACTGATGGGCTGTTGCTTGTTCTACCACAATAATAAACAACCTAAAACTGATGGGCTGTTGCTTGTTCTACCACAATAATAAACAATCTAAAACTGATGGGCTGTTGCTTGTTCTACCACAATAATAAACAATCTCTGATGGGCTGTTGCTTGTTCTACCAGAATAATAAACAATCTCTGATGGGCTGTTGCTTGTTCTACCACAATAATAAACAATCTCTGATGGGCTGTTGCTTGTTCTATCACAATAATAAACAATCTCTGATGGGCTGTTGCTTGTTCTACCACAATAATAAACAATCTCTGATGGGCTGTTGCTTGTTCTACCACAATAATAAACAATCTCTGATGGGCCGTTGCTTGTTCTACCACAATAATAAACAATCTCTGATGGGCTGTTGCTTGTTCTACCACAATAATAAACAACCTAAAACTGATGGGTGGGGGAGCACAAGCGCCTGCGACCTGTGGTCACAATAGCAGGGTCGGCGCTCCATCGGCCGACCAAGACCTAGCATATCTACCTCCTCATGGTCTCCCCTGGTAACAGTCTGCGTCAAAACAGACTGGCTAACAGAAGTTAGGATTGCTGTGTTCCCCGTAGTGGTGGCTGTTACTGATATAAAGGACCCAGTATTGCAGTACATGTGGGCTGGACTAGTAGTTTCCCGGCAGAGGCTGGGTCAGACAAACTCCAACCTCTCCAGTAAGAACCAGGAATGTCAAGAAAGCCATTACGACCCACCACATCTAATGAGTCAAAGAGCATCAAGCTCGTATCAACTCGTGGCAATCAGTCAATCAATCAATCAAAACTGATGGGCTGTTGCTAGTTCTACCACAACAATCTAAAACTGATGGGCTGTTGCTAGTTCTACCACAATAATAAACAATCTAAAACTGATGGGCTGTTGCTAGTTCTACCACAAAAATAAACAATCTAAAACTGATGGGCTGTTGCGAGTTCTACCACAATATTAAACAATCTAAAACTGATGGGATGTTGCTAGTTCTACCACAATAATAAACAACCTAAAACTGATGGGCTGTTGCTAGTTCTACCACAATAATAAACAATCTAAAACTGATGGGCTGTTGCTAGTTCTACCACAATAATAAACAACCTAAAACTGATGGGCTGTTGCTAGTTCTACCACAAAAATAAACAATCTAAAACTGATGGGATGTTGCTAGTTCTACCACAATAATAAACAATCTAAAACTGATGGGCTGTTGCTAGTTCTACCACAATAATAAACAATCTAAAACTGATGGGATGTTGCTAGTTCTACCACAATAATAAGCAATCTAAAACTGATGGGATGTTGCTAGTTCTACCACAATAATAAACAATCTAAAACTGATGGGATGTTGCTAGTTCTACCACAATAATAAACAATCTAAAACTGATGGGCTGTTGCTAGTTCTACCACAATAATAAACAATCTGAAACTGATTGGCTGTTGCTTGTTCTACCACAATAATCTAAAACTGATTAGCTGTTGCTAGTTCTACCACAACAATCTAAAACTGATGGGCTGTTGCTAGTTCTACCACAACAATAAACAAATTAAAACTGATGAGTTGTCCCTAGTTCTACCATAACAATGAACAATCTAAAACTGGTCCTTTATTATTACTTGTACTAACCAAACTAAAGAAAAATCTAAAATCATGTCTAACTCTACCTGCTTGAACTGTGGCCTAAAACTTGGTCTTTGATCCCAACAAGTTTTCATCAAGTCTTTATACTGTGGCATCATCTCCTCGGATGGTGGCATGTCAGGGCGTCCACCATTCCTGACAACTTCTATAATCTGTTGTTTTAAAAAACAAAGGATGAACTTGTTAAAGCTCAAAATGTGATAAACCACAGTAACTACATATTACATAATATATAACATAATATAGGAAATGTAACACGCTACACTATATACATATTAGTTTATTTGAGTCTTCTCTAATGCCTAGATTATGATCATCATCATCAAGTACCGGGCCTACTGGCATAGGTGATCATGTCTCTCCACAACTTTCAATCTCGGCAGCTATTTATCATTTCTGTTGTTGACCTTCTGCCAAGCCATTCTCTTAAGCTGTCTGTTATTTTTTCTCTTTGCCTCCCCCTATCTCTTCGTCCCTCAATTTTTCCAGTTGTTACAATATATTCCAGTTGGTCTTGTCTCATTACATGGCCAAAAAATGAGGATTGTTTCTTCCTAATATTGGAAATTAACTTTCTTTTTGCTTTGACCTCTCTCAGAACATCTAGATTATGATACTTCATTGTAAAAACATTTTTACGAAAACTGTCGTAAAATTTATTTAAAAAAAAAAAAAAAAAAAAAAAAAGAGGGAAGAACTAGATGTCAATCTACACACTTGTGCTGCTGTGTGTTACTTTTACCTCAGTCTCTGTGCTAATCTCATCAAATGGATCCCTGATGTTAATCATCTCCCACATGACTAAACCAAAGGAATAGACATCACAAGCTGTAGAAATGATGCTGCTCTCCCCTTCCTTAGCGCGAGGGTGTGTCAGGAGTTCAGGGGCCGTCCACCTAATCGTTGCTGGGCAGGCACTCATCTGCCTCTGACCTGATGAACAAATAATTTTTAACAATGATGATGATGATGAGAGCAATGTCATGGTTATGGTTCTCTGATCAATTCAGCCCACACATTTTTTTTTTTGGGGGTGATCTTTATGACTAATGTCAAATATTTTCTGAGTATAACTTTATTTGATTGCAAATAGTGTTTTAAAATAAAAAGGAAAAAGAGGCGATCTATAGAAACAAAGGAACCTGGGCAAGAAGCAACAACAGTAGGCATCAACTCCCTTGCTAAGGTTGATCGGTTCACCCAGAACAACGATGTGTGTGTCATGATGCAATATGGCTTCTTTGCAAGGTCTGACAGTTGATAAAAAAAATGATCATCAGATGTGGAGAGTCGTTTTTTTTTTTAACCATTCTTGAATATTGATAAGAAGAATGTTGAGAATACCATGGACAGCAAAGGAGAGTAAAGAAAATGTTCAGAAAGAGGCCAAAGCAAAAAGAGAGCTAACTTCCAATATTAGGAAGAAACAATCATCATTTTTTGGCCATGTAATGAGAAGAGTACAGCTGGAATATATTGTAACTGGGAAAGTTGAGGGACGAAGAGATAGAGGGAAGCAAAGAGAAAAGATGCCAGACAGCTTAAGAGAATGGCTTGGCAGAAAGTCAACAACAGAAATGATAAATAACTGTTGAGATCGAAAGTTGTGGAGAGACATGATCAGCTAGGCCAGCTGGCCTGGTACTAGATGATGATGATAAGTAAATAACAGCAACACTGTCACTGTTATAAGTAAATAACAGCAACACTTTCACTATTATAAGTAAATAACAGCAACACTTTCACTGTTATAAGTAAATAACAGCAACCCTTTCACTGTTATAAATAAATAACAGCAACACTTTCACTGTTATAAATAAATAACAGCAACACTTTCACTGTTATAAGTAAATAACAGCAACACTTTCACTGTTATAAATAAATAACAGCAACATTTTCACTATTATAAGTAAATAACAGCAACACTTTCACTATTATAAGTAAATAACAGCAACACTTTCACTGTTATAAGTAAATAACAGCAACACTTTCACTGTTATAAGTAAATAACAGCAACACTTTCACTGTTATAAGTAAATAGCAGCATATTCATAATCATCTTACATATTGTGAATTTTCAAAAGTCCAATGTCTGAAAGTCATGACTAGTTTATCAAGAGCTAAGGGACCAAAACACTTACTCAATAGGTCCTCTTCTGATGATCAGATTGCCTACTACTGCAAAGGTCTGTATAAAGTGTTTCCTATCATCGCTGCACAATATCATTAACTATTTCTTTAACAAAGGATATTCTTAGGAAGATAAAACAGAATCCTGTTGCAATAAAAAAAAAAAAAGTAAAGTAAAGAGCCCCCATCACGCCAAGTGGCGTATAGGGAATATGGTGTTAGTGACCATAAATTTTACAGACCTTCGGCACATGAATTTTGGGGTAATGTGGTCGGTATTACGCCCATGTAGCTTTACTTTCCCAGAAAAAATTTGGTACCCATTTAAGGCTGGGTGAACCCGGAAGCCGTCGGTTTGGATTGAACCCTGCTTCTTGTCCTTTGTAGTCCAGTTCACTAACCACTGAGCTATCATGGCTCCCATATCCTGTTGCAATGCTCTTTATTTATTGTTTACTGCTGCTAGAGTGACATTAAAGTACTCTGGATAATTTAATAGATGTTAATTTATTCTCAACGTAAAGTGTTATTGAGTTATTTGTGGGTCATCATCATTGCACTCCGAACGTGTCCATAGGTGCTCAGATCTCCTCAGTAAGTCCCGCAGTGTCCAGCGACTGATGACTCCAGTTCTGCGTTGGTTGTTAAGTCTTCTTAAACACCCACTAAGTTTCATGTTTCTGGCTGTGCCCATCTTAACTCCCATCTCTTTTATCCGAAGGAGTAACATGGACTCATGTTTGTCGAAGTCCTGTGCCCTTCTCACATCTTGGAGGGCATTGATGTCTGCCCAACCCATTAGTTGACTGTCCTGAACGAGAATACAGCTAGCCAACCTGTCCGCTCTTTCATTTCCCCGTACTCCCGCATGTCCAGGGATGTAAACAGAGTGACCTTAAGTTTCTTGATTTCCGCAATGACTCTATCTGTTGCATGTGTACAGAGCCTGCCTCCACTTTTTTTAATCATGCTCATCGAATCACTCAGTATGCAGGTGTGAGTTTAGTCTTGTGACTCTAACCAGATGAATGCCCTGGTCATTTAATATAAAGTATATTTTCTACCAGCTTACTGGATATGCACATATTTAGCTCACGAACCTGTAGGTCATCACTTCAACTTGTTTAACAGTAAATGTTATGTAGAATTTCTGGAACATATCGTAATGTGTTGCAGAAAACAAATTTTAAAATTTTCTTCCCAAAACCCCGAGAGTTGTTGGGACACAACTGACAGACTTAGTCAACCTTCTCCATGTATCTCTATCTTCAGTCATTCTTTGGAAGTCGAGGACTGTCCTTTCTCTGATGTTATTTTACCATCTCTTTCTACCTCTTCTGCTATCTCTTTTCACAGTTCCTTGAAGAATGGTCTTTGCTAGGTCAGATGATCAAGATATGTGACCAAACCACTTCATCTTGCATTTCTTCACAATAGTAAAAAAGACCACCATGTACTCCAATTACTTGTATCCTTTTGTTAACTTTTTCATTTTTCATGAGGTACTAATTTCAGAGCTGTATCCTTTTGTTAACTTTTTCATTTTTCTTGAGGTACTAATTTCAGAGCTGTATCCTTTTGTTAACTTTTTCATTTTTCATGAGGTACTAATTTCAGAGCTGTATCCTTTTGTTAACTTTTTCATTTTTCATGAGGTACTAATTTCAGAGCTGTATCCTTTTGTTAACTTTTTCATTTTTCATGAGGTACTAATTTCAGAGGTACTGTCATTTCTTTTTACAGAGTGGAGAGTCTTAACATTTTGTATATTTTTTTTTCTATTAATTTTGAAACAAACGAAGTCTTAAAACAACTAAAAATGAAAAGTGAACTATTAAATATAATTCAAATAAGGTAAATGAGATTTTTGGGGCATGTTAAAAGACATAACAGCCTACTAAAAGAAATCTTGGAAGGGAAAATACAAGGTAAAAGAGGCAGAAGAAGACCAAGACTAACATGGACAAGTAACATTAAAAGATGGACATGTCAGCCTATGACAACCTGCACCATCAAAGCAAGAGACAGAACAGAATGGTGCTCCATAGTAGTCAACCTTCGATGCAGAGATGGCACTTAATGATAATGATTAACTTTACCAGGCCAGCAGTCATTTTTGGCCTACTGTTTTAGATTTTAAAATGCCGAGGGATCATTTTCATGATACAATCTATACATGACAATATCCAATGACCAAAACCTTACCATAAAATTTCATCTCCATAGCTTGTGTTTTCTTCTGCAGTTCTACTTAAGGGTCCATGTTTCACAAGCGTAAAGAAAAATTTATATAACCAGTGTTTATGTCAGCCTGATTTTAGAGCCAGGAGTGATGCTCTTATCTTTCGCACGCATGCATGCACATACACACACACACACACACACAATCTATGTACAATGGAATGAATTCAAGACTAATATTGAAGTAAGACAACTGGCCATGCAACTAAATATCTCATCTAAAATTAAGAAAAGAAAATGGACATATGTAGGACGTGCTGAGGAGAGACAAGAAGAGAATTCCAAAACTGGCTCTTCTATGGGAGACACCAGGATACAGAAAAAGAGGAAAACATAAAAAAACACTAAAAAGTACACTTATAAGAGAAGTAGAGTTGGCAGGCATATACACTCATTAGATAAGATTGAACATCTCGTCAAGAATAGAGATAGATGGCAAAAAACACTTCAAGCTTTAAGCGACGTCAAACGCAACAGAAAGAATCAAGAGTGCACATGGGACCTTCTGTTTATTTTACTGTTATCCAAGAGTGCACATGGGACCTTCTGTTTATTTTACTGTTATCCAAGAGTGCTAGAAACAAGATCCCATTACCCAGAGACCAGGGGAGGGTAAAGCTACAAAGAAACAATGGATTCACTTTTGAAGAATGTCAAAAGCTGCCTGAAGTGGGAATCGAACCCAGGACTTTCTCATCGCTGATGTCATACCTCTAGACTACCCAGATCCCACATTTAATTACAATTAGTAAAAATATTTTATTCATTCAATTTTTTAAAGAATAGCAAAATTTACAGCTGCAGTCATCATTTTGGCACTGATCTCTCATTGGACCATTAACCTGATAAAAACAATGTTTGAAGGAACGAAATGTAGTGTGGTGCATGAACGGCGGCTTACAGAAGCATTTGAAATAAGAACAGGCGTAAGGCAAGGATGCTTTCTGTCCCCATTACTCTTTCTACTGGCCATATATTGGATTATAAAAATAACTCAAAACAACAGAAATGGAATTCAGTGGTCACTGACCAAACAACTTGATGATTTAGACTTTGCTGATGACATAGCTCTCCTATCACACAGCCATCAACAGATGCAGGATAAAACGAGCATACTTGATGAGAGATCACAACAGCTAGGACTGAAGATTAATAGAGATAAGACCAACATTATGAGAATTAATACAGTTGGCAATAACCAAATAAAACTAGGAGAATTACCTCTATTAGATGTACAAGCATACATATATCTGGGCAGTAACATAGATAAAGAGGGAGGAACAGAAAATGATACCAAAATAAGGATATCGAAAGCAAGAGGAGCTTTCATTGCACTAGGAAACATATGGAAACCCAAAGAAATTAGGTTAAATACAAAAATAAAAATTTTCAACTAAAATGTTAAGGTGGTCCTATTATATGGCTGTGAAACATGGAGAACAGCAAAATTGACAATCACAAAGATACAGACTTTCATTAATGGATGCTTACCCAGAATAAAAGGATGGAAATGGCAGGACAAAATCACTAACATAGAATTATGGAAATGTACCAGTCAAACACCAGTGGATAAAGAGATACAGCGAAGACGATGGCGCTGGATAGGACACACACTACAGAAGCCAACTGAAAGTATTACACAACAGGCCCTTTTTTTGAATCCCCAGAGGAAAAGACAAAGAGGAAGACCAAGGAATTCTTGGAGAAGACAGATAGAAGCAGAGATGAAGATGATGGGGAAGACATGGAATGATCTTAAAAGAATGGTGAGAAACAGAACGACTTGGAAAGTGTTTGTTGAAGACCTATGCTCCACTGGGAGCTAAAAAGGTAAAAAGGCAGAAGACCCAGATCCCACATTTAATTATAATTAGTAAAAATATTTTATTCATTCAATTTTGTAAAGAATAGCAAAACTTACAGCTGCAATCATCATTTTGGCACTGATCTCTCATTGGCTGGAGTAGTTTAATTAGACCAAAGTCAGCTACCTTCAACAGAATCCAGGAGGAATGTCAGACAAGGTTGAGACATGTTAATGTAAAGTTCTATCAAAATATATCAATATTTGTCAACTTTATCCTCTTCAGTACACATCCATTAACTCTTTCAGTACGGAAGGTTTTTATCAGTTTAGCGGTAGAGATTTCAGAACAAGATTGTTCATGTTTTTAAATACTAATATATATGTTTATATTATCTAACACTTAACTTATTAAATATGAATTTTTAGATAATTAAACAAGGAATCAGATTTCATCAAAACTAAAATGATAAAGGACATAACAAGGTTATGGTTTGATGACAGTTTACACTAACCAAAGTGAGAGTGACGCACTGTGCGGTGAAACGTACGGAAACAGTTAAGCTGGTGTAGATAGATTTTGTTCAACATTACAGAAAGCTGCAAAAATGACAATTTAAAAAAAAAAGGGAGAAAAAAGTGGTATGGTAACAGCTTACGTAGGTGAGAAACAAAACATAAGAAAGCTGCAATAAATGTGCATATTCGGCTCAACATAGCCTGCTTCGTTATGAGTAGAGTTTGCGTAACAATCTTACTAGTGCATTGACTATTTTAGGCCCATGCTTTAAAACCTTTAACTATCAAGGGTTCTTTAAGTGCATGAGTGCACACGGCATCTCCTGTATTTTGCCAATTATCTGAGAGGACTTGACATTGGATCTCATTACCGATGGACCAAAGATGGGTAAAACCACAAAGAAACCATGGATACATGTGAAAAATCCCACTGCCTGTTGCAGAATTTGAAGGAAGAGGTATGTTTACAGCACTCGGAAAAAAATGACAAATAATCAACAACAACAGAAAACAAAATTTAGCTGAATTGGCCGTGTTCCCTAGCGTTTTGACTTTTCGTGGCAAGGCACTGTGCCAAGGAGTATGGGTTTGATCCTGCTTAGGATCATATATTGATCTTGTTTTTTTTTATGTTGTTGATTATTTGAAGCCACGCAGAAAGTGAACACAGCCAACTGTTTCGTCATACGATATCATCATTCATCGTAAACAATTGGAATATTGAAACATGATAAAAAAATGATGAGACACACAGCTCACAGTGTGGACAGAGCACTTAACTCAGTAGCTCCTGCAACAAGCCGGACTTGGAATATGAGGAAACTGCAGCAAGGAACACTTTTCATGCATAGCCTTCAATTGTTCCCACCACCTATCCACCATATAGCGGAAGTTCCTAGTATCAAGCTTGTTTGCTTAGTGTTAATTCAGATAAACTAGATGATCTCTTTTCAATTACCTTAAATGTGACTATTTATCTATCTATCTATTGACCTTTTGTGCCGTAGCCGGCACATAGGGCATAGACCCAGATACTCTTTCTCTTATCTAAATTTTATTCTAGCAGTTTTCAATACTTGTAAAGATATTTTATCAAATCTCGCCATTTGTCTCTGTTGTGTGCAAGCAACTCTATCACATTGAGTGAGCCAATTCCTGCTGCTCTTGCCACTCTGATCAATGTTCTTCTCAGTGTCTCTCTGGGTCGGCCTCTTTTTCTCTTACCTGTTCTTTCCCACATGAGGGCTTGCTTTGTTATTCGGTTATTATTTCTCCTCATCACATGTCCAACATAGGACCATCGTCTTTTCTTGATTACTGATGATATAAGTGGTTGAATGGCGATTTCTCTAATTTCCTTGTTTGTTTTGAATTCATTCCACACTATACCTAGTATCTTCCTTAGACATTTATTTTCGAATGCATTCAACTTTGTGTCTACGTCTCTTGTTGTTTTCCAGCTCTCACATGCATACGTAAGGGTAGATAGTACGTTTGATTTGAATAATCTAAGTTTTGTGTTTGTGCTGATGAGTTTTAAATGTGACTATTAAGACTAAATTGTTTATTATTTCCTTAACCCATTCAATACAAAAGGGTTGAACTCTTTCTGTACATTTCACCACACTGTGCGTCATGCCGATTTTGGCGCGCATGTTTCGCCACATTGTGTGTCACTCTCAATTTGATTCGTGTGAACCGTCATCAAACCATATTCTATTTACATATCGTGTATCATCTTGGTATTGGTGAAATCTAATACCTTGTTCAATTATCTCAAAATCTATATATAATATGTTATATGTTAGATAAATATGTAGATTAACTCTTAAAACCATGAAAAATGTTGTCTCCGAAATCTCTTCTGTTGCATTGATAAAATGCTTCCATACAGAAAGAGTTAATACACTGTGGCCACGCCACTTTTAGGAATTAAAAATAAAAATTTGAACAAACAGTGAGAAAATAAATTAAAATCAATCTAAAACATGCACATTGTTGGGACAATTTGTTCAGAAAGTCCTGAAAAGAGGTATAACCCTTTAATTATATTACTTACCTGTGGCACGCTTTGTTACATTCCATAGTACAAAATACTACCACTCAATTGTAACATGAGGAGCACTAAAAATAGTATTTTCTTTGAACTTTTGACACACACAATGTGGTTTATCAATTAGACACAAGGGGAACTTGGATTTCCTGTCTCAGGTTGATTTATGACCCGAAATTGACCGCTTGGACCGGACGTGTTGTTTTGTCTATTCAGATGGATTCTTTAAATTTGTCAGTATATTCGGCTACCTCAAAGCATTATTCGCTGAGTTTCCAGAGTCATAAAGAGTTGTTTGATGTTGCTGATGACCACGGAAATTTCCCTGGTCAGGGGGGGATAAATAATGAAAAATGACCAATTTGTTGAAATTTGGCAACTTTTTAGTATTATAGTTTAAAAAAAATACTACATCAATAGAAACAAATTAAACACTCCGGAGCCACAGGAAGTCAAAATTAGGTAGGTTTACAGAGGAGGATAATGTTTGAACACTTCAAACTATCAAATTTGGAAGAATTTGTGTTCTGATGTGGTAATTTTTACTGCAGTATCATAATCTAGGGTTAAATAAAAGAATTACAAGGTTTTAGTAGAAATAATTGCAAAAATGTCAATAAATTAAAAGCCACAAATTCGGCTCTTGGGTTCGTCATGCTGGCTACTAAAGCTGCATTTTGTGGCTCATGGTACAAAATGTGTTGAGCTACTGCATTTTGAACATACTTCTCTCATTAAACCATTTGGTACTTCATCATCATCATCAAGTACCGGGCTTGCTGGCGTAGGTGATCATGTCTCTCCACAACTTTCAATCGCGACAGTTATTTATCATTTCTGTTGTTGACCTTCTGTCAAGCCATTCTCTTAAGCTGTCTGGTATTTTTTCTCTTTGCTTCCCTCTTTCTCTTCGTCCCTCAATTTTTCCAGTTGTTACAATATATTCCAGTTGTTCTCTTCTCATTACATGGCCAAAAAATGATGATTGTTTCTTCCTAATATTGGAAATTGTTTCTCTTTTTGCTTTGACCTCTTTCAGAACATTTTCATTACTCTTCTTAGCTGTCAATGGTATTGTCAACATTTTGTGGCGATTCATGATTGTGCAAAGAAGTTATGACGGTGGTTTTCTGTTTCCTTCGGTCAGTTTGTTTAAGGTTGGCTCCGCTAGCCTTTGACTAAAAAGTTTCACCCACAAGGCAGTGGGGTTGTTTTACTTTGGGGTTCCCTCCCTTAGCCTTTTACTCTCCCGAGCTTATCTGCAAGGCAGCCACAGGTTGTACTGTTTCTGCATACAGTAGCAGGTAAAATTAAAATTTGCTACTTACTTTGACTAAATCATTGTCCGATAGAAACAAGTTTCCACATCGCAAGTCCCTGTGGATTATGGGAGGTTTGGTTGAGTGAAGAAAAGCCATGCCATCAGCTACTTGACCACACTGAAACACCATGTAAATATAATTATATTTAATGATTACATATAAAACTGCAAATATGAGCGTATGTGTATATTACTCAGTTTTCATTTTTAAATGCTATAATATATTCAAAATTAAATGCCATGAAGAACATGTGGCATAATACCAGCAAGACAGTAAAATTAAAATTACTGAAGACAAGTATCGTCCTCATGGCAAGATGTGGTTGTCAATCATGGACAATCTCACAAACATTAAGGAAGAAAATCATTCAAAACAAAATGCTACAGAAAAATCCCTAAGATAGCTTAGATAATGATAAACAGCAATGAAGACATTAAGAGACATTATAGTTAAAAGAACTGGTTATAAATACTATTCTACAGAGGAAATTAAATACTATGGCCATGTCAAAAGACACAGCGGTCCGGAAAGAATAATTATGGAAGGCATGGTTCCCTGAACTCCCCGTGTGTTACCGGGGCCTCATTATGAGGGAGGTAAAGAATAGTGACACTATGACCTTCCAGGCATGTCGTAAGAGGCGACTAAGGAGATTGGTCGATGGCTTGACAAGCTGTCATTGTAAAAAGTATTGTTATGGAAACAGCGCCATTATTTTAGAGCAGTGATCTCTGCAATATGTGCCACTTTGGCACACAAGGTTTCTGGTTTTTTTTAGATTGTGGTTCTGCCCTATGTGCCATCTTCGGCTCAAAAGGACAATAGATAGATAGATGGTTCCTGAACAATGCATCAGGAGCAAACCAAGATGGTGGTATCAAGTCATCAAAGAAACCTTTAACATGACAACAGAAAAAGTGGGATATCTAGCTAGAGGCAGACAATCTTTCAGTCGGGCTGTGGTGAGTTCATCTTTCTACAAAATACATGCGGTCTGATGATGATATATTTAATCCTACGAAGCTTATACAAGCTTCAGAATTTAGGTACCTCGCAGATATTAGCATAGGGGATAAATGATTTGAACAAGGAAATGAAAAATGGTGTCAAAAAGTCAACACAATAGCGTATCAATCATTACTATGATTGATATGCTTACTTTACTACTATTACTACTTTACTACTAATTACTATCTATCTATTGACCTTTCGAGCCAATTACTAATATTACTTTTAAAAAAAAATTATTAAAATGGAAAAAAAAATGAACAAGAATATACAAGTCACAAGAATGAAAGATAAAAATACACATTTGAGATGAAAAGTTTGAGAAAACCAATTAAATGTAACCAAATGTGAAAAAAAAATGGAAATAATAACATCAGAATAGATGTTGAAACGCTTGCATCATCATCATCATCATCATGTGCCATACCAGGTGGCGTAGGTGATCATGTCCTCCCACAATCTTCTATCTGCAGTGCATCGTATCAGTTCTGTTGTTGACTGTTTTCCATGCCATGACACCAAGCTATCCAGTATTTTCTCTCTTTGTCGTCCGCGATCTCTCCTTTCTTTTATTTTGCCAGTTGTAACCATTGCATCAAAGACACATAAAGATTTCACAGTAATGATTCTGTTTTTTAGATTTAAAGACATATAAATATTGTTAGTGTAATGATGTCTATTTTTTGGCATTAAAAACATATAATTAAAATTACAGTAAAGATGAGAAGAAGATAGTAGTGAACTCAAAGCTCAAATGGCTCAATTTGCTGTCTCACTCATCAGCATTAAAATGATTTTGTTTCATCTTTAACTATTAAGAAGTATGACCCACAGCAATACATGTAATATAAATGTGTTAGTCTGCAAATTTACCTCAAGCATGATTGTCGGATTGTGTGTATCACCAAAGCTGAGGCCTTACTTCATTTTTGTTTTGATAGCATTTCTTGGGGCAGTCACACAGATCATGAAATCCGCTTGGATTTGGCGCTGGTGTTCAGCCTGAGCTGCCCACCATTTGTTCAAAACACAACATGCTCAATAGAACAACATGAATGTTCAAGAAGAACACTTAGTGGTTGCTGGAACGAGGGTGAAGTAGATTTAGGAATGTTCTGCTTGCTGTGATGCCAATCCATTCTAAAGTCTAAATACATATAATAAACGCCAAACCGGTTTAGAAAAACAGCAACCATGCAATTATCTGTTTTGAAAATATAAAGCTTAAGAAATATAGTATAAAAAGTATAAAACAAATAAACAAAAGAATAGGAATGGCAAAAAGCAATTTTAATGACATGAAAAATATACTAACATCAAAACAAATAACACCAGGGCTAAAACTAAGAATAGCAAAATGTTAAATCTTCTCAACATTCCTGTATGGTGCAGAAACATGGACATTAGACAAATAAACAGAACAGAAAATTGAAGCCTTTGAAATGTGGATTTATAGAAGAATAGGAAGAATTGGATTGGGAAAAAAAAAGAAAACAAAGTCTTAAAACAACTAAAAATGAAAAGAGAATTACTAAACATAATTCAAACAAGAGAAATTAGATTTTTGCGGAATGTTAAAAGACACAACACCCTACTAAAAGTAATCTTGGAATGGAAAATACAAGGTAAAAGAGGCACAAGCAGACCAAGAATAATGTGGACGAGTAACATCAAAAGATAGACAAGTCAGCCTATAACAACCTGCACCATCAAAGCAAGAGACAAGGGGAAGAACTATGACTTTTACTGATAATATTCTGGTATATCAACAGGGAAGAGACAGACGGGGAATCGCCTCCACAATGCAAGACGAACTCGATTGCATTTCTTCCTGGTGTGGGGTTTCAGGTGCCTTGGTTAATCCTAATAAATCATCAGTTTCATGGTTCTCCCTTAACAATCATATCGTTAATACGACCACACCGGTAGTACAGTAGTATCATATGGGAGCTAATGAGGTGACCAAGGACAAGTTGATGACATACCTCGGAGTTAAGTCTGATTGCAGCCTGTGTTTTCGGGACCACGTCGACCCTATGATAACAAAATCCCTAAAGGATTAGCCGCCTTGAAGGTCATGGCAGCTGTCAACATTGAGCAGAGGCTACTTACTCTTCTGTTCCAGGGATTAGTCCTCGCACCAATCAAGTATGCCCTGGCAATTCTTACTGTCAGTACGACTCAAATTGATAGGCTGGAGAAAATACAAAATGAAGCCATGCACATTATCTTGGGATGTACAAGGGACACTCCCTGTGTAGCAATGAGGTATCTTCTTGACTTTCCAACCATGGATGACAGAATCAAGATCTGGAGAGCACGAGCATACCTGAAGATTAGTACAGATAAAGAGCATCCATTGCACCACATGCTCAACACAGAGAAAGGTGCCAGGCTTTAAAGAGGCAAATCATGGGTAGGCCGAGCAGAAGATGTCATCAAACAGGTCTGTGGGCTTACCAATATCAGCGTTGGTGAAAAGTGGATACCGGTGCCTACGTCATTCAAGGTGACTTTCTCGTGTATTGTCACACTCGATAGGAAAAATAGGGAACAGAACCCGGTCGTGGTTAATGCTGAGGTCAACGGTCTCATCTACGATAACATCGATGAGAAAGATGCAGTCATCTATACAGACGGATCTGTAAGTCGACACCAAAGAAGTGCATGGGCATTTACAGCACGCTTGGCAGGCAGAATAGTCAAAGAAGACAGTGGTGCATACGTCATGACCACGAGTAGCATGACAATGGAGGTGATGGCAGTGACCAAGGCATTCAAATGGTTAGAGTCACAAGGCTACACCCACGCATGTATACTGAGTGATTCGATGAGCATGATAAAAAAAGTGGAGGCAGGCTCTGTACGCATGCAATGGGTAGAGTCATTGCAGAAGTCCAAAATATGTAAGGTCACCTTTGTCTATGTCCCTGGACATGCGGGAGTACGGGAAATGAAAGACTGGACAGCTTGGCTAGCTGCGCTGTCGTTGAGGACGGGCAACCTATCTATGTATCAGGCAGACATCATCAATGCCCTCCGAGATGTAGGAAGAGCACAGGACTTCGACAAACACAGATCCACGTCACTTCTTCGGATGATGGAAATGGGAGTTAAGATGGTCACAGCCAGAAATGAGAAACTTAGTGGCCGAGTAAGAAGACTTATCAACCAACATAGAACTGGAGTCGTCAGTCGGTGGACACTGCGGGACTTGCTGAGGAGGGATCTGAGCAGCTATGGACATGTTCGGAGTGCACTGATGATGACCCACAAATAACTCAATAACTCAACAGCAAGAGACAGAGAGGAATGGCGCCCCATGGTAAACAACCTTAGATGCAGAAACGGCACTCAATGATGATGATGAAAACTTAACATACCATTCTTATCCGCTGTGGCCACGTCAGCAACTGTCCATTTACTTTCAAGAAGTCTTTCAAACATTCTCCGATGACATACTCCATTAACAGAAATGGCAGACGCCCATCTAAACACAGGCCAAGGACACAGACAATATTCTTGTGACGCTGTCGGCTGTAGATATAAAAATAAACAAAATTATGGTTATGGTTTTGGAACCCCCCGGTGTCACTGCAAACGAATTAAAATCCATAATTTCTCAACCGCCCGTGCCAGTGGAATCATCCAAATTAATATCTCATCTCCTGAACAATGAAAGGTAGCTGCAGTCCCCATCATAGCAGTCTCAGCACACGCCAAAAGACATAATGCGAAACTGCACAGAAAGTGAACACAGTCATCTGTTCCCCATCATATGATATCATCATTCATCGTAAACAATCGGAATATCAAAACACGATCAAAACAAATGAAACACACAGCTCATGGTGTGCACAGAGCACTTAACTCAGTAGCTCCTTCCTGCAGCAAGCAGGACTTTGAACATGAGGAAACTGCAACAAGGAACACTTTTCAAACACAGCCTATAATGGTTCCTGCCACCTATTTGCTATATTGACCAAAAGTTCACGTCCCCCTGAAAATGCTGATCGTCCTATTTTAAAAAATGTAAAGCACTTGATGATGTTAGGACATCATTTTTGTCTCCAAATCCAAACATATGAAACACAGTTATTCATCAGATTATCCACATCGTACATTGAACAACAGTCTGTAATCATCACCATGAGTCTCAGTGAACAAAGTAATAGGATCAAGTATCAGTATAATTCACAATGGGCTGGGTGGTTGAGAAGTATGATGTCAGCCTCTGGACAGGAAAGTGCGATTTTCAAATTCCACCACATGCTGTGGAAATTTTTCTAAATTGAATCAGTGGTGTTACTTCATGGAATTACCCTCACCTGGTCTCTGGGTAGGGAGATCCAATGTCTAGTTGTCTCAGGAAAAAAAGAGGTCCTGTGTACACTTAAAAAAACATTGGCAATAAAAATCGAAAAGAGTGGGCAAAACATGGCTGCTGCCTAAAAAAATTGTTAAGCAAACCAACCCAAGCCAGAAGACGGATGTGTTAGGTCTATAGGTGCAGATATTATGGCTTTGTCATAAAGTTATTGGGAGATTACAGAGATGAAGAGAGTACAAGTCACATATCTACTCTAGCTTGATTTTATTGGAAAGCTGTCCTTGAGAATAAATTGAAACAACGTTTGGCAAAGAACACTACAAGCCCTCTGTGATGTTAGCGTGGGAAGAATCAAGAACATGTGATAAAAGTATAAATAATGAAAGAATTGGAATATACATATATATTTAACAACTGGGAAAATCGAGGGACGAAGAGATAGAGGGATGCAAAGAGAAAAGATACCAGACAGCTTAAGAGAATGGCTTGGCAGAGAGTCAACAACAGAAATGATAAATAACTGTCGAGATCAAAAGGAACAGATACATGGAACACTGATGAAGGAACAGATACATGGAACACTGATGAAGGAACAGATACATGGAACACTAATGAAGGAGCAGATACATGGAACACTGATGAAGGAACAGATACATAGAACACTGATGAAGGAAAGGATATGGAACACTGATGAAGGAACAGATACATGGAACACTGATGAAGGAACAAATACAAGGAACACTGATGAAGGAACAAATACATAGAACACTGATTAAGGAACAAATACATAGAACACTGATAAAGGAACAAACACATGGGACACTGATGAAGGAACAAATACGCAGAACACTGATAAAGGAACAAATACACGGAACACTGATAAAGGAACAACTACACAGAAAACTGATAAAGGAACAAATACACAGAACACTGATAAAGGAACAAATACATGGAACACTGATGAAGGAACAAATACACGGAACACTGATGAAGGAACAAATACACAGAACACTGATAAAGGAACAAATACATGGGACACCAATGAAGGAACAAATACAAGAGACATGGATGAAGGAACAGATACAAGAACACGGATGAAGGAACAGAAATAAGGGAATGGTGACAACTACCTTCATACCTTTGAAACCACACCTCGTCTTTCATCCAGTCCATGGTGTCACTTGTCAACTGGTTGTTGTGGATAGCAATAGTCAACCTCTTCAAAGTCACTGTCATCTCATTCCATTTAGCAAGATGGGTGTCACCAAATACTCCACCTCCAAGTCTGCAAAACAAATATAAGAAAACAATAACAATAATTTATAGTTATAGTTATGGTTAGTTGAAGGCCCCGGTATCACTGCAAACGAATGAAAATAAATAACTGCTCAACTACCCATGCCAGTGGAATCATCCAAATTAATACATCTCACTGAAGAATTGATACAACTTTTATTCAACCGATGTGTAAGTATATCCCAATTAAGTTATATTTTTAGTTATATTTATATTTAGTTGAAGGCCCCGGCATCACTGAAAACGAGATAAAATCCATAATTGCTCAACCGCCCGTGCCAGTGGAATCATCCGAATTAACATCTGAGTTTCATTGAAGGATTCAAACAAAGAAAGGCAGCTGCAGTCCCTATCATAGCAGGTACACCACATGCCAAAAGACATAAGGCTTATCCACACCGAAAGTGAATGCAGCTGGACTGTCCTTCATCATATGACGGCATCATTCATCGTAAGCAATCTAAATATTTAAACACAATCTGGATGAAAAGCACAGCTCACGTTGCGCACAGAGCACTAAACTCAACAGCTCCAGAAGCAAACTGGACTTGGAATATGAGGAAATTGCGACAAGGAACCCTTTTCAGACAGAGCCTCAAAGTTTCCTGCTGCCTATCCGTCATATTGACTGGAAGTCATCAACCAATAATTAAAGGAGGCAACAAACTAGGCAGGTATAGTTAACAGCCATTCAGTAGATTCTGTGTCATGAGATGTTTATTTTGAAGTAATGTCACACACCTAAAAGGAAGTAATGTCACACACCTAAAGGAAGTAATGTCACACACCTAAAAGGAAGTAATGTCACACACCTAAAAGGCAGTAATGTCACACACCTAAAAGGCAGTAATGTCACGCACCTAAAAGGAAGTAATGTCACGCACCTAAAAGGAAGTAATGTCACG
This sequence comes from Megaustenia siamemsis, assembly GCA_032433765.1. Taxonomy (NCBI): domain Eukaryota; kingdom Metazoa; phylum Mollusca; class Gastropoda; order Stylommatophora; family Ariophantidae; genus Megaustenia; species Megaustenia siamemsis. The sequence goes on from JAVIAB010000088.1 coordinate 61,581,823, forward strand.
CACCTAAAAGGAAGTAATGTTACACACCTAAAAGGAAGTAATGTCACACACCTAAAAGGGAGTAATGTCACACACCTAAAAGGCTTTTGAGGTCTAACAAGCCTCGTTAAAAAAGGTACCATAGATATCATATTCTGTATGAAGGAGGGCAGCAAGAGGTACTGTCCACCTCATGAAGTTGAGGCTTAGTACAATGAAGCCACTAACACTTTATTACCCAAAAACAATTGCTATTGGACCTCTGGAAGCAAATCACGGACAGTAAATAAACAACTGAAAAGACGATTAGAGACCACAGAGATGGGATTTTTCAGAAGAATGTTGAAAGTTCCCTGGATAACTAAAAAGACCAACAAGGAAATTCTTAATGAGGCCAACACAAAAAGGGAGCTCCTAAGAAACATCAGAAAGAAACAATCAACATTTTTCAGGCATATCATGAGAAGAGGAAAGTTGGAATACTTGATTACAAATGGCAAATTACAGGGAAAGAGAGAAAATACTGGATAGCTTAGTGTCATGGCATGGAAAACAAGCAACAACAGAAATAATATGATACACTGTAGATATAAGAATGTGGAAGGACATGGTTGCCTACACCAACCGTGGTATGGTACATAATGAAGATGATTGGACTAGCTTTACTATTTTAATGTCACACAAGTGCAGGAGCTACTGAGTTAGGTGCTCTGTGCACACAGTGAGCTGTGTGTTTAATCCGTTTTGATCATGTTTTGATATTCCAATTGTTTACGATGTATGATGATATCGTATGACAGGGAACAGTTGGCTGTGTTCACTTTCTGTGCGGTTTCGCCTTATGTCTTTTGGTGTGTGACTGCTATGATGGGCACTACAGCTACCTTTCTTTGTTTGGGAGATGAGTTAGTAATTTGGATGATTCCACTGGCACGGGCCGTTAAGCAATTATGGATTTTAATTCGTTTGCAGTGATACCGGGGCCTTCCATAACCAAAGAACCAAAGTAAAGCTATGCTAGAACAGTAGGTAGTGAACTGGTCAATCATGGGTAAAAGTTGTGTTTTCTTTCGTCAATCGATTCTCTTCAAGAGATCCTACCTGTCCTAATAACTATTTATCATGTGATGTGACCAACAGGCACATAGATCCTGGCCACTCTTCCTCAATTTTTAAAGTAGTATTTGCCTTTCATGCTTTTTCTTTCCTTTTTTGTATCAATATTTATTTTTTTGTACCTGATGAAGGGGGGTTAGCTCAGTGATTAGTGAACTGGACTACAAAGGACAAGAGGTCGAGGTTCAATACTGATCAACAGCTTCCAGGTTCACCAAGCCTTAAATGGGTACCTGATTTTTTCTGGGAAAGTAAAAAGGCACGGGCGTAATACCGACCACATTACTTCATAGAGCATGTGCTAAAGGTCTATAAAATTTATGGTCATTAACACCATATTCTTGGGAGCCGCGATAGCTCAGTGGTAAGTGAACTGGACTACAAAAGGACAAGAGGTAGGGTTTGATCCCAACCGACGGCTTCCAGGTTCACCTAGCCTTAAATGGGAACCAGAATTTTTTCTGGGAAAGTAAAGCGGCACGGGCGTAATACCAACCATATTACCCCAAAAATCATGTGCCGAAGGTCTGAAAATTTATGGTCACTAACACCATATTTTAAAAAATATCTTTAAAAGAAAACTGCTAGAACAAAAATTCATATAGGAGAAGGTGTATCTTGGTCTACGCCCTATGGGCCGGTTACGGCTCGAAAGGTCAATAGATAGATAGATAGAACACCATATTCCCTATATCCCACTTGACGTGACGGGGTTCTTTACATTTTTTTTTACTTACATAACATTCCCCATATGCTGATTTGGCATGACAGGGGTCTTATCTTTTTTTTTTTTAAACTCAACCAAACCTGTTTTACAACATTAAGGACATAATAAGTGTTGCGGGTCTTACGTAATGATTTATATGAATCCAATGATTTATTAAAATCACATACAATTTTATGTATACAGAGATATAAATAATACAAATACAGTGATTTTTTTATTCACACACTTAGTAAAAATAGTTAATAATATATATAATAATAACAAAAAATAGAAAAGTGGAAACAATTTTCGTTTTTCTTCTAGTGGGGTTTCAACTTCTCTCGTGTACACTTTAGACATCAATGTTTATACATTCTCTTGTGTACATCTTTATCTATCTATTGTCCTTTCGAGCCGAAGACGGCACATAGGTCAGAACCACAATCTCAAAAACAGAAACCTTGCGTGCCAAAATGGCACATATTGCAGAGATCACTGCTTCTAAAATCTATGATTCTGTTTCCATAACAATACTTTTTTACAATGACAGCTTGTCAAGCCATCGATCAACCTCCTTAGTCGCCCAGCCTTTAATGGGTACTGGATTTTTTTCTGGGTAAGTAAAGCGGCACTTGTGTAATACCGACCACATTACCCAAAAATCATGTGCTAAAGGTCTGTAAAATGGTGACTAACACCATATTCCCTATACGCCATCTTTATACATCAATGTTTATACATTCTCTTGTGTACATCTTTATACATCAATGTTTATACATTCCCTTGTGTACATCTTTATACATCAATGTTTATACATTCTCTTGTGTACATCTTTACACATCAATGTTTATACATTCTCTTGTGTACATCTTTATACATCAATGTTTATACATTCTCTTGTGTACATCTTTACACATCAATGTTTATACATTCTCTTGTGTACATCTTTACACATCAATGTTTATACATTCTCTTGTGTACATCTTTACACATCAATGTTTATACATTCTCTTGTGTACATCTTTATACATCAATATGAATAAATTCTCTTGTGTACATCTTCAGACATCAATATTCATAAATTCTAAGAAAGTGTTCATCAGCTCAAGGCTGTAATGTCTCCAGACAGCTTTTCCTGTACGGTACCGGTGACAATCACAAAAGTCTCAGTTCATCATATGTTGGGCATGATTGTAGTAGATGTACAGCAGTCATTTCACCTGTGCGACAATCACATGCATGAGAAGGTTTCTATTCTGAGAGTGTTGGGAATGTGGTACATCAATCTATCATAGTAATCGGACTTAAATTCATAACTCTCCGCATTCAAGAAGCTTTTGGTCATGTTATATGCTTGCGTTCGCCCAATAACTAAAGGAATGAACTTTGTCATCCGCCTTTGAAAGTGGGCGTGTAAATGTTGTTTTGTGGTTTGCAGTAAAACTGTGATAATTGCACCTTTTGGCCCAACACATCCGACTTCAGCATATTATTTTTGAGTACCGGTTATCTTCCCTCTTCGATCCTTACTAGCATGGCCAGATTAAATGGTGAGGTGGAGTTGGGTCAGGATGGTTCTGGTTCACCGATCCTGGCATAAGCCATCAGCTGTGGGTCACCGACAGCTCTGCTGCTGTTAGGCACCTTGCCTCTGGTCAGGTTATATTATTTCCCCTGTACCACAATGAAGTTCACAGAACTCTCCCGATCTCCATATTGTTCCCACCATTTTTGTTGTATACACCTGGACTCGGCAGAGAGGCCTGGCTTGAAACGTCAATTATTCATCATTGGAAAAAATATGAGTACCTCCGAAAATCTGTGCAACGAGGGACCCTATGCACATGGCTGCCAGGGAAAAACGAATTAACATCAAACTTCAGTTCCTAAACTCTAGGGACTTCACCAGAGGTGACAAGCTGGCGAACACAAAATACAATTTGTAAAATGTTAAATCTCCCAGTATTACCTCTGGCCCTGTTCAACAGCCTGTATCTGAATATTGGAGTCACTTAAAACTGGAATCAGCTTCCGCCGAGCACTGGAGACAGATGCAGGTTCATAGTCTCTGAAGTCAGAGTACTTGCTGCCATCCATGGAAGTTCCCAGCAGAGCTGCATTGTGGGACATCGCTGCGCTATTTGCTCCCAGACCTGAAGGGTTGATTCCTGAATGGTGGACCAGAAATAAAGAGAAGAATGTTGATTAGTGACACAACCATTTGTCTTTGCTACTTTAGCCGATTTGCTCATTTGTATTTTTCCAGGAAGATAAAATGCACATACTTCTTCAATTATACACACAAAGTGATTAGAAGAAACTTGTTACATTTAAAAACTATTATGGTTAAAATTTGAAAAATGCATCCCACAAAACTCTTGAATTTTTCAATCTATTATTTTTTGTTACTTTACTAACACCAAGTCCCTTACTAAGATTAACTTTTTCAGTACTGAAGATTTTTGAGCAATGTAACGGAAGAAATTTAAAAGACAAAATTTTTCATGGGTTTAAATATCAATCTACATATTTATATTTATCTAACACATAACATATTATACATACATTTTTAGATAATTGAACAAGGAATTAGATTTCATCAAGACCAAGGTGATATGAGACATGTAAAAAGAAAACTGTTTAATGATGGTTTACACTTATCAAGCTGAGTGTGATGCACTCTGTGATAAAGGTAGGTGATAGAAATCGGCATGAGGTACATTGCATCGTACGAAAAGAGTTAAGAAGGTCACCAAAATCATCATCATCGCCAAGTGGCAAGCCAGCTGGTGTAGGTGATCATGCAGTACAACCCTCAATCATGACAGTTATTTATCATTTCTGTTGAAGACCTCTACCAAGCCATTCTCTTAAACTGTCTGGTATTTTTTTCTCTTTGCTTCCCTCTATCTCTTTGTCCTTCAATTTTCCCAGTTGTTACAATATATTTCAGCTGTTCCCTTCTCATTACATGGCCAAAAAATGGTGATTGTTTCTTCCTAATATTGGAAATTAGCTCTCTCTTTGGTTTGGCCTCTTTCAGAACGTTTTCATTGTTCTTCTTTAGCTCCCCATGGTATTCTCAACATTCTTCTGTAAAACCACATTGCCACAGCCTGCAGTGATTTTCTTGTCTGTTATCCTATTGTTTATGATTCATATTCACATGTTAAGACTGGCTCTACAAAACATTTAAGAACTCTTTTTCTTGTTTCTATTGTCAAAAATGGATTGCACAGTATCTTCCTCATTTCTTGGAAAACTGCTTTTGCCTGAGCCATTCTACATCTCACCTCTGCTGTACATCTACCATCTGAGGTTAACACTGTTCCAAAGGTATTTAAATTCATTTACCTGTTTTAATATTGTTCCACCTGTTTTTACTGTGCATAGCAATCTAAATCAGGGCATAATTGTCTCTGCATTTTCAGCTCTTTGGAAAGTACATTTTAAAACTGACCTGGCAGCTTGGAGTAAAACTGTAGATGTGTTCGTTTAACGTAACACAGTCCTCCAATGAGTGCCACCAACATGAGCAATCCCACCAGGGTTCCTACAACCACCAGCATAGCTTCTCCATCTGTTGAAACTTTGTTACGTTTTCCTATTGAATAAATCAATCAATGTGTGTAACAAAAAAGCCATATAAAATGTACATTAAAACAAAAAAAAGTATAGTACCCCCGTCACGCCAAGTGGTGTATAAGAAATATGGTGTTAGTGACCATAAATCAAACATGGACCCTTTCTAAATCACATTTAAGAAAGATCAATACATGTGAGATGCGTTGTTTGAGAAAAGTAACAAACAACACAAGAAGAGATAGAATACCAAATGAAACCATAAGAAAAATAGTAGGAACAAAACCCTGCCAAGAATATATAAAACAACAACAATTTAAATGGTTTGGCCACCTGGTCAGAATGAATCCTCACCAATCACCATCAAGGGCGTTCTTCTCGAGAATGCATGGAAAAAGACCAAGAGGAAGACCCAGAAGAAGATGGATAGATGCAGTGACAAAGACATGTAACAACAGAGGAAAATCACTAATTCAGACAATTCGAGCAGCACAAGAACGACAAATGATATAAACCACGACACCTCTTAGTTATCAGTGACAAGAGAAAAGAAGAAGATGGATAGATGCAGTGACAGAGACATGTAACAACAAAGGGAAATCACTAATTCAGACAATTCGAGCAGCACAAGAACGACAAATGATATAAACCACGACACCTTTTAGGTATCAGTGACAAGAGAAAAGAAGAAGATGGATAGATGCAGTGACAGAGACATGTAACAACAAAGGGAAATCACTAATTCAGACAATTCGAGCAGCACAAGAACGACAAATGATATAAACCACGACACCTTTTAGGTATCAGTGACAAGAGAAAAGAAGAAGATGGATAGATGCAGTGACAGAGACATGTAACAACAAAGGGAAATCACTAATTCAGACAATTCGAGCAGCACAAGAATGACAAATTATATAAACCACGACACCTTTTAGGTATCAGTGACAAGAGAAAAGAAGAAGATGAAGAAGACCATCAATTTTACAGATCTTTGAAAACTAATGTGCTAAGACATTGATTCAAGTCTCATACTTTACCTTTTACCAGTAAAATTGGAAAACAATAAAAGAGATTGAGACAAAAGTTTAATGTTTTAAAAGACAAATGCTTAAGAAAGATACTCTGTGTACAATGGAATGAATTCAAAACTAATATAGAGATAAGAGAAATGGCCATGTAACTATCAAGCTCATCCACAATTAGGAAGTAAAGATGGATGTATATCAGACGTGTTTAGAACAGACAACAAAAGAATTTCATAACAGGTTCTTAAGATACAAAAAGAGGAAGACCTAAAGAGACACTGATAAGAGAGGCAAAATTCACAGGCAGAGACTCATCAAATAAGATTGAACATCTTGTCCAGAGAAGAGATGTATGGTGAAAAACAATATGAGCCCCAGGTGACATCTAACATGACATCTAACGCAACATTTAACAGTGCCCGAAGGATTAAAAAAAATGTTTCCTTTCAAGATAACAGCACATAAAGCAGAAACTCTCTAAACTCTCCATGTTCAACGATATTTGCTATCATGTGTCAGACTGTTGAACATGACCCACATTGTATCTTGTCATACATCCCTGTTCTGAGTGAGCTTATTAATCTCAGTAAGGTAGTTGATGCCTGTTGTTGTGATAATGTTGGGAAAATGTCAACATTATATAAATGTCAATGTTACATAATGTCAACATTATATAAATATCAATGTTACATAAATGTCAACATTATATAAATGTCAATGTTACATAATGTCAACATTATATAAATATCAATGTTACATAAATGTCAACATTGTACATATGTCAATATTATAGAACTTATAGTAATGGAGGGGTAGGGTTCGATCCCGACTGACGGCTTCCGGGTTCACCCAGCCTTAAATGGGTGCCGACTACATTACCCCAAAAATCATGTGCTGAAAGTCTGTAAAATTTATGGTCACTAACACCATATTCCCTATACGCCACTTGGCGTGACTGGGGGTACTTTACTTTTTTTTTTTTTTTTTACTATAGTGATGGAATTTGTTTTAGTGACTCAATACTGAGGGTGTGTAAGACAGGCACGTGAAGGTGTGTAAAACAGGTACATGAGGGTGTGTAAGACAGGCATATGTGAGTGTGTAAGACAGAAACATGAGGGTGTGCAAGACAGGCACATGAGGGTGTGTAAGACAGGCACATGAGGGTGTGTAAGACAGGCACATGAGGTGTGTAAGATAGAAACATGAGGGTGTGTAAGACAGGCACATGAGGGTGTGTAAGACAGAAACATGAGGGTGTGCAAGACAGACACATGAGGGTGTGTAAGACAGACACATGAGGGTGTGTAAGACAGACACATGAAGGTGTGTAAGACAGACACATGAGGGTGTGTAAGACAGACACATGAAGGTGTGTAAGACAGGCACATGAGGGTATGTAAGACAGGCACATGAGGGTATGTAAGACAGGCACATGTGGGTGTATAGACAAACATACGAGTACCATAATAATTTTGCACTGGACTCAATATATTAAGCTCCTATGTTTATTCTAACAGCTTGACTATAAAAAAGACATGCAGAAGGGTTCTAACTGTTAGAGAGAGTAATAGAGAAGCAAATATACTGATCATTTAACCACAAATGTAAAAGATGAAAATAGTCTGTCACAAGGTAATCGTCATACCTAAGGAATCATGTTTGCCAAAACCTTTCTTCAAGCACTCCCCAACACAACAACACTGGTGACGCAGTTCTCCAATCTGGATGGAGGGGGTAGCAAAAGATAAAACAAAAATTATCCTAGAAAACTCAGAAAAGAAAACAAGAAAAGATAAAACTTTTAAATTTTTCTTCACTTCCACTTAATGTCTGAGTCTCGGTGGCCAAGATGTAAAAAGATGGCCTCTAGACAAGAAGGATATGGGTTCAAATCCTGCCAGAGGCAATTGAATCTCTCCTCAAATTCGTGGTTTCTTCAAGGCTTTACTCTTCTCCAAATGTTGATTCAAGTGGAATGAAACCAAACCAGGGCTTTAATCTGCATTCGACTGCAAACACGCCATCTGTAGGACTGTTGTTGTCAGATCAAATGTGTCACAGAAGTGGAGGTCTAGCATCATTTGTTAGGACAGCAGCTCTGAGGGCACACTAAATAATTACGAAGTTTACACAGATACACGGTTGCAGTGACCTGGAACTGTGCCTCAAGAGTTGTGCACTTTCTTTTCAGAACATGACACGTTGGCTAGAACAGTATAAACAATAAGGATAAACACTTTGATGGTCACAGCAGATATGGTACTGTCCCACCTGCATTGATACCAATAAAGTCTGAAGTCTCCTCCATTCTTCAGGAAGTGATATCCAATATGTTTTCTCCATTTTTCAGGTAATAAGATCCAATGTCTTCTCCACTCTTCAGGTAATGAGATCCAATGTCTTCTCCACTCTTCAGGTAGTGAGATCCAATATGTCTTCTCCACTCTTCAGGTAGTGAGATTCAATATGTCTTCTCCACTCTTCAGGTAATGAGATCAATGTCTTCTCCACTCTTCAGGTAGTGAGATCCAATATGTCTTCTCCACTCTTCAGGTAGTGAGATTCAATATGTCTTCTCCACTCTTCAGGTAATGAGATCAATGTCTTCTCCACTCTTCAGGTAGTGAGATTCAATATGTCTTCTCCACTCTTCAGGTAATGAGATCCAATGTCTTCTCCACTCTTCAGGTAGTGAGATTCAATATGTCTTCTCCACTCTTCAGGTAATGAGATCCAGTGTCTTCTCCACTCTTCAGGTAATGAGATCCAGTGTCTTCTCCACTCTTCAGGTAATGAGATCCAATGTCTTCTCCACTCTTCAGGTAATGAGATCCAATGTCTTCTCCACTCTTCAGGTAATGAGATCCAATGTCTTCTCCACTCTTCAGGTAGCGAGATCCAATCTAGTCCTCTCTAACAATGGCAACAAACAGGAGGTCTTGCAAGCATTGAGACATCCTTTAAAAAAACCTTGGCAGTTGAAAGTAAAAAAGAATAAGCCAAGCACCAGTGCCCAGGCAAAAATTATTACAAATCTACCCAATGGATCCCCGATTGTGTAACAGGGTTCACTCTTGAGGGTCAGGGTTCTAAGGAGAGTTCAAGGCAATGTACATGCACACGTATCCTGTGCGTGTACCATGGCATTCATCTTCCTTCTCTTCACAGCACAGTTTGCAGGGAAGACCTTTCTTTTATTATTTTTATTTCCTATTCTTCTTAGATAGATACTATAGTCCGTTTCATAAGTCGTGCCCAACTTTTAAAATCGATATCTTTTAAACCGCTTTTTATAAGCTTTTCAAAATTTGCATGTAAAGTTATAATGATTAGAACCCAACAGGGAATTAATTTCATAAAAAAACAACATTTGGTTATTATTGTTGCTTATTTGATTTATATAAATTTATAACGACCCATTGATGTAGTCAAAACTTAATGTTTACAGTATTTAAGTTAAAAATAGCGATTAAAAATCCATACACGGTCAAATTGACGATTTTGCACGCTTTCAACGTGGGTTTTCTGACACAATTAGACACTTGTAGAAAACACGAGGCATTGTGTGTTCCATTTCCGTTCATTCAGCGGCGAAGCCGTCCTCGAACTGAGCAGACAATAATTCTCCTGGTGTTTTGTCTTATCCAATTATTTCCCCATTACGGCCACGCCTTTACCTAGTGAAAATTAATCATAGACCGGCAACTACGGTAATTTCTATTCTTTAGGGCTTCACAATTTACAATTGTGACAAACATCAATGAAATTCGCCGCTTTAAGAAAACTGCAGCTGCAAGATATTTGTTAAATATACATTTAAAGGGTCTTTTGCATTCTAATAACATTTGGAAAATTTCAACAGTCTTTAACAAATGTTTACTGCGTAATAGCGTTTTGAAGTTGGGCACATGATTTGAAACGAACTATAGTTAGAAATTATTATTTTTTACTATTTATTACTTTATGTTTTAAAAACATATCTCTGAGTGTTGTATATTTGTTCCTGCTGAAGGCCTATTAAGCCGAAACGTTGTTTTAATTTGTGTCATCCACTTATTACATACAGCTTTAACCATACCGATTTTTTCTATTTTTTTTTTCTTTATATTCTTTTTCATTTCTTCTAAGGAGAGGATTGGAGCACCTATGGATGTATCTGGAGTGCAGTGATGATGACCCTAATACAACATAACAACTACACTAACAGGCATAGTGTTTGATGATGAAGATTTTTTATGGTTAATTGTTTATGTTTTAGCATGTGACCAAACCATTTGATTGGTAATTTATATTTTCAACTGCGGAGATAATCCTAAACTGTCTTCTTTCTTCTTAGTTCATCACTTCTAATACTTTCCCTTGAGCTTGCGGCCATCATCACGGCTGTTTATTTTCATCTCAAAATGGCAGCTTAGTTTTAATCTTGGAAATCTTGCAGCATTTATGTATGGAGATGCCTTCAGTCTAGAACGTTCCCCTCGTTCTTCAATTTGATATTAACAGGAGTGGTTTCAATATGTGACAACACTTACCAAAAAAAAAAGTAACATTTTTAGCTAACATCAATATTTACGTATGAATAATATAAAAAGTAAAGTACCCCCGTCACGCCAAGTGGTGTAGAGGGAATATGGTGTTCTATCTATCTATTGACCTTTCGAGCCGTAGCTGGCCCATAGGGCATAGACCAAGATACACCTTCTCCTATCTGAATTTTTGTTATAGCAGTTTTCTTTTAAAGATATTTTATCAAATCTCACCAATATGGTATTAGTGACCATAAATTTTACAGACCTTCAGCACATGATTTTTGGGGTAATGTGGTCGGCATTACGCCTGTGTCGCTTTACTTTCCCAGAAAAAAATCCGGTACCCATTAAAGGCTGGGTGAACCCGGAAGCTGTCGGTTGGGATCGAACCCTACCTCTTGTCCTTTGTAGTCCAGTTCACTAACCACTGAGCTATCACGGCTCATGAATAATATAATGGTAAAGGTGGAGTATGAGACTTGAATCGGCGTCCTTAGCACGTGAGTTTTCACCCGTATGTGCTTGGCTGCCTATCCAGAAGTGTTCAGAGACTTCTGGATAGTGTCGCATCAAGCACCGAAACTCACGATGCGAGGTGGCATTTTTCACCTTCCCTGAGTAAATTTTTTCACATACAATTCACACTGCTTCCAGCAGGAATCAACATGGGTTGTCTGAATGTCAGGTGCCCAGACTGGTGGTTTTCCCAACTAGGCTACTGTGTCCCCCCAAATGAATAATATTTTAGTAGTCAATGCTTGTAATGCAACAAGAAAAATTGTCATATCTTAGAATTCCAGTGAAGCAATTGAATTTTTTTTACCACAAGAGGTTTAACATTTTAAGAAACAGCTTTTCTAATTACTTCTATCTATCTGTTGACCTTTCGAGCTGTAGCCGGCCCATAGGGCATAGACCCAAATACTCTTTCTCCTATCTAAATTTTCATTCTAGCAGTTTTCAATCCATATAAAGATATTTTATCAAATCTCGCCATTTGTCTCTGTTCTGTGCAAGCAACTCTATCTCATTGAGGGAGCCGATTCCTGCTGCTCTTGCCTCTCTGATCAATGTTCTTCTCAGTGTCTCTCTGGGTCAGCCTCTTTTCCTCTTACCTGTTGTTTCCCACATGAGGACTTGCTTTGTTATTCAGTCATTATCTTTCTTCATCACATGACCAACATATGGCCATTGTCTTTTCTTGATTACTGAAGATATCAGTGGTTGTTCAGAGATTTCACTAATTTCTTTGTTTGTTTTGAAGAAATTAGAGAAATCTCCAAACAACCACTAATATCTTCAGTAATCAAGAAAAGACGATGGTCATATGTTAGTCATGTGATGGTGATTTGATGTGATGAATTACTTCTAGTCATATATATAATGGGAGCCATGATAGCTCAGTTGTTAGTGAACTGGACTACATAGGACAAGAGGTAGGGTTCGATCCCGACCAATGGCATTCGGGTTCACGCAGCCTTTAATGGGTACCGGATTATTTTCTGGGAAAGTAAAGCGACACGAGTGTAATACCGACCATATTACCCCAAAAATCATGTGTCGAAGGTTTGTAAAATTGATGGTCACTAACACTATATTCCCTATTCGCCACTTGGCGTGATGGGGGCACCTTACTTTTTTTTTTTTTACTTCCTATCCAGAGACTGTTTTGGAGAATCAAGTGTCTAAGTGCATGTCACTGTGTTATTGCAGAGACTGACATAGTCACTTAAACCCTTTCTGTTCCTTTTTTTTACATGTGTATTTTCTTGAAATGCAGAATGGCTCAGGCAAAAGCGGCTTTCCGAAAAACGAGGAAGATACTATGCAATCCATTTTTGACAATAGAAACAAGAAAAAGAGTTCTTAAATGTTATGTAGAGCCAGTCTTAACATAGGGATGTCAATCATGGACAAGAGGAAAACGATCAAGAACATCACTTGTGAGTGTAGAAATGTGGTTTTACAGAAGAATGTTGAGAATACCATGGACAGCTAAGAAGAGAAATGAAAACGTTCTGAAAGAGGCCAAATCAAAAAGAGAGCTAATATCCAATATCAGAAGAAATGATCATAATTTTTTGGCCATCTAATGAGAATAGAACAACAGGAATATATTGTAACAACTGGAAAAATTGAGGGACGAAGAGATAGAGGGAAGCAAAGACAAAAACTACCAGACAGCTTAAGAGAATGGCTTGGCAGAAGGTCAACAACAGAAATGATAAATAACTGTCGTGATCGAAAGTTGTGGAGAGACATGATCACCTACGCCAGCAGGCCTGGTACTTGATGATGATATTCTAGAAAACTGGAGTAAAGTAATGAGCATGCACTCTATATTTAATGAGAGTTGTTTGGAATCATCGTCAATATTACCAATAAGGGTTGCATGGTAGGTGACCTTGTCAACAGAATTTACCAATGCACTTTGGCCATAGCTGTGCATGAGTAGAGCGGATATAGAAACTCCTGATTGTAGTTAAACTGACCCCATGAACAGATCAGAAAAGAATAGTGCCCAAGTCTGATATTACTATTTAACTATTAAAGTCAATTTAATCACTAAGAGTGAAAATGAGTTACAGGAAATGTTAGACATTTTAGTGAAGGAAAGCAAAAATAAAGGAATCAGCCTTAATAGTAAAAAGAAAGAAGTAATGGTAGCAATAAAGAAAAAGACTTCAATGCAATGCACAATAAAGACAAGTGGAACAATAATAAAACAGGTAAAGGAAATTAAATATCTGGGAACAATGTTAACCTGATGATGGTAGATGTACAACAGAGGTGAGATGCAGAATAGCTGAGGCAAAAGCAACTTTCCAAAACTGAGGAAAATACCATGTAATCCATTTTTGACAATAGAAACAGTAATAGGAAATTCTTTGTACAGAGCTTCGCAGCAGCAGGCAATCTGATCATCAGAAGTGGACCCCCATCAAGCAAGTGTTCCGGCCCTTTAGCTACTTGACACTCTAAGGGAGGTGGGCCCGCCTGGGTCATGACTTCCAGGCGTCGACCTCCTGCTGCATTGCCTCTAAGGCTTACACCGTATGTTCGGCACAAACTAACTAAATGTAATACACAAAACTTTCTAAAAAGAGCTCTTAAATGTTAGAGTCAATCTTAACATATGGATGTGAATCAAGGACAATGGGACAACAGACAAGAAAATCACTGGAGGGTGTAGATACGTGGTTTTATAGAAGAATGTTGAGAATACCAAGGACAGCTAAGAAGAGTAATGAAAATGTACTGAAAGTGGCCAAAGCTAAAAGAGAGCTAATATTCACATTAGGAAGAAACAATCAACATTTTTTGGCCATGTTATGAGAAGGGAACAGCTGGAATATATTGTGTCAACTGGGAAAATTGAGGGACAAAGAGATAGAGGGAAGCAAAGAGAAAAGATACCAGACAGCTTAAGAGAATGGCTTGGCAGAAGATCAACAACAGAAATTATAAATAACTGTCAAGATCGAAAGTTGTGACGAAACATGATCACCTACACCAGTAGGCATGGTACTTGATAATGATGATGATTTAAGTGCATACAAATTTTAAAAACTTACAATCAGCCGCCGACTGTTGTCTGCAACAATGTTGAAAAGGCCTTCATCCTCCCCTTTTCTGTTGAGGTCACAGATCAGAAAGATCTTTGTCTCAAATACTCTTAAGGACCTGAAAAAGGGAAGTTTTTGAAATGATGATAATGAATTGTCAGTAACTACAAATTGCCTGATTGTGGTAAGGAAACTGAGTAGTTTACAGATGTCAAGATGGGATACTGCAAAACATGGACAGAAGTATTTTCTTGAAAGGGATTTCAGATTGCCAGAACAGAGTAGCAGTCACCCAGCCCAACTTTCATTCTCATGCAGGTAATAGTTATCATATAATTCATGCAGGTAATAGTTATCATATATTTCAAGCAGGTAATAGTTATCATATAATTCATGCAGGTAATAGTTATCATATAATTCATGCAGGTAATAGTTATCATATAATTCATGCAGGTAATAGTTATCATATAATTCATGCAGGTAATAGTTATCATGTAATTCATGCAGGTAATAGTTATCATATAATTCATGCAGGTAATAGTTATTATATAATTCATGCAGGTAATAGTTATCATATAATTCATGCAGGTAATAGTTATCATATAATTCTGCTTCATACATCAATGATTTCAGCTCTAACTCTAGCAAAAGATCATCATCATCATCGAGTGCCGTCTCCGCAACGAAGGTTGGCTACCATGGAGCGCCATTCCACTCTGTCTCTTGCTTTGATGGTGCAGATTGTCATAGGTTGACTTGTCCATCTTTTGATGTTAATCATCCATGTTAGTCTTGGTCTGCCTCTGCCTCTTTTACCTTGTATTTTCCCTTCCAAGATTATTTTTGGTAGGTTGCTGTGTCTTTTAACATGCCCCAAAAATTTCATTAGTCTTGTTTATATTGTGTTTAGTAAGTTCTATTTTCATTTTTAGTTGTTTTAAAACTTCATCATTTGTTTTCTTTTCTTTCCATCCAATAATTCTTCCTATTCTTCTGTAAATCCACATTTCAAAGGCTTCAATTTTTTGTTCTGCTTTATTTTCTAATGTCCATGTTTCTGTACCACACAGGAATGTTGAGAAGATATAACATTTTGCTATTCTTAGTTTTAGCCCTGGTGTTATTTGTTTTGATGGTAGTATACTTTTCATATGGCATTAAAATTACATTTTGCCATTCATATTCTTTTGTTTATTTCAGTTTTACATTTTCCATCACTGGTTATAGTATGTCCCAGGTAGTTGTAGCTCTGAACTGTCTCCAGATTTATTCCTTCAACTTTTATATTTAATTGTAGGTTTTGAGAATTTTGTTTGTTTATGATCATAGTTTTAGTCTTTTTGATATTCATATCTAGTCCATATATTTTGCTTGTCATGTTTATTACATCAACTCTTTCCGTACGTTTCGCCGCACCTTGCACCATGTCGATTTCGATCATGTACGTTTAGACGCACAGTGCGCCACTCTCAATTTGATTAGTGTAAACTGTTATCAAACCATATTCTCTTTACACGTTCTGTATCATCTTGGTATTGGTAAAATCTAATTCCTTGTATATTTATCTACAAATTCTATATAATATGTTAAGTGTTAGATAAATATAAACATGAAGATTAATACTTAAAAACATGAAAAATGTTGTCTCTGAAATCTCTAACGTTAAACTTAAAATAACATAAATGAAAACAAATAAACAACATAAACAAAAACAAAAAATGTAAACCAAAATAAAAACATAAACAAAAACAAACATACATAAAAACAAAATAACATGCTCTGTATTACAAAATTCCACTCGATGACAGACTAACTATCAGCACACAGGCGTTTGTGGCAACAAAATGACTTGCAGGTGAGCAGGGTCAGCCTATGTGCAAGGGGACTTGAAAGTGAACATAAAATGGACATTGCAATGGTCAACACTCACAGGAAGATGACTATGTTCAGAGGAATGGTGGAACAGGATGCTACGAAGAGTGAAAGCAAGAAAAGCATCCTCTGCGACAGTGAATGTAACAATGTCAATCAATGCAGGACAGGAACAATTAGTAGATAATTCTATTCTATCCTTGGAACCAGTTTCATTGCAGTCAGGAATTTCCTCATATCCGCTCCATCACTTGTTACAGCACTTCCCAAAAAGTCAAAATGTAATTGTAAATTCTGTTGACAAGGTCACTCTGTGCACATTCTACTCGACAGCACAAGTGACGATTCCGAACCTCCTTAGTCGCCTCTTACAACATGAGTGGCAGGTAACAGTGGCTCTATTCTGATCTCCCCTCACCCCGGTAATCACACGGACAAATTAGTAGATGAACACTTTGATTATTGGTGGAATGACTGGCTCAGAGGATATGTAAATGTCCTGAATGTAGTAATGCCAGACCAAGCTAAAAACTAAAAGCTTAAAGACTCGGTTTAGATAGAAAATGTGAGTCTTCTTATTCCTCTTCTTCTTCTTTATCACACACCAACAATTCAATCAGGGGTCGATAAGCTCGCTGGCAGCTCCTGCACTGAGTATGGCTTGACTTTGGACAAAGAAAATACAAATTTGTTCTTTATTCCTTAAGAACAGAGGAAGCTGCGATAGCTCAATGGTTAGTGAACTACAAAGGATGAAAGGTTGGGTTCGAACCTGATCAATGGCTTCGGGTTCACCCAGTCTTAAATAGGTACCGGATTTTTTTCTGGAAAGTAAAGTGGCATGGGTGTAATACCAACCACATTACCCCAAAAATCATGTGCTGAAGGTCTATAAAAATTATGGTCACTAACCCCATATTCCCTACATGGCACTTGGTGTGATGGGGCACTTTACTTTTTTTTTTACTAAATTAAGAGCTGAGGAGACGGTTTATTGGGAAAAGCACATATATCTACAATATAAATAGCACATTATAGGAACAATTAGTTTGCATACACTTCAAGAAATGTTGGGAAGGGAGCTGGAGCCAGTATGGGGATGTGATGACTGCAATTAAACCAATTCCATGAATAGAATATAAATCAGTGACTGGTACACGTCACACATCAGCAACAAACCTACTACACTTTTTACAGTCTATGGATATTCTTCACACAGTACCCTTATCTGGCCCCCACCATTCATTTCTGCTTCCACTCTTGTCTACCAGGTTGTCCTTTATCTTTCTCATTTTTGGCTTCCCTCTAAAATCCAACGTTGATTTTCTCCAATGAAAAATTGTTGGCTAATTTTCTTCAGACAGATTGGGAAATAGGTACACACAAAGTGATTACAAGAAATTGTATCTCAAAATTTAAAAACTTTTGTGATTAAAAATTCAATACAGACATTAAAAAATTTTTTTTTGTTAGGAGCCATAAACTACTAGAATATCATTCGTACATAAATATTGACTTTAGCCACAAATGTTATGTTTTGTGTGTGGTGTTACAAATTGAAAACCACTCCCATTAAAAAATCAATTTTAACTCTTTCCATACATTTTGCCGCACTGTGTGCCATACGGATTTCAGCAGCGTACATTTTGCTGCATAGTGCGCCACGCTCAATTTTATTAGTGAGAATGCCATCAAACCATATTCTTTTTACATGTCTTGTATCATCTTGGTATTGGTGAAATCTAATACTTTGCTCAATTATCTAAAACTTCATATATAATATGTTATATGTTAGATAAATATAAATATGTAGATTGATTCTTAAAATCATGAAACATTGTCTCTGAAATCTCTTCCATTGCGTTGATAAAAAGCTTCCGTACGGAAAGAGATAAGAATTGGAGAAATGTAACAGGCTCAGATCATTGTCATCCATAAATACTGCAAAATTTCCAAGATTAGAATTAAAAAGCCACTTTGGGGTGAAAACAAACAACTGTGAGCACACATTTTTGAAAAATTTTTACCCGTGACAAAGACTTTAAAAATACAAAAAAAGGTTGCTCTCATGTGAAAAATTATTAAATAGGACGGGTCAAATGCATGTGTTAATTACCAAAATCACAACAGAAACGTTACATAAACTCACTTGATCCCAGTATAGACCAATGCAATTTTGTTCCCTGCTGTAGCCGTTTTGTTGTCAATTTCTTTCTTTACCCTGATCTTCTCCTGGCTATTAATTCCCAGAGAGTAGT
Source organism: Megaustenia siamemsis (assembly GCA_032433765.1). Lineage (NCBI taxonomy): Eukaryota > Metazoa > Mollusca > Gastropoda > Stylommatophora > Ariophantidae > Megaustenia > Megaustenia siamemsis. Next base: position 61,600,459 of record JAVIAB010000088.1, read on the forward strand.
AGAACAGCCTGGAGTTTGCACTGCTGTACTTGCACATCTGGCAAAGGAAAATACACACAAGATATCAATGAAAATAACATACTTAAAATAACAAGGAAAATTTAACACACAAAATATAAATGAAAATAACATACTTAAAATAACAAGAAAAATTTAACACACAAAATATAAATGAAAATAACATACTTAAAATAACAAGGAAAATTTAACACACAAAATATAAATGAAAATAACATACTTAAAATAACAAGGAAAATTTAACACACAAAATATAAATGAAAATAACATACTTAAAATAACAAGGAAAATTTAACATACAAAATATAAATAAAAATAACATACTCAAAATAACATACACAAACACTGTATTACTAGCAGAAAATCCTAAAGATCTGCAACAATTAGTTAACTCTTTCTGCACGTTTTGCCACACTGTGTGCCATGCCGATTTTGGATGCGTGCTTTTGGTCACACAGTGTGTCAGTCTCAATATGATTAGTGTGAACCATCATCAAACCATACTCTTTTTACATGTCTTGTATCATCTTGGTATTGGTGAAATCTAATACCTTGTTCAATTATCTAAAACTTCATATATAATATGTTAGATAAATATAAATACGTAGATTGATTCTTAAAATCATGAAAAATTTTGTCTCTGAAATCTCTTCCATTGCGTCGATAAAAAGCTTCCGTACGGAAAGAGATAAGAATTGGAGAAATGTAACAGGCTCAGATCATTGTCATCCATAAATGCTGCAAAATTTCCAAGATTAGAATTAAAAAGCCACTTTGGGGTGAAAACAAACAAATGTGAGCACACATTTTTAAAAATTGTTACCCGTGGCAAAGACATTAAAAATACAATAACGGTTGCTCTCATCTGAAAAAATATGAAATAGGACGATGTTAGATAAATATAAATATGTAGATTGATTCTTTAAACCATGAAAAATTTTGTCTCTGAAATCTCTTCCGTTGTATTGATAAACTTCCACACAGAAAGAGTTAATGAAATAAACAAGACAAGCAAAAAAATTTTCATTAGTTATAAATATTTAAAAAAAGACTATGATCATAAACAAAGATAATATTTAAAATTTACAAGTGGATATCAAAGTTAAAGGAATAGACCTAGAGACAGTTCACAACTACAACTAACTTGGACATACTATAACCAGTGATGGAAAATGTACAACTGAAATAAACAAAAGAATAGGAATGGCAAAAAGTAATTTTAATGCCATGAAAAGTATACTAACATCAAAACAAATAACACCAAGGCTGAAACTAAGAATAGCAAAATGTTACATCTTCTCAACATTCCTGTGTGGTACAGAAACATGGACATTAGAAAATAAAGTAGAACAGAAAATTGAAGCCTTTGAAATATGGATTTACAGAAGAATAGGAAGAATTGGATGGAAAGAAAAGAAAACAAATGATGAAGTTTTAGAACAACTAAAAATTAAAAGAGAACTTACTAAACACAATATAAACAAGACTAATAAGATTTTTGGGGCATGTTAAAAGACGCAGCAACCTACTAAAAATAATCTTGGAAGGGAAAATACAAGGTAAAAGAGGTAGAGGCAGACCAAGACTAACATGGATGAGTAACATCAAAAGATGGACAAGTCAGCCTATGAAAACCTGCCCCATCAAAGTAAGAGGCAGAACGGAATGGCGCTCCATGGTAGCTAACCTTCTATGCGGAGATGGCACTCAATGATGATGATGATGAACATACGCAAAATAGAAACAAAAATAATAAACAAACAAAATATTAAGCAAGATATATATTCTTAAATTGCAAGAAAACAGCATACACAAATTTTAATGACAATTCTATTTTAAATGATGAAAAATAAGTAAAATAAAAGTTTGTTCTACACCCTGGTAAGTGTATGGGGAATATGATGTTAGTGACCTTATTTTTCTATGACCAATGACAATAAAGTGGGAGGAATAGAAAACGATACCAAAAAGATATCAAAAGCAAGAGGAGCCGAGTTGCACTGGGAAACATATGGAAGTCCAAAGAAATTCGATTAAATACAAAAATTAAAATGTTCAACTCCAATGTTAAGTCAGTCCTATTATATGGCTGTGAAACATAGTGAACAACAAAAATGACAATCATGATGATACAGATGCTCATTAATGGATGCTTTCGCAGAATAAAAGGATGGAAACGGCAGGACAAATTCACTAACATAGAATTATGGAAATGTACCAGTCAAACACCAGTGGATAAAGAGATACAGCGAAGACGATGGCACTGGATAGGACACACACTACGGAAGCCAACTGAGAGTATTACACAACATGCCCTTTTTTGGAATCCCCAGGGGAAAAGACAAAGAGGAAGACCAAGGAATTCTTGGAGAAGACAGATGGAAGCAGAGATGAAGATGATGGGGAAGACATGGAATGATCTTAAAAGAATGGCAAAAAACAGAACGACTTGGAAAGTGTTTGTTGAAGACCTATGCTCCACTGGGAGCTCTCTCTCTCTCTCTCTCTCTCTCTCTGCGTTCAGGACTCAACCAGAGTAAGGATTCCAGATTCCCACATGAAGTCAGCTGTCAGGCTAAGTGTGTTGATCGCCCCCACAGACAGAACATCACAATTAGAGTCTGTCAGATCCACTCTGACTGAACACCCGTTAATACGTTGCACTGTGTTCTGTGTCAGTGGCCCAGTGCATCCAATTTCAGCCAGCATTTTATTCGGGTTTGCTTTCCCTAGCCTTTGATTGTCCCCAATCTTCCTGCAAGGCAGCAGATGATCTTTTCTGTAGGGGGATTCTGCCCTTAGATGGTAGGCCCTCCCAGGTTTACGAGCACCATCTGCCCGAGTCACTAGAGGTGACTAACACAGACATGCACACACAAAGATATGAGATGTGACTAACACAGACACGGACACACAAAGATGTGAGATGTGACTAACACAGACACACAAAGATGTGAGATGTGACTAACACAGACACGGACACACAAAGATGTGAGATGTGACTAACACAGACATACACACACAAAGATGTGAGATGTGACTAACACAGACACGGACACACAAAGATGTGAGATGTGACTAACACAGACATGTACATAGCGATACGAGGCATGACTAACACTGACACACATCAAGATATATGACACATGACTAACATGCACATAAAGATATGAGATATAACTGACATTGACATGCACACACAAAGATATGACACATGCCTAACATAGATATGCACACAAAGATAAGAGATATGACTAACATAGATATGTACACACAAAGACATGAGATGGGACTAACATAGCCATGCACACACAAGAATATGAGATGTGACAAACACAGACATGCACACACAAAGATATGACATATGACTAACACTGGTACACACTAAGATATGAGATATGACTAAACACAGACACACATAAAGATATTAGACTGGGAGCTAAAAAGGTAGAAGAAGAAGAAGATCAAGTACAGTTACCTCGAGGTGTTCAGTTAGAGTTTTTATTTCACCCACGATAGAAAAACACTTTTGATCCTATTGTGATTTGAACGCGCATACTTCTAGTCTGGAGTATGACAAGTTATCGATTCGGCCACCTTCCCTCCCTGACCCATTGGTGATTAAACATAATAAGAAAATGAAAACCTCAATAAAAAAGTTACAAAATAATTTGTACTAATATCATTTTAGAGCAAGCTATGACATGTTATAATGAAAAAAATAAATATGAAAAAGAGTGAAGAAAAAAATTTTCTAAACATGCTGAAGAGGTCTCGATAAACAAATCAAACAGGAAAACAAAAAAAATCATTGCATGACCTATGACCTAGGTGGAGCACAGAGCATGGCTATAAGGAGAGGCAACTACTTAGTTCAAACTAATTTTGATAAGAGCATGTATTCAGGCTATCTGAAGAGCAGCTATAAAGATCTCACTGACCCATCACACAAAGTGTTATCAGTTTTCATGACAAATGATAGTCTCAACCTGCAAATAGTAGTTTCATTGATATGCAATCTAAATGTATGCATTTTGATATTACAATACAACTAATGAAAACAGTAAATGAAGCTTATTATTTAGTAATTATATAATTTTTTTAAAAAAGGGGGCCTCGGTATCCTAGTTGGGAAAACCACCTGACTAGGCTACCGATATTCAGACAACCCGTGTTTGATTCCTGCTGGAAGTAGTGTGAGTTGTACTCGTGGTTGGAAAAAAATACCTCCACGGATGACCCAGCCGCTGGCAGAAATGAGTACCAGGGTATTACTCTTACTGGGAAGGTTATGGGTGCTAAGACGCCGGTTCAAGTCTCGTACTTTACCTTTATCTTTACTCTGGGAAGGTGAGGAATGCCGCCTCACATCATGAGTTTCGATGCTGGAAACGACACTATCCAAAAGAAAGAGATTGAGAAAGAGACTGAGTGTGAGAAAGATAGAGTGTGTGAAGAGAAGAGAAGAGAGAGAAAGAGAAGAGAGAGAGAGAGAGAAAGTGAGGAGAGAGTGAGAAAGAGAGAGAGTGGGAAAGAGAGAGAGAGAGTGAGAAGGAGAGAGCGAGAAAGAGAGTGAGAAAGAGAGCATGAGAAAGAGAGAGAGAAAGTGAGGAGAGAGAGTGAGAGAAGAGAGAGAGAAAATGAGGAGAGAGTAAGAGTGGAGAGAAAGAGAGAAAGTGAGAGAGAGAAAGCGAGGAGAGAAAGCGAGGAGAGAAAGAGAAAGCGAGGAGAGAGAGTGAAAGTGTGAGAAAGAAATGCGACAGCTCATGAGATTTGTAATGTCACGAGTTGTTACTGAAGGCGTGTATTTCATGAGACATCACCGAGGGTCTGTATTTCCCGAGTTGTTATTGAAGATAAAAATATATTTTTTTTTTACTTTCAAATTGCATGTGGCAATAAATGGCACGTGATATTTCAGACAAGAAATTGGAAAGCCATGAATCTGAAGCACGTTTTATCAAATAATCATGTGACGTGCAATCTTCAGTGTATTATCACAACAGCCTTGTATTATCACTGAATAGACCTTTAAGCAACTGCGGGGTCAGTGAAAAAGGTCACATTTCACGATCGTTCACGAACAGTGACGAAAACGCACGAAGTTCAAAGTTCGCGAAAAATTATAAAAAGAACGTTGCAGAGGCGTATTATTTAGAGGGAGTTGTGATGGGGTTTATGTGTCTGGAATGGGTTACGATATTGGAAAGGGCTTGGACAGGATTAGTGACACATAGCTGACTGCTGGCGTGAGGAACGGCGAACTAGAACTGATAAAGATCATACATCTCTACCCGCGATGGGTCTGGAGCCAGTCTAATTAAGTGATTAGAGATTGATGAGGGAAAGTGAACTCAGAATCTAGGAAAAAAAAGGGGGTGGGGGTGGGGATGCTGAAGTCGGATGTGTTGGGCCAAAAGACGAGGGTGTAGATATCGCAGCTTAGTGAGGAATCAAATAGATGGAAGTCGTGATGAGTCAAATAGATGGAAGTCGTGGTGAGTCAAATAGATGGAAGTCGTGATGAGTCAAATAGATGGAAGTCGTGATGAGTCAAATAGATGGAAGTCGTGATGAGTCAAATAGATGGAAGTCGTGATGAGTCAAATAGATGGAAGTCGTGATGAGTCAAATAGATGGAAGTCGTGATGAGTCAAATAGATGGAAGTCGTGATGAGTCAAATAGATGGAAGTCGTGATGAGTCAAATAGGTGGAAGTCGTGATGAGTCAAATAGGTGGAAGTCGTGATGAGTCAAATAGGTGGAAGTCGTGATGAGTCAAATAGATGGAAGTCGTGATGAGTCAAATAGATAGAAGTCGTGATGAGTCAAATAGATGGAAGTCGCGTTAACAAAAATGCACGGAGTTTAATGGAAATAACTACAACATCAATACCCTCAACACACGAAAAGGTACAAGAGTAAGTGGGTAACAAAAATATTAAAATGTGGGGAGAGGTGTGTATCAAAGTGTGTGAGTAAGGAGTGTAAAACTGGGGAGGTCATGCCAATATTAATGAAATCCTCGTCGTTGAGTGCCGTCTCCGCAACGAAGGTTGGCTACCATGGAGCGCCATTCTGCTCTGTCTCTTGCTTTGATGGGGCAGGTTTTCATAGGTCGATTTGTTCATCTTTTGATGTTACTCGTCCATGTTAGTCTTGGTCTGCCTCTGCCTCTTTTACCTTGTATTTTCCTCTCCAGGATTACCGTTTGTTTTCTTTTCCTTCCATCCAATTCTACCTATTCTTCTATATATCCACATTTTAAAGACTTCAATTCTCTGTTCTGTTTTCTTGTCTAATGTCGATGTTTCTGCACCATATAGGAATATTGAGAAGATGTAACATTTTGCTATTCTTAGTTTTAGCCCTGGTGTTATTTGTTTTGATGTTAGTATGTTCTTCATGACATTAAAATTACTTTTTTGCCATTCCAATTCTTTTGTTTATTTCAGTTGTACATTTTCCATCACTGGTTATAGTATGTCCAAGGTAGTTATAGTTCTGAACTGTCCCCAGGTCTATTCCTTCAATTTTGATATCAACAAGTGGGTTTTGAGTATTTTCTTTGTATATGATCATAGTTTTAGTCTTTTAGATATTCATATCTAGTCCATATTTTTTGCTTGTCATGTTTATTTCATTAAGTAACTGTTGTAGATCTTTAGGATTGTCTGCTAGTAGTACAGTATCATCAGTCCTTCTTAGGTTATTGATTATCTTTCCATTAATTTGTAGGCCTTTCATCTCTATGATGTTTTTAAAGATTTGCTCAGTGAATAGATTGAACAAGGGAGCCGCGATAGCTCAGTGGTTAGTGAACTGGACTACAAAGGACAAGAGGTAGGGTTCGATCCCAACCGACGGCTTCCGGTTCACCCAGCCTTTAATGGGTACCGGATTTTTTTCTGGGAAAGTAAAGCGGCATGGGCGTAATACCAACCACATTACCCCAAAAATCATGTGCCGAAGGTCTGTAAAATTTATGGTCACTAACATCATATTCCCTACACTTGGCGTGACGGGGGCTCTTTAATTATTATTTTTTTTTGTAAGACAGATAGGAGGCTTAAGAGCATAATCTAACTGTAATGATGACTTGATGGCAAAGTGAGCTGTTGGCACATGCCATTTTGGTTGCGCGTTCAATAACTTTAACCCCAGAAGACAAAATAATAAATAATAATAAATGAACATTATAATAGAGGGCAACTTCCGAGGCGATAGATCAGCGAATCACTTCAGGGAAGAGGTATGTTTACAGCACTCGGGGAAAAAAATCATAAATAATCAACAGAAAAAAAAAAAAAACAATGAACTACAAACAGCTCGAAGCAGGATCGAACCCGTATTCCTTGACACGTAAAATAAACGCTACAGCACATGGGCAACTAAGCAACCTAAAAAGGTTGCTATCCTTGGCGATGTTTTTCACGCAAGTGTACTCATCTCAACTGCATTCATCATTATCATCATCATTGAGTGCCGTCTCCGCATCGATGGTTGACTACCATGGAGCACCATTCCACTGTCTCTTGCTTTGATGGTGCAGATTGTCATAGGTTGACTTGCTCATCTTTTGATGTTACTCGTCCATGTTAGTCTTGGTCTGCCTCTTTTACCTTGTATTTTCCCTTCCAATATTACTTTTATTAGGCTGTTGTGTCTTTTTATCATGCCCCAAAAATGCCATTTGTCTTGTTCTAATTGTGTTTAGTAGTTCTCTTTTCGTTTTTAGTTGTTTTAAAACTTCATCGTTTGTTTTTTCTTTACTTTCCATCCACCGCATTGCACATCAGCTGCATTGCTTGATCGGAATTTTCCCAAATGAAAGTGTCTCACTGAACCAAGTGATCTTGCAGTACAGTGATGAACCATACTATTTATCTGTCAAGGTATCTTCTTGACTTTCCAACCATGTATGACAGAATCAAGATCTGGAGAGCACGAGCATACCTGAAGATTAGTACAGATAAAGAGCATTCATTGCACCACGTGCTCAACACAGGGAAAGGTGCCAGGCTAAAAAGAGGCAAATCATGGTGGGTCGAGCAGAAGATGTCATCAAACAGGTCTGTAGGCTTATCAATATCAGCGTTGGTGAGGAGTGGATACCGGCGACTACGTCACTCAAGGGGACTTTCTCGTGTATTGTCACACTCGACAGGAAAAGTAGGGAACAGAACCCGGTCGTGGTTAATGCTGTGGTCAACGGTCTCATCTGCGATAACACCGATGAGAAAGATGTAGTCATCTATACAGACGGATCTGTAAGACGACACCAAAGAAGTGCATGGGCATTTACAGCACGCTCGGCAGGCAGAATAGTCTACGAAGACAGTGGTGCATACGTCATGAGGTGATGGCAGTGACCAAGGCATTCAAATGGTTAGAGTCACAAGACTACACCCACGCATGTATACTGAGTGATTTGATGAGCATGATAAAAAAAAAGTGGAGGCGGGCTTTGTACGCATGCAATGGGTAGAGTCGTTGCAGAAATCCAAAACACTTAAGATCACCTTTGTCTATGTCCCTGGACATGCGGGAGTACGGGGAAATGAAAGAGCGGACAGCTGACTAGCTGCGCTGTCGTTGAGGACGGGAAACCAATGGATGGGGCGGACATCATCAATGCCCTCCGAGATGTGGGAAGAGCACAGGACTTCAACAAACACAGATCCACGTCACTTCTTCGGATGATGGAAATGGGAGTTAAGATGGGCACGGCCAGAAATGAGAAACTTGGTGGCCGTGTAAGAAGACTTATCAACCAACATAGAACTGGAGTCGTCATTCGCTGGACACTGCGGGAATTGCTGAGGAGGGGATCTAAGCACCTATGGATATGTTCAGAGTGCAATGATGATGACCCACAAATAACTCAATAACTATCTATCTATCTATTGACCGTTCGAGCCGTAGCCGGCCCATAGGGCGTAGACCAAGATACTCAAGGAACCGTACTAAAGGAGATTATATCCCATAGTGGGGGTATCAACGTAGAAAAAGCAGTTCTACTTAGCAAGTGGGGAGTGAGGGTGGCAGTAAGAAAGTAAGAACGATGTTTGTAGATTAATGCTTTCTGGAAGAACGATGTTTGTAGATTAATAATTAATAGAAGAACAATGTTTGTAGATTAATGCTTATTGGAAGAACGATGTTTGTAGATTAATAATTAATAGAAGAACGATGTTTGTAGATTAATAATTAATAGAAGAACGATGTTTGTAGATTAATAATTAATAGAAGAACGATGTTTGTAGATTAATAATTAATAGAAGAACGATGTTTGAATACCTACTGGAAGAACGATGTTTGTAGATTAATGCTTTCTGGAAGAACGATGTTTGTAGATTAACACTTATGAAAGAACGATGTTTGTAGATTAATGCTTTCTGGAAGAACGATGTTTGTAGATTAACACGTATGGAAGAATGATGTTTGTAGATTAATTCTTTCTGGAAGATCGATGTTTGTAGATTAATGCTTATGGAAGAACGATGTTTGTAGATTAATGCTTATGGAAGAACGATGTTTGTAGATTAATGCTTATTGGAAGAACGATGTTTGTAGATTAATGCTACTTTGAAGAATGATGTTTGTAGACTAATGCTAATTTCAAGAATGCTGTTTGTAGATTAATGCTAATTTGAAGAATGATGTTTGTAGATTAATACTTATTGGATTAATGATTATTGGAAGTGTGAAACATTGGAGTAGGCAGAGAGTAGAGCCACGAACAACCCACGAACTGGAAGTGATATCCGTACTTTAGACTACCCAGCCATACTCCGACGACATTCCTCGACCTCCCCATGGCGTGAACTCTGCTATCAATTCTCTTGATGACTGGGTAAAAAAAAAGTAAAGTAATGAGAGTAGAGTAATTACATTGGGGGTAATGTGGTCGGTATTACACCCGTGCCGCTTTACTTTCCCAGAAAAAAATCCGGTACCCATTAAAGGCTGGGTGAACCGGAGCCTTTGGTTGGGATCGAACTAACCACTGAGCTATTGATGACTGGGCGGACGGCATAAACTATTTGCAAAATTTTTTTTGAGCCTACTACCGCGAGTGGGTATCGAACTTGGATCGCCTGGTGGGTGGGTACATGCTCTTTGAATGAGCAAATCAACTAAAGTACCATTCGAAAACAACAGTGATCAGTACTCAATTCCCTCCGAGATGTGGGAAGGGCACAGGACTTCGACAACCACGTGTCCACGTCACTCCTTCGGATGAAACAGATGGGGGTTAAGATGAGTACAGTCAGAAACGAGAAACTTAGTGGGCGTGTAAGAAGACTTATCAACCAACACAGAACTGGAGTCACCAGTCGCTGGACACTGCGAGATTTGCTGAGGAGGGGATCTGAGCACGTATGGACATGTTCGGAGTGCAATGATGACGACCCGTAAATAACTCAATGATTAGCATGTTTAATTTACAAATGTTTGGAAGTAATGAGGAACAATGAGTCTTCCCAGAGTGCAGTATTGCTACTTTTTAGTAGGAAGGGAGATAACAACGACGTGGCAACGATAAGATCAGAAATGAAGAACTGAGAAAAAAGATAGGAATAACTCCCACTACGGAATATATAAAGAAACAACGGATTAAATTGTTTGGCCACGTGACAAGGCAGAGTAATTAAAACAGAACACAACGAGCCCTCAATAAACGTTGCGAGAAAACCCAACACAAGGGTCGACCACGAAAAAGATGGATTGACGGAATATTAGAAGCACTAGGAAACATAACAGCAGCAGAGGCGAACAGAAGAGCAAAAGACCGCAAATTATATCTCCCCTCGAAGCTAAAAGGCAAATGAAGAAGGAATGAAGAACAATGACAGGGTGTATTTGCTATGATTTCACACCTATCCTGTTATTACAAACCCAAGAGAGAGAGTGATCACGAAAAAAAATTCTGAATCCTGTACATTACGGGACGACTGCACTATGCATTTGACCTCTATTCTCAGGTCGCATATAATGTCACTTCCCACAAACGTCCAAATCAAGGGACAGCACTCTAATAAATCAATCACTGGGCAACAATCTCTAGCATGAACGATAACGGCGGTTGAAGTAGTTACAGCTGCACTTAAAGTGGGTTGAATGACACAACTATATGGGGGCGACTATAATGCTGGACAACAACTGCGATGTTCGTTCGTGGGAACAAAACAAAACAAAACCAAACAAAACAGAACAAAACAAAGAACCAGTGTCATAGTTATTCGAAGGTCCCGGTGTCCCTGCAAACGAATGAAAATCCATAATTGCTCAACCGCTCGTGCCAGTGGAATCATCCGAATTAACATCTCATCGAATATCTAAACAAAGAAAGGCCACATCATAGCAAACATAGCACACGTCAAAAGACATAAGGCGTATCAGCACCGAAAGTGAGCGCAACTGAACTGTCCTTCGTCATACGATATCATCATTCATCACAAGTAATCTGAATATAGAAACACCATCCGGATGAAAAGCTCACCTCACTAAACTCTCTAGTTCCGGCAGACTTGGAATAAGAGGAAACTGCAACAAGGAACACTTTTCAGACAGTGCCTCAACGTTTTCTGCCGCCAATCCACTATATTGACAGGAAGTCATCAAAAAATCAGAATTTCGACTGAAAAGTCGAAGCTTAAAGCTGAAACATCCTCACTGTTGTCTTTTATTGCATCTAATCCTAAATCAAAAACAGAGAATGAGCTACAAGAAATGATAGATATAATTGTAAAAGAAAGCAACAAGAAAAAAACGGATTAAATGGTTTGGCCACGTGACAAGGCGGAGTAATTAAAACAGAACACAACGAGCCCTCAATAAACGTTGCGAGAAAACCCAACACAAGGGTCGACCACGAAAAAGATGGATTGACAGAATATTAGAAGCATTAGGAAACATAACAGCAGCAGAGGCGAACAGAAGAACAACACGTCTGAATAGTAAGAAAACAAGTAATGGTCATATTGAAGAAACAATCATTACCATCATGCAGGGAAAAAAATGTTTATTCTTATGTTTATATTTGTCTTTTTATCATATACAAAGTGGAACGTGTCAAATGCTTGGGTACAATAATAACATCAGATGGAATATGCACCACAGAAATAAAAAGCAGAATAGATCAGGCCAAAATAGCATTTCAGAAATTGAAAAACGTCTTATTTGTGAGAGAGAGTTCATCGGTGGTTCTATATAGAGCCAAATGTGACCTACAGAATTGGAAGCGAGTCACGAACATTAGACAAACAAATGAAAAGACGATTAGAGGCCACAGAGATGGGATTTCTCTGAAGAATGTTGAAAGTTCCCTGGACAGCTAAATAAACCAATGAGGAAATTCTCAAAGTGGCCAACACAAAAAGAGAAGCTCTTAAAAAAAACAGCAGAAAGAAACAATCAACGTTTTTAGAGCACATAATGAGAAGAGGAACGTTGAAAACTTGGTTACAACTGGCAAAATAAATGGGAAAGAGAGATCGCGGATGACAAAGAGACACGACATTAGATACCCTTGTTTCATGGCATGGAAAACAGTCAACAACAGAAATGATACGATGCACTGTAGATAGAAAATTGTGGAAGGATATGATCGCCTACGCCAACCGGTATGGTACATGATGATGATAATGAAGGTTTATTTGCTAATACTGTGAACAAATCACTACAATTTACCATATGATGTTCTCCATTCTACATCCTTATTTATAGGGACAGATACGCAATGGTTCCCTCGTTCCAGATCGTTCTTTCAATGCTCACAAGTCACAGTTGTTTGTTTTCATCTCAAAGTGGCAGTTTAGTTTTAATCTAGAAAATTGTGCAGAATTTATGGATGAACACGTCCTGAGCCATGTAAAAAAGAAAGTAAAGTACCCTCGTCACGCCAAATGGCGTATAGGGAATATGGTGTTAGTGACCATAAATTTTACAGACCGTCGGCACATGATTTTTAGGGTAATGTGGTCGGTATTACGCCCGTGCAGTTTTACTTCCCCAGAAAAAAAATCTCGTACCCATTAAAGGCTGGGCGAAACGGAAGCCATCGGTCAGGATCGAACCCTACCTCTTGTCCTTTGTAGTCCATTTCACTAACCTCTGAGCTATCACGGCTCCCCCTGAGCCATCTATATTACACTTATTCTTAAAATTAAAATTGGATGGTAGTGGTTTCAATTTGTTACAACAGATACAAAAAGTAAAATTGTTTAGCTAAAGTATGAGTATACATCATTATATAGTCGATGTATGTAATATATATATATATATATATATATATATATATATATATATTGGTATTTTAGTTATTCTTCCTCTTTGAGACCCGTCACGCCAAGTGGCGTATATGGAATATAGTGTTAGTGACCATAATTTGTATAGATCTTCAGCACATGATTTTTGGGGTAATGTGGTCAGTGTTACACCCATACCACTTTACTTTTTGGAGAAAAAAAAGTCCGGTACCCATTAAGGCTGGGTGAACTGTCGATCACGAATTTGACCTTTTATCATTTGTAGTCCAGTTCACTAACCAGTGAGCTATCGTGGCTCCAGGTAAGTTACTGCTAATAATAAAAGTTTGGAAATTAGAGTTTCCGGCGGTGAAATACCCAATTTTTAACCATAAAAGTTGCTAAAACGTTAAAGATTCCTCTGCAGACTTGTAACCCCTTTCAATGTATACTAGAAGAGACGTGTATTTGCTTGCTTGAGTTCGCCCGATGACTAAAGTATTCTAGAGTGTTCTAGTAGACTATAGAATTCCTCTTCATCATCCGCCCTTAAAAGGACGTTAAGTGGGTGTGTCTGCGTTGTGTTGTGGTTTGCAGTATAACTGTGATATTTGCACCTTTCGGCCCAACACATCCGACTTCAGCACGACATTTTTTAGTACCGGGTTGTCTTCCCTCTTTGATCCCTACTCGCTTGGCCAGACTAGACAGGTTAGTCTGAGGCTAGAGGCACCGCGGAGAGGTGGAGCAGGGTCTGGATGGTTTTGGTTCACCAATCCTGGCGCAAACCATCAGCTGTGGGTCGCTGACAACTTCCAGCTCTGGTGCTGTGAGACGCGCCTTCGCCCAAACGTGTATTTTAAGTTCATGGAAAGACACAACTGAGCAACTCAACTAAAGTATTAGTGACAAAACAACTGCGATTAGCATCAGAATAGCTTCAAGGAGCTTCAGTGGCTGAGTTGTTAGTATGCTCGCTTCCTGACCTGAAAGGTTCTGGTTCAATCCCCAGCATTAGCATATTTTTTTTCGGACTGACAAGTCTCTGGAGTTTACCCAGGCTCTAAAAATGGGTACCGGAGATTTCCTCTGGGAAGTAAAGGCGGCCTGGCGTGATACCGACCACATCACCCAAAATTGTGCCGTGGTTATAGAAAAATATGGTCACTAACACCGTATTCCCTATACGACTATCAAGGCAGGGGAGGGAACCTTTACTTTTTTATGTTAGCTTCCTGGCATTCATTCATCACTGGGTGTTTTCTCTACATCGAAGGGTGGCTAGACATTGTACTCTCCCCTGCCCTGAAGATGCACATTGTCATTGACAGGTTCACCTGTTCATCTTTTGATGTTCTCATTCAACTTTAGTCTTGGTCTGCCTCTAACTCGTCTAGCCCCTAGCGTCTCCTCCAAGATGACCTTCAGAAGGGCATTATGCCTCTTCACTAGTCCAACAATTATATATATATATATATATATATATATATATATATATATATATATATATATATATATATAAAACAGAACAGAAAATTGAGGCCTTTGAAATGTGGATTTATAGAAGAATAGGTAGAATTGGATGGAAACAAAAGATAACAAACGAGGAAGTTTTAAAACAGCTGAAAATAAAAAGAGAACTACTAAATACAGTTAAGACAAGACAAATGAAATTTTGGGGGCATGTTAAAAGACACAACAGCCTACTAAAAGTAATATTGGAAGGAAAAATACAAGGTAAAAGAGGCAGAGGCAGACCAAGACTAATATGGACGAGTAACATCAAAAGATGGACAAGTCAATCTATGACAGCCTGCACCATCAAAGCAAGAAACAGAGTAGAATGGCGATCCATGGTAGCCAACCTTCGTTGCGGAGAAGGTACTCGATGATGATGAAGATATATATATATATATATATATATATATATATAATTGTGTTAAGTAGTTCTTTTGTCATTTTTAACTGATTCTGAACTTCGCTGTTTATCTTATTCCCTCTGCACCAAATTCTCCCCATTTTTATATAGCTACATTTCAAAGGCTTTGGTTTTCTGTTGTTTTCTTATTTAATGCCCCTTGTTTCTGTTCTGCATCAAACAGGAATATTGAGTAGAAATACTTTATATGGGGAGCCGCGATAGCTCAGTGGTTAGTGAACTGGACTACAAAGGACAAGAGGTTGGGTTCGATCCCAACCGACGGCTCCGTGTTCACCCACCCTTTAATGGGTGCCGGATTTTTAATAGGAAAAGTAGGTAAAGTGGCACGAGCGTAATGCCGACCACATTACCCCAAAAATCATGTGCCGAAGGTCTGAAAAATGTATGGTCACTAACACCATATTCCCTATACGCCACTTGGCGTGACGGGGGCACAATTTTTTTTTTTTACTTTATATGGGGATCTTCGTCTTGTCAGAGGGTTTAGTAGAGGATATTGTTTATTTATTATTATTATTTTTTTTTTTTGGGGGGGGGGTGGGAAGAGGGGAGGTTTTGTTTTTGTCGAGCAGCTTCTCTCGTGGGTGATTCTACCAATATTTGATAAACATACTCGGCCACAGAATGAACAAGTCAGGCTCACTGATCCACAGGGCTTTCCATCTTGGTTTTCCCATTAGTCTTTTCTTTTTTACGATTTGCCAAAGCACAGCCTCAAATGATGTTAACCCCATTTTTTTTTTTTTTGTACAGGATTTCTTGCCAGATGTTCCCAGTCATTTTCACAGATGGATAAGTCATTCACAGATGATTTACAGATATCTCTATATCGTAGTTTAGGTATGTCGATTTGTCCTTTTTCCGTGTATTAGTTCACCATATAGTATTTGCTTGGGAATGCAGTTTTATTTCACTAGCTGGACGTGCTCAGCCATCTTAACCTTCTTTTGATCATCCACATGATTATTGGGGTCTTAGCACGTTGCAGGACAGTTAAGTTGATTAGTTTGTCCTGCCATTTGATGTGCATTATTCTACGGGGACATCGCATGTGGAAATAATTTAATCTTTTTTTTATGATTTGAGTATGTTGTCCAGGTTTCAGATACAAATAACAGTGTGCTAAGCATACAGACCTGGTATATTAAGAGTTTGGTCTTTAGTGTTAATTTCGTGTTGTTCTAGCCCCTTTCAGTGAGTTTGCTGAAAGTTTTAGCTGCCTTACCATTCGGCTGTTTATTTCATCATCAACAGAAACGGTTGACGTGATTGTGGATCCAAGATACGTGAATTTCTGAACTGACTCAAGTGCACTATCTTTCAAAATAGAGGTTTGATGTCTTCTTGACTTAGAACTTGAGTAGAAATAACACGTTGCTATTCATAGCTACTTCTTACTTCCGGTGCGTTCCAAGATGGAAGTCACGTTTACTCTCCATCTTGCGTGGACCGTTTGGCGTAGTGTTGAAAACCTTATCCTGAGTCTCGTTTTGGGACAGCCCTAGGCGGGGAAGTCATTCCTGGTGTGGAAGCCCGTATTAACATGTCGAGTCAAGCGGAAAAACCTGCTGTGGGATGGCCATGCATCCATTTATCTCGTCCACTATTAAGAAAAGAATATGTACAGATGTTGGATATGTATTTACTTTAGAAGAAACGACCAGATAATTACTAAGCAGCTCTTAAATGGGAAACATTGTAAACTGCACCAATGTAAAACCCTTTGTCATCTCCTCTTGATGGGGCGCTGCCGTCGTTGTTACCAACTTGTGGATTTCTTGATCTGGTAACGGCCGCTTGGAACAGGACCATTGGCGCCCTGTTCCCTCAGCGTTTTCTGAGTCACTTGACTACTGCACACGTGAGGCTACCCTGGGTCTGTTCTTTACGGTTGGCCTGTCATAGCAGCCGTCTAGTGGTAGTATTTCGCGTTGCTGTTGGTAGTGACCAATTAGCTCTCTAATCTGTAGACTTCTTTATTCAGTGTCACTTGTGCTTCTCACTGACTCAGCAAAAGGAGTTAACACAATGCCCTCATAAGGGGCTCTCTTTTATTGTTGTTACACACAGCTCTCCTCCACACTTACAGCAGACTCTCACGACGACCACCTCACGCACTCTCCACGCTGACATTGTCAAGTTGTACCCTCACATATATCCATGGAACCGCCCGAGTTGTCCCTTCTATTGTTGGACCTCCCCGGTCTACCACTGGCTCCTACAGATGACGAGTATAGGGCTTAACTTCCAGTCCCCACACTATCTTGGAAAACCACACAGTTCACTTGTACTGTAACTCTAGTTAAAGAGCTCCGGCTCCTTGCTCACACTAATAGAACTTCCCTAGAACTCCTTGAACACAATAGTCGTTTCATAGCTGATTCACACAGCCTTCCCTAGAACTTCCTTGAACACAATAGTCATTTCATAGCTGATTCATACAGCCTTCCCTAGAACTTCCTTGAACACAATAGTCATTTCATAGCTGATTCATACAGCCTTCCCTAGAACTTCCTTGAACACAATAGTCATTTCATAGCTGATTCATACAGCCTTCCCTAGAACTTCCTTGAACACAATAGTCATTTCATAGCTGATTCATACAGCCTTCCCTAGAACTTCCTTGAACACAATAGTCATTTCATAGCTGATTCATACAGCCTTCCCTAGAACTTCCTTGAACACAATAGTCATTTCATAGCTGATTCACACAGCCTTCCCTAGAACTTCCTTGAACACAATAGTCGTTTCATAGTTGATTCATACAGCCTTCCCTAGAACTTCCTTGAACACAATAGCCATTTCATAGCTGACTCACACAGCCTTCCCTAACTTAATAACTAAATCCGTTGACCTGTACTGCAACTTCAGTGGACAAGTCCTTGGTCACAACTAATGTCACTTTAGCAGACTTTGCTTGAAAACAATAGTCATTTCATTGCTGATTCATACAGCCTTCCCTAACTTAATAACTAAATCCGTTTTCCTTGTACTGCAACACGCAACTGAACGAACTTTCTGCTTGCTCATCCTTCTCCAAGAAAAACAAAACCTAACTGCCCCCCCCCCCCCATAAAAATCTCCTTGACCACCATCATCATTGCCATGCAACGTCACTTTATGACCGCTTCGCACCGCCTTGCACTTTCCCCAGTATCTAAACATTTTGCCCTGTGCCATTCCCCTTCTACAACATTAGGTCAGAGGAAAAGAGAACGACCTCGAGATTAAATGAAAGGACCGTAACAAAAGAGACAAAGGTTGACAAGCATAGACTCCCTCCTTATAATCGAAGAACTTGCCCCAAATAGAGACAATTGGCGGGAGACTTCAGTATCAACGTTATGTTCCGTTACGGCACTGGAAAGATCAAGAAGTTACTTTCAGGCATACAAACACTGCCGCCCCGCCCACTTTCACTACACACGCACTGTAATGTTACACTTATTAGCGTGTAGTCAGCTCTATTTGACCTTCTACTCCACTTACAAGAGCGACATACAGATAGGTCAATGAAACTTCTGGAGATAACTATCCCGCTTAAGTTGTTCCCTTGTTAAGAGTTTCACAGTGTACCCGTTCTATGTTCAGGATTCTGTTAAAAATAACAAGTGATTGCGAACCTGTTTTGTGACAAAGTCCACTATAAAAAGTAAAAAGCCCCCGTCACGCCAAGTGGCGTATAGGGAATATGGTGTTAGTGACCATAAATTTTACAATTTTTCAGCGCCTGATTTTTGCGGTAATGTGGTCGGTATTACGCCAGCGCCGCTTTACTTTCCCAAAAAAAAATCCGGTACCGATTTACTGGGTGAACCCTACGCCTTGTCCTTTGTGGTCCAGTTCACTAACCACTGAGCTATCGCGGCTCCCATAGTCCACTATGAGAGACGCGAAAGAGTACTTTTGGTTTAAGGGAAACTATTATGGATAATTATGATAGAAGAGAAACGATATTGGATAATTCTGGTAGAAAAGAAACTATTATGGATAATTCTGGTAAAAGGGAAACTATTATGGATAATTCTGGTAGAACTTAAACTATTGTGGATAATTCTGGTAGAAAAGAAACTATTATGGATAATTCTGCTAGAAAAAACTATTATGGATAATTCTGCTAGAAAAAAACTATTATGGATAATTCTGGTAGAACTTAAACTATTGTGGATAATTCTGGTAGAACTTAAACTATTGTGGATAATTATGGTAGAAGAGAAACTATTATGGATAATTCTGGTAGAACTTAAACTATTGTGGATAATTATGGTAGAAGAGAAACTATTATGGATAATTATGGTAAAAGAGAAACTATTATGGACAATTCTGATAAAAGAGAAACTATTATGAATAATTCTGGTAGAAGAGAAACTATTATTGACAATTCTTGTAAAAGAGAAACTATTATGAATAATTCTGGTAGAAGAGAAACTATTATGGATAATTCTGGTAAAAAAGAAACTATTATGGATAATTCTGGTAGAAGAGAAACTATTATGGATAATTCTGGTAAAAGATAATCTATTATGAATAATTCTGGTAAAAGAGAAACTATTATGGATAATTCTGGTAGAAGAGAAACTATTATGGATAATTCTGGTAGAAGAGAAACTATTATGGATAATTCTGGTAAAAGAGAAACTATTATGAATAATTCTGGTAAAAGATAATCTTTTATGAATAATTCTGGTAGAAGAGAAATTATTATGGATAATTCTGGTAAAAGAGAAACTATTATGGATAATTCTGGTAAAAGAGAAACGATTATGGATAATTCTGGTAAAAGAGAAACTATTATGAATAATTCTGGTAAAAGAGAAACTATTATGGACAATTCTGGTAAAAGAGAAACTATTATGAATAATTCTGGTAAAAGAGAAACTATTATGAATAATTCTGGTAGAAGAGAAATTATTATGGATAATTCTGGTAGAAGAGAAACTATTATGGATAATTCTGGTAAAAGAGAAACTATTATGGATAATTCTGGTAAAAGAGAAACTATTATGGATAATTCTGGTAAAAGAGAAACTATTATGAATAATTCTGGTAGAAGAGAAATTATTATGAATAATTCTGGTAAAAGAGAAACTATTATGGATAATTCTGGTAAAAGACAAACTATTATGGATAATTCTGGTAAAAGAGAAACTATTATGAATAATTCTGGTAGAAGAGAAACTATTATGGATAATTTAGGACATTGCCCACCGAAAAATTGTTCATCAAAAAACTACCCATGCTGAGACACATCAGTCTCATCATCAAACATCAAAACAACATCAAACAAATGAAAACAACATCAAACTAGTGACACAACGTAGCACGCTTGCTTAACAAATGAATGGTAAGAAAAAGAAGTTGTGTTCTACCTTTAGCCTCAACTAATTAAGTCTTCTTCCTTCACAGATTTTTTCCCCCTGGGTGACAAGGGGTATACAAAGTTATATCTGATATGAGCATAAGTGATTTGGAAGAGCTTACTAAAGACAAATGCAGTGGTAGCAGTCAGTAAACGTTATACAAACTGTTGAAAGCTTTTGAACATCAGATTAGTGCTCCAGTACTGTCCCAAACAATGCCAAAACCCATAAGCCCATCTGGTATGACTCCACATGGGAAACATAAAATACTAGAACTTAAGGAAGACATAATAGGAACCATGAAAAAAAGCACCCAAACAGACATAGAGAGAAAGCACATAGCAGAAAAACACATAAATGACAAATACCCACAGGACACCTGGTCACACATAGACACAGATGGCTCTGCTACAAACGCTACCAGAGATGGAGGAGGAGGTGTGTTCTTGAGGTTGAATAACCAGGAAGAGATCACCAAGTCAATAGCTACTGGGAAATTCTCAAACAACTATAAAGCAGAAACTGAAGCCCTCGAAGATGCTGCAAAACTGGCCATCCAACACAAAAATAACGTGCACAAGAAATTGGTGATACAGACTGATGCACTGTAAGTCCTAACAGCTCTAAAAAAAAAAAACCCAGGAACAGTGATCTAGGTGACTTGAGAACAACCCTAGACCAACTGTGCAATAACTTCCAGAGAGTGGTCATCCAGTGGATACCATCACACTGTAATATACATGGAAACAAACGTGCAGACAAACTAGCTAAGGAGGAAGGGAGATTACCACAAGAGAACCATCTGGTCAGCTACAATGAAGCCAAATCGATCATCAAAGGCCAGTACCATGAAAAATGGAAACAAGAACGCCCAAAGTATAACGAGAGTGATGGATACCTCCAACTATCAAGGAGGGATCAAGTCATCTCACTTCGCCTACGCACTGGCCACAACAGAATGAGAAACCAGATGTTCACCAAACTCAAAATAGGAACTACCAGTCAGTGCCACTGTACCCTGGATAACATGACAACAAAACATGTTCTACAGGATTGCCACCAGCACACAGACCTGAGAAGGACAATGTGGCTTAAACCACCTCCCTGGAAGAGAAACTATATGGGACAACCAAATCACTTAAAAAGTTTGTTGCCTTCATAAGAGAGTCCGGAGTCCTAGTCTGAATGAGCCATGATCACAGAAGAAGATGAGGAAGAACATCAGATGGTATAAAAAAAACAACAAGGGCCAAATGAGCAACATATTATGGATAGAAAATAGTTTGGATTGCAAAACATACTAAAAAAACCTGATGACAACATAGCAAGACATGCACTGTTAGGAACCCCCCTCCCCCAAGAAAGCAAAAGCCAGGAATCTTTGGAAATACGTGTACATGGGGAAGAAAATCATGAAAACAAATGAAAGGTTCCCTTCACCTTCACATCTTGCTAGGTGTATAGGGAACATAGTGTTAGTGACCAGATCTTTCCATGTCCACAGCACAAATTCTTTGGCTGATGTGGTGAGCATCACACCAGGTCATCTTTACTTCCTAGAAAAATATCTGGTATCCATTTTTAGATTCTGGGTGAACCATGAAGCCTTGTCAGTCTCAAGACTAGAGAGAAATACATAAAATGTCCCAAAATAGTGGTTGAATTTGTCCATGGTATATGCTCCAAATCTAAAGGGCTTAACTTCTAGTCAATATGGCAGATAGATGGCAGGAACCATTGAGGCTCAGTCTGAAAAGTGTTCCTTGTTGCAGTTTCCTCATATTCCAAGTCAGACTTGCTGCCGGAGCTACGGAGTTTAATGCTCTGTACACACCGTAAGCTGTGTTTCAATATTCTGATTGCTTACGATGAATGATGGTATTGTATGATGAAGGACAGTTCAGCTGCGCTCACTTTCGGTCCCGCTTGGCCTTATGTCTTTTGGCGTGTACTGTAGCTGCTATGATGGGGACTGCAGCTGCCTTTCTTTGTTTGGATCCTTCAATGAGATGAGTTTTAATTCGGATGATTTGGATGATTGACGGTTGAGTAATTATGGATTTTAATTCGCTTGTGGTGATACCGGAGCCTTCGACTAACCGTAACCATTTAAAGGGCTTTTATTGATTGATACAAGCTCATTTTTATAAGATACAATAAAATGAGATAAGATTAAAATGAAAGTAGGAATGATAATTCACTTACCAAAACACTATGGCATCCATCTCCAAATATCTCTATTTTGTGTGGATTGTCAGCTGGAAGACTATATGGCACACATGGATTGTAAGTGTAGTTCCATAAGGCACTCCTACCCTGAAAGGAAACATTGAAAGATGCATTGTACCTGAAAAAGAAAATGATAAAATAATTATTTGTCACAATTTGAGAAAACTGGAACCATCATCCAATGCTATACGTTTTTTTTTTGCTTACTTCATTTTTTGCTACATTTCTCTCAGTTCTAGTAGTTTCTTTTACACTCATGTGGGTCAAACAAGCAAAAATTACAACATCATCATGTAGCAGTGTGTCCTTTATAGGATTTTGTTGATTTGGATCAAACCCTATCCCTTGTCCTTTGTAGTCCAGTTCACTAACCACTGAGCTATCGCAGCCTTGTGTCTTTTGATGAGGTTGTAATATATAAATATTTTTTGGGTAAGATTTTATTTATAAGCCAACTCTTTCAATGTTTAGGTCTTTTATATTGTCTTTATTGCTCTTTTTCAAAGATATTCAAAGAAGTTTATCTATAGCATTTTATTATGAATGAACCAAATGCTTTCGATGTTGTTGCGAGATTGCCCATGATTTGTGAGATTGCCCATGATTTGTGAGATTGCCCATGATTTGTGAGATTGCCCATGATTTGTGAGATTGCCCATGATTTGTGAGATTGCCCATGATTTGCAAAATAAAGTCACTATCAAGAAGATACATGTCCTCCTGACCTTTAACATTAAAAAATAAAACTTGGAAAATTATCAAAGAAAACAAACACACGAGACTGTAGAGTAAAACTAAATGGAAAAATCCAGAAACAAGTGAATAGATTCAACTAAAGTTTGATCATTGATGGAAGATGGACCGCATAAATTAGAGGCAGAATAGGACAAGCAAAGACAAATTTCCATCGAATGAAAAACATCCTATGTAACAAAACATTATCAATTAATGTTAGAAAACGTGTCCTAAAGTGCTACATTGAACCTGTTCTACTATACGGAAGTGAGTCATGGGAGAAACTAGTGAAGAAACAACACAAAGAACATTAGGCTCAGCTGAGATGTGGTTTATCAGAAGAATGCTACAAATTCCACTGATAACAAAATTACAAATGAAAAATGTTTAAAATGAGTTGGAGAAACAAGGAATATCAAAATCATATGGAAGAGACAATCTATATTTATTGGGCATGTCATGTGAAAAAAATACATTGAGAATACTATAACAACAACAGGTAAAATTAATGGAAAGAAGAGCAGAGAAGAAAGACCAAAATAAAAAATATTAAACAGCTTATCCAAATGGCATAATAAAAGATCACTAGGAAGACCAAGTAAAGTAAAGTGCCCCCGTCACGCCAAGTGGCGTATAGGGAAATATGGTGTTAGTGACCCTATATTTTACAGACCTTCAGCACATGATTTTTGGGGTAATGTGGTCAGTATTACGCCCGTGCTGCTTTACTATCCCAGAAAAAAATCCGGTACCCATTTAAGGCTGGGTGAACCCGGAAGCCGTCGGTTGGGATTGAACCCTACCCCTTGTCCGTGGTAGTCCAGTTCACTAGCCACTGAGCTATCGCAGGAAGACCAAGAATCAACCATTATAAAGTCAGAGATCACAGAAGCCAACACAGATATATCTCAGGACTGTAATAAAACAACTTTTATTACCAACTGGTAAAAAGGCAGCCAAAATGAGACTGTGCAGAATACAAAGGTTGTCCTAAATACAGCAGGTTGTCTGTTGTTGATTTCATTCATTATTTTTGTTATTATTTCTATTCCAAAATCACCCATGGCTTCAATCTCTTCTTTAGTTATATTATCTGGTCCAAGAGCTATTCCTGCTTTCATATTGTGAAAGGCGCTATCCATTTCAAGACTTCAAAGAGAGTGCAAAGTTCTACAAAGGACATACCACCTGATGATGAGCGTGTACGTTGAATATCATCATCATCATCGAGTGCTATCTCCGCATCAAAGGTTGGCTACCATGGAGCGCCATTCCACTCTGTCTCTTGATTTGATGATGCAGATTGTCATTGGATGACTTGTCCATCTTTTGATGTTAATCGTCCATGTTAGTCTTGGTCTGCCTCTTTTACCTTGTATTGATAGGTGCCGGGAACACTTGAATGACATCACCCAAGAAGCAGACACTCCTGTAGCAGCCCACTTTAACTCGAGGGGCCATCGAGGTAAGACTGATGTCTTGGTAACTGGCCTAGTATCATGCTCCTCTGATCACCACAGTCGGCTCACTCTTGAGCACCGTCTGATCGCTCGTTGGGGCTGCCTCACCCCTCGTGGCATCAATGTATCCCTGTCCCTCTGAGGACCCTCCGGCCTCCGACTCCACCCTCCCACCTATGGACCTCTCTTCCTATTTCTCTTCTTGGGTACTCTACTCCTCGTCCATCCCTGCTTTTCATATCCTCTTTGAGTAACCCCCATCTTGCCTTCTTCCTCCTAACCTCCCCCCTCTCCCTACACCTTTTTCTCTTCTGACTACCTTCATGTCCTTTACCTCTTTATCACTATATCACCTCTCCACCTGGACTGTACGTATGATCTCTCTGCCCACCTCTATTGTCCCTCGTCCTTCCTACCACCCCTCTGCTGATCTACTCCTAGTTCACCCCTCTCCTCTCTATTCACCTGTAGTCACTACTCATCTATACCTACTATTCCAGTATCCCCCTTATCCTGATGCCCACTTTCATTCCCCCCTTTGTTCTATCATTTCCCTACTTCTTTACCTCCTATGGTTCATACCTCTTGCACACCATCCCCTATTGCTCCACTTCTTCCAGACTTTCTCTTTTTCCATTCACTTCTGACCTACCGCCTCTCCCCCTATCCAGTTTTCACATACCTGCTTCTTATCCCTCCTCTCCATACCTCCTCCTCTAATACTTCCCTACCTCCCGATAGACTAACTTCCTCCGGACCACCCCTCTATCGCCCTTCTCATTATACCGGCTTTATTATTCTTCCTCACCGTATCTCTTCCTCCAGTATCCTATCCTTCCTTTCGTTGACCTACCTCTCAACTCTTTCAGTTCGAGGCCATCCATTCTGTAGAGTCCATCTCTCTCACCCACTGCCTAGTTTACTACTTTGTCGTGTCATTCAATTTCTTTCTCTTAACCTCTCGCGTGATCTCTCACTTCCATTGTTGAGTGATTTATATGTATTGCTTGTTGTGTCCCAGGAGTGTCCTCGTCTATCCCCCCTTTCCCCCCCCCTCCCCCCTTTTGGTTTTCCCGATATTAGATACTTTTGCCCTCTTTACTGGCCTGTCTTTGTCACGTGCTGCTTTCTATACACGTTCTCTGCGCTTTTAGTCATTTCGACTTGTTTCAGCACGGATTACAGTTTTCCTGCTCTGAGCTCAGCTAAGTACAATTTATTATACATTTTTCTCTCTCTTTTTCTATTTTATATATTTTGACGCCCATCATACCTCTCATCATGTAATATTCATTTCTCTCTTTTCTTATTTCTGCATCCTACTTTCCTCGCCCTCCACTTGATCATCTAACATGTAGTAATTGTGCTTCACCGCTTGTTGTCGTTGTCCCTGTATTCTGAAGAAGGCCACAGGCCGAAACGTCAGTATTGTGTTGTGTTCTTTATTTGTAAAGCTGTCACCATACCTTGGAGTGTTTAGCACACCCCACCACTGGCTCCTTGCTACCAGCTTTACCGCAGCATTGCAATTATTTGCCTGTTCCCTACCTTGTATTTTCCTTTCCAATATTACTTTTAGGAAGCTATTGTGTCTTTAATATGCCCCAAAAATTTCATTTATCTTGTTCTAATTGTGTTTAGTAGTTCTCTTTTCATTATTAGTTGTTTTAAGACTTCATCATTTGTTTTATTTTCTTTCCATCCAATTCAACCTATTCTTCTATAAATCCACATTTCAAAGGCTTCAATTTTCTGTTCGGTTTTCTTGTCTAATGTCCATGTTTCTGCACCATACAGGAATATTGAGAAGATGTAACATTTTACTATTCTTAGTTTTAGCCCTGGCGTTATTTGTTTTGATGTTAGCATACTTTTCATAGCATTAAAATTATATTTTGCCATAGCTATTCTTTTGTTTATTTCAATTGTATATTTTCCATCACTGGTTATTGTATGTCCAAGGTAGTTGTAGTTCTGAACTGTCTCCAGGTGTATTCCTTCAAGTTTATATATTTATATAGATATTTATTTGTAGATCTTGAAAATTTTCTTTCCTTATGTCATAGTTTTAGTCTTTTTGATATTCACATCTAATCCATATTTTTTGCTTGTCACGCTGAATATAACAATTAATAATAACACATGATTTTTAAATTACATTTCCATGCATTACACTAATATTACATTTCATGATGGAGTCACTTGAATTTACTCTTTTGAAGTAGAAAATAAATAGTTTTACTATAGTAAAGTGGAACCTCTGTGGTTTAGTGCACTCACTTCCTGATCAGAAGAATCCAGGTTCGATTCCTGTAGAAGTGGAGGGTTTTTTTTTTTTCAGACTGACAAGGCTCAGGGGTTCAACCAGCCTCTAAAAATTGCTACCAGAGATTTTTCTGGAAAGTAAAGGCAGCCGGAAAATTAGACCCATCACCAAAAGATGTGTTGTGCTCTTGGAAATATATGAGGCGTTTTCAAATTAAACTTGGAGGTGAAGGCGCGTCTCCCAGCACCAGAGCTGGAAGTTGTCAACGATCCACAGCTGATGGCTTGCGCCAGGATCGGTGAATCAAAACCATCCAGACCCTGCTCCACCTCTCCATGGTGCCTCCATTAACAGACTAACCTGTCTAGTCTGGCAAAGCGTGCAGGGATCGAAGAGGGAAGACAACCCGGTACTCAAAAATGTCGTGCTGAAGTCAGATGTGTTGGGCCGAAAGGCGGAAATATAACAATTATACTGCAAACCACAACGCAACGCAGACACGTCCACTACGTCCTTGTAAGGGTGGATGATGAAGAGGAATATTCTAGTCTACCACGATACTTAGAATACTTTAGTCATCGGGCGAACGCAACCAACCAACCAACCAAATTAAACCTGCCCCAATGGCTTTATTACAAACATGTATAAGGTACATCAGCAGCTGTGGCAGAAATTAAATAAAGCAATTGTTATGAAGCATGAACTCACCAGGGTTCTTTAGAAAATGTTGCCATAAATATTTAGACATGCATCATTTTTTTTAGGTTGATGGCGGATGCCATCAGAGAAAAATTAGGAGACAAATAATAATTAATGATATATAGAGGGAAACTTCCGAAGTGATAATCAGTGAATCATTTCAGAGGAAGAGGTTTACAGCACTCAGAAAAAATGTCAAATTCTTTGGGTTTTTTTTTCTGTTGCTGATGATTTGTCATTTCTTCCCAAGTGCTGTAAACATATCTCTTCCTCTGAAATGATTCAGAGAAAAATTACTTTGGTTCCTCATTGAACCATTTTGTCACCGAGGCCATGATGTCTGCATTGTCAAAATGTTGTTCCTTTGGTAGAGATTTTGTTACGGGTCCGAACAAAAGAATGACATGTGGTGACAGATCAGGGCTGTAGGCTGCTGGGTGTTGCTGAACTTCCCACCGTTTCCTTGCTAAGGTTTCCTGCACAATGTTCACGACATGTGGACGAGCATTGTCATGCATCAGAATCACGCCATTGTGTGCTTTTGTTGAGGATGGGAAACCAATGGATTGGGCGAACATCATCAATGCCTTCCAAGATAGGGGAAGGGTACAGGACTTCGACAACCATGAGCTCAAGTTACTTCTTCAGATGAAAGAGATAGAAGTTAAGATGGGCACAGCCAGAAATTAGAAACTTAGTGCGCATGTAAGAAGACTAATCAACCAACACAGAACTGGAGTCGTCAGTCGCTGGACACTGACTGCAAGACTTGCTGAGGAGGGGATCTGAGCACCTATGGACATGTTCGGAGTGTTATTGAGTTATTTGAGGGTCGTCATCATTGCGCTCCGAACATGTCCATAGGTGCCAAGATCCCCTCCTCAGCAATTCCCGCAGTGTCCAGCGACTGACGACTCCAGTTCTATGTTGGTTGATAAGTCTTCTTATACGGCCACTAAGTTTCTCATTTCTGGCTGTGCCCATCTTAACTCCCATTTCTATCATCCGAAGAAGTGACGCGGATCTGTGTTTGTTGAAGTCCTGTGCTCTTCCCACATCTCGGAGGGCATTGATGATGTCCGCCTGATCCATTGGTTGCCCATCCACAATGACAGCACTGCTAGCCAACCTGTCCGCTCTTTCATTTTCCTGTACTCCCGCATGTCCTGGGACATAGACAAAGGTGACATTACGTATATTGGATTTCTGTAACAACTCTACCCATTGCATGCGTACAGAGCCCGCCTCCACTTTTTTTATCATGCTCTTCGAATCACCCAGTATACATGCGTGGGTGTAGTCTTGTGACTCTAACCATTTGAATGCCTTGGTCACTGCCATCGCCTCCATTGTCATGCTACTCGTGGTCATGACGTATGCACCACTGTCTTCTTTGACCATTCTGCCTGCCAAGCATGCTGTAAATGCCCATGCACTTCTTTGGTGTCGTCTTACAGATCCGTCTGTATAGATGACTGTATCTTTCTCATTGGTGTTATCGCAGATGAGACCGTTGACCTCAGCATTAACCACGACCGGGTTCTGATCCCTACTTTTCCTGTGGAGTGTGACAATATACGAGAAAGTCCCCTTGAACGATGTAGGCACCGGTATCCACTCCTCACCAACGCTGATATTGGTAAGACCACAGGCCTGTTTATTGACATCTTCTGCTTGGCCCACCCATGATTTGTCTCTTTTTAGCCTTTTAGCCTGGCACCTTTCCCTGTGTTGAGCTGGTGGTTGCTCTTTCCATGTTTCAGGAATGTTGAGAAGTTATAACATTTTGCTGTTCTTAGTTTTAGCCTTGGTGTTATTTGTTTTGAAGTTAGTATATTTTTCATGGCATTAAAATTACTTTTTTATCTTTTTTTTTGTTTAATTAAGTTTTACATTTTCCATCACTGGTTATAGTATGTTCTAGGTAGTTGTAACTCTGAACTGTCTCCAGGTGTATTCCTTTAACTTTGATATCCACTTATGGTTTTGAATATTATCTTTGTTTATGATCATAGTTTTAGTCTTTTCTTTAGTCAACTTAATAGTAAAAAAGTAAAGTAAAGTACCCCCGTCACGCCAAGTGCGTATAGGGAATATGGTGTTAGTGACCATATATTTTACAGACCTTCGGCACATGATTTTTGGGGTAATGTGGTCGGTATTATGACCGTGCCTCTTCACTTTCCATGAAAAAAATCAGGTACCCATTAAAGGCTGGGTGAACCCGGAAGCTGTCAGTTGGGATCGAACCCTACCTCTTGTCCTTTGTAGTCCAGTTAACTAACCACCGAGCTTTCGTGGCTCCCTAACTTAATAGTAGCAAGACTTAATACTGTAATATATAATATACTATATATATTTCCTGTGTGCTACCGGGAACTCATTA
The DNA here is from genome assembly GCA_032433765.1 of Megaustenia siamemsis. Lineage (NCBI taxonomy): Eukaryota > Metazoa > Mollusca > Gastropoda > Stylommatophora > Ariophantidae > Megaustenia > Megaustenia siamemsis. The sequence goes on from JAVIAB010000088.1 coordinate 61,630,807, forward strand.
TGAGGGAAGTAAAGAATAGTGACACTGTGGCCTTACAGGCATGTCGCAAGAGGCGACTAATGAGGTTGATCTTGACAAGCTGTCATTGTAAAAAGTATTGTTTTGGAAACAGTGCCATATATTTTAGAGCAGTGATCTCTGCAATATGTGCCACTTTGGCACGCAAGGCTTCTGTTTTGAGATTGTGGTTCTGCCCTGTCTTTGGCTCGAAAGGACGATAGATAGATAGATATATATATATATATATATATACATATAGTATGGCTAAACTTAAAATATTATTGATAATATAGTAAACTCCTAGTTTAGCATCATTCTGCTATTTGAGTGATTTCCCTTGACTGACAACACATATTTGAATGTATCCAACTGTTCCTAGTTTCTGTGCATTTAATTCTATTATTTAAACAAGGTTTGTTAGGTTTAAGATATTCCTATCTCAGTGGTCTTCTAATGATAGATTGAGAGATTGACCGAATAAAGTGTAAAGGGACTTTACTCTGAGCAGAAATACCCTAAACTAGGGCTTTATTGATAATATTAATAGGCCCATATAGTTAGTCTCAGTGGAGCTTGCACGTTATCTTTAACACATGACAATCGATCAACACACATAAGTCAGTTCATTCAAAGATTGTGATATGATATTAACAATTACCATCACTGAGTCACTGATATTGATAATTCAAGCCACATGATTAATATCACTTTTTATATTAATATATACATTTATTATTATAATATATTAATATATACATTTATTATTATAATATATTAATATATACATTTAACATTTATTATTATAATATATTAATATATACATTTAATATTTATTATTATAATGTATTAATATATACATTTATTATTATAATATTTTAATATATACATTTAATATTTATTATTATAATATATTAATATATACATTTAATATTTATTATTATAATATATTAATATATACATTTATCATTATAATATATTAATATATACATTTATTATTATAATATATTAATATAATATATACATTTATTATTATAATATATTAATATATACATTTATTATTATAATATATTAATATATACATTTATTATTATATATATTAATATATACATTTATTATTATAATATATTAATATATACATTTATTATAAAATTCTGAAGCAATATGGCTTACCATCAAAAATCATAAATATTATCAAAGACATGTATGATGGTTACACATGTGCAGTTCGAACAGAGGAAGGACTGAGCGAATGTTTCCCAATAGAAACTGGGGTTAAACAAGGATGTATTTTATCGCCCTTGTTATTTGGAATTGTTATGGACTTCATAATGAAGAAATGCTGCACTGGTAATAAAGGCATCGAATGGATACAAGGAGACCATTTGGAGGACCTGGACTTTGCTGATGACATAGTTCTCATCAGCAATCAGATAAAAACGATGCAGGAAAACACAAATGAACTATCATCAATAGCCAGCAAAATTGGGCTTGAGGTCAATCATGAAAAGACTAAAGTCATGAAAAGTTTAATTCCAACAAGTGACAAAATATACATGGAAAACAAACCAGTAGAAGAGATCGATCACTTCATCTATCTTGGAAGTCACATTGATCGAGAAGGGGATACGAGCAAAGAAATTAGAATCAGACTGGCTAAAGCAGCAATGTCTTTCAGAAGCCTTGAAAAGTTGTGGAAATCAAAACTCATTAGCACAAACACAAAACTTAGGCTATTCAAATCAAATGTACTATCAACCCTTACGTATGCGTGTGAAAGCTGGAAAACAACAAGAGATATAGAAACAAAGTTGAACGCATTCGAAAATAAATGTCTAAGGAAAATACTTGGTATAGAATGGAACGAATTCAAAACAAACGAGGAAATTAGAGAAATCACCAATCAACCACTAATATCTTCAGTAATAAAGAAAAGACGATGGTCATACGTTGGACATGTGATGAGAAGAGATAATAATCGAATAGCAAAGCAAGCCCTCATATGGGAAACAACAGGTAAAAGAAAAAGAGGAAGACCCAGGGAGACACTGAGAAGAACATTGATGAGAGAGGCAAGAGCAGCAGGAATCGGCTCCCTCAATGAGATAGAACTGCTTGCACAGAACAGAGACAGATGGCGAGATTTGATAAAATATCTTTAAAAGAAAACTGCTAGAACAAAAATTCATATAGGAGAAGGTGTATCTTGGTCTACGCCCTATGGGCCGGTTACGGCTCGAAAGGTCAATAGATAGATAGATAGATACATTTATTATTATTTATATACTATTATTAATAATAAATTATTATTAATAGTATATAAATAATAATAAATGTATATATTAATATATTATAATAATATATGATATTAATCATATTAAAATATTATAATAATGTATGATCCCATGATTAATATATATTATAATAATAAATTATATTAGGTAATTTCCTAGTTTGATCAGATATAGTCTTTCAGTTTGGAAGAGTGATGTCCCCTAAAATATGTCTGCCAAAATACAGTGGTTCTACGCATTCTTGGCGTTGGGTCATTACGCTGGCATGTAATCATTTCGGAGTATCTGTTGATTGGGCGTTGGGTCCAGGGGTTAGGTTTAGCTTTAGTGTTAAATATTTATAAATATATTATAACGCGTGACAAAAACGACGTCACTCGGCCTAATTATGATCTTCTGATCGAAGGGAATTGTGCGGTTGATTACCAATCGGCGTAATGACCCCAACGCCAAGAATGCGTAGAACCACTGTATTTTGGCAGACATATTTTAGGGGACATCACTCTTCCAAACTGAAATACTATATCTGATCAAACTAGGAAATTACCTTATATTAATCATAATATTTGTTATTGCTAAAATTACTTCAATTTCAAAGAAACTTTTTAATACTTAAGAGAAGACTTAAGCATAAAAGTCATAAAATATATATATTATAATAACATATAATCATCATAATAAAATACGCATAATTTTGAGGATAATGTTTTGTAAGCAATTATTTTATTACTTACTTTGGATATCCATCTAGCCTTCCTAAAGGTTTCAAATTGATGACATCGTCTTTTCCATGCCCAGTCTTGATGGTACAAGTAGTCACATCAAAGCTGGGATCATACTCATACTCTTTATTATTTGCTCCAGTAGTAGAGCCCTCGGTAGTAGATGTGAAAGGGTAAGAACCTACGACGACCTCTTTAGGGTCGTCTTCTTCTATTTCTGATTCTGTAGCACATGATTGCATAACAATGCAAAAGCACAACGTTTTTAGGATAAGAGATTGCATGGTTATAATATAAAGCTACATTTCAGGGATATTTTAAGTGAAAATTGTGGACGGTCCTGTCAGTCCCGAGATGGTGTTGTTGTAAACAAGGCTTTTGATGGAGAGGTCGTTTAATCTTGCGTTTGATTGGCTGAAAACTACAGGAAGTTCATCTCGTTGTCCAATCAAAATTATATGATTGTCAGCATCATGTGTCGTGCCGCACGCGTGCAGAATACCATTTATATATATATATATATATATATATATATATATATATATATATATATATGATGAAGAGGAATATTCTAGTGTACCACGATACTCTAGAATACTTTAGTCATCGGGCGAACGCAACCAACCAACCAAACAAAGGAAATACTCAAAACCCACAAATGGATATCAAAATTGAAGGAATAGACCTGGAGACAGTTCAGAACTACAACTACCTTGGACATACTATAACCAGTGATGGAAAATGTACAGCTGAAATAAACAAAAGAATAGGAATAGCAAAAACTAATTTTAATGTCATAAAGAACATACTAACATCAAAACAAATAACACCAGGACTAAAACTAAGAATAGCAAAATGTTACAAGTTCTCAATATTCCTATATGGTGCAGAAACATGGACATTGCACAAGAAAACAGAACAGAGAATTGAAGCCTTTGAAATATGGATATATAGAAGAATAGGTAGAATTGGATGGAAGGAAAAGAAAACAAAACGACGAAGTCTTAAAACAACTAAAAATGAAAAGAGAACTACTAAGCACAATTTAAAAAGGCAAATGCGATTTTTGGATCATGTTAAAAGACACAACAGCCTACTAAAAGTAATCCTGGAGGGGAAAATACAAGGTAAAAGAGGCAGAGGCAGACCAAGACTAACATGGATAAGTAACATCAAAAGGTGGACAAATCAGCCTATGACAACCTGCACCATCAAAGCAAGAGACAGAGCACAATGGCGCTCCATGTTAGCCAACCTTCGTTGCGGAGACGGCACTCGATGATGATGATGATGATGATGATGATGATGATATATATATATATATATATATATATATATATATATATATATATATATGTGTGTGTGTGTGATTTCATTTGAGTTAATAAGACATTAGTTGATCATCATCGTTGCACACTGAACATGTCCGTAGGGCCGCAGATCACCTCCTCAGCGAGTCTCGCAGTGTCCAGCGACTGACCACTCCAGTTCTGTTGTTTATTTTTCATTTCTCCCTCACATTTAGCTTTACTGCAGCTTCGCATTTGTATGCATTTGTTTGCATTTCTTTGCCTTGATCCCCTATTCTTTAATATCATGACGATTTTTTTTTTTTTTAAAGGGAGGAACAAGTGGAATGGTAACAGCTCTACATAGGTGAGAAACAAAACAAACGTCAACGTTTCGGCCAATAAGGCTTTCAGCTGGAACGATAAACAACACCAATATATATATAAGGATATATACACAAATTTAATCGTATGGTGATAATATGATCTAGTTTATAAATGATTATTTAATAATTATAATTATTAATTAATTTTTTAAAATGTAAATATTTAGTAAGTAAAATAAATTAGCATATTATGCTTAATTTAGTCAGTTTTTTTTTTATTTATCCTTATATATGTGTTTGTGTTGTTGTTTATTGTTCCAGATGAAGGCCTACTTGGCCGAAACATCGACTTTTGTTTTGTTTTCCACCTATGTCAAACTGTTACCATACCACTTTTTTTCTAATTACAAAAAAATTGTCATTATTATTACCATCAACCTTACAGTAGCTTTGTATCTCAGTGTGTCTTAGTTGATTTTGATACCTTTACTCCTTCTTGAATATCAACAACTCAACGTTGCTGGTAATACCAACGTAAGAATGGTCGCAACGTACGCATACTTTGAAAAAAAAAAAAAAAAAAAAAAAAAAAAAAAATATATATATATATATATATATATATATATATATATATACTGATTATGGTTATAGTTATTCGAAGGCCCCGCTATCACAGCAAACGAATTAAAATCCATAATTGCTCAACCACCCATGCCAGTGGAATCATCCGAATTAAAACTCATCTAATCGAAAGATCCTCTTATACTTTATATATACATATATATACATACATATATATATATATATATATATATATATATATATATATATATATATATATATATAAGCCCGATCGTCATCAAGTTACTGTAAGCAAAATAAAGATAAAACAAACTCTAAATATAGGTGTTTGGAATGTGAGAACACTCATGTAGAAGGGTAAACTAGAAAACATTATACAAGAAATGAAAAGAATGGGTTTACAATTACTGGGACTTTGCGAGATGAGATACACCGGATCAGGGGAGATGTTTTCTGATAAACATAAAATAATCTATTCGGGGGGTACTGAACACCAAAGAGGAGTAGGTATCATCTTGGATGCAGGCAGAGCAAGAAAAGTGAAAGGCTTTTACCCAATATCTGACAGAGTCCTTTTAGTGAAATTGAATGGAAAGCCAATAGACATAAATCTTATACAAGTTTATGCACCAACAGCAGACAGTCTAGAGGAAACAAATGATAAATATTACAACGAGTTAAATGAGGCACTTCATAAATGCAAACCACATGAAAACACCATAGTACTAGGGGATTTTAACGCAAAAATAGGAAAGGAAAGAGTTGAGGAAGTAGTTGGTCATTATGGTTTAGGCGAGAAGAATGAAAGAGGTGAAAAACTTATTGACTGGGCAAGGGCACACAACATGATGATAGGAAACACCTGGTTTAAGCAACATCCAAGACGTCTGTGGACATAGAAAAGCACAGGGGACAACGCACGTAATCAAATTAATTATATAATGATAAGCAATAGATTTAGGAAAAGTCTGATGTGTGTGAAAACTAGACTAGGGGCAGATTGCAATAGTGATCATGTACCAGTTGTGGGAAAGCTTAGAGTAAAATTAAAAAACAACAAAACGAGCATCAGTTAACATCAAGTTAAATTTACATTTACTAAAATCAGACAAGAAGCTGCAAGACAAATATAAAATCACAATTCAGAACCGGTACAATGCAATAGAGAAGATACAAAGCATTGATGAACAGTGGGAAATGCTAAAAGAGTCAATGCAACAAACATCAAAAGAGTTCATACCACCAGTGAGGACAAAAAAAGAAAGAAATGAATGACAAACGACATTTTGCAGCTAATGGATACAAGAAGAAGAAAAAAAGAAAATAACGATGAGTATAAGAGATTAAATAAAGAAATTGCAGTAAAATGCAATGAAGCAAATGAAGCATGGCTAAAAGAGAGATGCAAAGAGATTGAATATTTGAAAATGTATATATATATATATATATATATATATATATATATATATATATATATATATATATATATATATATAAGTAAATTACCCCCGTCACGCCAAGTGGCGTATAGGGAATATGGTGTTAGTGACCATCAATTTTACAGACCCTCGGCACATGATTTTTCGGGTAATGTGGTCGGTATTACGCCCTTGCCGCTTTACTTTCCCAGAAAAAAATCCGGTACCCATTAAAGGCTGGGTGAACCGGAAGCCGTCGGTTGAGATAGAATCCTACCTCTTGTTTTTTGTAGTCCAGTTCACTAACCACTGAGCTATCGCGGCTCTATATAATATATAATATATTTTCATTTCTCCTCATCTTTTGGTGTGACCAGTTTTCGTAATTTGAGAATACCACCATGTCAAACCTGAGCAGTTTCAAGAGCTCTAGGTTTTTATATTTTTAAGTATCCTCTGATCTATGTTTCAAGATACTCGTGGTTGTTATCAGTGTTTATTTCGCCTAGAAAAAAAGTTTACCGGAAATAACTCTCCATTCCAAAAAACAAGAAAGTTGTAATACACCAGATCTATGAATTTTAAGTGTACTTACGTCTGCATCATCGTTGTTAACGACCGTAAAACGAGAGTGTCAATTAACGGCAGTTATATGGTCATTTACCGGCTGAATGTGTCTTGCAGCCACTTAAGTCCTGAAAGTTTACTGGAAAGCGTCCCATACCGTTCCAACTTTGAAAAAAAAAAAAAACAAAGCTCTGGTTGTCATATATTTCCCCCTAATGTTATATATAATGTTATTCTGAGAAGAGATAATAACCGAATAGCAAAGCAAGCCCTCATATGGGAAACAACAGGTAAGAGAAAAAGAGGAAGACCCAGGGAGACACCGAGAAGAACATTGATGAGAGAGGCAAGAGCAGGAGGATTCGCCTCCCTCAATGAGATAGAGTTGCTTGCACAGAACAGAGACAAATGGCGAGATTTGATAAAATATCTTTAAAAGAAAACTGCTAGAACAAAAATTCAGATAGGAGAAGGTGCATCTTGGTCTGCGCCCTATGGGCCGGCTACGGCTCGAAAGGTCAATAGATAGATAGAATGTTATACGATCACGAAAGACGCGGAGAGAGTGTCCTAGCCAGTTCGGAGTTACAGCCTTCGTCAGTCAAGTAGACGGCCGTTAACCTGACTACAGAATTAGGAGTCCTGGGTAGCAAGTGCAGTCCCGGTTGGCACGGGAGCTGAATCCTAGCTGGCAGAAGCAGCACGTTTAACGGAGCCATAGTGTGCACGTACTTGTCGGTGCATAAAGGTGTGTCATGGTGGCAAGGGCGTGCTAAAACTCAAGATTAAAGGTTGTTCCAGACGTGAGGTCAAGCAGCAGCCACGTGACAATTCGTGGCTCCAATCTCCACGTCCTTCGGTTGGGGGTTTCAGGGCGACCACATCGTCAACAACAAATCTCAATATCAACAACAATAGAGAGCAGAGAATGGCTAGACTAGCAATACCAACTACAATTATCATAAGCTTGGGTGTGTATTATTTTTCATATTCAAACAATTTGTTTTTGTTTTTGTTTGTTTTAGCTACGTACGTGGGGCATGGCACACGATGATGTTATACAACGAAGTTTGAAACATTATCTATTGACTGTCATTTTAGCACATACATAACACACACACACACACACACGCACGCACACACACACACACACACATATATTTTAGGGTGATGAGCATTTGACAGCAATTGTGTAATCCGAAGCAATAGTTATATAACATGTTGAATAGATAGACAGACAGACAGACAGACGGACGGACGGACGGACGGACGGATGGACGGACGGACGGACGGACGGACGGACGGACGGATGGACGGACGGACGGACGGATGGATGAATGGATGTATGGATGGATGGATGGATGGATGGATGGATGGATAGATGTGATAGGATGAATGTTCTTTCTTGTCTTTCTGTCTACAGATATGAGTAGTGAGTGATATATCCATGTTCCACAGTTTCGAAAAGCTGATGGAAGTTTCTGCACTAAATTGGAAGGTTAGAATTTGTTCTGTCTATGTGTTCAGTTAAATATACCCAGACCTTTGTTGGAAAGCTGCATTGATATTTTCAAATGTCTAAAGAAAATACTTGGTATAGCGTTGAACGAATTAAAAACAAAAGAGGAAATTAGAGAAATTTCCAATCAACCACTAATATCATCAGTAAGTAAAGTAAAGTACCCCCGTCACGCCAAGTGGCGTATAGGGAAATATGGTGTTCATCATCATTGAGTGCCGTCTCCGCAACGAAGGTTGGCTACCATGGAGCGCCATTTTGCCCTATCTCTTGCTTTGATGGTGCAGGTTGTCATCGGTTGATTTGTCCATCTTTTGATGTTACTCGTCCATGTTAATCTTGGTCTGCCTCTGCCTCTTTTACCTTGTATTTTCCCCTCCAGGATCACTTTCAGTAGGCTGTTGTGTCTTTTAACATGGCCTAAGAATCGCATTTGTCTTGTTCTAATTGTTAATATCATCAGTACTATATAAAAAAAGACGTTTAATATATGATGAGAAGAGATAATAACCGAATAACAAAGCAAGCCCTCAAGTAGGAAACATCAAGTAGGAGGAAAAGCGTTCGACACAGAGAGACACTGAAAAGAACATTGATCAGAGAGGCAAAGACAACAGGAGCCGGCTTCCTCAATGAGATCGAGATGCTTGCATAGAATAGAGACAAATGGCGAGATTTGATAAAAAGATCTTTGCATGCATTGAGACTGATAGAAAGAACAATCCGAAACAGGGAAAAAGTATCTGAGTCTATGCCCTATGGGCCGACTACGGTTCGAAAGGTAAATAGATTGATCCTATCATAGCATTGACCCTTTCTTAGCAGTGATCTTTTCTTAGCAGTGATCCTTTCATAGCATTGATCTTTTCATTGCATTGATCCTTTTTTAGCAGTGATCCTTTCATAGCATTGATCCTTTTTTAGCATTGATCCTTTCATAGCATTAATCTTTTCATAGCATTGATCCTTTCATAGCATTGATCTTTCTCATAGCATTGATCCTTTCATAGCATTGATCCATTCATAACATTTATCCTTTCATAGCATTGATCCTTTCATAGCATTGATCTTTTCATAGCATTGATCCTTTCATAGCATTGATCCTTTCATAGCATTGATCCTTTCATAGAATTGATCATTTCATAGCATTGATCTTTTAATAGCATTGATCCTTTCATAGCATTGATCCTTTCATAGCATTGATCTTTTCATAGCATTGATCCTTTCATAGCATTGATCCTTTCATAGCATTGATCTTTTCATAGCATTGATCCTTTCATAGCATTGATCCTTTCATAGCATTGATCTTTTCATAGCATTGATCCTTTCATAACATTGATCCTTTCATAGCAGTCATCCTATCATAGCATTGATCCTTTGTAACAGGTTGACACTACGTTCCGAATATAAACAAAAATGATGGAACTGGTGGTGGAGCGAATATGGGAATGACTCGACTTAATGAAACGGATTCCATGAATAGAAAATATAGGCCTGCTATTATTTTTATAATGGACAATGAACAAACAAATGAAAATACGATTAGAGGCCTCAGAGATGGGATTTCACAGAAGAATGTTGAAAGTTCCCTGGACAGTTAAAAAAGACCAATGAGAAATTTCTCAAAGAGGCCAAGACAAAAAGGCAGCTCATAAAAAACATCACAAGGAAACAATCAACATTTTTCGGGCACATCATGAGAAGAGGAAATTTGGAATACTTGGTTGTAACTGGTAAAATAAAAGGAAAGAGAGACCGCGAGGCGACAAAGAGAGAAGATAACTTGATAGCTTGGTGTCATGGCATGGAAAGCAATAAACAACAGAATTGTATCAATTTGCACAATGGATAGAAGTTTGTGGAAGGACATGATCGCCTACGCCAACCGGTATGGCACATTATGATGATGATTATTATTATATACAAAATAATAAGTCTTTAAAAAATGTTACTTTAACAAATGTTCATTATTAAATATGTTTTACACCTATTTTTAAAAACTCTGACTTGTTAGTAAACAAATTAAATACCGACCTGTGGGAAAGAGAAAGGGAGAAAGAGAGAAAGAGAGAGGGAGAGAGAGAGAGAGGGATCCGCCATATTGATCGGAAGTCTCTAATTTAATGGTTTGGGGTTCAAAAGGAATGTTGTATCATTAGTTGTTTGTAGTACTTGGAGATATGGATGCAAGTATTGGAGATATGGATGCAAGTATTGGAGATATGGATACAAGTATTGGAGATATGGATGCAAGTATTGGAGATATGGATGCAAGTATTGGAGATATGGATGCAAGTATTGGAGATATGGATGCAAGTATTGGAGATATGGATGCAAGTATTGGAGATATGGATGCAAGTATTGGAGATATGGATACAAGTATTGGAGATATGGATGCAAGTATTGAAGATATGGATGCAAGTATTGAAGATATGGATGCAAGTATTGGAGATATGGATGCAAGTATTGGAGATATGGATGCAAGTATTGGAGATATGGATGCAAGTATTGGAGATATGGATGCAAGTATTGAAGCGATGCGCATGCTTCAAGTGTTCAAAATATTTACAGGAGCGTATGTAAATAGAAACGGTTCCTTATTGGTTAAGAGGTTTCGATCAGCACTGCTGAGTGTTATTAATTTTAAAATGTGACAAGCTGGCTGTGTTTATCTCAACAATGAATGATCCAGAAACTGGTATCTCACTGCATTACGTGTGCCGATACGTGTTTGTACCACTTAAGTGATTAAAGCAAATCACAGGGAGACAATATCAATAGACACGTCACAAACAAACAACGGAGAACAGGGGTTTGGTGGTCTAGGGGCGCAATGTTGGTCTGGACAAGAATGTCTCGGATTCGAATCCCGTCTGGGGGACTGGTTGGTCTCAAGGCAAGACGCCGACCTCGAGACAGAGAGGTTGTTGGTTCAAATCCCTGCTACACCAGTTGGGATTTTTATTTATCATTTCTCTAGGCGGCAACCACCTCTGGTCTCAGCAGTAAGGCCCTGCTTGGAACGTCAATTACTCATGGACGGGAAAAATATGAGTACCTCCGAAGACAGAGTTATCTGCCTGTGCGGCGAGGGACTCCTGTGCACACGGTTGCTAGGAAAAAAAACGGAGTAACAAACAAAATACAGTTCCTAGTCTCTAGGGACTTCTCAGAGGTGAAGCTAGCGAACGCAAAAAAAAAAAAAAAAAAAAAATCCGGTCTATGGCGGTGTGAAATTTTCTCCAAGAATTCGTTGTTTCCTTGTGGATTTAACCGTCCTCTCCCCCCCCCTCCCTTCCACAAATCTCATGGAAGTGAGATCCAGCATATTATATAGCGGCAAATAACAGGACACCCCGTGTGCACTTTGCGAAAGTTAAATATACCGCTAGGAGTTTAAAACGAGAAAAGTAGGACGCTGCCCGGGAGAAATTGATAGGAAAAAAATTTATTTAACAAAAAAGAAAAAAAAGTCAAAACTCTCGACGATAAAAAGAAATGATACTATTTTTGAAGTCGAAGAATACTTGCCTGTATGGCGATGGACACCCGAGCTCATGGCTGAAAGTGTAAAAAAAAGAAAAATTAGAAAAGTAATATTCACACAAAATTTAGTCCCTCGAAACTTTGCTAGAGATATAAAGATGGCCCATATAAACAAACAAACAAACAAATAAAACAAACAAACAAACAAACATGCAACAAAACAAACAAACAAACAAACAAGCAAACAAACAAACAATCAAACAAACAAACACAATAATATGAGATTTTCAAAATAGAGTCCTCTGTCATGAGAATATTGTCATATAGTTCTTGAAAAAATAAAGGACTCAGCCTTAATAGCAAAAAGACAGAAGTAATGGTAAGAGCAAAGAAAAAGACATCCCCTCAGTGCAAAATAAAGACAAGTAGAACAATATTAAAACAGGTAAATGAATTTAAATATTTGAGAACTTTGTTAACCTCAGACAGAAGATGTACAAAAGAGGTGAGATGCAGAATGGCTCAGGCAAAAGCAGCTTTCCAAAACATGAGGAAGATACTATGCAATCCATTTTTTACAATAGAAAGAAGAAAAAAGAGTTCTTAAATGTTATGTAGAGCCAGTCTTAACATATGGATGTGAACATTGGACAATATGACAACAGACAAGAAAATCATCGGAGTCTGTAGAAATGTGGTTTTACAGAAGAATGTTGAGTATATCATGGACAGCTAAGAAGAGTAATGAAAATGTTCTGAAAGAGGTCAAAGCAAAACGAGAGCTCATTTCCAATATTAGATAGAAACAATCATCATTCTTTTGGCCATGTAATGAGAAGAGAACTGGAATATATTGTAACAACTGGAAAAATTTAGGGACGAAGAGATAGAGATAAGCAAAGAGAAAAAATACCAGACAGTTTAAGAGAATGGCTTGGCAGAAGGTCAACAACAGAAATGATAAATAACTGTCGAGGTCGAAAGTTCTTAGAGAGACATGATCACCTACGCCAGTAGGCCCGGTACTTGATGATGATGAGTTCTTGAAAAACGTTCACATTTTAAAAATGTTTGAATGTGACAGTTCCGTTGGGATTTTTCCCCCCACATAATGGCCAAGAGAAGATAAGAGAAGATGGAGGGCGTAGTTCCAAGTAAACAAGAGAGAAGAACTTGAAGAAGGTGGGTGTAACATATCACAGACGAGCTGGGATTGACTGCTGCAGATGCTGGGTATTTTGAGCAAAATTGAGAAAAGTTAAAAGCAGATGTTATGGTTGTTAAGTTCCAAGATGATGATGATGATGATGATGGTGATGATGGTGATTATGGTGATTATGGTGATGACGATGGTGATGATGATGATGATGGTGATGATGGTGATGGTGATGATGGTGATGGTGATGACGATGGTGATGACGATGGTGATGGTGATGATGGTGATGATGATGATGGTGATGATAGTGATGATGGTGATGGTGATGATGGTGATTATGGTGATGACGATGGTGATGGTGATGATGATGGTGATGATGGTGATGATGGTGGTGGTGATGATGGTGATGGTGATGACGATGGTGATGGTGATGATGGTGATGGTGATGACGATGGTGATGATGGTGATAACGATGGTGATGATGGTGATGGTGATGATGATGATGGTGATGACGATGGTGATGGTGATGATTATGATGGTGATGACGATTGTGATGGTGATGATGGTGATGATGATGATGGTGATGACGATGGTGATGGTGATGATGATGATGACGGTGATGATGGTGATGATGATGATGATGATGGTGATGATGATGATGGTGATAACGATGGTGATGGTGATGATGATGATGACGGTGATGATGGTGATGATGATGATGGTGATGATGTTGATGATGGTGATGATGATGATGATGATGATGTTGATGATGGTGATGATGATGATGATGATGGTGATGATGGTGATGATGATGATGGTGATGATGTTGATGATGAAGATGGTGAAGATGGTGATGATGATGTTGGTGATGATAGTGATGCTGATGGTGATGGTGATGATGGTGATGATGGTGATGATGGTGATGCCGATGGTGATGGTGATGATGGTGATGACCATAGTGATGGTGATGATGATGATGACGGTGATGATAATCATGATGATGACGACGACGATAATGAACACACACAAATAAAAGCAATTAAATACGTTACGGTTTCTTTATTCACAGCTGGAAACCATTTCATAGAATGGGAAAGGTACAAAGAAATAATACAACAATTTATGTGTGGTTGGTACATATGATAAAACAATTTATGTGTCTTCTTCTTCTTCTTCTTCTTTCCTTCCTCATCTGCCTTTCAGCGTCGAGGGGAGATATAATTTGCGGTCTTTTGCTCTTCTGTTCGCCTCTGCTGCTGTTATGTTTCCTAGTGCTTCTAATATTCCATCGATCCATCTTTTTCGTGGTCGACCCTTGGGTCTGTTGTTCTCACAACGTTTGTTGAAGGCTCGTTGTGTTGTGTTTTGTTCTTTCTGCCTTGTCACGTGGCCGAACCATTTTATCTGTTGTTTCCTTATATATTCTATGGCTGGGGCCATTCCTAGCTTTTTTCTCAGTTCTACATTTCTGATCTTATCTCTCAGACTGTTTCCTGTCATTCGTCTAACACATTTCATCTCTGTAGAGGTTATTTTACTTATTGTTCTTGCATCTAGAGTCCAGGTCTGGCATTGGTAGCACAACGTTGGAATGAAGATTGTATTGTATAGTGCTCGTTTTGCCTCCAGAGTTATTTCCTTGTTGGACAATAGTGGTGATAACTGTCCGATGATTTGACAAGCTTTGTTGCATCTTGATTCTATCTCTGCTGTTTGGGAATTGTCGTTTGTCATTAGACTTCCTAGGTATTTGAATTCCTCTACTTGTTTTAGTTGTCTGCCTTCTATAGTTATGTTGATGTTCTGTTTATTTTTGGCGACATTCATGACTTCTGTTTTGTTGATGTTGATTTTCATGTTGTATTTTGTTCCTAAGATGTTGAGTTTGTTTAAGTGTTCTTGTAGGTCTTCTATTGTTTCATGTATTAGTGCCTGGTCGTCTGCAAATAGAAGCTCGTTGATCTCCTCTGTCTCTGATGGGTTGGCTAGCTTGCATATATGGTCCATGTATGTAATAAACAGTAGGGGGGATAGTACGCACCCCTGTCTTACACCTGATCTAACTTCGAAGTGGTCTGTGTAGCCTGTTGCTGTTCTGACCCTGCAGCTGCTGTTGACGTAGAGACTTTTAATAATGTTGGTTAGATGTTGGCTTACTCCGTATGTTGTTAGTATCTCCCACAGTTGTTCTCTGTTTACTCTGTCGAATGCTTTTTCCTGGTCAATGAAGGCTATGTATAAGTTTTGGTTGTGTTCTGTCGTTTTTTCTGCAAGCTGTTTTAGTGTGAATAGTGCGTCGGTACATCCTCTGTTTTTCGGAACCCCATTTGAGAATCGCTTAACTGTAGTTCTATTATTGGTCTCAGTCTTTTTTCCAAGATTTTGGCGTATAGCTTTCCTACATGGCTGAGCAGAGTTATACCTCTATATTGATTGCAGTCTCTTTTGCTACCTTTCTTTTTCCATATTGGTATGATGATTGCCTGTTGCCAGTCTTCTGGGGCTTGTTGTTGGTGCCATGCTGCATTAAATATTCTGTGCAGCCATTGCATTCCTGTTTCTCCCGCTGCTGCTATTATTTCTATTGGAATGTTATCTATCCCTGGTGCTTTGTTTCTTGGTGCATATTTGATTACTTCTTCTATTTCCTCTTTCATGATGTTGGGTTCAGTATTTGTGAGTTCTAGTGTGGTTTTTGTTGTCTTGTTGGTAGTTGGTATGTTTAACAGGTCTTCAAAATATTCTTTCCATCTCTGTTGCATACATTGGTTGTTTGATATTGGTTGTCCGTCTTTGTCATTTATCAGCTCAGTAGGATCATGGTTTTCTTTTCTCGCTCTTGTGGCTTTTACTGCTTTGTAGAAATCTCTTGTGGCTGTCTTGAAGTCCCTGCTCATGTTTTGTCCGAATTCTGTCCAATTCCTTTGCTTAGCTTCTTTGATCAGCATTTTAACTCTTTTTCGAACTAAGGCATATCTTTCATATTTTTCTTGGTTCTTGTTCTCCCTCCAATTTTTAAACAGTTTCTTCTTTTCTTTAATTGCTTCTCTGATTGTTTCGTTCCACCACGGGGTGCTCTTTTTCCCTTCTCTTGTTCTTAGCTTCGTTCCACAAACTGTTTTAGAGATGTTAGTTACTGTTTCCTTAAATTGTTTCCACTCTTCTTCTACTGTGCATACTTCGTTAGGGAGTTTCTTGAATTCCTCTCTGAGTTTTTCTTCTAGGGTTTTCCTTGTTTCTTGATCGTTTAATTGTTTTATTTTTATTGTCTGTTCTTTTCGCTTCTTTTGTTTGTTTTCGTGTTTTCTCTTTATTTTTGGCTGTCTTAGTGTGATCATAACCATCTTGTGATCCGTGTCGTCTGTAATATTTGGGATTGCTCTACTGTCGGTTACTCTTTTCTTGTTCTCTTTTCTTGTTAGTATAAAATCTATCTGGCTTCTGCATGTTGTGTCATTCCATTTGTACCAGGTGTATACTTGTATACTATACTCTCTGTGTTTGAAGAATGTGTTGGTGATAAATAAATTGTTTTGATTGCATAGTTCCAGCAGTCTGCTTCCGTTTTCGTTTATTTCAGCTGTTTTATCGCCAAAGGGTCCTAAGATATCACTGTTCTCACTGTTGCGTTTCCCAAGCCTTCCATTAAAATCTCCCATCACTAACATGTCGTCGCTTTCGTCAATCTTGTTAATAATTTCACTCAATGTGTCGTAGAATTCTTCGCTGTCTTTTACATTGTTGTTGCATGGTGCATAGATTTGAATGTAATTTGTTTTTCGGTCGTCTTCTAGTAGTTTAATTGAGATAATTCTTTCTGAATAGTATTTTATTTCTAGAATGTTCTTTGCGTGTTCTGGGTCGATGATAAAACCTACTCCATGTGTTGCTCTTTCTGTGTTGTCGACTCCCGAGAATATGTTCGTGTAGTTCATGTGTGTTTTCTTTATCTGTTGTCCTTTTACTCTGGTGTCCGCTAATGCTAGTATTTTAATTTTCCTTTTTGTCATTTCTTCTATAAGTTCGATTTCTTTATTTTTTATCCCGCATATGTTTATCGTTGCTACTTTGATCTCCATATTCTATGTATTTCTCTGAGCATAAATACAATTATCCCTTACCGACCTGCTAAGTCAGTCGTAAGTTAAGGGCTTAGTTTAAGAGAAACACACGATGGGGGTTTAGCCCGGCTGATGTTTCCCCCCACGTGTGTGATCGCTAAGGTCTCACATGCGATCTTTTACGGTCTAAATATAAAACTTTAGTTGGTTACATTTAAAAAAAGTACTTATCAGTTCTTATCCTCCTCCTTGGTAGAACACTTTACACAACTTTCTGAAAATTATATCCCGCTGGAAACACTATATTTAATCACATTAATCACACAGTCTACACTCCGAATATAAAAACACCCGCCATCTTGGATTTACAGAAATTTATAAATATATATATATAAAAATGTATGTGTGGGAAATACAAAATGATAAAACAATTTATGTGTAGATGGTACACATTTATAATATAATTAATATCTGGGTGATACAAGTTATAACTCAATTTAACATGTACAGGATATATTTTATAATGCAGTTTATGTGTGAGTAACACAGCTTATGATACGATTTATTTGTAAATGATACAGCTTATTATACAATTTATACGTTGCTAGTATAAATTGTAAATCAATTTATGCGTTTCAGTATAAATAAAAGCACATTTATTTAAGATTTGTATAAATTAATTGTATGTTTTTTTTAATGGAACAAATCAATGCTATACTTTATATTACTGTTGCGACATTTACTTCAGAATCAAGACATGAGTCGTGATCCAAAAGGGTCTTAGAACGATTAGAATATAGACTGCTAAAACTTTAGCTTAGCATGGGTACAATTTTTAGGACAAAAACGGATAACGGTAATAAACAGTGTCTCTCAAACAGTAGACAGTACAACCTGTGGCTGTCCTGCTGCATTGCAGGTTTGCTCGGGAGAGTAAAAGGCTAAGGGAGGGTACTCTGAAGTAAAACAACCTCCCTGCCTTGTGGGTGAGACTTTTTAATCAAAGGCTAGCGGAGCCAACCGTAAAGAAATCGACGGAAGGCAACAGAAAAACACCATCGTAACTTCTTTGTACAATCATGAATCGCCACAACAATAGAAATAACGACATTAACGCTACGGGGGATTCCAATGGAAAACCCTCGTTTGGTAGGGGACATCATGTGCTACAGGTGATACTCGATAGTCATCAAGCGACTGTAAGCAAAATAAAGATAAAACAGACTCTAAAGATAGGTTCTTGGTATGTGAGAACACTCATGCATAAGGGTAAACTAGAAAACATCAAACAGGAAATGAAAAGAATGGGTTTACAATTACTGGGACTTTGCGAAATGAGATACACCGGATCAGGGGAGATATATTCTGATGAACATACAATAATCTATTCTGGAATAACCGATGAGGCACAGATAAATGATACTTCATCTAGGATTATAAGGACTGGTAAGTGAAGGAGATGTGGATAGAGGGATAAGAGATGAGATGGAGAGAGAGAGATATGCTAAATGTTGGAGGATAGGTCATCATCATCATGTGTCATACCGGTTGGCGTAGGCGATCATGTCCTTCCACAATTTTCTATATACAGTGCATCGCATCAGTTCTATTGTTGACTGTTTTCCATGCCATGAAACAAGGGTATCTAATGTCGTGTCTCTTTGTCATCCGCGACCTCTCTTTCCTTTTATTTTGCCAGTTGTAACCAAGTATTCAAACTTTCCTCTTCTCATGATGTGCCCGAAAAATGTTGGTTGCTTCTTTCTCATGTTTTTTAAGAGCTCCCTTTTTGTGTTGGCCTCTTTGAGAACTTCCTCATTGGTCTTTTTATCTGTCCAGGGAACTTTCAACATTCTTCTGAGAAATCGCATCTCTGTGGCCTCTAATCGTCTTTTCATTTGTTTGTCTGCTGTCCATGATTCGCTTCCATAGGTCAGAATTGATTCTATGTAGCACCGATGAACTCTCTTTCTCATTTCTATTGACATAGATCTGTTGCATAAGATATTTTTCATTTTCTGAAATGCTATTTTGGCCTGAGCTATTCTGCTTTTTATTTCCGTGGTGCATTATCCATCCGATGTTATTATTGTGCCCAAGTATTTGACTCGTTGCACTTGTTTCAAATTTGTCATGTTTATTTTTATGCTGCATGCTGGTGATGATTGGAGGATAGGCACAACGCAGAAATATAAAAGTATAAGTAAAAAATGATTATACATAAAAATATATAATCATTGGTAGAATCTATCAGGCTCACACTGATGGAAGGTTAACAAATGCCAGCTAAACATTGATAGACAGAAGATACAATACGCACACTTTCTTGTATTGTACATTCAAAGTGATTAGAAAAAAACTGTATCAAAACATTTAAAAACATGACTTGTTTTAAAAAATTAAATATTGTGCACCGGAAACTCTCAGGTTTGACAATATTTAAACTTTTTTGTTACAAGTATACACTACTCATCATCATCATCATCATCATCATCATCATCATCATCATCATCATCATCATCATCATCATCGTCATCATCATCATCATCATCATCGTCATCATCATCATCATCATTATCA
This sequence comes from Megaustenia siamemsis, assembly GCA_032433765.1. Classification (NCBI taxonomy): domain Eukaryota; kingdom Metazoa; phylum Mollusca; class Gastropoda; order Stylommatophora; family Ariophantidae; genus Megaustenia; species Megaustenia siamemsis. Next base: position 61,650,804 of record JAVIAB010000088.1, read on the forward strand.
TCATCATCAAGCAACATGCCTACTAGCGCAAGTGATCATGTCTCTCCACAACTTTCGATCTCGACACTCATTTATCATTTCTGTTGTTGACCTTCTGCCAATCCATTCTCTCAAGCTGTATGGTATATTTTCTCTTTGTTTCCCTCTATCTCTTCGTCCCTCAACTTTCCCAGTTGTTACAATATATTCCAGTTGTTCTCTTCTCATTACATAGCCAAAAAATGTTGATTCTTTCTTCCTAATATTGGATGTTATCTCTCTAATTGCTTTGGTCTCTTTCAGAACGTTTTCAATACTCTTCTAAGCTGTGCATGGTATTCTCAACATTCTTCTGTAAAACCAGATTTATACACTCACAAGTGATGTTCTTGATCGTTTTCCTTTTGTCCATGATTGACATCCCTATATTAAGACTGGCTCTACAAAACATTTAAGAACTCTTTTTTCTTGTTTCTATTGTCAAAAATGGTTTAAACAGTATATTCCTCATTTTTTTTAGAAAACTGCTTTTGCCAGAGCCATTCTGCATCTCAACTCTGCTGTACATCTTACATCTATTGTTAACAATGGTCCAAGATATTTAAATTCATTTACATGTTTTAATATTGTTCCTCTTGTCTTCATTGTGCATTGCGATGATGTCTTTTTCTTTGTTGATACCATTACATAAACTACTAAAAAATATAATTCACATGTACAAATTGACTTTAGCTACAAATGTTACGTTAGTTACAAATGTTACGTTAGCTGCAAATGTTACGTTTCATGTATGATATCACAGATTGCAACAAGTCCCATAAAATATACATTTCAAGAGTAAGTGAAATGTATTAAATGATGCTAAATTTCCAAGATTTTTAACTAAACTGCCACTTCGAAATGAAAACAAACAGCTGTGTGCACAATTTAAATGTGAGGTAGCCAGTGCTCATTATTGTTGCTTCAACAGCCCGGCAGGATTGTTACATATCACTTTAAGGGTTTGACGACAGGAGAAAGTCGTACTTGGTTTGAGTCTTGATCTTGTCAATGTCAAGTCAGACTTGGTTTGATGTCTTGATCATGTCAATGTCAAGTCAGAATTGGTTGGATGTCTTGATCATGTCAATGTCAAGTCAGACTTGGTTTGATGTTTTGATCTTGTCAATGTCAAGTCAGACTTGGTTTGATGTCTTGATCTTGTCAATGTCAAGTCAGACTTGGTTTGATGTTTTGATCTTGTCAATGTCAAGTCAGACTTGGTTTGATGTCTTGATCTTCTGTCAATGTCAAGTCAGACTTGGTTTGATGTCTTGATCTTGTCAATGTCAAGTCAGACTTGGTTTGATGTCTTGATCTTCTGTCAATGTCAAGTCAGACTTGGTTTGAGTCTTGATCTTGTCAATGTCAAGTCAGACTTGGTTTGATGTCTTGATCTTGTCAATGTCAAGTCAGACTTGATTTGAGTCTTGATCTTCTGTCAATGTCAAGTCAGACTTGGTTTGAGTCTTGATCTTGTCAATATCAAGTCAGATTTGGTTTGAGTTTTGATCTTGCCAATGTCAAGTCAGACTTGGTTTGAGTCTTGATCTTGTCAATGTCAAATCAGACTTGGTTTGAGTCTTGATCTTGCCAATGTCAAGTCAGACTCGATTTGAGTCTTGATCTTGTCAATGTCAAGTCAGTCTTGATTTGAGTCTTGAGCTTGTCAATGTCAAGTCAGACTTGATTTGAGTCTTGATCTTGCCAATGTCAAGTCAGACTTGATTTGAGTCTTGATCTTGTCAATGTCAAGTCAGACTTGGTTTGAGTCTTGATCTTGCCAATGTCAAGTCTGACTTGATTTGAGTCTTGATCTTGTCAATGTCAAGTCTGACTTGATTTGAGTCTTTATCTTGCCAATGTCAAGTCATTGTACTTTCTTTGATTGGATGCGGACGAAACTGTAGACAGATAATGGGATGGGAAGACAGGAACAAAGAATGGACAAACCTTGACATTGCAGAGTTCTAAAGAAAGAAAGATGGCGCTGGATAGAACAATTATTTTGAGAAAGCCAAACTGAGTATTACGCGACATGATCTTTTTAGAATCTCCAGTGAGAAGGCAAAGAGGAAGACCAAAATATACTTGCATAATACAGGTTGAAGCAGAGATGGATGGGACGGGGACGACACGGAACGATCTTATAAGAATGGTAAGAAACAGAATGGCTTGGAAAGTATTCGTTGAAGACCAATGCTCTACAGGGAGCTGAAAGGAAGAAGTTGAAGGAGAAGAAGAAAGACTGAGGATATATAGAGAAATATAATAGTTTAAGGCGACAGAAAGATAACAGTGTAAGGAGATACAGGGAAAGATAACAGTGTAAGGAGATACAGGGAAAGATAACAGTGTAAGGAGATACAGGGAAAGATAACAGTGTAAGGAGATACAGGGAAAGAGAACAGTGTAAGGAGATACAGGGAAAGAGAACAGTGTAAGGAGATACAGGGAAAGAGAACAGTGTAAGGAGATACAGGGAAAGATAACAGTGTAAGGAGATACAGGGAAAGAGAACAGTGTAAGGAGATACAGGGAAAGATAACAGTGTAAGGAGATACAGGGAAAGATAACAGTGTAAGGAGATACAGGGAAAGAGAACAGTGTAAGGAGATACAGGGAAAGATAACAGTGTAAGGAGATACAGGGAAAGAGAACAGTGTAAGGAGATACAGGGAAAGAGAACAGTGTAAGGAGATACAGGGAAAGAGAACAGTGTAAGGAGATACAGGGAAAGATAACAGTGTAAGGAGACAGAGGGAAAGATAACAGTGTAAGGAGACAGAGGGAAAGATAACAGTGTAAGGAGACAGAGGGAAAGATAACAGTGTAAGGAGACAGAGGGAAAGATAACAGTGTAAGGAGACAGAGCGAAAGATAACGGTGTAAGGAGACAGAGGGAAAGATAAATGTGTAAGGAGACAGAGGGAAAGATAAATGTGTAAGGAGACAGAGGGAAAGATAATAGTGTAAAGAAAAAGAGAAAGATAATAGTGTAAAGACAAAGAGAAAGATAATAGTGTAAAGACAAAGAGAAAGATACTAGTGTAAAGACAATGAGAAAGATACTAGTGTAAAGACAAAGGGAAAGATAATAGTATAAGGAGACAAAGAAAAAGATAGTAGTGTAAGAGTCAGATAGAAAGGTAATAGTGTAAGGAGACAAAGAGAAGGGTAACAGTGTAAGGACATTTGTGACTCCGGGACTCACTAAGCCTCTAAAGATGTGTACCAGACATTTTTTCTTAGAAAAAATAGGACGGCCTGACGTATTCTGTCCACATCATTCTCACAATATGCCGCTAGGTATACAACACTATGGCACTAACACTGTATACCACATACGCCATATGGTGCGAGTGGAACACACAATTACATATTTACATTATAAAACCTACTGTGCAAACAAGTTGACCTCGTCACAACAATATACATGTTATAATAATCCTCGATAAATTAAAACATATTTTTAACAAAATAATACAAATCAGATATTCTCTATCTATTGCCCTTTCAAGCCGAAGCCGGCACATAGGGTAGAACCACAATCTCAAAAACAGAAACCTTGCGTGCCAAAATGGCACATATTGCAGAGATCACTGCTCTAAAATCTATGGTTCTGTTTCCATAACAATACTTTTTACAATGACAGCTTGTCAAGCCATCTATCAATCTCCTTAGTCGCCTCTTACGACATGCCTGGAAGGTCACAGTGTCACTATTCTTTACTTCCCTTCATAATGAGGCCCCGGTACCACACGGGAATCAGATATTGCCTGGGGTTTATGGTAGAGAGAGTAATAAACCGTAAGAAAATAACAGAATGATATAGAGATTATGGTTTGTAATGCACACCCGCTGGCTATTGCTGTAAAGTCTTGAATATATATGCTTGACATAAGAGGTTTATCATTTGATTTATCATATCATTTAACATTTCGTTTTCACTTTAAATGTAATCAAGTTCAAGTAATGGTCAGAGGACTTTTATTATAAACCTTAATTGCGTAAAAGAAGAGTTCTTAAATGTTATGTAGAGCCAGTCTTAACATATGGATGTGAATCATGGACAATAGGACAATAGACAAGAAAATCACTTAAGATCGTATAAATGTGGTTTTGCAGAAGAATGTTGAGAATACCATGGGCAGCTAAGAAGAGTAATGAAAACGTTTTGAAAGAGGCCAAAGCAAAAAGAGAGCTAATATTCAATATTAGGAAGAAACAATAATCATTTTTGATCATATAGTGAGAAGAGAACAGCTGGAATATGTTGTAACAACTGGGGAAATTGAAGGACGAAGAGATAGAGGGAAGCAAAGAGAAAAGATACCAGACATCAAGAGAATGGCTTGGCAGAAGGTCAACAATAGAAATGATAAATAATTGTCGAGATCGGAAGTTGTGACTCTCCACAATAGTGATCACCTACGCCAGCAGGCATGGCACTTGGTGATGATGATGATGATGGGTGCGTAACATAATATACCACTACAACCAGTGCTCTATTTAAAAAAAAAAACAGCTCCTAAGCAAAATATATGTTCGATTCAAGTACAAACTACACAGCCGAGCGATACGACCTATACTATAATTATATGTATTCTTATCTTTTATTTTCATTTCACTATCACACATCGCCCCGCCTCGTATGCAGCAGACGGTTCAAACACAGACAGTCAGTATTATTTTGTCTGATGTGACGTCACACCATACAGATCCCACATCTTCAGAGACGTCATTTACAACAAAAAAATTAACATTTCACATGTTTCTGACTTCGTTTGTTTTCTTTGCTACTCCTGAAAAAGGCATCACACCGATAATTGTAATCTCTTTCCTCATTGTTATATTTTAGTATACCGTATAGCTGTGCTAATACCTTTTAGCAAGCTCATTTTCTGTCATTCCCCTATCAGTCAGAATTGTGCAGCTACAATTTTCTCTTTAAATCATTTTTTGGAGGCGAAGGCGCACCTCACAGCGCCACAGCTGGAAGTCGTCAGCGACCCACAGATTATGGCTTGCGCCAGGATCGGTGAACCAGAACCATCCACACCCTGCTCCATCTCTTCGTGGTGCCCCTAATAACAGACTAACTTGTCTAGTCTGGCCAAGCGAGTAGGGATCGAAGAGGAAAGACAACCCGGTACTCAAAAATGTCGTGCTGAAGTCGGATGTGTTGGGCCGAAAGGTGCAAATATCACAGTTATACTGTAAACCACAACACAACGTAGACACACCCACTTAACGTCCTTATAAGGGCGGATGACGAAGAGGGATTCTATAGTCTACTAGAACACTCTAGAATACTTTAGTCATCGGGCGAACGCAAGCAAGCAAATCATTTTTTGTAGCAAAATGTAAAATAAATTAGTCGACAAAAGTATATAACATAACATGTTTGATACAATGATCACAATTAATGTATCACACAACACTGTGTTAAAAAAAAGGAATGAACAAGAAAGTAATATTGCAAGTTACATTTGAGCAAATGTTGTCGATTTCTGATCTTTCAGAATTGAGTTTAATATTTGGTTTATTGAGCATTTTTATCGTTTCTTGGTTGCTTGATTTGATGACTGGTTTATTGATTAAAGCGATATTTTAGTTCGAGGAGTATGATTGCTTGATTTGATGGCTGGCTGATTGATTAAAATGTTGATGTTTTAGGTTCAATGAGTGGTTCTGTAGATTCTTGATTGCTTGAACGGATGGCTAGTTTGTTGATAGTTTGGTTCAATGAGTGGTTCTGTAGATTCTTGATTGCTTGAATTCATGGCTAGTTTGTTGATAGTTTGGTTCAATGAGTGGTTCTGCAGATTCTTGATTGCTTGAATTCATGGCTAGTTTGTTGATAGTTGGTTCAATGAGTGGTTCTGCAGATTCTTGATTGCTTGAATTCATGGCTAGTTTGTTGATAGTTTGGTTTAATGAGTGGTTCTGCAGATTCTTGATTGCTTGAATTCATGGCTAGTTTGTTGATTAAATTGATAGTTTGGTTCAATGAGTGGTTCTGCAGATTCTTGATTGTTTGAATTGATGGCTAGTTTGTTGATTAAGTTGATAGTTTGGTTCAATGAGTGGTTAAATAATTTCTTGATTGCTTGATTTAATGGCTGGTTTATTGATATTCAATTTGATTCATTGGTTCGTTGGGTAATTATCCCGGTTTAATATTGCTTGAAACTAAAACGTAAATTACTGAATTTGAACTTTCAGGTAGTTTCTTGATTACATAATTTGATGGGAGGCTGTTGACTGAGTGGTTTGTAGATTAAAGATTTGATAGAATGGTCAAACACTTGATTAAATTGCAACACCACAATTCTTACGGCTATTAGTCTTTGGTACAGTATTACGCATTAGTGCTTATTAATATATGTGGTTATTTTGTCAAAGTTGAATACCAGTTGTTACATATATATGGCTTTGGAAGAAGGTACATGTTTTTAATATTGTCACGCAAGTACTGAGCATTCGAATAATATAATGGTAAAACGATTATTGATATTGTATATACATTACATTTGAACTGTCACGTGTGCTATAGTTAATTTGTGCATAAGTAATTATTAAACTATATATATATATATATATATATACATGTATATATATAAGCTGTGCGGAGACGGGGAGTGGTGTTCTGATACTTTAGAAATGTCACGTAAGCAAATAAAGGCGAAATGAAATCCCGTTATCATCACTATTATTATTATTATTATTAGGAAATCTCTGCTCAATCGGTGTCACTGCTTATATGACTGTCAGTTTCACTGTTTCAAGCTGTCCGTGCTATATGCTTCAATGAGTGTAACTATCATTTAATTGTGGCCTATCTACTACGAAAGTCCTGATATCACCAAGGAAGTCTCTGAAATAATCATTAAAATGATATTTTACCAAATGTTACAAATTTGACCTATCTAGGCAGCGAAATGTCCAGAGATGGAGATATCATATCAGAAATTATGACACGCATCGCACTAGCATC